>JAIUCV010000492.1:0-639539 GCA_026724425.1 Erythrophleum ivorense
TATCTTAGCTGTTTAGGCTACTATCACAAGTTACCGTCATAAAATTTTGAAATTTATATCTAATTCTAGAACAATCTAAATTATGCAAATTTGGTCATTCTAAGAAGCTACGATGTTAACTTTTAGAGAAAAATATCTCCAGACCACACCAATTCCATTTAGGAACTGAATTATGATGCAACAGTATAGGAGGTCAAGTGCTGCTACTGGTACTAATATTAAATTTCAAAAATTCATAATCCTTGTTCAGACCTCTAAATGAGGAGATTTTGGTGGTTGTAGAAAGCATAACCTCTAGCTTATTCTTGTAAAATTTCACAAGTATTGGATACCATTTGTCCCTTGGATGACACAGAATATAAAACTGACCATATGAATAGTACATGCACCAGAGCAGCAGAAAAATCTCAACTTTAAAAATTCATAATTAATTCTATAGAGCTCTAATTTTTCTGCACTTTAGCTTCCCAAAAATCTCTCAATGAGTTATACATTTCTACCAAATTTCATGGGAAGATTCATCCATTTGGTCAGTTTGTACTATAAAGTTCTAGTTTGGTCATTTTATGGCCTCTACTAGCATCAAAGTGTCCAATTTTGCTTCTCAAGCTTGTGTGGCCACTTGAGCACGTGGGAATGAACCAAAATGACATTTTAAACTTGTCTGAAAGGTGAAAAGACCCAGAATTTGGAAACTCACTCTCTTACCCCATTCCATACACAAATCTCCATAATGCTAGTCTTACCATTCCACACTCAAAATACATTATATCATTCAGATAACATTAAATCTCATTTGTACATGATACATTAGCATAATTATATATGTTCATAAGATCATAGGATATATACAATAATAGGTTACAACATTTGCCACTCATATGGCCATAAAAAAGCAAAATCAATGTAAATTGTTGTCCATCTCTTATCTTTCAAGTTGTTGGCTTTCATTACCTTATCCACTTGGTCCACCTAGCATGTTAGAATATTGAAGAGGAGGGAATGAGATTCAAAGAATCCCAATAGCTCATCTCCCTTTCAACCATACATAAAGAATGCAAAACAAGTCTTGAAAATGCATGCATGAGCATAATGGATGACATGAACATTCAAGAAGTAATCTTGGCATGTGAGTAAGTCATACAAAGCATCCATAGGCTTGCCAAGTAAGTGGATTAGCCTCACCCCTTCACTTATCGACTTTGGACTTGTCTCACCCATTTTCTCAAGGAGGTTTTGGTTTAACATCACTCTTGGAAGACACTTTGCTTTGTCTTTGTCTCAACCATTTCCAAGGGTTCTTGGCTCATCCTCACCATGGCTAAGAGTTATTGGCTTCTCCACACTCAAGCAAACCCAAGAAAACATAATAAACATCATTTGAAAACATAATGCATCATCATGGTACCATAGAATAAGAGCTCATACTAGAACATTTTTCATAGCTTAAAATACACATACACACATTCAAAGACAAGCTAAGCATACATTCATGCATGAGAGAAGGAGGAGTGAGCTACCTTTGTTGCAACCACACACTTTTCTTCTTGAAACAATGCTCCCTTCCTTGGCCTCACACACACAAGGGTGTGGAATTCATTTCTCTTGGCCCAAACACAATTTCTGGAAGCCAATTAGGTTTATGGAATCATTTCTAAGGCCATACATCTTTCTTAAACACTAACTTAGTCTATTAACCCCTTTATGGTTCCAAGAATGCACCTAATGAAGCAACACCCACCAAATGAGTTCTAAGCTCCACTCTTTCCTTTCATATATGATTCTTAACTCCTTTTAAGCCTCTTGGAGTCATCACAGAACTAAAACAAAGAGCCTAACTACATGTTGCTTCTTTAGGTCATATTATGGAACATATAAGGTCATCTCACTTTCTATGGTTTCTAAATTTTTCCCAAGGCTTCCTCTCATGTTCACTCATCATATATGACTCAAAAATGGGCTTGAAAAAATTTAAAACTCTCCCTAGGTGTCTTATCCCCTTTAGATCGAGACTATGAAGCATTTGGCCTCCATGGAAGTGTTCTTTGTTTTCTTGATGGAGGATGCATATGGGGAGCCTTCTAGGGATCTTTGGAGTTCATTCAAACACTTATTTATGCCTAAGAATTATGGTATCAAATCAAATTTTGCAAGGAGCACTTGAAACCCTAGATTTACCATCTTGAAATCTAATGGCTAGTTTGTTGTTTTCTTTGCATATCCATGTTTTTCTCCCTTAAATTCCTAAGACTCACCCTTAGTTTAGTTAAAAACTCAACTCCTTAGAGCTGGCCATATGTAGGTCAAAACACTCATAAGAGAAGGGAGAGGAGAAAGAGCAGATTAAGTTTACTATAGGGAAGACCAAGAAATTCCACCATTTTCATACTTTTTTTGCCTTGGTTTTCCTCTTCTTCTTCCCTTCTCTTGTGCGCCTCTCTCCCTTGGTCTCACTTCTATTCTTAGGCAGCAATAAGGTTGGTCATATGTGTAACACCATATTTACTAAGCTCATCTCATACCATTTGTAGGCTCATTTCCATGAATTACATAACATTCTCAAGGAAAGGCCATTGAAATAATCAATTAATCTACGTTACGTCATGCATAATTTTTTCATTCCATATCTTGTAGGCCATATGGACTCATCCATCTCATTTTCATATTTAAATACACAATTTAACTCATAACAAGCTCAAGAAGTGGCCAAAAACTCGAGCAAAGGAAGTGGATACATAAAAACAAGGTGTGCAGCCTCGGACTGAAATTCCAGAATTCTGTTATAAATTTTAAAAAATCATAACTAATTCTAGAAGAATCAAAATTAAGTACACTATACCATTCTAGAAATATTCAGATGCCTAATATATGCTAAAAATAGTTCCAGACCATAACAGGGACGTTAACTACCGAAAACTAATGGAATAGTACCAAAGGTCGCTTATCACTACTAGTACTATCCTTCAAATTCAAAAATTCATATCTCCCCACTCAGATGTCCAATTGGGGTGATCTTGGTGGCCATGGAAATCTTATCATGTCTAGTTTATTTTTGTAAAAGTTAATGAGCATTGGACACCATTTGGCCCTCAATGACACAGCCCAAAGAAATTACCATATGAACAATATTTGCATTAGAGCAGCAAAAAAATACCAACTTTGAAAAATCATAATTAATTCCACAGAGATCCAAATAATCTGGCCTTTGGCTTTCCAAAAAGCTCTAGATGAAATCTATTTGCATGCCACATTTCATGGGCAAATTCATTCATTTGGTCACATCTTGATATTGGGTTGTAAAATGGCTCATTTTGTGTCATGTAAGGGTCTCAAATGGTCCAAAATTGCTTTTAAGACCACCATGGCCACTTAAGCACGTGTGAAAGCACCCAAATGGTCTACTAAACTTGTTCAAAGGTACACAAACTCAGATTTCTCAATCTCACTCATCCACCCCAAGTTGTACACAATAATGCATATGTCAAGTCTTGCCATTCCATACCCAAAACATGCTATATCATGCATATTGCACCAAATCTCATTCATACATAATACATTTACATATTTACATGTGCTTATAAGGTCATATAACATATACAATGAAGGGTTACATCATGTGCCACTCATATAGTTACAATTTTGCATTTTCACACACTTGGTTGTCAATCTTCTTCTTCTAAGCTTGGTGACTTCCATTCCTTGGCTCAGTAGGTCCACCTCGACATGTTAGACATGTGGGGAGGAAGGGATGAGATTCTAAAAATTCCAATAACTCATCTCCCTTTCAATCATACATAGAGAATGCAAATCCATGTCTAAAAATGCATGCATGAACATCATAAAGCATGTAACCATTCAAGAAGTCATACAAAGCATACATAAGCTTGCCAAGTAAGTGGATTAGCCTCATCCTTTCCCTTCAAGGATTTTGGACTTGCCTCACCATTATTCTTAAAGGCCTTAAACTAAGCCTTACTCTTGAGAGACTCTAAACTTTGTCTTAACTATTTTTTAGGGTTCTTGACTCATCCTCACCATGGCTAGAGGGTTCTTAGCTTCACCACACTCAAGCAGACCCAAGCAAGTGCTCAAGACATCATTTGAATGCATAAAACAACGTCATGGTACCATGGCATATAAAATCATGCTAGAATACATTTTCATGGCTTACCACATATATACACCCATTCAAAGACAAGACAACATTCATCCATACATGAGAGAAAGGGGAAAGAGCTACCTTTGTTACAAATGCAAACTTTTTCTCTTAGAAATGCACTCCCTTCCTTGGTCACACACTCACAATGATGAGAGGCTTGTTTCTTTTGGCCTAGACACAATATATGGAAGCCAATTAAGCTCTTGAAATTACTTCTAAGGCTACACATCTTCTTTAAACACTAACTTGGTCTAATTGCTCTTTTATGGTTCCAAAATGCACTTAATGAAGCAACATCCTTAATTTAGGTTCTTGGCTCCATTCTTTCCTTTCATTTATGATTCTTGACTCCTTTTAAGCCTCTTGAGCACTTGAATCCCTAATGATGCTATATTGAAAACTAATTGTTCTTGGTTAATTTTCTTGGCATATTCTCATTCTCCACACCCACTTTTCTAGGATTTACCCTTGGTTTTGCCCAAAATCTAAGCCCTCTTGGATCTCCCTAGGCTGGCCGAACATGCAAGAAGGAGGAACAAGGAGGAGCTACCATGGAGATGAGATTTTACCTTATTTTTCCTTAGTTTCATGGATGATTCTTCCCTTGCTTGGCTTCTCCTATTTAAACATGAAATTTCCCTCCTTGGTCTAACCTCAAAATAGTCCTAAATACATAAAAAATTCCATGGGAAAGAAGGGAAAACGGAGGAGGATGAATTTCCTAAAGAGAAACCAAGAAATCCATACCTTTTTCTTGCCTTTTCTTCTCCTTTTCTCTCTTTCTTGGTGCGCCTAAGAGAGTTGGTCTTCCTCTCTATTTTTGGGCAGAAGCAAGCCAGTGAAATGAGGAGGAGATGTGGCATGAAGTTTATAGAGAGTTTAAGAAGCTAATTTTTCACAAAATTCTAATTTTGCCCTTCCATCATGGCATTTTCGTTTTAGCTTCGTTTTAGCTCCTTTTTTAGAACAGTCTTTTCCATTATAAAATTTAGGTTTCCAATTCTTGGGAATCACTTAATTTGAAGCTAAAACCTTCCTGAATGAATCGGTTAAAGTTTGGGCTCACTGCCATTGGAAAACATATACCAGAGGAGCTTTAACTGTCTCGGGGCTTTTCATGGTTTTCAGGGCCTCTGAGGACTTGGAGAACTCAAATTTTTCATCTTAAAAGCCCTCCTGTGAGTATTCTAAAAATTACCCGAAATTACAAAAATGTCATTATGTTATGTTGCCTTTTCATTAACATCCATTTGGCAATTCTAGCTCTGGTTTCAAGGTACCTTTGGACTTGTATCACCAATATTTGAGGTCTAGAATAACTTTAATTTTATTAGACTTCAATTCACTCCATCTAGGGGGCTTCTCTTTGTATCCGGTGAATTTTATGTGTTTACGGGGGGAACCATACCTTATGTTCCTTGCGTTTCCTTTTTTTTTCAAAGAATTATATTACAATATGAAGGGAGGAGAGGGGACGCACCACTTAAGAGAGCAAATAATAAAATAATAAAACTGTTACAACAAAATTCCATTTATGTCCTATTTCTTGGCATTTTTGTTTCTGGTTCATTTTAGCTCCTTTTTTAGAACTATTTTTTCCATCATAAATTTTAGATTCTCAATCTTAATGCCTATGGAATCACTCAATTTGAAGTTAAAGCCTTCCTGAATGAAATGGTCAAAGTTTAGGTCAATTATCTTTAGAAAACGTACACCAGAGGGGTTTTAACTATCCGAGGGCTTCCCATGGTTTTCAGAACCTCTGAGAACCCCGAAAAACTTAAATTTTTTATTTAAAAAGCCCTCTTGTGAGTATTTGATAAACATGATTTTTATACATTTTATCCTCCTAAACTTAAGTATTTTAATAATTAAATAAGGCTTAATAGATTTAGTTAGTGGATAATTGAGTTTATTAGCCATTATTTGCACTTTAGAAATTTATTTGCAAAATTTTTGAACTTTAATGCATAAATTTCTTTGTGAATTCTTCTTACTTAATATTTTGTTTTGTTTTATTTTATCTTCTTATGTAGATTTTAATTGAAAAAGGAATTTAAAATAAAGTTGAATTGGTGGCACGTGGAAGGCTCTACATACTTCTTATACATGTCCAAGATGCATATGTTCAGTTCCATCACATTCATTCACATATCCCACCTCAAGAACACTTCCACAAGTCTAGCTCACTTGCACATACATAGCAACATACACAACAGCCTTCTCATATCACCTCACTCTACAAGGCACTTGAATGAAGCTTATGTCATCACACACTAGCTACGGGCTCTAACAATAACACATAAAGCTCACGTGGGCAGGAGGTTTGAAATGGCAGATGAGGCCATAGGTTTAGTGAGGAAGAGAAGAATCAAGAGGGAGAAGTAGCTAAACAAGGAAGAGACTTCCATAGATGAAGCAAGTTGAAGAAGCAGCCACGAGTTCCTTTCCCTCACTTGAAGCAACACTCTCCACGTAGCTTCATGTACTTCAAACATACGAGCCAGCCATCATTCACTCCATTCCCCTCACTTGAGCAACCATTCACTCACACTCCACAACATTTAAGTTACCACAGGCTTTATACACCTATACAAAATAGGGGAAAAGCCATGGTTTTGTGGGAAGAGGAAGTTATGGAGATGATATGAGAAAGGAATAATAGAAGCATGGTACTGTTTGAAGATGTGGAGAGGAAGTTCGGGCTGAAGTAAAAAAGAACATCAAACCATGCAACAGCTTCAGCAAGGGATTGGCACAGATTTAAAGGTCTGGAGAGCACGTGATTGTTAAAAGAAAATAAAGGAGAAGTAGATGGATGAGGTCTCGAGTTGAGAGGATGGAATGGAAGACGTTCAACGTGAACAAAACTATGGGCAGCAGTAGAAATAACATTAGTAAAAGAAACCACGGGTTTGAGAAAGAAGAAGAAAGCTTGAGAGGATAAGGATCCACGGGCTGGATAGAATGTGGAAGGAGCTGAGAATGAAGAGAAGCAAAAACATAAGAAGAACGTGCATGTAAGAGAAGGTTTCCATGTGAGAAAAGAGAAGGAGCTTCACGTTTTACACACACAGTAGCTGGAGAACGTGGAATGAAAGATGAAGGTAGCTGCATGAAGAAGCAACACAAGCATTGGGTTCATCAAGAAGCTACAGGCTGAGCTCGTGACACACAAAAAGAAGCTCCAGAACAATGTAGCGGCTATAGGTGTAATATTCAGTTCTATGAAAACGAGAGAAACATAACGTATGATTTCTCCGTAAATGAACAAAATTCATGGATACAAAAGCAAGTCCCCTGAAATGGCCTAGGTAAGGTCTTGAAAAATTTGGGAAGCATTCTAGACTCCTAAAAATGAGAATCCCAGACTTAAATGGAAAGAAAAATGAAGTTAGAATGAATAAACGAAATGTAACGAATAGTTGACAAAACTTAAGGGCAATTTTGTTATTTTGAGTAAATTTTGGAATTCTCTCAAGAGGGCTTTTTAAATAAAATTTTTGAGTTCCCTAAGGTTTTCAAAGGCCCTAAAATCCATGGGCAGCCTTGGGATAGCTAAAGCGCTTCTAGTGGACATTTTCCAACATTGGTTGACCCAAACTTTGACCAGTTCATTCGGGAAGGTTTTAAATCTAATTTGGATGAAACGAAAGGAATTTTATGAATTAAAGGATCTAAATTTTATGATGGAAAAATGGTTCTAAAAAAGGAGTTAAAATAAGCCTAAACAGAGTAAACAGGCATGTAGGGGCAAAATGGTCATTTTGAAAAATTGTAAAAGAGGCTTCTTAAGTATGAGTACACCTCATCACCTTCTCCAAGCTTCTATTTTCAGAAAAAATGGGCAGCAATGGTGTGACATTAAGAGTGGAGAGAGAGAAGAAGTTTAAGCTTCCATTTAGGTAAGTAAATGGCCCTGTTTCATCCCATGCTAGTTAAGAAAGTTATTCCTTTCTCTAAGAGCTCTCTAATGGTGGTTTTCTTTTCTTGAAAATTTGAAGATTCAGGTCTAACCCAAGCCAAAAAGGAACTCTTTTCAAGAAATCAATCAGTGGAAAATAATCTACGTGAAGTGAGCTCTATTTTAAGTTAAAACTTCACTTGAAACACTTGTAAAATCTTGTGTTTCTAAGCCATTTAAGCTTCATTCTAGAGAGAGAAAGTGAGGAGGAGAGTTTTTCTTTATGTGTTCTTGATGGAACCAAAGGTTATGGAGTGTGAGGATTAAGAATATACAACTAGAATTGAAAAATGAGCTTTAGAACGCAAGTTATGGAATTTAAGGTTTTAATTTCACCTTGAACTCTACCATGAACCCTAGGCATATTTTATGATGTTTAAGTGTTCATATGAGTTCTTAAGATACTAGAAAAGCTTCCTACATGATTCTCCCATCAAAGGAAGCAAAGAAACTCTACGGATGCTAAGAAGAGTATACGCTTCAGCCTAGAGTAGAAATGGCACCTAGGGGTAGTTTTAATTTTTTCTAAGGTTATTTTTGAGTAATGTATGATGGCAGAATATGAGAGGAATCCTTGGAAAAATTTTAGAAACCATAGAAAGGGAGATGGCCTTATATGTTCCATATTATAGCTTAAAAAAGAAACACCTAGTTAGGCTCCTTGATTTAATTGTGTGATGACTCCAAGGGGTTTAAATGGAGTCAAGAATCATAAATGAACAGATAGAATGGAGCCAAGATTATGTTTTCTTAAGGTTGCTTCATTAAGTGCATTATGGAACCATAAAAGAGCCTTATGAGTCACCTAGCTTTTCTAGTGAATGTGTGGCCTTAGAATGTAATTCAAGAGTATAATTAGCTTCCATATGATAGATCTAGGCCAAGAGAAATGATCTCCACCTTCTTGGGTGTGTGAGGTCAAGGCAGAGGACTCAAGGCTTAAGGAAAAAGTATGCAAATGCAAGCAAGGTAGCTCGCTCTACCTTCTCTCATGCATGAATATGTGCTTAAATTGTCTTTGAATGTGTGTAAGTATGTTTTAAGCTATGCAAAGTATTTTAGCATGAGCTCTTATTCCATGGCACCATGATGATGTAAAAGATGTTTTATGTGCTTGAGTGTGGAGAAGCCAAGAACTTTAGAACTTGGTTAAGATAAAGTAGAAAGTCTCCTAAGAGTGAGATAGACTCCCAAGAGTAAGGTTAAGTTAAAACCTCTTAGAGAAAATGGGTGAGGCAAGTCCAAAATCCACAAGTGAATGGGTGAGGCTAATCTACTCACTTAGCAAGCCTATGTATGCTAAACATGATGTGTTCAAATGCCAAGAATGTTTTATGAACGCTCACATATGTCAATATGCCCATGTATGCATTTTTAAGACTTGTATTGCATACTTTATGTGTGATTGAATGGGAGATGAGCTATTGGGATTCTTTGAATCTCATCTCCTCCTCTCCAATGTCTTAATATTCTAGGTGGAGCAATTGAGCAAGGTAATGGAAGCCACCAAGCCTAGAAGAAGAAGATTGACATCAAAGTGTATGAAAATGCCTAGTTTTATCTCTCTTGTAACCATACACATGGCATATGATGTAATCTCATGATGAAATTGTTATGTAATCATATGAGCATATGTAATTACCCAAATGTATGATGTATGAATGAGATTTGATGCCAAATGTATGATATAGCATGGTTTGGGTATGGAATGGCAAGACTAGACATATACATTCTTGTGTATATCATAGGGTGGATGAGTGAGTTTGAAAAATCTGGGTTCATGTACCTTTGAGACAAGTTTAGAATGTCATTTTGGTACATTCTCACATGCTCAAGTGTTCATGGTTGCCTCGGAGCTCAATTTGGACCATTTGGACTCTTTGTAAAGCTTAAAAATGACCATTTCACAACCTAAAATCAAGATCTGACTAAATGGACAAATTTACTCATGAAATTTGGTCAACATGTAGATCTTATCTAGAGCTTTTTAGGAAGTCAAAGACTAGATTATTTGGAGCTCTATAGAATTAATTATCGATTTCCAAAGTTTCCACTTTTTTGCTAAACTGATACAGGTACTATTCATATGGTCAAAAACTTGGGTTGTGTCATTCATAGGGTAAATGACATCCACTACTTGTGAAATTTTATAAGAACAAATTAGACATGATAATCTTTCCAGTCAACTAACATCACCCTAATTAGACCTTTGAGCAGGGAGATATGAAATTTTGAAGTTAGAGATCAGTACCAAGGATGATAGTTGACCTTTGGTACTATTCCATCAATTTTCAGTGCATAAAAGCCTTTGTTGTGGTCTATATTTATTTTTAGCATAAATTAGACATCTATAGCTTTCTATAATGGTATAGTTTTCCTAATTTCAACATTTTTAGAATTAGTTATGATTTTTCAAATTTCAGGCACAGAATCTAGAAAACTAATCCAAGGTTGCACTAGTGTATTTTGTGTATTTGCTCCCTTTGCTCGAGGTATGGACCATCTCTTGAGCTTGTTATGAGTGGTATTTAGGTATTTAAATGTGAGAATGCAAAGGATGAGTCCATATAACCCACAAGACTCTAAGAGAAAATTTTTACTTGTGGAGAAAGGCATTTTGATTTATGATTCCCTGTGCCATTATGTTGCTTCCCATAGAATTTACATAAGATAAGGCATGGGATTTGCATGAGCTGAGCATTAAAGTTTTGGTGTTACAACAGGGCTTGAGTTCAAGGTAGTGTTGGAGAGGAAAGAAGCAATATGTGAGGAAGCTAAGGTTGAGAGGGTGGAGGAGTAAAACACGAAGCATGCAGCTCAAGTAGAAGGTTAACATAGCTGGCTAAAATGCAGGTGACATGGAAAACTCATGGAAAAGAAAGAAAACATGTGAAAGAATTAAAAAAAAAAAAGAATAAAGGAAGCAGCAAGCACATGAAGGAACACATGATTCATTATCGGGCAAAAGAGTAAAACGAGGAGCATGTGATTAAAGAACATGGAGCTTACATAGGAAATTTAGAAGAAGAATGCATGAACAATAAAATAAGAGGCTGAGCACATGAAAAATAAAAGGAACACATGTGGGAAGATTAGAAGATGTGGGGCATCCATCCTAAGATTCATCCATTGAGTAAAAGACTCATCCATTTCATTCCATTATCACACTCCACTTCTCTATGCCGTATCACATCTTCCATTCCATTCTCCACCATTCTTCCACCTCCATGAAGCTTTAATTCTCCATCTTGTGGCTAGCTAGGAGGAAAACCTTGGAGGAGCTTGAATCCATGAGATAACAAAGGATTTTTGGCTAAGATTTTCCTATTTTTCTAGCATTTTTCTCTTTCTTGTATTATCTTGGTTAAGATTATATTTGATTATGAATTTGTGTTGTTTATAATTAGTGGCTAGTTAGACACTAATTAGAAGACATTTTTGTTGATTAATTGATTGAATCAAGTGCTGAATTTTTCATTATCCTCCAATTTTTCATGTATGCAATCAAGGTGTTTAATGAGATACATGAATGAAATTGAGTGCTTAATTGTCTAATTTGAGGATTCCTTGGAATTTAATTAGTTAATTAAACATTGTAGGGTAATAATTCATAGGCTAATTGATCCATTAATTAATCAAATTTAGTATTCATTGATCCTAATGACAAGAATTAATGATTTGATATAGGATTGAGGTTTCAATTCAATATTAGATTGTTAATCTCTTAATTCTTTCATGGTAACTCAAGATACATTATTATAAACACAATTAGGAACTCTTAGGCCAAAATTAATTACAATTGAATTAGGATAAGGATAGAGGATACCTAGGGACGAATCCAAAGCTAGTCACATGTCTATCATTCAACCATAATTTATGCAATTAGGTAGTTAGTCATTTTGTTTCAATTTAATCCTAGTTAGTTTAATTAGATCAAAAACCCCCCTAAATTAGGTAGTTCTAGGATTCTTTAACATTTAGAAAATCTAATTAAACATTGAATTTCATTTCCAAGGGAGATGATCTAGGTTGTGCCACTAACTATATATTTTCTCAACCTAGTTTTATTTTGAGGTTGTGTGACACGACCTTTCAGTATTTTAAAAATTGCTCGAAATTATGAAAATACCATTATGTTTCACTACTATTTTGTTGAATTTTGTCTGGTTAGTTTGGCTCTGGTTTTAAGGCACCTTTGGCCTTGGATCATCATTATTTGAGGTCTCAAACATTATTCTAATTTTATTGAACCTCAAATTATTCTATTTGAGGGATTTCCTTTTGTATCCAGTGAGTTTAGTATGTTTACAGAGAAACCAAATGTTATATTTCTCACATTCTCTTGTGTTTTCGAAGAATCAAATATTACATATAGTATAAGAAATCATCACTTTTTCATGCTTCTTCCTTCAATAAACTTCTTCTCCTCTTTCCCTCTCATTGTAACAACCCTAATTCTTAATTATGGTGATTAAGCTTAATTGCATAATTAATAATTGTAAATCAAGGTTTGAAGTCATTATAATTAATTAAATTAAGAAAAGTGAGGGAATTTGAACCTTGATATCATTAAGGGTTATTAACCAAACAATCAAACCATTTGTGTCCATAAGTGATTTCAATTATCAATTAAAAGCCTTTGATTCATTTAACCACTGATTCCACCTAAACCTCTTATAAGTTTTTCAAGTCATCATATAACATTATTATGAGAGGATCCAAGGTTTCTAAGTTAAAATAAGAGTTTGGGAACCTTTTCCGCCACTTGGACCTTCCCTGCTAGGCTAAGTTGGCTACTGGAACCTAAAAACCAAGTCTAGAGACTCCCGCTGTGACCTGGTATACTTGCATTGGGGCGTAAATGGCTATTGGAGCTCAAAATCCAAATACGAACCTCGTGCCATTATGAAGGTACTCTCGAGAACCTACTGTTCACACTTTTGTGATTGTCACCGCGATGAGTTGGTGTCTTGCCATAGTTAGAAGGCCTCCTAGAGCTCTCCAAGCTTGCCTCTCAATGCTCACCACAGTGGGCCTTCCTTATGCCATGGCAAGACTATTCTCTGTTTCCCCCTGGAATTAATTTCTCACCTTGCGCTATGACTCAAATAACCTTGCCACAATGGTTCTAGCCTTGAATACTATTTTCTCATTTTCATGTTTTTAACTCCTTACCACTCATTCTAGATGAATTATAAGGTTCCATGACTAACATGCATGGTTTTCTAGACCTTTCAACTCCCAAATATCATGATTCACTAATCCTCATTGTCTAAGGGTTTAGAATTAAATTAGAGTTATTAAAACTTAATTTCATATCAATCAACCCTATTCCATGATAGCAAAAATGGTTTAACCACAAATATTTTATAGGGCTAATGCTTAATGGCCATAAAAGATCAAGTTATTCATCAATTATTAGTCAATTACAATCACAATGCTTAATCCCATGATAATTATATTACATAAATGGTCCCTATACTTGGCAATTTATGATGCAATTTGACAAATACATAAAAACTAGTGTTCTTATTACACAAATCCAATTTGACAAGGTTTTCAAACCTATGTGCTACCAAACCATACATTATGCTTCCATTAATTTCTCCTTGCCACTGAGAGGTCTGGTCCCTGACAATGTTAACCCAGAACTAGGGTGAGATATACAATCTCTGTAACAAGAAGAAAATTCCATATATATGTACAGATTAATCAACATAATGCATTTTCATATCATCTAATGTCAGAATTTTCAATTCAATCAGCAAATAAACTAGTTGAGCTACAAGTGACTTCTGTCCCATACCAGTAATCACATCCAACACATTAAAGGTCAATAACATCAGGAGAAGCCCATCCAAGACACTCACTCCCTAGTGAGCACAACCTAGGCTCAATGCATTCAAGGGTTTGATTATAACCCAATGCCCGATCGAAGCACAATGCACGAGTGGTAGCCATATGACTTTACCATGGACTCACAAGGTCTAATCACAACACAATTTAAGTAACCAACTAATCATTTAGCATTTTAAAATTATACATGTACAGAAAATATTATATTAAAATATACATACATGAAATTAGAAAATTAACCCCGGTTACCTCAATGAAGCCCAATTACTTTTCCTCTAGCTGCTATTATAATTCAAATGAACACCAGGCCTAAAACAAGTATAGTTATCATCATTTCTAGCAACAAATCAAATACCAAAGAGTTAAACTACTAATGACCACTAGAGGACACTTACCCGCCCCTACAAGATTCCAAATTTGGATTTGGTTGTCCCCACACTAGTAACTTTAGTATACCACACCAAATTTTGGACAAATTCAGAAGATCCATACTCATATTATAAATCAACCACATGGATCTTAAACTAGTAAAAACTACCTCAATATGGGAAGGAAATACTTACCCTTTCACCCTCCTAGCCTTTACCTATGAAAATCCTCCATGAAACCACTAGAAAACACATTTTAGATTTGGGTGTGAGTGAAAATGCTCTAAATGAAAAATCAATCATGCCAAATCAAAGAGGAAGAGGAAAGGATTAAGTTTTATGAAGGTTACCTTAGTTGAATCTAGCTCTAGGAGTGGGAAAAATTGATTTATGCCAAGAACCCTAGCCTCTTTTCTCTAGGTGTAAAAATGAAGTCATGCCTAGTAAAACCAAATATTTTGCTTTCAAGAAATGAATGTGGCTACTAAACCCTTAGGGTTTTTATGAGGAATGGGCTAACTCATCAGCCCAAAGTCCATTTAGGCTCCTTCTTAGTTGTTGGGCCAATGCTAGGTGAGGTAGGTTATAAAAACTCTTAGGGTTGGGAAGAAATATACTAACCCAAAGGCCCAAAAATCTATTTGGGTTCTGGTGTAAGCTTATTAGGCCTCAAACAAAAAATTTTATTAAGGTTTTAGGCTAATTTAAGGGTCCATGTTTCACTTGGGCCTATCTTTTGAGTTTTGGGCTTTTAAGAATTAGGTTAGGCTAATGCCAAGTGGGTTCCTTTAGTGCTAAGCCTCTTAAGATGAGATTGGGTCATATTAAGATGAAGTTGGGCCTTCATAAGAATAAGACTAGGCTTCTAATAATATTCTTGGCACACATAAATTAGTCATAGGCCTAAATCATACTTAAAAATGACCATTTTATTTACCTAAATGGAAGCTTAAACTTCTTCTCTCTCTCCCCTCTTAATGTCATGCCATGGTTGCTCATTATTCTGCAAATGGAAGCTTGGAGAAGGTGATGAGGTGTAATCTTACTTAAGAAGCCTCTTTTACAATTTTTCAAAATAACCATTTTGCCCCTAAGCGCCTATTGCTCCGTTTAGGCTCATTTTAACTCCTTTTTTAGAATTTTTTTCCATTATAAAATTTGGATCCTCTAATTCATAAGTTTCATCCAAATTAAATTTAAAACCCTCTCGAATGAACTGGTCAAAGTTTGAGTCAACCGATGTTGGAAAATGTCCATCGAAGGGGTTTTAACTATCTCAGGGCTTCCCATGATTTTCAGGGCCTCTGAGAACCTTAGAGAACTTAAAACTTTCATTTTAAAAGCCCTCCTATGAGTATTCCAAATTTTTCTCAAAATGACGAAAATGCCCTTACATTTCGTCAACCTTCCATTCAAATTCATTTCTTCATTCTAGCTCCGTTTTTCTTTCCGTCTGAGCTTGGGATTCTCATTTTTAGGAATCTAGAATGCCATAAAATTTTTTTGAGACCTTAACTAATTCAATTTAGGGGACTTGCTTTTTGTATCTGGTGAATTTCATTCGTTTACGAAGAAACCATACGTTACGTTTCTCACATTTTTTCTCGTTTTTAGAGAATTGCATATTATAGTGAGTCCTCTGAAATGAGAGAGGTAAGGTCCAAAAAATTAGGATAATAATCTACACATCAAATAATGAAAATAGGAAGCCAGAGGTATCTTGAAACTGGAGCCAAAATAACCAAATAGAATTTTACAAAATAGTTACAGAACATAATGGCATTTTTGTAATTTCGAGCAATTTTTAGAATACTCACAGGAGGACTTTTTAAAGGGAAAATTAGAGCTCTCCAAGGTTCTCAGATGCCCTAAAAACCATGTGAAGCCTCGGGACATTTAAAACACCTTCGATGTACATTTTCTAATGATAGTTGACCTAAACTTTGACTTTTCTGGTTAGAAAGGTTTTAGCTCCACATTGAGTGATTCCAAAGGCATTTTATAAGATTGAGGACCTAAATTTTATGATGGAAAAGATAGTTTTTAAAAAAGGAGCTAAAATAAATTAGAAACAAAAATTCCAAGAAAATAGGACGTAACAGGAATTTTTAAGAAACAATTTTTAATCCTTTTCCCTTTAAATGGTGCATCCCACTTCTGCCCATCTTAACCAAACTTCTTGCTACCCAAAATAGAGAGTGAGACCAAGGGAGAGAGGTGCACACAAGAAGGGAAGAAGAAGAGGAAAACTATAATATCTGGCTCCTCAAAAAATGTGAGAAATGTAACATACAGTTTTTCCATAAACGTACGAAATTCACTAGATACAAAAAGGAAGTCCCCTAGATAGAGTGATTTGTGGTCTAATAAAATTAGAATAATATTCTAGACCTCAAATAATGGTGATTCAAGGTCAAAGGTGCCTTAAAACCAAAGCTAGAATAGCCAGATGAATTTTAACGAAAATGCAACAAAAAGTAATGGCATTTTCGTAATTTTAGACAATTTTTAGAATACCTATAGGAGGGATTTTTAAATGGAAAATTTAAGTTCTCTAGGGTTCTTAGAGGCCTTGAAAACCATGAAAAGCCCTGAGATAGTTAAAGCCCCTTTTGGTAGATGTTTTCCAATGACGATGAGTCTGAACTTTGACCGATTCGTTCGGAAAGGTTTTAGCTCCAAAGTGAGTGATTCCAAAAGCATTTTATAAGATTGAGGATCTAAATTTTATGATGAAAAATAAAGTCCTAAAAAAGGAGATAAAATGAATTAGAAATGAAAATGCCAAGAATAAAGGACAAAATTAGAATTTTTGAAAAAAGAAAGTTTAATAACCACCTTTAAATATACACTCCTCTTCTCTCCGTCTTAGAACCGACTTTGTTTTTGCCCAAGAATAGAAGGGAGAGCAGTTGTGAATAGCATCAAAGAGTGGAGGAAAATGAAGAGGACAAAATTCAAGTGTAACACCATAATTTTAGAACTCATTCCACATGAATGTTAAGCTTCCTTCCATTACCACACAAGAAGAGAAAGGAAAGTTCAATAAAAATCATCAATTTATTTGCATTGCGTGTTAGATGAATTCTTCACTTGGTGTCCCGTGGACTATATGAACTCATTCTCATATTTAATTATAATGCAATCCAAAACCATCCCAAGAAATGGCCTAGAACTCATGCAAGTGGATGATATACGTAAAAGCAATAGGTGCAGCCTTAGCCAAAAATTCTAAGTTATTGTCATAAATTTTGAAAAATCATAACTAATTCTAGAAAAATTAAAATCAAGAACAATTTACAATTTTGGAAAGCTACAGATGTCTACTTTATGGCAAAAATATATCCAGACCATAACAAGGGCTACTAACCACCAGAAATTGATGTATAGGAACCAGAGTTCGACTGTCACTACTAGTACTATCCTATCTTACAAAAGGTCCAAATGGTCCATTTTGGTTTCTAAGACACCTATGACCACTTGAGCACGTGGAAATGCACCAAAATAGCTTTCTAAACTTGTCTCAAAGGTGCATAAACCCAGAAATCAAAAACTCACTCTCTCACCTCAAGCCATACACAAGCATGCACACACTTTCTATTGCCATCCAATACCCAAAAACTACATTATCATTCATTTGGCATTAAACCTCATACATACATCAAATATATGAGTAATTACACATGTTCAAATGATTATACAACATTTCCATCATAATATTACATCACATGCCATACATATGGCTACAAAAGAAGCAAAACTAGGCACTTTGATGTCAAGCTTTCATCTTCCCACTTGGTGGCTTCCATTACCTTGCTTATGTGGTCTACCTAGCATGTTAAGACATTGGAGAGGAGGGAATAAGATTCAAAGAATCCCAGTAGCTCATCTCCCTTTCAATCACACATAAAGAATACAATGTAAGTCTTAAAAATGCATGTATGAGCATAATAAAATATATGATCATTCAAGAAACATTCTTGGCATTTGAACAAGTCATACAAAACATACATAGGTTTGCCAAGTAAGTGGATTAGCCTCACCCATTCTCATGGATTTTGGATTTGCTTCACCCACTTTCTCTAAGAGGTTTTGACTCAACTTCACTCTTGAAAGACTCTTTACTTTGTCTTAATCATTTTTAAGGGTTCTTGACTCATCCTTAGTTAAGGGTTCTTGGCTTTACCACACTCAAGCAAACCTAAGCAAATATACTAGGCATCATTTGAAAACATAATACAATATCATGGTACCATGGGATATAGGCAAATGCTAAAACACTTTTCATGGCTTAAAATACACATACAGACATTCAAAGATAAGGTAAGCACATATTCATGCATGAGAGAAAGTGGAGAGAGCTACCTTTTCCACACAAGTACACTTTTTCCTTAAGCTTTGAATCCTCTCTGTCAGCCTCATGCACACAAGGGTGTAGGATTTGTTTCTCTTGGCCTAAACGCAATATATGGGAGCCAATTAAGTTTTTGGAATCATTTCTAGAGCTGTACATCTTCTTTAAATACTAACTTAGTTTAATAGCCCCTTTATGGTTCCAAAATGCACCTAATGATGCAGCATCCATAATTTGAGTTCTTGGCTCCATTATTTCCTTCCATTTATGATTCTTGACTCCATTTAGATCTCTTGGAGCCATCACACAATTAAAACAAAGAGCCTAACTATATGTTGCTTCTTTAGATCATAATATGGAACTTATGCTACCATTTCACTTTCTAAGTTTCTAAAAATTTCTCCAAGACTTCCTCTCATCCTTTCCCTTCACATATGATACAAAACCAAACTTAAATGAAATTAAAACTATCACAAACCTATAGTTCTACCCTAGGCCAAAATGACACATGAAAAAGGGAAGCAATGGGTTTGCTTTGTTTTCTTGATGGAAGAGGTGTGTGGGGTGTAACACCATAACTTTATAGCTTATCTCATGCCATTTCCAAGATTCATACATGTATTTTATGAAGAAGTAAGGAAGAATGACTTTAAAATAATGAATTTTCTTACGTTGCATAATGTATAAATTTTTCTTTTAGAGTCCCATGGGCCATATAGACTCATGTATCACATTCTCATATTTAATTACATAGATACAATGCAAATATATCATCAAAAGTGCCCTAGAACTCATGCAAGGTAAGGGAATACATAAAATTCATAGTTGCTAATTCGGCTAGAATTTTCTGTTTCCTGTCACAAATTTTGAAAAATTATAACCAATTCTAGAAAAATTGAAATCATGCATTCTTTAACATTATGGAAAGCTACAAATGTCTACTTTATAGTAAAAATATGTCTAGGCCATGAGACATAACACAGAAGATGCTTGGCATTCCAAAAGGTGCAAAGGTCCGACTAGCTACTAGTACTAATACAGGTTTCTGCTATGAAATTAAAAAATGTCTAATTAATTCCAAAAAAGTCCAATCTATGCCAATGATACCAATCTAGAAAGCTACAGGTGTTTGCTAGGGGGAAAAATAACTTTAGACCAGTTTAGGCACTTTCAAGGTTTAAAAACCAATCAAATAGTAACTTAGGTCTATCTGGATGCCTGATACTGAATAGAAACTTCAAAAATTCCTATCTCCCTCTCTAGACATCCAAATGAGGTGTGTCTAGTTGGCACAAGTCACTGGGAATGTCTAGTTTCTCTATATAAAATTTTGTGGCAATCGGACATCATTTGCCTAATAAGGGACAGAATTTAATTTTGGACCTCAGTGAACAGTGCACTGAACAAATTTCAGAATATTTTCCAACTTTGAAAATTCATCAAATGTTCTATAGACCTCCAAAAATTTTGCACTTTACCTTTCCAAAAAGTTCTCATCAAGCTCTAAATGCATGCCAAATCTTAGATCAAGAAGAGCTCATTCGAACAAAAAGTGATAGAGGTTTCCAATATGGTCAGTTTTGCTCCATATTAGATACCAAATGTGTCCAAATGACTTCCCTTAATATTTGGTAACCCTTGGGCAAGTTTAAAGGCTCATATATGACTTGTATGAACTGTCCAAGTGGTTCCAAATCTCATGCATCTCAATTTGTCCATTCCACCTCTATTTATACATGCATTTCCATAATACCAATTCTACCATTACATGTCCAAAATGCACATTTCCATAAATATAACCTTAAATCTCATTTATACATGATACATTAGCATAATTATATATGTTCATAACATCATAAGACATATACAACAATGGATTACAACATTTGCTACTCATATGGCCTTAAAGAAACAAAATCTATACACTTTGATATCACATTCTCATCTTTCAAGTGGTTAGCTCCCATTTCCTTGTTCTTTTGGTTCACGTAGCATGCTAGAACATTGCAGAGGAGGGAATAAGATTCAAAGAATCTCAATAGCTCATCTCTTACTTCAACCACACATAAAGTATGAAAACCATGTCTTACAAATGCATGCATGAGCATATTAAATAACATAAACATTCAAGAAGTAATCTTGACATGTGAGTAAATCATGCAAGGCATCCATAGGTTTACTAAGTAAGTGGATTAGCCTCACCCATTCACTTGTAGATTTTGGACTTGCCTCACCCATTTCTTTAAGAGCTTTTGACTCAACCTTACTCTTAGAAGTCAACCTCACTCTTAAGAGACTCTTTACTTTATCTTAACTAACTTTTAGAGTTCTTGGCTCATCCTCACCATGGCTAAGGGTTCTTGGCTTCTCCACACTCAAGCAAACCAAATCAAGCATAAAAAACATCATTTGAAAACATAAGGCATCATCATGGTATTATGGAATAAGAGCTCATATTATAACACTTTTCATAGCTTAAAATTCACATACACACATTCAAAGACAAGTCAAGTGTACATTCATGTATGAGAGAATGAGGAGTAGGCTACCTTGGATGTAACCTATAACGACCCTAATTTCTAATCATTGTAATTAAGGTTAAATATGTAATTAATAACCATAATCCAAGGTTACATGTCATTAAGACTAATTACATTATGGAAATATGGGGGAAATTTGAACCTTAATTTTATTAGAGTCATCAACCATATAGTTATAAACACTTACGTACATCAGGGGAAATCAAACGTTCATTTATAAGACTTGGTTCTATTACCTATCATTTCCAATTCACAAGAACCTTCTATTAATGTTTTCAAGTCATCCCTTGAGATTACTATATGAAAAACCAAGATTTCTTAGTCAATATGAGGGTTTCAGGACGTTTGCCGCAGCCAATTCCCCTCCCTTTCAAATCTCACATCGTCACTAATTTCGCCGCGACCAACCTACATGACGCCGTGGTGAAGAAGCCTCCTGGAACCTCCCTTGCTAGCCTCTCATTATTGGCCACAGCCAATACCTCATTTTGCCGTGGCCAATTCCTCTCTGGAATGCCTGGTTCATTTTCACAAAATTTCACCGCAGCCAATTCCCCACTTTGCCGCGGCAAATTACCCTCTGGACGACTCCTAGTTTAGTCTCTTATAGTTCGCTGTGGCCAATTCCACATTCGCCATGGCTAATTGCTTTCTGGTACTTTCCCTGGGCAACTTTGCCACTATTGGTCGCGGCTAACAATATTTTAGCTGCGACCAACTGCCTTCTGATCCTACTACTCTTATGACCTTGACTCATACTCTCCACTCTCTATCTAAGGACTCTCTAGGGCCACTCTCCCACTTGTTATAAGGTTCTAATAGCATTTATCTACTGAATTCCTTAGCCATTAGATTATTACCCATCCAATAATTAAAGATGGATTCTCCTACTCATTCATTGGTCTTATATCAACAGATTTACAAATTTCTCACAATGGTCATTCAATCATACTTACATTGGGTATTTCATGCATCAATAGTTCAAGTCTACAATCAACATCATAGGATTACATTACTTAAATAGTCAATTATATCATATGATAGAGTACCATGGAGCTTCAATGACCATCTTCAAAGAGACCATGCGTGGCGTAACCATCAAGGAAAGCTTGGGCAAGTTGCTGAACGTGAACATCAATTTTCAGACCAAACCCGGAATAATTAGTTTCTATTTTAATGATTTGAATAAGGCCATGTGGTCAATTAAGTTTTTAGAAAGTTTTATTTCCTTATTATTTCATAATTGATTTGTTTCCATTTCTTTTAGGGGTTGATTTGTTTCCATTTATTTAGGTTATTTTCTTTCTATTTCCGGATGAACAGTGCACGTGAACAGTGCACAACCTTGGGAATTATGTTTTACGAAGTTTCTTAAGTCTTACTTTTAGGGTTTGCTTAGTATTCAAGTTTTGGATTTCCTTTGCCTATAAATAGACTATCTTTGTATTCAATTAAAAAAATAATGAGATGAATAAATAGAATTTTCTTTTCAGGACTTATGTTCTGTTTTTGTGAGGTTCCTCTTGCTTCTTGAGCGATGGAGTGAATTTAACTCGGACTTATCAAAGGAGTGGTCTTCCTTTGTGGCGTCTTATGGTTAGGGTTCTAAGGGACGAGTTCTCTTAGGGTCTTATCCACTTGACCAACATTTCTTGTTCTTAGCCGGTCCCGGGCAACGTATCATCTTGTTGAAGGTTCCTAGGACTTATTCCTACGGGGTCTCTCATCATTTGGTATCAGAGCTCTAGGTTTGCAAGTCAAGGTGTGATCTTTTCTTGTCTTTCATTTGTGTTCTTCATCTTTGTCTTCCATCTTTTTCCTTTTTCCATTGTAGTGTGCCTCCATCTTCCTTTTCATACCATCCATACCGTAGGAATAAGTCCTAGGAACCTTCAACAACATGATACGTTGCCCGGGACCGGCTAAGAACAAGAAATGTTGGTCAAGTGGATAAGACCCTAAGAGAACTCGTCCCTTAGAACCCTAGCCTTGAGACGCCACAAAGGAAGACCACTCCTTTGATAAGTCACTTGTATTCTAAAGAAGAACACACAGAAACAAGAATTCTCACAATGAGAAATAAAATTCTGAATTCATTCCAATCTCCCAAAAGTACAATAGGTGGCCTATTAAATAGGCATAAAAGAAAACCCTAAACCTAACTTAATCTCTAAGAATTCTCCTCCAAGAAATAGGAAACAAAGAATCCAATTTTAATGGAAGGAGATGATTCCATTTACTACAAGAAATCCTAAAGAAAAGGAAAGAAAGTAATAAGTTTTCAGCAACTAACGAAAATGGAAAAAAAACAAAATCTGAAACTTAAATCCTAAGTCTTGACTAAATGGCCTTGTTCAAACTAATGGAAATGGAAACTAATGAAAATCAAATAAAAGACATCCTAATAAGATTTAAAACTCCTATTCACGTCACTTTTGTTGCCCATGTGAATTGCACATGCTTGTTAATTGATTTCTTCAAGTTGGACTCTATTTGGACCTTGCAACATATCTTGTTGGGCTTGGACAATGAGGATCAAGTCTCTTGGGCCTTGTAACTCTTCAAATTGGTGTAAAAACATGGGTTCAAGCTCTTGAACCTTTTGGACAATGCAACTCAAAGCTTGCTTCATGGCTTTAGCTCTTCCTCTAGTCATTGGGCCTCCTATGCCTTGTAATGGGTCCATTTGCATGTTGAACTCTCTTGCACACCCTCCATGCTCTTTTAGGTTATTACACCATGCTCCCTTGTCTACAAGCTCATGGGCCCCTTCATCATTCCCTCCCTCTTCAAAAGGATTCGTCCTCGAATCTGCATAATTAAAGGGAGATAAATCAGTAACATTGAATGTAGCACTAATATTTCCATAAGAGCTTGGCAAATCAATTTTGTATGCATTGTCATTAATTCTTTCTAAAACTTGGAAAGGTCCATCCCCTCTAGGGTGTAATTTTGACTTTCGTTTCTCAGGAAATCTTTCCTTTCTCAAGTGTACCCAAACCCAATCTCCAGGTTCAAATACCACATGCCTTCTACCCTTATTAGCATGCTTGGCATATTGTTCATTCTTCCTCTCAATGTTAGCCTTAACTTTGGCATGTAATTCCTGCACAAACTTAGCTTTCTTCAAACCATCAAGATTAGCAAACTCATTAGAAGGTAAAGGAAGAATATCAAGAGGAGTTAAGGGATTAAAACCATAGACAACCTCAAATGGAGAAAATGAAGTAGAAGAGTGCACTGTTCTATTATATGCAAACTCAATGTGAGGCAAGCATTTTTCCCAATTCTTTAAGTTTTTTTGAATGATAGAACGAAGCAAGGTAGTAAGAGTACGATTCACAACTTCAGTTTGCCCATCCGTTTGAGGATGTGCCACAGTAGAAAACAACAATTTAGTCCCTAGCTTAGACCATAAAGTTCTCCAAAAATGGCTAAGGAACTTTACATCTCTATCACTCACAATAGATTTAGGTAAACCATGCAACCTCACAATTTCTTTAAGGAACAAGTCAGCAATATGTATGGCATCATTAGTTTTTGAACATGCAATAAAGTGTGCCATTTTGCTAAATCTATCAACCACAACAAAAATGCTATCTTTTCCACTTTGAGCTCTAGGTAAGCCCAACACAAAATCCATAGAAATATCAGTCCAAGGTTGAGAAGGCACGGGGAGGGGAGAATACAAACCATGAGATTGAACTTTAGATTTTGCATGCTTACATGTCACACATCTATCACAAACAGCAATTACATCTTTCCTCATGCTTGGCCAATAAAAATGTTCATGCAAAAGAGCTGAAGTTTTCTCCACACCAAAGTGTCCCATCAAAGCACCACCATGAGTCTCTTTAACAAGCAATTCACGCATAGAACAAGATGGAATACATAATTTATCTTTCTTAAACAAAAATCCATCAAATCTGTAAAAGTCATTAAAACCATGTTTCTCACACAATTTCCAGATTTCACCAAAGTCACAATCAGATTCATACATGCCTTTTAACATCTTAAAACCAAGTAATCTAGCATGCAATGATGTAAGAAGACTATATCTCCTAGATAATGCATCACCCACAACATTCTCTTTACCCTTTTTGTGCTTGATAACATAAGGAAAAGTTTCAATGAATTCAAGCCATCTAGCATGTCTCTTGTTCAATTTACCTTGAGACTTTAAAAATTTCAAGCTTTCATGATCAGAATGTATAATGAATTCTTTTGACCACAAATAATGTTGCCAAGTCTCTAAGGTTCTTTTTAAAGCATACAACTCTTTGTCATATGTGGAATAATTCAAAGTAGCTCCGCTTAATTTTTCACTAAAGAAAGCAATGGGCTTAGAATCTTGCATTAAAACAGCCCCAATTCCAATTCCAGATGCATCACATTCAATTTCAAATACTTTAGAAAAATCAGGTAAAACAAGTAAAGGAGCATTAGTTAATTTTTCTTTCAAAGTGCTAAATGCAACCTCTTGTGTTTCACCCCACTTGAAAACTACAATTTTCTTTACCAAATCATTCAAAGGTGCAGCAATGGAGGAGAAGTCCCTCACAAAACGTCTATAGAAGCTAGCCAAGCCATGGAAACTCCTTACTTCATTTGCATTCTTTGGTGTAGGCCACTCACGGATAGCTTTCACCTTCTCTTCATCCACACGAATCCCTTGAGCACCTACAACAAATCCAAGAAACACAACAGAATCCAAACAAAAAGAACACTTTTCTAAATTTACATAAAGGCTATTCTTCCTAAGAAGGCAAAAGACCTGACGCAAATGACCAAGATGATCATCTAAACTCTTACTATAAATCAAAATATCATCAAAATAAACAACAACACATTTCCGAATGAGAGAACGAAAAACATGATTCATTAAGCTCATAAATGTACTGGGTGCATTAGTTAATCCAAATGGCATAACTAACCACTCATACAATCCAAACTTAGTTTTAAATGCAGTTTTCCATTCATCACCTTCTTTCATTCTAATTTGATGATATCCACTCCTAAGATCAATTTTAGAAAATAAAGATGCACCATGCAACTCATCAAGCATATCATCTAATCTAGGAATGGGATAACGATACTTAACTGTGATTTTATTGATGGCTCTACAATCCACGCACATTCTCCACTTGCCATCCTTCTTAGGCACTAGGATCACTGGAACCGCACAAGGACTTAAGCTCTCTCTAACAAAGCCTTTCTTCATGAGCTCTTCAACTTGGCATTGGATTTCCTTAGTTTCTTCCGGATTGGCTCTATATGCTGGTCTATTAGGAATGGATGCTCCGGGGATGAAATCTATACGATGTTCAATGCCTCTCAAAGGGGGCAAACCATCGGGAATTTCCTTTGGAAACAAATCACCAAAATCTTGCAAAAGAGACACAACACTAGAGGGCAAAGAGGGATCAAGTTCATTAGTAGAAAAATAAATTTCCTTGTACAAGAGTACAAGTACTTGCTCATCAGCCAACATAGCTCTCTTAATCTCTCTTTTTCCAGAAAAGAAACTCACTTTTTTTTCATCAATTTTCTCACTTTCATGCTTTTTCTTTTCAATCACTTTCTTTTCTTTTTCCCTCTCCTTTCTTTCTTTTCTCTCTTTCTCTCTCAATTTGCACTCATTTTCAATTCTAAGTTGATCCTCATAAGCTTGCATGGGTCTGAGAGGAGTAAGCACAATAATTTTACCGTTGAAAGGAAAAGAATGGCAATTTTTATATCCACCATGTTTAACACGTCTATCAAATTGCCATGGTCTACCAAGCAAAATATGTCCAGCATACATAGGAGCTATATCACACAAGACCTCATCATGATAATTACCAATAGAAAAAGAAATTAACACTTGCTTAGTAACTTTAACTTCACCACAATCATTAAGCCATTGCAACTTATAAGGACTAGGATGCTTTAAAGTAGGCAAATTCAGTTTATCAACAAGCAAGATACTAGCAACATTTGTACAACTACCACCATCAATAATCATGCTACATACCTTGTTCTGGACAAAACATCTAGTATGGAAAATGTGCTCACGCTGCTCTTTCTCATGATCTTCCTTGGGTTGAATATTTAGAGCACGCCTAGACACCAAAGCCTCTCCACGCACGGGGTCACTAAGCTCCAACTCAGAATCCTCCACCAAAGATGGCATGCTTCCATCCGAATCTTCATCACTAGTCTCCTCACTAACTACATCACCATTCTCAAGCAAAATCATAGTTCTCTTGTTTGGACATTGAGAAGAGATGTGACCAAAACCTTGACATTTAAAACACTTAATTTTTGAAGTAGAAGAAGAAGAAGCGGAGTTAGAGTTATACTTACCTTTAGGAGGTGGATCTGAACTTTTGGGCTTTGTTTCCTCCTTTGGCTTGCTTTCTTTGGATTTGAAGGAGGATTTGGAATCCTTCAAACCTTGCTTCCAAGACCCAGAACCAGCAGCAAATCTGAATTTCTGTTGAGATTTAAGTTGTTTCTCCACTTTAATAGCTTTGTGTAATAGCTCTTCCATGTCAACATAATGTTGGAGATCAACAATTGAAGCAATTTCAGGGTTCAAACCATCTATGAATCTTGCCATGGTTGCCTCTTTGTCTTCCTCAAGATTGGCTCTAATCATAGCCATTTCCATCTCTTGATAATACTCCTCAACACTCATGGAGCCTTGTCTCAATTTCTGCAATTTCTTGTGCAAATCCCTATAGTAATAACTAGGGACAAATCTCTTTCTCATAGTGATTTTCATCTCATGCCAAGTCTGAATTGGAGGCTCTCTATTTCGCCTTCTATTGATGAGAAGTTGATCCCACCAAATACTAGCATAATCTGAAAATTCAACGGCTGCTAATTTCACTTTTTGCCCTTCAGAATAATGATGGCACTCAAAAACATGCTCAACCTTTCTTTCCCACTCCAAATAAAGCTCTGGATCATTCTTTCCTTGGAAGGAGGGAGTTTTCATTTTGATGTTGCCTAGACCATGCTCCTTATGTGGGGGAGCTTGCTTGTGCCTCCTTGGAGTGAAATCATCAAAGTCAGATTCTCCTTCATACTCCTCTTCAAGATCACGCCTTTTTGGAATTTTAGAGTTAGATGGAGATTCAAAGTCATCCAGTCTTGCATTGAGCCTTTTGAATTGCTCATAGACACTTTTCATGAAAACTTTAAGATCAACATCATTAGGCTCATTTTCATCCATTTTACAACCTGAAATGTTTGTGGGCAGAATAAAAAAAATAATATGAAGTAGGACCTCACACACTCTTCTCACGTGTATCACTCAAAATATTGCAAATCCACTCGTGTTTCACTCAAGATTTGGCTTTTATCTTTAATATGACACTCTTGCCTTTTACCACTCACTTGCTTCTTTTTAGAATTAGAAACAAAAACAAATCAATAGGAGCAAAGAATAAAGTGGCAATCCCAAAACCAGAAAATTCCAAGTTAAAATCCTCAAAGAGCCAAAAGAAAAAGGGGCAAGGGGTTAGTAATAATAATGCAAAAGAAAAGAAGAAAAACGTGTAGCAATATGGGGAAAAGAAAGAAATCAAAACAAGAAGGAAACAAGAGAAAGGAACATGAAACAACAATAGAGGAAAGAGAGTAGATTCAGCAAAAAAAAGGAAAAATGAAATTTGACAAAATGGATGTGAGAGGGAGAGGGGAAATCACGTTTTAGACCTGATCAAGGAAGGAGAGAGGCACAACTTGAAGGACTTGGAAAGAAAACAATGAGATCTAAAGCAAAAAAATGGAAAGAAAGAAAGTCAGCAAATTTGGAAGTAGAAAGGAAATAAAAAAAAATAGGCAAGAAGCAAACTAGGAAGTAGATAAGAATTTAAAAGGGCAAGGATCAGAAACAAGCAGTTTGGAAAGAAGTAAAAAAAAAGGAAAGTCAGGTTCAATTTAGGAAATTTGTAAGCTTACCACCCAAGTTTACAGAATTAAGAAAGTGATTGCTACTTGTAATGTAAGTTCTTCACAAATTGGTAACTTCCTACAACTTGCAATTCAGGTTATAGCCAAAATAGGAACTTTGAAAATAGGAAACCAATGGGATGCCAATCAATTGCAATCTATCATAATGAAATAGGAAATTTGTTACTTGAACATAAAAGGACAGAACTTGATAGTTACTCAACTCAAATTGGAAATTCTTCTTTTTTTTTCTTTTTTTCACTTCTTTTTTTTTTTCGAATTTATTTTATTTCTTTTTTTTTCGAATTTTTTTTTTTTGAGTATCACACACTCTTTTTTGTTTTTTTTTGAAGAAACAAAAAATGAAAATATGGCAAAGAGGACAAAACTCACACACAAGTTAGCAAATCACAAGAAAAAAAAAAACAAACAAACTATGGATGGTATGAAAAGGAAGATGGAGGCACACTACAATGGAAAAAGGAAAAAGATGGAAGACAAAGATGAAGATGGAAAAGGTAACACAAATGGAAGGAGAGAAGGTATGAAGAACAGTGGAAGGAAAACACAAAGATATACCTTGCACTAGCGAACCTATGGGTTCTTGTATTGGAGTATGAAGGAGAATCTGACTTTGATGATTTCACTCCAAGGAGGCACAAGCAAGCTCCCCCACATAAGGAGCATGGTCTAGGCAACATCAAAATGAAAATTCCCTCCTTCCAAGGAAAGAATGATCCAGAGCTTTATTTGGAGTGGGAAAGAAAGGTTGAGCATGTTTTTGAGTGCCATCATTATTCTGAAGGGCAAAAAGTGAAATTAGCAGCCGTTGAATTTTCAGATTATGCTAGTATTTGGTGGGATCAACTTCTCATCAATAGAAGGCGAAATAGAGAGCCTCCAATTCAGACTTGGCATGAGATGAAAATCACTATGAGAAAGAGATTTGTCCCTAGTTATTACTATAGGGATTTGCACAAGAAATTGCAGAAATTGAGACAAGGCTCCATGAGTGTTGAGGAGTATTATCAAGAGATGGAAATGGCTATGATTAGAGCCAATCTTGAGGAAGACAAAGAGGCAACCATGGCAAGATTCATAGATGGTTTGAACCCTGAAATTGCTTCAATTGTTGATCTCCAACATTATGTTGACATGGAAGAGCTATTACACAAAGCTATTAAAGTGGAGAAACAACTTAAATCTCAACAGAAATTCAGATTTGCTGCTGGTTCTGGGTCTTGGAAGCAAGGTTTGAAGGATTCCAAATCCTTCTTCAAATCCAAAGAAAGCAAGCCAAAGGAGGAAACAAAGCCCAAAAGTTCAGATCCACCTCCTAAAGGTAAGTATAACTCTAACTCCGCTTCTTCTTCTTCTACTTCAAAAATTAAGTGTTTTAAATGTCAAGGTTTTGGTCACATCTCTTCTCAATGTCCAAACAAGAGAACTATGATTTTGCTTGAGAATGGTGATGTAGTTAGTGAGGAGACTAGTGATGAAGATTCGGATGGAAGCATGCCATCTTTGGTGGAGGATTCTGAGTTGGAGCTTAGTGACCCCGTGCGTGGAGAGGCTTTGGTGTCTAGGCGTGCTCTAAATATTCAACCCAAGGAAGATCATGAGAAAGAGCAGCGTGAGCACATTTTCCATACTAGATGTTTTGTCCAGAACAAGGTATGTAGCATGATTATTGATGGTGGTAGTTGTACAAATGTTGCTAGTATCTTGCTTGTTGATAAACTGAATTTGCCTACTTTAAAGCATCCTAGTCCTTATAAGTTGCAATGGCTTAATGATTGTGGTGAAGTTAAAGTTACTAAGCAAGTGTTAATTTCTTTTTCTATTGGTAATTATCATGATGAGGTCTTGTGTGATATAGCTCCTATGTATGCTGGACATATTTTGCTTGGTAGACCATGGCAATTTGATAGACGTGTTAAACATGGTGGATATAAAAATTGCCATTCTTTTCCTTTCAACGGTAAAATTATTGTGCTTACTCCTCTCAGACCCATGCAAGCTTATGAGGATCAACTTAGAATTGAAAATGAGTGCAAATTGAGAGAGAAAGAGAGAAAAGAAAGAAAGGAGAGGGAAAAAGAAAAGAAAGTGATTGAAAAGAAAAAGCATGAAAGTGAGAAAATTGATGAAAAAAAAGTGAGTTTCTTTTCTGGAAAAAGAGAGATTAAGAGAGCTATGTTGGCTGATGAGCAAGTACTTGTACTCTTGTACAAGGAAATTTATTTTTCTACTAATGAACTTGATCCCTCTTTGCCCTCTAGTGTTGTGTCTCTTTTGCAAGATTTTGGTGATTTGTTTCCAAAGGAAATTCCCGATGGTTTGCCCCCTTTGAGAGGCATTGAACATCGTATAGATTTCATCCCCGGAGCATCCATTCCTAATAGACCAGCATATAGAGCCAATCCGGAAGAAACTAAGGAAATCCAATGCCAAGTTGAAGAGCTCATGAAGAAAGGCTTTGTTAGAGAGAGCTTAAGTCCTTGTGCGGTTCCAGTGATCCTAGTGCCTAAGAAGGATGGCAAGTGGAGAATGTGCGTGGATTATAGAGCCATCAATAAAATCACAGTTAAGTATCGTTATCCCATTCCTAGATTAGATGATATGCTTGATGAGTTGCATGGTGCATCTTTATTTTCTAAAATTGATCTTAGGAGTGGATATCATCAAATTAGAATGAAAGAAGGTGATGAATGGAAAACTGCATTTAAAACTAAGTTTGGATTGTATGAGTGGTTAGTTATGCCATTTGGATTAACTAATGCACCCAGTACATTTATGAGCTTAATGAATCATGTTTTTCGTTCTCTCATTCGGAAATGTGTTGTTGTTTATTTTGATGATATTTTGATTTATAGTAAGAGTTTAGATGATCATCTTGGTCATTTGCGTCAGGTCTTTTGCCTTCTTAGGAAGAATAGCCTTTATGTAAATTTAGAAAAGTGTTCTTTTTGTTTGGATTCTGTTGTGTTTCTTGGATTTGTTGTAGGTGCTCAAGGGATTCGTGTGGATGAAGAGAAGGTGAAAGCTATCCGTGAGTGGCCTACACCAAAGAATGCAAATGAAGTAAGGAGTTTCCATGGCTTGGCTAGCTTCTATAGACGTTTTGTGAGGGACTTCTCCTCCATTGCTGCACCTTTGAATGATTTGGTAAAGAAAATTGTAGTTTTCAAGTGGGGTGAAACACAAGAGGTTGCATTTAGCACTTTGAAAGAAAAATTAACTAATGCTCCTTTACTTGTTTTACCTGATTTTTCTAAAGTATTTGAAATTGAATGTGATGCATCTGGAATTGGAATTGGGGCTGTTTTAATGCAAGATTCTAAGCCCATTGCTTTCTTTAGTGAAAAATTAAGCGGAGCTACTTTGAATTATTCCACATATGACAAAGAGTTGTATGCTTTAAAAAGAACCTTAGAGACTTGGCAACATTATTTGTGGTCAAAAGAATTCATTATACATTCTGATCATGAAAGCTTGAAATTTTTAAAGTCTCAAGGTAAATTGAACAAGAGACATGCTAGATGGCTTGAATTCATTGAAACTTTTCCTTATGTTATCAAGCACAAAAAGGGTAAAGAGAATGTTGTGGGTGATGCATTATCTAGGAGATATAGTCTTCTTACATCATTGCATGCTAGATTACTTGGTTTTAAGATGTTAAAAGGCATGTATGAATCTGATTGTGACTTTGGTGAAATCTGGAAATTGTGTGAGAAACATGGTTTTAATGACTTTTACAGATTTGATGGATTTTTGTTTAAGAAAGATAAATTATGTATTCCATCTTGTTCTATGCGTGAATTGCTTGTTAAAGAGACTCATGGTGGTGCTTTGATGGGACACTTTGGTGTGGAGAAAACTTCAGCTCTTTTGCATGAACATTTTTATTGGCCAAGCATGAGGAAAGATGTAATTGCTGTTTGTGATAGATGTGTGACATGTAAGCATGCAAAATCTAAAGTTCAATCTCATGGTTTGTATTCTCCCCTCCCCGTGCCTTCTCAACCTTGGACTGATATTTCTATGGATTTTGTGTTGGGCTTACCTAGAGCTCAAAGTGGAAAAGATAGCATTTTTGTTGTGGTTGATAGATTTAGCAAAATGGCACACTTTATTGCATGTTCAAAAACTAATGATGCCATACATATTGCTGACTTGTTCCTTAAAGAAATTGTGAGGTTGCATGGTTTACCTAAATCTATTGTGAGTGATAGAGATGTAAAGTTCCTTAGCCATTTTTGGAGAACTTTATGGTCTAAGCTAGGGACTAAATTGTTGTTTTCTACTGTGGCACATCCTCAAACGGATGGGCAAACTGAAGTTGTGAATCGTACTCTTACTACCTTGCTTCGTTCTATCATTCAAAAAAACTTAAAGAATTGGGAAAAATGCTTGCCTCACATTGAGTTTGCATATAATAGAACAGTGCACTCTTCTACTTCATTTTCTCCATTTGAGGTTGTCTATGGTTTTAATCCCTTAACTCCTCTTGATATTCTTCCTTTACCTTCTAATGAGTTTGCTAATCTTGATGGTTTGAAGAAAGCTAAGTTTGTGCAGGAATTACATGCCAAAGTTAAGGCTAACATTGAGAGGAAGAATGAACAATATGCCAAGCATGCTAATAAGGGTAGAAGGCATGTGGTATTTGAACCTGGAGATTGGGTTTGGGTACACTTGAGAAAGGAAAGATTCCCTGAGAAACGAAAGTCAAAATTACACCCTAGAGGGGATGGACCTTTCCAAGTTTTAGAAAGAATTAATGACAATGCATACAAAATTGATTTGCCAAGCTCTTATGGAAATATTAGTGCTACATTCAATGTTACTGATTTATCTCCCTTTAATTATGCAGATTCGAGGACGAATCCTTTTGAAGAGGGAGGGAATGATGAAGGGGCCCATGAGCTTGTAGACAAGGGAGCATGGTGTAATAACCTAAAAGAGCATGGAGGGTGTGCAAGAGAGTTCAACATGCAAATGGACCCATTACAAGGCATAGGAGGCCCAATGACTAGAGGAAGAGCTAAAGCCATGAAGCAAGCTTTGAGTTGCATTGTCCAAAAGGTTCAAGAGCTTGAACCCATGTTTTTACACCAATTTGAAGAGTTACAAGGCCCAAGAGACTTGATCCTCATTGTCCAAGCCCAACAAGATATGTTGCAAGGTCCAAATAGAGTCCAACTTGAAGAAATCAATTAACAAGCATGTGCAATTCACATGGGCAACAAAAGTGACGTGAATAGGAGTTTTAAATCTTATTAGGATGTCTTTTATTTGATTTTCATTAGTTTCCATTTCCATTAGTTTGAACAAGGCCATTTAGTCAAGACTTAGGATTTAAGTTTCAGATTTTGTTTTTTTTCCATTTTCGTTAGTTGCTGAAAACTTATTACTTTCTTTCCTTTTCTTTAGGATTTCTTGTAGTAAATGGAATCATCTCCTTCCATTAAAATTGGATTCTTTGTTTCCTATTTCTTGGAGGAGAATTCTTAGAGATTAAGTTAGGTTTAGGGTTTTCTTTTATGCCTATTTAATAGGCCACCTATTGTACTTTTGGGAGATTGGAATGAATTCAGAATTTTATTTCTCATTGTGAGAATTCTTGTTTCTGTGTGTTCTTCTTTAGAATACAAGTGACTTATCAAAGGAGTGGTCTTCCTTTGTGGCGTCTCAAGGCTAGGGTTCTAAGGGAGGAGTTCTCTTAGGGTCTTATCCACTTGACCAACATTTCTTGTTCTTAGCCGGTCCCGGGCAACGTATCATCTTGTTGAAGGTTCCTAGGACTTATTCCTATGGGGTCTCTCGTCACCATTCCTCCTCCTCTCTAAGACCAATTTATCCCACCAAATTAATGCATAATCCATAAATTCAATGACTGCCAATTTCACCTTTTTTGCTTCAGAATAATTATGGCACTAAAAAATGAACTCAATTTTCTTCTCCCACTCCAAATAAGCTTCAAGATCATTTCTACCTTGGAAAGAAGGTATCTTCATCTTAATACTTCCAAGGTTTCCATCCACCCTATTTCTAACTCTTGGAACATCTTTACCACGTCTCCTTTCATGCCTAACTTCCCTAGGCCTATTTCTACCCAAATCAAATTCAGATTCATAATCTTCTTCACTACCACCTCCTACTTCATTTTCAGACTCAAAATCATCCATAGAATCATCTCTACACCTCTCATATCTTCTAGGATTAGGACTTACAGTAGGTGGTCTTCTTTGCAAGTTTGCAATCATTGTGTCTTGCTTATCCATCCGGTCTCTTATCCCTCCAAGCACCACATTAAGACGTTCAAATTGCTGCTGCATGGCCTTTACAACGAGGTCCATGTTCTGTGCACTACCTCCTTCACTTGATGTTTCCTCCCTATTAGACATTATAAGCTGCAAGAAAATTGATTAGGGAAAATAAAGATCCTCACAAATTTTCCTCACGTGTTTACCCTCAAAGATGTCACTCTTCACTCGTGTTTCACACTTTAAAGGCTTTTCAAATAATGGATTCACACTCTTGCCTTTTTCCACTCTTAGTCTCTCTATAGGCTCTTTAAAGAAACTAATCAGACTATACAAAGCTATCACAATTCTTGTAAGATTCAACCCAACACTTGGAGATAATGAGTAGTAAGTGGGTACTATAGTAGAGAAATCAGGGAATGAAAGTTAAGGACGTAGAATTTTGTAAAAGCTTAGCTCAAACCAACTACTTCCAGAACAGCACAATTTTTTTTTTTTTGCCTTGTCTTTTCAGCAATTTTTTTTCTCTATATATTTTGTTTTGCCTTGCCTTTTTTTTTTTTCTGGAATATGAAGAACAAAAACGAAATTTGAATAAACAGAGCAGAAATAGCAGATTCAATCAGGAAAGCCCTGAAAACATGTCTGAATTTAAACAACAATATCTCAAGTTAGAGAACTCCAAATGAGATGATTTTAAAGCGATATGAAAGAGGAGAATCTGGGGTATAAGAAAGACCTACTACGCGTTCAGAAACTCAACGAAGAACATGACAAACAAAGGATTACATTCAGCATGTTCATAAGAATGGAAGACAATAGAATTTCAAAAAGGAAACAGAAACACAATGTGGAAAATTACAAAGACAAACGGATATGACCTGATTTAGGGACCGAAGCTCTGATACCAAGATGGTGCGAACCCACTAGGAGTCAAGTCTCCTTGAACCCACAACCGATCTCAAATATACACACCCCAAGAAAGTAAATCAAGTCTGAATGATCCACTTGGAACCCTTGAATACGAAGAGACAAGGACCCTGAGTGTTGGAAGATGCCACAAGGTTGATCAAGCCTTGATAAGTCTACAAGTTCAATGAAGAACCCTAGAGAGCACTCCTCTCAAGTCTGGGATTTCCAAAAAATACAATTTTATTAATTCAAAATCTGGTTACAATGGAAGGCAGAGTACAATTATATAGTGTGTAAGTCAAATCTGCCTTCAATGCTCATGGAAAAGGAAAACTAGGGAAATTAATGGCAAATATCCTAATTAATGACCTATGCAATCAGAATTATAAAAGTCAAATTCTCTTAAAGACTAAAAAGGAAATAAATCCCCCTAAATAAGCTAAATTCGTCCAAATACATTAGGATTCTACAAATCATCTTATTAAGCCCAAAATGGCATTATTTAGCCCTAAATGAGCCCACCAATGGATGGTCCATGGTTCAAGTGCTTCAATTTATAATGTTTTGGCCCAATTTAGCCTCAGCAACTCCATCTTTAGTCCATATGATGTTGAGGACGTCCACATTAGAAATGTTTGGATCTCGCTTGACTTTTGTTGCTTCAATTGCTAGTTGCTTAGTCCAGGTCTCTTGAACAAGTCCACTTAAGGCTTCTCTCATTCTTTTAGCTCGTGCTCTTGTCATTGGGCCACTTGGAATTTGTAGAGGATCATTCCAAGTATTTGAGACAGCTTGCTCCCTTTGATGGATTGCATCATTATGGAACCATCCTTTTCTAAGGAAGGGTGTGTATTCCAGATCAATCAAAACTTAAGGAGAAAATTTTAGAGAAAGTCCATAAAAGCAAGTATACCATTAACCCTGGTTCTACCAAGATGTACCAGAATTTGAAATTATGTATTAGTGACTAAGTTTAAAGAAAAAGATTGTTGAGTATATGGCTAGGTGTCTTGTATGTAAGAAAGTTAAGATAGAACACCAAAACCCCTTAAGTTTACTACAAGCACTGGAGATCCCTAAATGGAAATGGGATAATATTATTATAGATTTTGTGATAGGACTACCTAAGACTTAGTTAGGAAAGAATTTTATATGGGTAGTTGTTAACTAATTGATAAAATTTGCTCACTTTTTATGCACCAAAGCTAAGTATTCCCTAGATAAACTTGCCTAGCTATACCTTCAAGAAATTGTGAGCTAGCACGAAGTACCCTTAAGCATAGTGTCTTGACATTAAGTTTACCCCTAGGTTTTGGGGAGTATTACAAGAAGTATTTGGCACAAATTACATTTTAATAGCTTATCATCCTCAATTAGATGGTCAATTGGAATGAACAATCTAAACCTTATAAGACATGCTTAGAGCTTGCACTTTAGACGAAGGGGAATGTCACAACATGCTTTGCACAGCTAATTAATATCATTCCTTTCCTAAGGTGATAAAATTACAACTATTGTAAAACTTTTAGCAGTGGTTTTTAGCCTGTTTCTATGCCAAGAAGCCTTCAAGGGTCCAAATTTGATTTTCTTACCATTTCAATTCATAAATTCCATAGACATATTTGTTTCAATCTACAAAATCATTATCCAAGACCAAAAAACAAAAAAGGGGTCATATATCCCAATTTGGCCTCTTTGGACATAATGTGGGCCAAATTTCAAAAATTCATAACTTGAGTTATGTAACTCCAATTTATACAAATTAGGTATCAATGAAATGTTCAAGATCTAAGATTTATGTTATAAAAATTTTAAATGAAATAAATCCATTTGACCCTTAAAAGTACTGAAAACTGAGGCTATGACAACATGAACAATAACTACTTAATTCCATAAATTTGGACTAGAATTGAAAATTCGCTAAATATTCTATAGAGCATAGAAAAATATAGATGTCCACAAAATTTTTGCCCCAAACTAGATCATTTGGGCTATCAAGGATAAGGTTACATTTTGTGGCTCATTTAGACCAAAATTTGCTCCTAAATTAGTCCATTTGAACCCCAAAATGCAATCTTTTCCTTTGAGCAAAAATCAATCCATTCATACTTCATTTGTCAAAGGGCCAATTTAAGAAATTTGGCTAGCTCTTAAAATTCACTATCTCACACCTCATTATGAAAAGAAAACCCATAGACTCTTATACATAAAACTTTGTTTTATTCTAATGTAAAGACACCAAATATGTACATGTTCATCATCACAATCTTGTTCATCAAGTGCTAATTCATTCCATCATGAAACACATCAATTTAGCTACTCCTTGATTCCAGAATATAAATTAAACTGCCACATGCCTTATAAACAACAAGAATATGTTCTAGCTGCAAGTATGGGCATTAAAATCACATACATACATATTCTCAAGCTTGCTTAAAGATTTCCATTACATAACATCATTACATACATATAATTCATCACTAGATTATCTCATACATACACCGAGCATATAATTACATGAAAGAGCCTTATTACACCTTTCTAACATTTAACTCTTCTTGGGTTTCTTATCTTTATTTGAGATACTTGTCATGGTTAGTGGGAAATAAATGAAGCGAGATTCTTAGGAGAATCTTAGTAAATATCAATCAACACAATGAATGCAAATAAGAAAATGCATGCATGGAGGTTATATGCCTCAAGTAACTAAAATATGAGAATTGGCATGAAACTTTAACTTTTATCTAGCCATGGCATAAAAATATATTAGCAAGGCTCAATTAAGCTTAACTCTACGCTAAGGAAAATTCCCTGCCATAAGGAGTTAGGAGCCAACCATAACATCATACATACATAAAGCTCATGAGAAAAGCCAATTCAAACCATAACTCATAAAATCATTAAACAATCAAACATACAAGCATCTCAAATCATACATACATAAATTAGGTCTTCCTTGGCCCAGAGTTAAGCTTAATCAAGCCTAACTAGTATGTTTTTATGCCATGGCTAGACAAGAGTTAGTTTCATGCCAATTCTCATGATTGAATCACTTGAGGCATATAGCCTCCATGCATACATTTTCTCATTGCATTCATTGTATACATGAACATGGATTGAAATTTGCTACAGAGATTCTCCCAAGAATCTCACCCCATTTATTCTCTACTAACCATGATAGGTTCTTCAAGCAAGGAAAAGAACCCGAGAAGAAGTAGACCCTTAGCATAGGAAAGCTTATGTTATGTACATGTATTTGATATATTATGGAATCAAATGGATAGCAATATAGTGTATAATATGATGGTATGTAGTAGGAACCTCATGTATAAGATTATGAACATGATAATATGTCATTTTGATGTAAGCATAGGAGTATGGAAGGTGAATTGCTATGTTATACAATACAAGCTCTATGTGCAATATGGATGTGAGGCAGTGACTTTTAGTAGCTATCCTTATTTCATGCAATGGTTTCCACAGAAATGAAGCATAAGTAGAATAAAATTTGCTAGAACAAAGAAATTGCAATTTAGAGGTCAAATGGACCATTTTAGAATTAAATTTTAGTCCAAATGAGCCATAACTTGCATCTCTACCCTTGATAGTCCAAATGACTTAATTTGGGGCTAAAATTTAATGGACATCTAGAGAATTTATAGAGATTTCCAATAAGCCAAAGATGGTTTTTGTTTTGGGAACTCTATGGAATATTTGATAAATTTTTGAATCTAGTCTAAAATTATGGAATTATGCAGTTACTATTCATACTATCATAGCCTCGATTTTTGTATCTTTTCAGTGGCCAAAATGATTCATTTTCACTTGAAATTTTTATAGGATAAAATCATAAGCTTTTTGTAAACATCTAATTTGTGTAAAACAAAGTTGTATAGCCAAAGTTACGAATTTTTGAAATTTGGTTCATATTATGTCAAAAGAGGCCAAAAATGGCTATATGGCTCTCTTGTGCAAATAAAGCTTGTCTTGTGTTCAAATTGGTTAAAACAAAGGTATCTATGGAGTTTATAGAAAGAAATGGAAGGAAATTCTAATTTTGACCCCTGTAGTTCTATTTCACATATAGAAAGCCTATAAAACCATTGCTAGTAGTCTTGCTACGGTTGTAATTTTGATGTCTTTGAAAGTAAAATGATATGAAAATGACTATATAGAATAAGTTATTCCACTACAAGAGTTGGGATAGTAAGTTGTTGACAAGGTTTTTAAATAGAGAAGGTCTTTGGATTCGATAGAGAAAAATCTAGAACCTTATTAACAGGAGCTTTACCTTATAGCAAGATATTCTTTAATTGAGAAAACTTAGAAAAACCAAGATCTAGGCAACTTTGCCAACATCTAATCAACAAGGTTTCAATCACAGCAAAATGATGATAGGAGGTGGTGTAGTCATATTAAAAAGAAGAAGCAGATATTTTAAATAATTTTAAAAATTTCCTTTACATTCCTAAAATTTAGCCCTTCCGTTTGAATTTGTTTTAAATCCTTTTCAAAAACCATTAATTCCATATGAAAATTGAGGTTCTCTAATTTATTAAAATACTTACTTTGGAATTTTTGTGATTTAAAACAGACTAGAAAAGTTAGGTTAAAGTTATAGTCAACTAGAGCTCTAAACCGTATACCGTAAGAGATTTAATCATTCAAATGGTCTTTATAGTTCTCAAGACTTTTGAAAACCCTAGTGAGCTTAATTTTGGCATTTAAAACTTATTTCTGTAAGTTTCTAAAAATTTTCTCAAAATTATGATTTTGCCATTGGCATGTCGATTTACTCCGTTTAGCCACTTTGGCTCCTGTTTACTTTTTCTACTCTTTCCTTTCATCTTATTTGAACTTCTAGTCCCTTATTATCATAGTTATTCACCTTTCTTTTGATGTCTAAGGGTTTAGCAAACACTAGATATGACAAGGAAAGTTGTGATGCGAAATCAAAGGGGTGGCCCAATCTTCACGGCGTAGGTTGATAGATAGATGATGGTTCGAGACCCGACGGAAGCAAATAGCCAACCAACGTTATAAGAACGTTGACCTGCTACTTAGACAATGCGCCTAACCACGAACACAGTAAACCAATCCACACAACGACGCACTTGGATTGAAGCACGAATTGGGGGCTTTTGCGAACTTGAATCACCAACCTAAAGATAGGTTGACAAGACAAAGGTTTCACAAGAGCAAAGAAAAGATAAGATTCTCACAATTAGAGAAACACTCAATAATTCTACTACTTCCAATCTGATTCAAATGAAGGCAGAATACATATATTTATAGTGTAGCTTAAACCTATCTACTGGAGGAAAAGTAGGAAACTAACTACATAATCCTAACTGAAAGATCTAAAAAATAGGGATACAAAATCAAATCCTTTTAAAAACAGAAAAGGATAGATAATCAGCCTAATAGAAACTAATTAATACTAATGGGATGGACATCTTGCATTTGAAGTACTATTTACGTCCTGATAGAGTACCACAGAGCTTCAATGACCACCTTCAAGGAGACCATGCATGGCATAACCATCAAGAAAAGCTTGGGCAAGTTGCTGAACGTGAGCATCAATTTTCAGACCATTAATATTAATTAGTTTCTATTTTAGTGATTTGAATAAGGCCATGTGGTCAATTAAGATTTTAGAAAGTTTTATTTCCTTATTATTTTATAATTATTTGTTTCCATTTCTTCAAGGGGTTGATTTGTTTCCATTTATTTAGGTAATTTTCTTTCTATTTCCAGATGAACAGTGCACAACCTTGGGAATTATGTTTTAGGAAGTTTCTTAAGTCTTATTTTTAGGGTTTACTTAGTATTCAAGTTTTGGATTTCCTTTGCCTATAAATAGGCTATCGTTGTATTCAATTAAAAGCAATAAGATGAATAAATAGAATTTTCTTTTCAGGACTTATGTTCTATTTTTGTGAGGTTCCTCTTGCTCCTTGAGCGATGGAGTGAATTTAACCCGGACTTATCAAAGGAGTGGTCTTCCTTTGTGGCGTCTTATGGTTAGGGTTCTAAGAGACGAGTTCTCTTAGGGTCTTACCCACTTGACCAACTATCTTTGTTTATACGTGTTCTTATTCTTTACTAGTGTTTTTGTCTTCTATTTGCGTGATTGTGTTCTTGAATCTTGCACGATCCGGGTTATGTTGTCAAAAAGAAGGTTCTTAGGACTTATTCCTACGGGGTCTCTCATCACGTCCTCTATCTTCAATGGGCTCTTTAAGCATCAACCTGGGCTTGAATAAGCATGATTAAGGCTCCATTTGCTTCCTTAATGCATGCACTAACATTATGGGCTTCTAATTCAGCAAATTGAAGCCCAATTGCTCTTTGTAGACGCTTAACTCTTCCTCTTGTCATTGGGCCATCTATCATCAAGTCCTTCTCCACACGAGCATCCTTCCCCACATGAGTCTGGTTCATATCATCCTCCCCCTCTTGAAAAGGAGTCGTCCTCGACTCTTTGATGTGAGACTCCGTAGAAACCCGTTCTAGGAACCCCAAATTACACGAATCAGTGATCAAATTTTGGCATGCAGCACAAGAACAAATAATATGGACAATAAGCAACAAAGAACAAAGAACAAAGAAAAGGAACAAAGAAGAAGAAGAAGAAGAGATGTTGGTCAATGGAATTGAACCCTAAGAGAACCCGTCTCTTAGAACCCTAATCCGGGACACCACAAAGGAAACCACTCCTTTGATAAGTCAAAGATTTTCTCCAGCACACAAAGGCCACAAGAGAAACCTCACAAATCAGAAATAATTCTGAAAAGATAATTCATTCAATCTGCCATTCTTGGAGTACAAGTGGGCCTTATATAGGCATTTGAAAAATAAAACCCTAAACAGAATAATTCTTAGGTTACATAAAAGAAATTTAAATCTAAACAAATTCAGCAAGAATGGTGCCTAAAAATCTGAAACAGCAACAATCAAATTAAAACAAAATAAAACTAGGAGAATTTTGTGGAAAATGGCTGATTTTGTGGAAAATGGCTAGACTCCTTCAATTAGGCTCCCTTTGGGCTTGGGCTAGCATCTTGTAGGAATGACATAATCTTTATGCCAATTTGTTCATTTTGGGCTTCATATTCAGCTAAGACTATAGGCTCCAAGTCTATTAGTTTTTGGATCACTCCATTCAAGGCCTCCTTCATAGCTTTGGCTCTTGATCTTGTGCATGGGCCTCCCATACCTTGCAATGGATCTTTAGTTGGCCATCTTTTAGAATCACGTCCAGCCCTTTTGTTTCCAAGCTCTTGATTTTGTTCAAGCTTTTTCAAATCTCCTATCTCACCTCCATCATTCTTCAAACATTAAAAGTCGCACTTACACCATACTCATCTGGTAAATCTATCTTGTAGGCATTATCATTAATTCTCTCTAGCACGCGGAAAGGCCCATCTCCGCGAGGCATAAGTTTAGACTTTCTTTTGTCAGGAAACCTCTCTTTTCTAAGGTGCAACCAAACCAAATCTCTTGGTTCAAAGATAACCCTCTTTCGTCCCTTATTAGCACGTTCTACATATTGTTGAGTCATCCTCTCAATGTTTTGTTTTGCTTTCTCATGGATTTGCTTAACAAACTCAGCACGTTTCTGTCCATCCATATTGATTCTTTCTTGCAAAGGCAAAGGAGCTAAGTCAATGGGTGCAAGAGGATTAAAACCATATACAATCTCAAATGGTGAATATTTAGTAGTGGAATGAATAGCCCTATTGTATGCAAACTCGACATGTGGGAGACACTCCTCCCAATTCTTCAAGTTCTTTTTAACCACAGTTCGTAACAAAGAAGATAGTGTCCTATTAACAATTTCAGTTTGTCCATCAGTTTGCGGATGACAAGTAGTAGAGAATAACAATGATGCGAGACCCACTAGGAACATGCCCTAAAGAACCTTCAACAATTTGAAACTTTGCCCGGGACCGGCTAGAAACAAGATTGTTGGTCAAAGGAAAGACCCTAAGAGAACCTGTCTCTTAGAACCCTAGCCTCAAGACGCCACAAAGGAAGACCAATCCTTTGATAAGTCACGTGAACTTTCAGAGAACACAAAGAAGCAAAAGCCTCTCAAAGTATTGAATAATACTCAAGTTCATTCATGATTCAAAATAGAGTACAATAAGGAGCCTTTTATAGGCAAAGTTTCTAAAAGACTTAAAATCCTACTAAAACTAAAACTCTTAAAATCTAATTAGAAATATTTTAAACAATGCCTAAAATCAAGGAATAAGATTAAGATATTAATTTTAACTTAATCTCCTAGATAAACTCCTTGACCAAGTCCAAAAAATAATATAATAATAAAAAAACGAAATTCAAAAAGAGTTCTAGTCAAAACTAGAGTCCTAGTCAAAACTAATTAATATTAATGGGCTGGACATCTTGTATTTGAAATACTATTCACGTCCTCTAGCTTCAATGGGCTCTTTAAGCATCAACTTGGGCTTGAATAAGCATGATTAAGGCTCTATTTGCTTCCTCAATGCATGCACTAACATTATGGGCTTCTAATTCAACAAATTGAAATCCAATTGCTCTTTGTAGACGCTTAACTCTTCCTCTTGTCATTGGGCTTTTAACATGTTGGATATTAACTTTAGTTGCTCCATGGACCTTCTTAGGACATTGGGCTTCCACTTGGACTTTCATTTTTGCATATTTAAAGAGATGTTGATCAAATATGGATCTTGGGCTCTAAACTTGGGCTGACGTCCAACATAGATATTATTTTGAGCTCTTTGAGATTTTTGGACATATACTAGCACAATTTGGGCCTCTTGAGCATAGGCCATCCTTTCATGAGCCATTTGGACCTGAATCATAGGCTTTTGAATGATTTGGGTTTCTTGATGGATGAGGGCTTCTCGAACTTGTAGTGCTCCAATGGGCATGCCTACTGATATCGTATCAAACAATTTAGTTCCAAACTTGCTCCACAAAGTCTTCCAAAAATAGCTTAGAAACTTAATGATGGAGGTGAGATAGGAGATTTGAAGAAGCTTGAACAAAATCAAGAGCTTGGAAACAAAAGGGCTGGACGTGACTCTAAAAGATGGCCAACTAAAGATCCATTGCAAGGTATGGGAGGCCCATGCACAAGATCAAGAGCCAAAGCTATGAAGGAGGCCTTGAATGGAGTGATCCAAAAACTAATAGACTTGCAGCCCATAGTCTTAGCTGAATATGAAGCCCAAAAGGAACAAATTGGCATAAAGATTATTTCATTCCTACAAGATGCTAGCCCAAGCCCAAAGGGAACCTAATTGAAGGAGTCTAGCCATTTTCCACAAAATTCTCTTAGTTTTATTTTGTTTTATTTTGATTGTTGCTGTTTCAGGTTTTTAGGCACCATTCTTGGTGAATTTGTTTAGATTTAAATTTCTTTTATGTAACCTAGGAATTATTCTGTTTAGGGTTTTATTTTTCAAATGCCTATATAAGGCCCACTTGTACTCCAAGAATGGCAGATTAAATGAATTATCTTTTCAGAATTATTTTTGATTTGTGAGGTTTCTCTTGTGGCCTTTGTGGGATGGAGAAAATCTTTGACTTATCAAAGGAGTGGTTTCCTTTGTGGCTTCCCGGATTAGGGTTCTAAGAGACGGGTTCTCTTAGGGTTCAATTCCATTGACCAACATCTCTTCTTCTTCTTCTTCTTCTTCTTTGTTCTTTGTTCTTTGTTGCTTATTGTCCATATTATTTGTTCTTGTGTTGCTTGCCAAAATTCGATCACTGATCCGTGTTATTTGGGGTTCCTAGAACGGGTTTCTACAGAGTCTCACATCACTTAGCATCACGATCTGACACTATAGTCCTCGGAATCCCATGAAACCTCACAACTTCCTGAAAGAACAAATTAGCAATATTAGAAGCATCATCAACCTTATGACATGCAATGAAGTGTGCCATTTTAGAAAACCTGTCCACAACAACAAAAATAGAGTCCCTCCCCCTCTTAGACCTAGGTAATCCCACAATAAAATCCATGGACACATCTTCCCAAGGTACACTAGGAATAGGGAGGGGAGTATACAGTCCATGGGGATTTAATTTAGATTTTGCTTTATGACATACAACGCATCTCCCCACAAGCTTTTGAACATCCCTACGCATCTTAGGCCAATAAAAATGCTCATTCAAGATATCAAATGTTTTAACAATGCCAAAGTGTCCCATTAAACCTCCTGAATGTGCTTCCTTCATCAATAACATACGCAGAGAACAATTAGGAAAGCTTATCAACACGAAACAAGAATCCTTTATGCAAGTAAAATTTGTCCCACCCAACTCCAGGCTTGCAATAGTTAAAAGCTTCACCAAAATCAACATCATTTGTATATAATTGCTTGATGAACTCAAAACCAAGAACCTTAGAGTCTAACATGGAAAGAAGAACATACCTACGTGAAAGTGCATCAGCAACAATATTCTCCTTACCTTTCTTATGCTTAATCACATATGGGAAAGATTCAATGAATTCAACCCAACTAGCGTGTCTTCGATTCAATTTGTTTTGGCTCTTAATATGTTTTAGAGCCTCATGATCAGAATGTATGACAAATTCTTAGGCCACAAATAATGTTGCCAAGTTTCCAACACTCTAACTAAAGCATATAGCTCCTTATCATATGTAGGATAGTTAAGAGTAGGACCACTTAGCTTTTCGCTAAAATATGCAATGGGCTTACCTTCTTGCATGAGTACACCTCCTATGCCAATTCCACTAGCATCACATTCAACCTCAAAAATCTTACCAAAATCTGGAAGGACTAATAAAGGTGCATGTATGAGCCTCTCCTTGATGGTTTGGAAGGCTTTCTCTTGAGCTTCTCCCCACTTGAATGGAACATTTTTCTTTGTCAACTCATTCAAAGGAGCTGCCAGTGAGCTGAAGTCCCTCACAAATCTCCTATAAAAGCTTGCAAGTCCATGGAAGCTCCTCACTTGTCCGATGGTGGTAGGGGTTGGCCAATCTTGAATGGCTTTGATTTTCTCTTCATCAACCTCAACCCCCTCAGCACTCACAACAAAACCAAGAAAAACAACTTTATTAGTGCAAAAATCACACTTAGTCAAATTGCCAAACAATCTTTCTTTTCTTAAAACCTCTAGGACTTGTCTCAAGTGATCTACATGCTCATGCAAAGTTCTACTGTACACAAGGATATCATCAAAGTAAACTACCACAAATTTACCTATGAATGCACGCAAGACATGATTCATCAACCTCATAAATGTGCTAGGTGCATTGGTGAGACCAAAAGGCATAACTAACCATTCATAAAGTCCATGTTTAGTCTTAAATGCAGTTTTCCATTCATCTCCTTCTTTCATCCTAATTTGATGGTAGCCACTTTTTAAATCAATTTTAGAGAAGATAGTGGAGCCATTTAATTCATCAAGCATATCATCTAACCTAGGGATAGGATGACGATATCTTACCGTTATATTATTGATGGCTCGACAATCAATGCACATTCTCCATGTGCCATCCTTTTTAGGCACGAGCAACACTGGTACTGCACATGGGCTAAGGCTCTCCTTCACATATCCCTTTTCTAGCAGCTCTTGCACTTGTCTTTGAATCTCCTTGGTCTCTTCAGGATTTGCTCGGTAAGCTAGACGATTGGGCAAAGGTGCTCCAGGTATAAAGTCAATTTGATGTTCTATCCCTCGAATTGGTGGCAACCCAGGTGGTACCTCTTCGGGAAAGACATCTCCATATTCTTGCAAAAAGAGACATAACAACACTAGGCAAAGTAGAGGTTAAGTCGTTAGTATTCAACATAGCCTCTTTGTAGATAACTACTAGGAGGTTTTGTTGAGAAAACAAAGCTTGTTTGATCTCACTCTTTCTTGCTACTAACAAACTTTTCTCTCTATCTCCCTCTTTCTCTCTTTTACCTTTAGCTCTCTCTATCTCACTCTTTCTTGCTACTAACCCAGCTCTTCCAAACTTGCTCCACAAAGTCTTCCAAAAATAGCTTAGAAACTTAGCATCACAATTTGACACTATAGTCCTCGGAATCCCATGAAATCTCACAACTTCCTGAAAGAATAATTTAGCAATATTAGAAGCATCATCAACTTTATGACATGCAATGAAGTGTGCCATTTTAGAAAACCTGTCCACCACAACAAAAATAGAGTCCCTCCCCCTCTTAGACCTAGGTAATCCCACAATAAAATCCATGGAGACATCTTCCCAAGGTACACTAGGAATAGGGAGGGGAGTATACAGTCCATGGGGATTTAATTTAGATTTTGCTTTATGACATACAACGCATCTCCCCACAAGCTTTTGAACGTCCCTACACATCTTAGGCCAATAAAAATGCTCATTCAAGATATCAAAGGTTTTAATAATGCCAAAATGTCCCATTAAACCACCTGAATGTGCTTCCTTCATTAATAACATGCGCAGAGAACAATTTGGAATGCAAAGCTTATCAATACGAAACAAGAATCCTTTATGCAAGTAAAATTTGTCCCAACCAACTCCAGGCTTGCAATAGTTAAAAGCTTCACCAAAATCAACATCATTAGTATATAATTCCTTGATGAACTCAAAACCAAGAACCTTAGAGTCTAACATGGAAAGAAGAACATACCTACGTGAAAGTGCATCAGCAACAATATTCTCCTTACCTTTCTTATGCTTAATCACATATGGGAAAGATTTAATGAATTCAACCCAACTAGCGTGTCTTCGATTCAATTTGTTTTGGCTCTTAATATGTTTTAGAGCCTCATGGTCAGAATGTATGACAAATTCTTTAGGCCACAAATAATGTTGCCAAGTTTCCAACACTCTAACTAAAGCATATAGCTCCTTATCATATGTAGGATAGTTAAGAGTAGGACCACTTAGCTTTTCGCTAAAATATGCAATGGGCTTACCTTCTTGCATGAGTACACCTCCTATGCCAATTCCACTAGCATCACATTCAACCTCAAAAATCTTACCAAAATCTGGAAGGACTAATAAAGGTGCATGTATGAGCCTCTCCTTGATGGTTTGGAAGGCTTTCTCTTGAGCTTCTCCCCACTTGAATGGAACATTTTTCTTTGTCAACTCATTCAAAGGGGCTGCCAGTGAGCTGAAATCCCTCACAAATCTCCTATAAAAGCTTGCAAGTCCATGGAAGCTCCTCACTTGTCCGATGGTGGTAGGGGTTGGCCAATCTTGAATGGCTTTGATTTTCTCTTCATCAACCTCAACCCCCTCAGTACTCACAACAAAACCAAGAAAAACAACTTTATTAGTGCAGAAATCACACTTATTCAAATTGCCAAACAACCTTTCTTTTCTTAGAACCTCTAGGACTTGTCTCAAGTGATCTACGTGCTCATGCAAAGTCCTACTGTACACAAGGATATCATCAAAGTAAACTACCACAAATTTACCTATGAATGCACGCAAGACATGATGAGTGGCTCGTCGTACAACCTCAAAATAATACTAGGTTGATAAGATATATAGTTAGTGGCACAACCTAGGTCATTTCCCTCGGAATTGGCGTTCAATGTTTAATTGAGTTTTCTAAATATTAAAAGACTCTAAAAATTCCTAACTTTAAGGGGGTTTTGATTTAATTAAACTATCCTAAAACTAAATTGAATTAAAATTCCTAAATTCTATCTAATTATATGGATTATGGGTGAAAGATAGACTTGTGACTAGCTTTGGATTCGTCCCTTGGTATCCACTATCCTTATCCTAATCCTATTTGTAATTAATTCTGGCCTAAGAGTTCCTAAATGTGTTCATAACAAATTTATCTTGGGTAACCACTCAAGATTCAAGAGATTAACTATCTAATGTTGAATTGAGACCTCAATCCCTCATTAAATTATCAATTCTTGTTTTAGGATCAATGAACATCCAATTTGATTGATTAACTAATTTGATTAGCTTCTGAATCATCCTAAATATTTAATTAACCAACTAAACATTAAGGAATCTTCAAATTAAACAATTAAGCTCACTCATGTATTTTATCGAACACCTTCGAAGCATACATGGAAAATTTAGATAATATTGGAATTAATCAGATCAATTAATCAACAAAAAGGTTCCTAATCAGTGTCTAACCAGCCACTAATTATAATTACACAAATTCCTTATCAAATACATCTTAACCAAGAAAATAAATGAAAGAGAAAAAGTGTAGGAAAAATAGAAAAGTCTTAGCCAAAATTCTAAATTATGCTTCCATGGATTCAAGCATCTCCAAGAGCTTCCTCCTTGCTAGCCTCAAGATGGATTAGAGTTTCATGGAATGTAGATGGAAGATGGATGGAATGGGGAATAGAATGAGTGAATGGATGGAGGAAGGATGTATGAAGAGATGAATGGGATGGATGATGAATGGTGTTTTTAATGATGCGAATGAAGGCTGAATAAATAGGCAAGAGTTTGCTAAGATTTTAGATACGTGAGATGGATGAATTGTGAATGGATTAGAGGCTTGCTGAATTGAATGAAAGAGGCGTGCAGAATTATACTCCTTTCTTCATTAAAAATCACGTGCCAAAGCTGATTCTTCTTCACGTGTTGCTGCTCTTCTTGTACGTGATTTTATGCTTGGGCTGCATAGGTGTGTATATGAGAGTGGGCCCCGCTGTGAATGGTTATGCATTGGAATATTATAAAAGAATTTATCCCTGCTTCGTGCTGCTTCGAGTCCAGACGTAGCTTCCTTAGTTATTTTCCACGTTATCCATGAATGCAACTCGTTCTTCATTTGTTTCCACGTAAAGATTCTGCATTCATGCATCTGCTTCTTCTTCGTTATTCTGCATCTTTTTCTCCAGCTCTCATGCATCCAGCCCATAGCTCTTTCCTTCGCATTAAGTCACGTCTTCATTTAACCTTCAGCCCAGGCTTCTTCGTTCAGCTTGTTTTCTGCATGTTCTGGAGCTTCCAGCGTTAGCATCGTCCAGCTTTCCTCTTCGTGTGCTCAGCCCAGCTTCATCGTCATTCCAGCTTTGCTCCAGCTCTACTTCTAGCTCATGCAAGCTTCTCTCAATTTACTCAACGTTTGTTCCAGCCATGCAAGTTCAGCTCGAGTTCAAGCTTCTTCTTCAGCTCTCCAAAACAGAGGCTTCTTCATCTCTCAGCTCGCGTTGTTCTCCCTCGTGGCTTTGTACGTGTTTGCTTACCAGTCTTCGTGTTTCATTAAACAGAGGTTGCTCCTTTTTCTTTCCATCATTAGCTCCATCATCTTCCTTCTCTCTGCACAGCATTGAGCTTCCTCATGCAGCTCGCTCTTCTCGTTCAGCTTGTTCAGCTCGATGCCCTTTCTTCTCACCAAAACGTTCTTCTTTGTTTAGCTACTGTCCTTGCTTCCTTCCACGTAAACTCAAGCTCACTTCTGCATGCTTCTTACATGTTGTTTAATTCCTTCTCCAGCTAGCTCGAGCTTGCTTTCTTCTTCTCTGTTTTGAGTTTGTTTCTTTCTTGTGTAGCTTCTAAGCTCTTTCTTCACGTTGGCTGTCTCTTCTTTAAGCTCCAGCTTACGCTTCTTCTCATATCACATGTCGTGCTTAACGTGATTGTTGCCTACTGCATGAGCTTATATTCCCTTGTTGCTTCCACATATTTTCCACATGCTCAGGTGTTCTTCTCCTTCACAGCCTCTTCCTCGAGCTTCTCACGTGTTCATGTTGCTTGTGGCTTTTCTTCAGCCAAGCTCGAAGCTCTTCTTTTTTAAAGTACCCATGCAGCTTCTTGTTTCACTCAAGCAACTAATGCTACCATAGAGAGAGACCCATACGTGATATATATGTGCAAACCAAGTGGGTGAGAGATGTGAGGATGAGAGGATGGAATGCATGGCTTCCTTGGACTTGGCAAACCTCCATTTCTTCTCCAAAATAATCTCCTATTCAAATACCAATTGTCCATAAAAATTCTGCACAAAAGAGTGGGAAAAATCAAGTAGGAATTTTCACAAAATTATTTAAGATAAATTTATGCATTAAAATCCAATAATTTGTAACTTAATTCCTTAAATATAGAAAATGGCTACTAAAATCAAATTTCATCTAATTAGACCCTTAAAGCCATATTTGGATACTAAAATGTTTAAGTTAAAAGGATTAAAATGTATAAAAATCATACTTATCACATGATTCATCAACCTCATAAATGTGTTAGGTGCATTAGTGAGACCAAAAGGCATGACTAACCATTCATAAAGTCCATGTTTAGTCTTAAATGCAATTTTCCATTCGTCTCCTTCTTTCATCCTAATTTGATGATAGCCACTTTTTAAATCAATTTTAGAGAAGATAATGGAGCCATTTAATTCATCAAGCATATCATCTAACCTAGGGATAGGATGACGATATCTTATGGTTATATTATTGATGGCTCGACAATCAATGTACATTCTCCATGTGCCATCCTTTTTAGGCACGAGCAACACTGGTACTGCACATGGGCTAAGGCTCTCCTTCACATATCCCTTTTCCAGTAGCTCTTGCACTTGTCTTTGAATCTCCTTGGTCTCTTCAGGATTAGCTCGGTAAGCTGGACGATTGGGCAAAGGTGCTCCAGGTATAAAATCAATTTGATATTCTATCCCTCTAATTGGTGGCAACCCAGGTGGTACCTCTTCGGGAAAGACATCTTCATATTCCTACAAAAGAGACATAACAACACTAGGCAAAGTAGAGGTTAAGTCGTTAGTATTCAACATAGCCTCTTTGTAGATAACTACTAGGAGGTTTTGTTGAGAAAACAAAGCTTGTTTGATCTCACTCTTTCTTGCTACTAACAAACTTTTCTCTCTATCTCCCTCTTTCTCTCTTTTACCTTTAGCTCTCTCTCCTTTTCCTCTCTCTTCTCTTAGCTTGCTCTCTTTTCTTTTCTCAATTTCACTCTCCTCTTTTTCAGACACTTTTACACACTCACTTTCTCTTTTCTTCTCTCTCTTGATTTGATCTTCTAACACTTGCTTTGGTGACATAGGAAGGAGGGTTATAGGTTCCCCTCTATGATACAATATCAGTAGGCATACCCATTGGAGCACAACAAGTTCGAGAAACCCTCATTCATCAAGAACTTCATGGAGTTCAAGAGGCCCAAATTGTGCTAGTATATGTCCAAAAATCTCAAAGAGCTCAAAATAATATCTATGTTGGACATCGGCCCAAGTTTAGAGCCCAAGATCTATATTTGATCAATATCTCTTTAAATATGCAAAAGTGAAAGTCCAAGTGGAAGCCCAATTTCCTAAGAAGACTCCATGGAGCAACTAAAGTTAATATCCAATATGATAGATGGCCCAATGACAAGAGGAAGAGTTAAGCATCTACAAAGAGCAATTGAGCTTCAATTTGCTGAATTAGAAGCCCATAATGTTAGTGCATGCATTGAGGAAGCAAATAGAGCCTTAATCATGCTTATTCAAGCCCAAGTTGATACTTAAAGAGCCCATTGAAGCTAGAGGACGTGAAGAGTATTTCAAATACAAGATGTCCAGCCCATTAATATTAATTAGTTTTGACTAGGACTCTAGTTTTGACTAGAACTCTTTTTGAATTTCGTTTTTTTATTATTATATTATTATTTTTTTTGGACTTGGTCAAGGAGCTTATCTAGAAGATTAAGTTAAAATTAATATCTTAATCTTATTCATTGATTTTAGGCATTGTTTAAAATATTTCTAATTAGATTTTAAGAGTTTTAGTTTTAGTAGGATTTTAAGTCTTTTAGAAACTTTGCCTATAAAAGGCTCCCTATTGTACTCTATTTTAAATTATGAATGAATAAACTTGAGTATTATTCAACACTTTGAGAGGCTTTTGCTTCTTTGTGTTCTCTGAAAGTTCATGTGACTTATCAAAGGATTGGTCTTCCTTTGTGGCGTCTTGAGGCTAGGGTTCTAAGAGACAAGTTCTCTTAGGGTCTTTCCTTTGACCAACATTCTTGTTTCTAGCCAGTCCCGGGCAAAGTTTCGAATTGTTGAAGGTTCTCTAGGGCATGTTCCTAGTGGGTCTTGCATCATTTGGTATCAGAGCTTTGGTTTGCTAGTGCAAGGTATATCTTTGTGTTTCCATTCCACTATTCTTCATATTTTCTCTCATTCCATTTGTGTTATCTTCTCATCTTCATCTTTGTCTTCTATCTTCTTCCTTCTTCCATTGTTGTGTGCCTCTATACTCATTTGAAAAAAAAAAAAAGGAAAGTGTGATACTCCAAAAAAAATTCAAAAAAAAAGTTAGAAAAAAAAGGAGAAATTCGAAAAAAAAAGAGAGAAAGGAAGAGTGAAAAAAAAAATTGCAAGTTGTGGAGTTAGTTTCCTAATAGGAGACAATTTCCTAATTAGAGTTAGTTTCCTAGTTGGAATTAATTTCCTAATTAGACTTAGTTTCCTATTTTTAAAGTGTCTTATTTTCAGATTTTTCCTTTTCTTCTCCTTCCTTCCAAGCCATCCAAGCCTTACCTTCCGCCTTTTTCTCCTTTCCTCTTTCTCTTTTTGTTATGCACCTCTTTTCTTCTTTGTTTGATACTTTGAGAATTTGCATTTTAGGATTCTAGTTTTTTTTTTTTTATTGCCACTAGTCTAATCTTTTCTTTTGATTTGCTTGTGACTTGCTTAGAACACTTATAAGAAGCAAATTGTTGAGTGCTAAAAGGCAAGAGTGCAATTAACATTAAAGAAAAAGCTAAAAAAAGAGTTAAATACGAGTGAACTTCTCATCTTTTGAGTGTAAACACGTGAGAAGAGTGTGCGAGGTCCTATTTCTTCGTTGACTAACTTTTCAGGTGACAAGATGTCTAGTGAGTACAAATTCCTTGAAGAGGCTAACAAAGAGCAATTCAAGCAATTTTGTGCATGGTTAGATGCATTCCAATCCAATTCCAACTCTACAAGACAAGATAAGGAAAAGTCATCCCCTGATTTTCATACTAGATGCCTTATCAAAGAGAAAGTTTGTAGCATGGCTATTGATAATAGTAGCTATGTAAATGTTGCTAGTACCTTACTTGTTGAGAAATTAAACTTGCCTACTATAAAGCATCCTAGGCCCTATACCTTGTTGAAGGGTAGTGCTGAATTTAAGGTTAATAAGCAAGTTTTGATTTCTTTCAAACCCAAGTTGATGCTTAAAGAGCCTATTGAACCTAGAGGATGTGAATAGTATTTCAAATACAAGATGTCCAGCCCATTAATATTAATTAGTTTTGACTAGGACTCTAGTTTTGACTAGAACTCTTTTTGAATTTCGTTTTTTTATTATTATATTATTTTTTTTTTGGACTTGGTCAAGGAGCTTATCTAAGAGATTAAGTTAAAATTAATATCTTAATCTTATTCATTGATTTTAGGCATTGTTTAAAATATTTCTAATTAGATTTTAAGAGTTTTAGTTTTAGTAGGATTTTAAGTCTTTTAGAAACTTTGCCTATAAAAGGCTCCCTATTGTACTTTATTTTAAATTATGAATGAATAAACTTGAGTATTATTCAATACTTTGAGAGGCTTTTGCTTCTTTGTATTCTCTGAAAGTTCACGTGACTTATCAAAGGATTGATCTTCCTTTGTGGCGTCTTGAGGCTAGGGTTCTAAGAGACAAGTTCTCTTAGGGTCTTTCCTTTGACCAACATTCTTGTTTCTAGCCAGTCCCGGGCAAAGTTTCGAATTGTTGAAGGTTCTCTAAGGCATGTTCCTAGTGGGTCTTGCATCACTCTAAGTACAAAAGAATAACGGTTTAGAAAACCATCATGTGTAACATGTCTATCATACTGTCAAGGCCTACCTAACAAAATATGACATGCTTTTATTGGTACAACATCACAAAACACTTCATCCCTATAATTGCCAATTGAAAACATTACTTTAACTTGCTTGGTTACCCTCAATTCTCCACATTCATTGAGCCATTGGAGTTTGTAAGGCCGCTGATGCTTGAAAGTAGACAAATTCAACTTCTCGACTAGCTCGATGCTTGCCACATTGCAGCAACTTCCTCCATCTATAATCACACCACATATCTTTCCCTGGATTTGGCAACGAGTATGGAACAAGTTCTCTCTTTGCTTATCTTCGTCTGCCATCATCTGGGTGCTAAGGGCTCTCCTAGTTACAAGGAGTTCTCCTTCTTCTGCATACTCTCCACCTTCATTTTCCATGAATAGCTCTTCTTCTTCCTCTGTTGTTTCTCCTTCAGTTTCCCACTCACCAAGGTTGTTGATATTCATGGTTCGCTTGTTAGGACATTCACTAGAGATGTGTTGATGTGAGACTCCGTAGAAACCCGTTCTAGGAATCCCAAATTACACGGATCAGTGATCAAATTTTGGCATGCAGCACAAGAACAAATAATATGGACAATAAGCAATAAAGAACAAAGAACAAAGAACAAAGAAAAGGAACAAAGAAGAAGAAGAAGAAGAGATGTTGGTCAATGGAATTGAACCCTAAGAGAACCCGTCTCTTAGAACCCTAATCTGGGACGCCACAAAGGAAACCACTCCTTTGATAAGTTAAAGATTTTCTCCAGCACACAAAGGCCACAAGAGAAACCTCACAAATCAGAAATAATTCTGAAAAGATAATTCATTCAATCTGCCATTCTTGGAGTACAAGTGGGCCTTATATAGGCATTTGAAAAATAAAACCCTAAACAGAATAATTCCTAGGTTGCATAAAAGAAATTTAAATCTAAACAAATTCAGCAAGAATAGTGCCTAAAAATCTGAAATAGCAACAATCAAATTAAAACAAAATAAAACTAAGAGAATTTTGTGGAAAATGGCTAGACTCCTTCAATTAGGCTCCCTTTGGGCTTGGGCTAGCATCTTATAGAAATGAAATAGTCTTTATGCCAATTTGTTCATTTTGGGCTTCATATTCAACTAAGACTATAGGCTCCAAGTCTATTAGTTTTTGGATCACTCCATTCAAGGCCTCCTTCATAGCTTTGGCTCTTGATCTTGTGCATGGGCCTCCCATACCTTGCAATGGATCTTTAGTTGGCCATCTTTTAGAGTCACGTCCAGCCCTTTTGTTTCCAAGCTCTTGATTTTGTTCAAGTTTCTTCAAATCTCCTATCTCACCTCTATCATTCCCTCCCTCCTGAAAAGGATTCGTCCTCGAATCTGCAATATCAAAAAGAGAAAGGTCAGCCACATTGAAAGTTGCGCTTACATTTCCATAAGAACTAGGTAAATCAATTTTATATGCATTATCATTTATTCTTTCTAACACTTGGAAAGGACCATCGCCTCTTGGGTGTAATTTGGACTTCCTTTGTTCAAGAAACCTTTCTTTCCTCAAATGAACCCACACCCAATCTCCTGGTTCAAAGATAACCTTCCTTCGGCCTTTATTAGCTTGTTGAGCATATTGCTCATTCTTGCGCTCAATGTTCGCCTTAACCTTAGCATGAAGATCCTGCACAAACTTAGCTTTCTTTGCACCTTCAAGGTTAGCAAACTCATTACAAGGCAAAGGAAGTAGATCTAAGGGAGTCAAAGGATTAAAACCATATACAATCTCAAAAGGAGAAAACTCAGTTGTAGAATGCAATGCACGATTATATGCAAACTCAATGTGAGGCAAACACTTTTCCCAATTCTTAAAATTTTTTTGAATTACAACACGCAATAAGGAAGAAAGTGTTCGATTCACCACTTCGGTTTGTCCATCCGTTTGAGGATGTGCAACCGTAGAAAACACAAGCTTTGTACCCAACTTAGCCCACAAAGTTTTCCAAAAGTGACTAACAAATTTAACATCACGGTCACTCACAATAGATCGGGGCAAACCATGCAATCTAACAATCTCCTTGAAAAACAAATCAGAAATATGGACAGCATCATCTGTTTTTGAGCAAGCAATGAAATGAGCCATTTTACTATGAAATGAGCCATTTTATTAGCTACTATAAAAATTTCATATCAAAACAATAACATTTGGCTCATGAAATGGTAATTGGGTCTGAAGGATATTTTACAGCAAAGCAGAAATTTCAAAAATTCATATATTTCTCTATACATATCAAAATTGAGTGTTCTTAGTGGCTATGGAAAGCTAATGATGTCTTTATAAAATTTCATGAGTATTGGATTTCATTTGGCCTCTTAATGATACCAAAAACTAGACTGACCAAATGAACAATACCATTGACAAATTTTATATAATTTAGGCAACTTTGAAAAATCGTAATAAATTCTTTAGAGCTCCAAAAATAGTCTTATTTGATTTTGTGAAAAGCTTTGAATGAGACCTATATACCTGCCAAGTTGTGACAACCCTACCTTCTAAACATGGTAATTATAGTTAAATATGCAATTAATGATTAATGATCAAGGTTTGAAGTCGTTACAATTTATTACGTTATGAAAATATAGGAAAATTTGAACCTTGATGTTGGGGTCATCACTAAACAATCACAAACAAAACAAAAATGCATAAGAGAAACCATACTACCATGAGGGGTTTACGATTCATCCATTCACCAATTTCAACACACAAAAACCTCCCACAAGTATTCTTATATCATTTCCTAGCATCACCATTGAAGAAACTAGAGTTTCTAGGCTAAAGGAAAGAGTTTGGGGTTTTGCGCCGTGGCTCAAACCATTCACGCCATGGCTAAGTTGCTCTTTGGAATTACTGGGCAAATTTCTCAAATTTTGCTGTGGCTAGTTGGACCATTGCCATGGCCAGACTACACGGTGTAGTCGCGAAAATGCCTCTTGGGGCCACTGTTCTAAGTCCCCTGACTCTCGCCTTGGCACAATACACTTGCACCGCGGTGAGATTTGCTACTGGACACCCTTTAGTTTGTTCCCTCGACTAGCGCCGTGGCGGTACATGTTATGCCGCGGCGAGGTTTCATTCTGTTACTTTTCTGGGCGATTTTTTTCGCTCTGCGTTGCGGCGTTCCTCGCCACTATTACTCTCCAGGCAAATTTTATTCGCTTGTGCCGCGGTAGGATTACTCATGCCGCAGCGCTCCTCGCTTCTGTCACTCATTTGGCCGCGATGAAACCTTCTTAGCCACAGCGTGACTCCCTCCTGTAACTACATCTCCCAAATTTTGTCCCCTACACTCCAATTCTCATCTTAGGCCCACCCTAGGACCACTCCCACTTATTTTATATGTCTCTAATAGTATTTATCTGCCCTATACACCCAGCTATTCTACCATTTCCAATTCAAAATTTAAATGTAAGTTTTCACTGCTCCAACTATCCTATACCGGCAAGTCCATAGTGGAATAGCAACAAGAACTCATACACTATTGGAAATTAAAATTCGATATACATTCTGTCAAAGGTTTCATACATCAATGGTTCATATTACATCTAATACATCACATAATTATATTTTTAATAGTATACCATACTAAATTCAGCAAAATCCATACGTCAAGTGTTATGGGTTCATACATCCGATATCAAGCTAAAGTGAGGTCTAACTCTTCAATGAATACATCCAAGGTAATCAAAATATAAGAGCCTACACTTGGCAACATGAATACATGATGATGCTATACAATAAGGAATTCAAAATTTAGCATCTATACTAAATAAGTCAGCCTATGTGCAGCCTTCTCCCTACATGATGAAGCTCATGGATTTTCATCCACTTGCTTTCCCTTATCCTTACCCAAAGAACCTTCACCTAAAATATTAATCCCATAAAATAGGGTGAGATATAAATCTCAGTAATCAAGGCAATTCCATCGTATAATCTAGTTTAATTAGCATACATGCATAATTTCACATAAGCATCAGAAGAACACCAGTAATATCAGTAAATGAAACAATTAGGCTATCATGATCACTATCCCATACTAGCAATCATATTTTCATATGTTAAAGGCCATTAACACCAGGAGAGGCCCATACACGGCACCTACTTTCCATTGAACACAACTAGGGCTTAGTGCATCTGGGGTTTGATCATAACCTGGTACCCGATCGAAGCACATGCATGGGCGGCAGCCGTACCACAGCTCCACCATGGACTCACAAGGTCTAACATAATACAATAGATAGCTAACCAATTCATTCAACATTTCAAATTATTCATGTACAACAAATATGAAATTAAAATAGATATATGCATGGAATTAATATGAACCCTGTTACCTCACTTGTAGACAATTGCAACAGCCACCAATGGTACAAAATGTCCTTATAACCATAGCATCAAATAATTACTACTCTAATTCATCATTAACTATTGCAACAAGTACCCAAAGAATTTAAAATGCTAATGTCTACCTAAGAATCACTTACCCAGCCACTACAAGTCTAAAATTCGGATTTATGTGTCCTCTTCCAGAAACCTCAATGTTTCATCCAAAATCCTAAGAAAATTCCTATAAAATTAATACTCATATTATAATCAAGTCATTAGGGTCTCAAATCAGTAGAATTACCTCAAAAAGGAGAGTTCATACCTATCTAATGACAGCCCTAGCCTCAACCTACGAATTTCCACCAAGAGAATCCCAAATAACCACATTTCAAGATTTGGGTATGGTGAAAATGCTCCAAATGAAAAACTAATTGGACCAAAATGAAGAGAAAGATGAGAGGATTAAGTTATATAACTATTACCTTGGCTAAATCTTGCTCTAGAAGTGGGAAAATGTGAAAATATGCCAAGAACCCTAGCCTCCCCTTTGGACCTCCGATTTTCTCCTTTGTGTTTCAGAAAAATGGGATAGTGATTGAAGCATTTAGGATTTTAGTTAGGTTTAAGTTGGGTCAAATATGGGTCATGGGTTGCTCCAAGGTCCAACTCCTAATGGGCTTAGATTTTTACTTTGCTTGGCCAGTTTTTAAGTTGTTGGACTGCAGAATTTTGTTGGACCAGACCTAGTTTTAAGATCTCTATTATTTTGGGTCTACACAAGGTTTATTGGGCCTTCCTAAGAGCCTATACAAGGTGGATCTTGGGCCTCTATCACATTCGATCAAGTTGGATCTGCACCTAGCTTATTGGGCCTCCATTAGCCTCTTATCTACTTAATTTAATTTGGGCCTAGATGAAGTTTCTATCCCAATTAAATCTCAAACCCATATTAACAATTTATCTCTCTAAAATCTTCATTTACTTAACTTGCCCAATTATCCCATATTAATTATTCATAATTAATCTAATCCATGATTAACACCTTCATTAATTATGGGGTGTTACATAAATTGCATGCAAAAATTCGTCTATTTGGTCTAGTTTTGGTTCAGGGCAAGATTGTGGCTTAAAATGGTCACATACTGGCTTCAAATGGTCTAAAATGACTTTCCTCTCGAACCATGACCATTTGAGCATGTCCAATACTTCAATTACATCATATAGAAACATCCAAATAGGTCTAAACTAGCATGGAACTCAAAATCATCTTTCCACTTGTTCTTATACACATACACACTAAGGTTTAAGAATGTCAAGAATTTACATACTTATACATTTGGTTCCAAATTTGGTTCATATATCATAATTACATGCTTTTACACATGTTCAAGGATTTACATCTCATAAACATCATATATATACATACTTTGACATCAATTTACATAAAATCCTATTTTATTGTCAAAGCATCATCATCTAAGCTCCTTGGCTTCCATTCCTTACTCTATGAGGCTTACCTAGACATGGTTAGACATAAAGTGGTGAAGTATGAGATTTAAAGAATTCTAATAGCTTCTTCATGCTTTCAAGCATATATATATGGCACATTTTCATGTCAAAGAATGTAAGCATGTTACAAATGATTTTAGAAAACATACATCATCACATTTTCAAGTCATATGAGGTCATTCTAATTCAAACATGAGCTCTAAGGACTTTTGGTCTAGTCTCACCTAATTCCTTGGGACTTTTGGATTAGCCTCACTCACTTTTAGAGACTTTTGAGTTAGCTTCACTCTCTTTTGAGACTTTTGATTTTGTCTCACCCATTCTTAGGGACTTTTGGTTCCTCCTCATCCATTCTAAAGGACTTTTGGCATAACTTCACCCATTAAGAGCCATACACATTCAAATTATCATTTAAGAAACATAATGGTACCAAAGAATTAAACTAATAGTTATGAGTTTTTGGTTCAAAAGTGACCTAAATGGATTCCAAATTACACTCTTCCACTTTGAGCAAATTTCAATCATCCTGAGCGCGCAATCCATATAGTCTAACACATAAAGTAGGGCTTGCATAAAAATATGACCTCTCAAGCCCCAAATATGCATAAGAACCACCATACCACATATATATACATAATGGTATGAAAAGCTCACTTTTACCTCAATTTGACATACATTGAAGTACTCTAGCTCATACATGTATTTTTATTACAAACTTTACTAAATACATTAAAGTTCATCATACATATATTAAGTTTCCATCTATGTAAGAACACTTCGTTCAAATATCATTCTTTCCATTACAAAACATTGTTACCTAGTCTTCTAAGGGATAATTCTTCTCTATCTCCTTCTCTTTGCTTAGAGAGCCTGAAATGGTTAGTGGGAATACATCAGTGAGATTTTGGAAGGAATCTTAGTAGCTAACCTCAACCAATTCGTGCATAAATGAATACCATAAGGATATGTAATACATGTGGTGCAATATGCCATTCAAATGTCTCATGTAACTCAAATGCAACTTTTAACATGAAAAATCATTTTTCATCAAGCCATGGCATCAAAACAAGCTAGCTAAACCTAACATAGGGCCAAGGAAGAGCTATTGCATTCAATTCCATGCCATAGGAAGCTAGGAGTCAAAAACGGTCAAACTCCTACATAAAACTCATAATAAGAAGCATATCAAGACATAGCTCATGGATACATCAAGCAACAACATGTACAAGCATCTCACCTCAATTAAGCATTCAAATGCATGCAAGATAGGGAGATAAAGCTACTTTAAGACTTGTGAAACTCCAAGGCACCACTAACCCACTTGCTGTTGGTTTTTCTTTATCTTGGTCTACATATAGCAATTACATGGCAAATCAATCCATTTGGATTCATTTTCTCATTATCTTCACTCAATCCCAATAAAGCCTAATATGGAATTTAAGGCTAGTTCACGTCCAATAGGAAGCAATCCTTGGTTTTCATTTTCAATTTAGGGCTCATAAATTAAATCTAATGGTTCCATAATTATTTATTCATCATATCTAAGTCTCTTAAATCATTGGAACCCAAGAAAACACTCCTAATGTGCTTCAAGCACTCATTGGCTGAAATCACACACCTATGGAAGCCCATTGGAGTTTTGTTGGTTTCATCTAGGATTTTGATACATGTAGATATTCCTTGGCTTCTCTCTAGCTTAATTATGAATTCATATAGCTTAAAATGCCTTCTTATAATTCTTAAATTCTTAAGGTGCAAAGGAAACCCTATGGGCCACAAGTTGCATTCTATAAGCTCTTAATGAATTCTGTTGGTTCCATCTTGTTCTCCTTGTAATATTCAGTTCTCTAAAAATGAGAGAAAATGTGAGAAAGAAAAATAGAGCTAGAATGAAGAAATGAATTTGAACGAAAGATTGATGAAACGTATGGGCATTTTCGTCATTTTGAGAAAATTTCAAAATTTTCATAGGAGAGCATTTTAAATGAAATTTTTGAGTTCACCAAGGTTCTCAAAGGCCCTAAAAATCATAGGAAGCCCTAGGATAGTTAAAACCCCTCAAGTGGACGTTTTCTAACAACGATAAGCCCAAACTTTGACAGATTCGTTCAGGAAAGTTTTAGCTTCGATTTAAGTGATTCCAAAGGCATTTTACTAAATTAGGAACCTAAATTTCATAGTGGAAAAGATAATTCTCATAAAAGAGTTAAAACGAGTTAGAAATGAAACTGTCAAGAAAGAGGGGCAAATTAAATTTTTTGAAAAGTGGTTCTTAAACCCTTCTATATATATGAGGCTCTCCATCTCCTCCTTCATTTAGCCACACTTGTTTTTACCCTGAATCAGAGAAAACCCTAAGGGGTGAGGTACACAAGAAGGAGGAGAAAGGAAGGAGAAAAACAAGATAGAAATGTATAAATTTTCTTAGTTTTTCATGCTTTTTCTTTAGCAAACCTCTCCTTCTCCAATTCCCCTTATTGCCTATGGTTTTATTGAAGTTTTTGGATCTATTTTGAGGGAATAATAGAGGGGAAAATTCGGATTTAAAGAGAGGAGGCCAAGGAAAGTGAGAAATAAGCAAGAGGGCTTGTGTACCTCTTCTCCTTCCCCTTTCTTCTCCTTATTTCACCCCATGTATGTAGCTGCAAGAGGGCTTGAATTTTGGATAGAACCAAGAGTGAATTCTAGGAATTTAAGGGAGGAGAGTAAGAATATGCAAGAAATTCAAGTAAAAGCTATTGATTTTCAAGATAGTTTTGATTGCACCTTAAACTCTACCATGAACTCTAGCCATATTTTATGATGTTTAAGTATTCATATAGGCTCCTAAGATACTAAGAGAGCTTCCTCCATGCTTCTCCCATCAAAGGAAGCAAAGAAACTCCAAAGGTGCCAAGAATGATATGAACCAGACTCATGTGGGGAAGGATGCTCGTGTGGAGAAGGACTTGATGATAGATGGCCCAATGACAAGAAGAAGAGTTAAGCGTCTACAAAGAGCAATTGGGCTTCAATTTTCTAAATTAGAAGCCCATAATGTTAGTGCATGTATTGAGGAAGCAAATGAAGCCTTAATCATGCTTATTCAAGCCCAGGTTGATGCTTAAAGAGCCCATTGAAGATAGATGACGTGAATAGTACTTCAAATGCAAAATGTCCAGCCCATTAGTATTAATTAGTTTCTATTAGGCTGATTATCTATCCTTTTCTGTTTTTAAAAAGATTTGATTTTGTATCCCTATTTTTTAGATCTTTCAGTTAGGATTATGTAGTTAGTTTCCTACTTTTCCTCCAGTAGATAGGTTTGAGCTACACTATAAATATATGTATTCTGCCTTCATTTGGATCAGATTGGAAGTAGTAGAATTATTGAGTGTTTCTCTAATTGTGAGAATCTTATCTTTTCTTTGCTCTTGTGAAACCTTTGTCTTGTCAACCTATCTTTAGGTTGGTGATTCAAGTTCGCAAAAGCCCCCAATTCGTGCTTCGATCCAAGTGTGTCGTTGTGTGGATTGGTTTATTGTGTTCGTGGTTAGGCGCATTGTCTAAGTAGCAGGTTAACGTTCTTATAACGTTAGTTGGCTATTTGCTTCCGTCGGGTCTCGAACCATCATCTATCCATCAACCTACGTCGTGAAGATTGGGGCACCCCTTGATTTCGCATCATTTGGTATCAGAGCTTCGGTTTACACGGTAGGTTGTCTATCATACATTCATCATCCACCATTCTACTTCTTTTCTAGCCTCCATATTTTTATCCCTTTTCCATATCCATTCATTGCTACCTTTTATTATAAAAAAAAATACTAAACTTTCTACCTTCCCTTGTTTCCAGATTTGATCCTTAGTGTGCAAGATTTGGTTTTTTATGCTACAAGAGCCATTCATTTTGTAATCTGGAAAACTTTTGTTCTGGACGTGTTATTTTTCACTTATCTGTTCAACCCCTTTCCTTTTGAGATTTTGGACGATTAATAGGTCAATCCTAAGTTTCAGAATCTCAACTTTCATTTCGTTTTAGAATCATCAAATTCGGAGTTCTCTAGAGGAAGTTATTGTTATTTTTAGCGGTAACATTTTCTGATCTGTTTCTTATTGTGTGATCTTGTGATTCTCTTTCATCTGATCCAAAAAAAAAAAGAGGCAAAAAAAAAAAGGAAAAGGAAAAAGAATAGAAAAGAAAGGCAAAAAAAAAAAAGGTTAGCCAAAAAAAAAAGTGAAAAAAAAAGACGAAAAAAAAAAAAAATTGTGATCGGATTTCTTTCATTTGTGATCAGCATTGTTTCCTCTTCCATTTGTTTCCTAATTTTTGTGATCCACTTTCCTATTCCTATATTGTTTCCTTTTATCTTGTGATTGTGGACTTTCCTATTGTGACTTCAACTTGTTTCCTATTCCTTTGATTTGAACTTTCCTAATCTAACCCTCTATTGATTTCTCATATCTTGGGTTTTTAGAATCATTGTAATTGGCTCTTTGGTATTTTAAACTTGATTTTGCATTGCTAAGTGGTTAAATCTTCCCTTTTTCATATTGGAACCCTAGCCTAACCAAACCCTAACCTTTACTTGTAACTTGTATGCGCCAATCACAACTTTTCATACCATCCACCAGCACATACTTTGGTGAACCGAGAATTGGCAGTCCTTGATCACTTGACAAGGTCTTAGGTAACATAAGAGCTTGGGATTTGATATTGAGAGGTAAAAGGTAAGAGTGGATAAGATCATTGTAGAAAAAGCCAATAAGAGAGAGTAAACACGAGTGTGAGTGTTATATCTCAATTGAGTGAAACACGTGAGGAAATATTTGTGAGGTCCTATATACTTTTGTTTCTTTTTCACTAACATGGCAGATAATCGAGAAAAAGGAGTTGCACATGAAAGTGATAATGATGATCACAATTCATTTGGAGTAGCGTCTTTGCAAATGAAAGCTCTAGTGAGTCATTTTGAAAGGATGCTTGATAAGAAGTTAGAAGGACTCCATGAACGCTTAGATCGAGTGGAGAGTAGAACCTCTAGCCAAAGGACTACTACTCAAGCTAACCAAAGACAAGCTCATGCTGCACGCCCACAACACCGTGAATATGCGGAAGACATGGAGAGCCATGATGAAGATTATGAAGGAGAGGAGACTCAGCCAAGAAGAAGGCCACTCAACATACAAAGAAGACCACTGAGGAGGCCTAGAGATGAAGAAGAAGGCCTTGGAGGAGTCAAAGTCAAAATTCCTTCCTTTCAAGGCAAGAGTGATCCAGAAACATACCTGGAATGGGAGATGCGTGTAGAGCAAATCTTTTCATGCCATAACTACTCTGAGGGTAAGAAGGTCAAAATTGCTGCTCTTGAGTTTACTGATTATGCTCTTATTTGGTGGGACCAGATGCAAAAGGAGCGGATTAGATATGGAGAGCACCTCATCTCAACATGGGAAGAGATGAAGGCTATCATGAGGAGACGATTCATTCCATCCTATTTTCGAAGGGAACTTCACAATAAGCTTCAACGCCTCACTCAAGGATCCAAGAGTGTGGATGAGTACTACAAGGAAATGCAAATAGCCATGATTAGAGCTAATGTAGAGGAGGATCCAGAAGCAACAATGGCTCGTTTCTTAGATGGGCTTAATCGTGACATAGCCGATGTTGTGGAGATGTACCATTATGTTGAGATTCATGACTTAGTCCACCAAGCTGCCAAGGTGGAAAAACAACTCAAAAGGAAGAATATTGCAAGGAAGAACTCCAGTTCAACTTCTTTCAACACATGGAGGAACAACCCAAAGAAAGATATTCCCTCTACTTCAAATTCAAAGGGAAATGAAATAAAGAAAGAAGAAAAGCTGGCTGCACCACCCAAGAAGGTTCAAAGTGGGCCTAATCCTTCAAGAAATCGAGACATAATATGCTTCAAGTGCCAAGGGAGAGGACACATCTCTAGTGAATGTCCTAACAAGCGAACCATGAATATCAACAACCTTGGTGAGTGGGAAACTGAAGGAGAAACAACGGAGGAAGAAGAAGAGCTATTCATGGAAAATGAAGATGGAGAGTATGCAAAAGAAGGAGAACTCCTTGTAACTAGGAGAGCCCTTAGTGCCCAGATGATGGCAGACGAAGATAAACAAAGAGAGAACTTATTCCATACTCGTTGCCAAATCCAAGGAAAGATATGTGGTGTGATTATAGACGGAGGAAGTTGCTGCAATGTGGCAAGCACTGAGCTAGTGGAGAAGTTGAATTTGTCTACTTTCAAGCATCAACGGCCTTACAAACTCCAATGGCTCAATGAATGTGGAGAATTGAGAGTAACCAAGCAAGTTAATGTAATGTTTTCAATTGGCAAGTATAAGGATGAAGTGCTTTGTGATGTTGTACCAATGAAAGCATGTCATATTTTGTTAGGTAGGCCTTGGCAGTATGATAGACGTGTTACACATGATGGTTTTCTAAATCATTATTCTTTTGTACTTAGAGGGGAACCTATAACCCTCCTTCCTATGTCACCAAAGCAAGTGTTAGAAGATCAAATCAAGAGAGAGAAGAAAAGAGAAAGTGAGTGTGTAAAAGTGTCTGAAAAAGAGGAGAGTAAAATTGAGAAAAGAAAAGAGGGCAAGCCAAGAGAAGAGAGAGGAAAAGGAGAGAGAGCTAAAGGTAAAAGAGAGAAAGAGGGAGAAAGAGAGAAAAGTTTGTTAGTAGCAAGAAAGAGTGAGATCAAACAAGCTTTGTTTTCTCAACAAAACCTCCTAGTAGTTATCTATAAAGAGGCTATGTTGAATACTAACGACTTAACCTCTACTTTGCCTAGTCTTGTTATATCTCTTTTGCAGGAATATAGAGATGTCTTTCCCGAAGAGGTACCACCTGGGTTGCCACCAATTAGAGGGATAAAACATCAAATTGACTTTATACCTGGAGCACCTTTGCCCAATCGTCCAGCTTACCGAGCTAATCCTGAAGAGACCAAGGAGATTCAAAGACAAGTGCAAGAGCTGTTGGAAAAGGGATATGTGAGGGAGAGCCTTAGCCCATGTGCAGTACCAGTGTTGCTCGTGCCTAAAAAGGATGGCACATGGAGAATGTGCATTGATTGTCGAGCTATCAATAATATAACGATAAGATATCGTCATCCTATCCATAGGTTAGATGATATGCTTGATGAATTAAATGGCTCCACTATCTTCTCTAAAATTGATTTAAAAAGTGGCTACCATCAAATTAGGATGAAAGAAGGAGATGAATGAAAAACTGCATTTAAGACTAAACATGGACTTTATGAATGGTTAGTTATGCCTTTTGGTCTCACTAATGCACCTAGCACATTTATGAGGTTGATGAATCATGTCTTGCGTGCATTCATAGGTAAATTTGTGGTAGTTTACTTTGATGATATCCTTGTGTATAGTAGGACTTTACATGAGCATGTAGATCACTTGAGACAAGTCCTAGAGGTTTTAAAAAAAGAAAGATTGTTTGGCAATTTGAATAAGTGTGATTTTTGCACTAATAAAGTTGTTTTTCTTGGTTTTGTTGTGAGTGCTGAGGGGGTTGAGGTTGATGAAGAGAAAATCAAAGCCATTCAAGATTGGCCAACCCCTACCACCATCGGACAAGTGAGGAGCTTCCATGGACTTGCAAGCTTTTATAGGAGATTTGTGAGGGACTTCAGCTCACTGGCAGCTCCTTTGAATGAGTTGACAAAGAAGAATGTTCCATTCAAGTGGGGAGAAGCTCAAGAGAAAGCCTTCCAAACCATCAAGGAGAGGCTCATACATGCACCTTTATTAGTCCTTCCAGATTTTGGTAAGATTTTTGAGGTTGAATGTGATGCTAGTGGAATTGGCATAGGAGGTGTACTCATGCAAGAAGGTAAGCCCATTGCATATTTTAGCGAAAAGCTAAGTGGTACTACTCTTAACTATCCTACATATGATAAGGAGCTATATGCTTTAGTTAGAGTGTTGGAAACTTGGCAACATTATTTGTGGCCTAAAGAATTTGTCATACATTCTGACCATGAGGCTCTAAAACATATTAAGAGCCAAAACAAATTGAATCGAAGACACGCTAGTTGGGTTGAATTCATTGAATCTTTCCCATATGTGATTAAGCATAAGAAAGGTAAGGAGAATATTGTTGCTGATTCACTTTCACGTAGGTATGTTCTTCTTTCCATGTTAGACTCTAAGGTTCTTGGTTTTGAGTTCATCAAGGAATTATATACAAATGATGTTGATTTTGGTGAAGCTTTTAACTATTGCAAGCCTGGAGTTGGTTGGGACAAATTTTACTTGCATCAAGGATTCTTGTTTCGTGTTGATAAGCTTTGCATTCCTAATTGTTCTCTGCGTATGTTATTGATGAAGGAAGCACATTCAGGAGGTTTAATGGGACACTTTGGCATTGTTAAAACATTTGATATCTTGAATGAGCATTTTTATTGGCCTAAGATGCGTAGGGATGTTCAAAAGTTTTTGGGGAGATGCGTCGTATGTCATAAAGCAAAATCTAAATTAAATCCCCATGGACTGTATACTCCCCTCCCTATTCCTAGTGTACCTTGGGAAGATGTTTCCATGGATTTTATTGTGGGATTACCTAGGTTTAAGAGGGGGAGGGACTCTATTTTTGTTGTTGTGGACAGGTTTTTTAAAATGGCGCACTTCATTGCATGTCATAAGGTTGATGATGCTTCTAATATTGCTAATTTGTTCTTTCAGGAAGTTGTGAGGTTTCATGGGATTCCGAGGACTATAGTGTCAGATTGTGATGCTAAGTTTCTAAGCTATTTTTGGAAGACTTTGCGGAGCAAGTTTGGAACTAAATTGTTATTCTCTACTACTTGTCATCCGCAAACTGCCATATGGACAAACTGAAGTTGTTAATAGGACACTATCTTCTTTGTTACGAACTATGGTTAAAAAGAACCTGAAGAATTAGGAGGAGTGTCTCCCACATGTCGAGTTTGCATACAATAGGGCTGTTCATTCCACTACTAAATATTCACCATTTGAGATTGTATATGGTTTTAATCCTCTTGCACCCATTGACTTAGCTCCTTTGCCTTTGCAGGAAAGAATCAATATGGATGGACAGAAACGTGCTGAGTTTGTTAAGCAAATCCATGAGAAAGTAAAACAAAACATTGAGAGGATGACTCAACAATATGTAGAACGTGCTAATAAGGGACGAAAGAGGGTTGTCTTTGAACCAGGAGATTTGGTTTGGTTGCACCTTAGAAAAGAGAGGTTTCCTGACAAAAGAAAGTCTAAACTTATGCCTCGCGGGGATGGGCCTTTCCGCGTGCTAGAAAGAATTAATGATAATGCCTACAAGATAGATTTACCAGGTGAGTATGGTGTAAGTGCTACTTTTAATGTTTCTGACCTTTCCCCTTATTTTGGTGCAAACTTTGAAAAGTCGAGGACGACTCCTTTTCAAGAGGGGGAGGATGATATGAACCAGACTCATGTGGGGAAGGATGCTCGTGTGGAGAAGGACTTGATGATAGATGGCCCAATGACAAGAGGAAGAGTTAAGCGTCTACAAAGAGCAATTGGGCTTCAATTTTCTAAATTAGAAGCCCATAATGTTAGTGCATGCATTGAGGAAGCAAATGAAGCCTTAATCATGCTTATTTAAGCCCAGGTTGATGCTTAAAGAGCCCATTGAAGATAGATGACGTGAATAGTACTTCAAATGCAAGATGTCCAGCCCATTAGTATTAATTAGTTTCTATTAGGCTGATTATCTATCCTTTTCTATTTTTAAAAAGATTTGATTTTGTATCCCTATTTTTTAGATCTTTCAGTTAGGATTATGTAGTTAGTTTCCTACTTTTCCTCCAGTAGATAGGTTTGAGCTACACTATAAATATATGTATTCTGCCTTCATTTGGATCAGATTGGAAGTAGTAGAATTATTGAGTGTTTCTCTAATTGTGAGAATCTTATCTTTTCTTTGCTCTTGTGAAACCTTTGTCTTGTTAACCTATCTTTAGGTTGGTGATTCAAGTTCGCAAAAGCCCCCAATTCGTGCTTCGATCCAAGTGTGTCGTTGTGTTGATTGGTTTATTGTGTTCATGGTTAGGCGCATTGTCTAAGTAGCAGGTTAACGTTCTTATAACGTTAGTTGGCTATTTGCTTCCGTCGGGTCTCGAACCATCATCTATCCATCAACCTACGTCGTGAAGATTGGGCCACCCCTTGATTTCGCATCAAAGAAGAAGCATGGCTTCGGCCTAAAACACTTAGTGCACCTAGAGGTAGTTTTAAATTGTTCCAAGATTATTTTTGAGTCATGTATAATGGAAGAGGATGAGAGGAAGCCTTGGAGAAATCTTAGAAACCATAGATAGTGAGATGCTATCATAGGTTCCATAATATTGCTTAAAGAAGCGACACCTAGCTAGCCTCCTTGATTTGATTGTGTGATGACTCCAAGAGGTTTAAATGGAGTCAAGAATCATAAATAGGTGGGGACAATGGAGCAAAGATGATGTTTTCCTAAGGTTGCTTCATTGAGTGCATTATGGAACCATAAAAGAGATATATGAACCACCTAGCTTTTCTAGTGAATGTATGGCCTTAGAATTTGATTCAAGAGTATAATTAGCTTTCATATAATATGTCTAAACCAAGAGAAATGATCTCCACCTCATAGGGTGTGTGAGGTTGAAGGAGAGGACTCAAGGCTTAACGAAAGAGAATGCTTGTATGCTAAAGGTAGCTCTCTCCACCTTTTCTCATGCATGAATGTGTGCTTGACTTGTCTTTGAATGTGTGTATATATGTTTTAAGCTATAAAAAGTATTTTAGTATGAGCTTTTATTCCATGGTATCATGATGATGTTTTTATGCACTCAAATGATGTCTTATATGCTTGCCTTAGTTTGCTTGAGTATGGAGAAGTCAAGAACCCTCTAGCCATGGTAAGGATGAGCCAATGATGCGATCCATCAAAGGGAGCAAGCTGTCTCAAATACTTGGAATGATCCTCTACAAATTCCAAGTGGCCCAATGACAAGAGCACGAGCTAAAAGAATGAGAGAAGCCTTAAGTGGACTTGTTCAAGAGACCTGGACTAAGCAAATAGCAATTGAAGCAACAAAAGTCAAGCGAGATCCAAACATTTCTAATGTAGACGTCCTCAACATCATATGGGCTGAAGATGGAGCTGCTGAGGCTAAATTGGGCCAAAACATTATAAATTGAAGTACTTGAACTATGGACCATCCATTGGTGGGCTCATTTAGGGCTAAATAATGCCATTTTGGGCTTAATAAGCTGATTTGTAGAACCTAATGTATTTGGACGAATTTAGCTTATTTAGGGGGATTTATTTCCTTTTTAGTCTTTAAGAGAATTTGACTTTTATAATTCTGATTGCATAGGTCATTAATTAGGATAATTGCCATTAATTTCCTTAGTTTTCCTTTTCTATGAACATTGAAGGCAGATTTGACTTACACACTATATAATTGTACTCTGCCTCCCATTGTAACCAGATTTGAATGAATAAAATTGTATTTTTCGGGAAATCCTAGACTTGAGAGGAGTGCTCTCTAGGGTTCTTCATTGAACTTGTAGACTTATCAAGGCTTGATCAACCTTGTGGCGTCTTCCAACACTCAGGGTCTTTGTCTTTTCGTATTCAGGGGTTCCAAGTGGATCGTTCAGACTTGATTTAGCTTTCTTGGGGTGTGTATATTTGAGATCAGTTGTGGGTTCAAGGAGACTTGATTCCTAGTGGGCTCGCACCAGCCAAGAACCCTTGAACTTAGTTAACACAAAGTAAAGAGTCTCCTAAGAATGAGATTGACTCCCAAGAGTGAGGTTGAGTCAAAACCTCTTAGAATAAATAGGTGAGGCAAGTCCAAAATCCATAAGTGAATGGGTAAAGCTAATCCACTTACTTGGCAAGCCTATGTATGCTATGTATGACTTACTCATATGCCAAGAATGTTTTTGAATGCTCACATATGTCAATATATCCATGCATGCATTTTTAAGGCTTGTATTGCATACTTTATGTGTGATTGAAAGGGAGATGAGCTATTGGGATTATTTGAATCTTATCCCCTCCTCTTCAATGTCTTAACATGCTAGGTGAAGCAATTGAGCAAGGTAATGGAAGCCACCAAGCCTAGAAGAAGGAGATTGACATCAAAGTATATGAAAAAGCCTAGTTTTGTCTCTTTTGTAGCCATACACATGACATATAATGTAATCTCATGATAAAATTGTTATGTAATCATATGAGCATATGTAATTACCTAAATTTTTGATGTATGTATGAGTTTTAGTGCTAAATGAATGGTGATGTTCATTTTGGGTATGGAATGGCAAGTTTAAGCATGAGAAATCTTGTGTATGGCATGGGGTGAGAGAGTGAGTTTTTGATTTTTGGATTTATACACCTTTGAGACAAGTTTAGATAGCCATTTTGGTGTTTTCCCACGTGCTCAAGTGGTCATGGTTACTTTATAACTTGAAATGGACCATTTGGACCTCTTTGATGACACAAAATGAGCTATTTTGCAACCCAATGTCAAGATCTGACCAAATAAACAAATTTGCTCATGACATTTAGCACACATATAGATCTTATTTAGAGCTTTTTGAGAAGCTAAAGACTATATTAATTGGAGCTCTATGTGGAATTAATTATAATTTTTCAAAGTTTCCATTTTTCTGTTGAACTAATACAGGTACTGTTCATATAGTCAAAAACTTGGGCTATGTCATTCGTGGGTTGTAACATTTGGTTCTCTGAAAACGAGAGAAAATGTGAGAAACGTAATGTACAGTTTCTTTGTCAATGAACAAAATTAACTGGATATAAAAAGAAGTCCCCCAAAATGAATTAGTTAAGGTCCCAAAAAATTAGGGAAGCATTTTAGACTCCTAAAAATGAGAATCTCAAGCTTAGACGGAAAGAAAAACGGAGCTAGAATAAAGAAACGAATTGTAACAAAAGACTAACAAAATGTAAGAGCATTTTCGTTATTTTAAGAAAATTTTTGAATTCTCATAGAAGGGCTTTTTAAATGAAAGTTTTGAATTTCTCAGGGTTCTCAGAGGCTTTGAAAATCATGAGATGTCTCGAGACAATTAACGCCCCTCTGATGGACATTTTTCAACATCGGTGCACCTAAACTTTGACGAATTCATTTGGGTAGGTTTTAGCTCCTATTTGAGTGATTTTAAAGCCATTTTACTAAATTAGGATCCTAAATTTCATAATGGAAAAGACGGTTTTAAAAAAGGAGCTAAAATGAATTAGAAACGAAAAATGCCAAGAATGAAGGGCAAAATAGGAATTTTTGAAAAGTTCTTTTTCCTCCTTACTATATATAAGTGGCACCCCACTCTCACCCTCATGTAGCTTCATATATTTCTGCCCTAAACCAGAGAAAGAAGCCTTAAGATAAGGCATACCAAGAGGAGGATGAAGGAAGGAAGAAAACAAGGTAGAAAGGTATGGATTTTCATGATTTTTCATGCTTTCTCCTTTCCAAACCTCTCTTTCTCCATTCTCCTTTCTTTCTTGTGATTATATTGAAGTATATGAATCTATTTTAAGGGGAAAATTCGGATTTGAAGAGAGGAGCTCAAAGAAGACAAGATTCAAGTAAGAAAAACCATAAAAATAAGGTAATTTCTTCTTCCATGGTTGCTACCCCTTGCTCATCTTCTCCACCCATTTTGTCCCTCTCAAGAAGTCATAGGAGGGCTTGGTTTTTTGGTAGAACCAAGAGTGATTCTTAGGAAAAAGGGTATGGAGATTAAGAATATGCAAAGAGAATTAACAAATAATCATGGAAATTCAAGATGCAAAGTCTAGGGTTTCATATGTTCCTTATAAAATCTGATTTGATACCTTGATTCCTATATCTAAATGAGAGTTTAAAAAAACTCCTAAGATCCCTAGAAATCTTCCCATGTGCTTCCTCCATCAAGAAAACAAAGCAGAGTCCATAAAGGCCAAATTCCTCTATAGGTTTGGCCTGGTGAGGTTTATATACCTAGGGAGAGTTTTAAATTTTTTTAAGCCTATTTTTGAGTCATATATGATGAATGAATATGAGGGGAAGCCTTGGAAAAATTTTAAGAAGCCTAGAGAATGACTTGGCCTTATACCATAATATAACCTAAAGAAGTAACATGTAGTTAGGCCCTTTATTTTAATTGTATGATGACTCCAAGAGGCTTAAAAGAGGTCAAGAATTATATTTGAAAGGAAAGAATGAAGTCTAGAATTTATTTGATGGGTGTTGCTTCATTAAGTGCGTTCTTGGAACCATAAAAGAGTTTATAGGTCAAGCTAGTGTCTAAACAAATTGTATGGCCTTAGAATTAATTCCATGAACCTAATTGGCTTCCATAAATTGTGTTTAGGCCAAGAGAAATCACTCCCATACCTTTGTGTGTGTGAGACCAAAAAAGGGAGAGGAAATCTAAGAGAAAAAGTGTGTGCTTGCTTCCAAGGTAGCTCTCTCCACCTTTTCTCATGCATAGAAGTGTGCCTACATTTTCTTGAATGTGTGTATGTATATTTTAAGCTATGAAAAGTATTCTAACATGATTTTATATGCCATTGTACCATGATGATGCATTATATTTCTAAATGATGTTTATGATACTTACTTTAGTTTGCTTGAGTGTGGTGAAGCTAAGAACCCTCTAGCCATGGTGAGGATGAGCCAAGAACTCTTAGAATTGGTTGAGACAAAGTAAAGAGTCTCCCAAAAGTGAAGTTGACTCCTAAGAGTAAAGTTAAGTCCAAGAATCTCTTAAAGAAATGGGTGAGGCAAGTCCAAGATCTACAAGTAAATGGGTGAGGGTAATCCACTTACTTAGTAAGCTTATATATGTTATGTATTACTTTTTCAAATGCCAAGAATGCTTCTTAAATGATTACGCATATTAATATGCCCATGCATGCATTTGTGAGACTTGTATTGCATACTTTATGTGTGATTGAATGGGAGATGAGCTATTGGGATTCTTTGAATCTCATTCCCTCCTCTCCAACATTTTAACATGTTAGGTGGACTAAGAGAGCAAGGAGATGGAAGCCAACCACTTGAGAGATGAGAGCATGACATTGAAATGCATGAAATTTGCTTCTTTAAGGCCATCAAGGTAGCAAATGTTGCACCTATGGTTGTATATGACCTATGACCTTATGAACATGTATAATTATGCTAATGTATCATATATAAATGAAATTTAAAGTTATATGTATGGAAATATGCATTTTGGTCATGTAATAGCAAGTTTGGCTCTTGAATGGTCAAAATGTTAGTATATATATGGAAGTGGAATGGTCAAATTGAGATGCATGAGGTTTGGGACCATTTGGGTAGTTCATACATGATGGAGGTGAGATAGGAGATTTGAAGAAGCTTGAACAAAATCAAGAGCTTGGAAACAAAAGGGCTAGACGTGACTCTAAAAGATGGCCAACTAAAGATCGATTGCAAGGTATGGCAAGCCCATGCACAAGATCAAGAGCCAAAGCTATGAAGGAGGCCTTGAATGGAGTGATCCAAAAACTAATAGACTTGGAGCCCATAGTCTTAGCTGAATATGAAGCCCAAAAGGAACAAATTGGCATAAAGATTATTTCATTCCTACAAGATGCTAGCCCAAGCCCAAAGGGAACCTAATTGAAGGAGTCTAGCCATTTTTCCACAAAATTCTCTTAGTTTTATTTTGTTTTAATTTGATTGTTGCTGTTTCAGATTTTTAGGCACCATTCTTAGTGAATTTGTTTAGATTTAAATTTCTTTTATGTAACCTAGGAATTATTCTGTTTAGGGTTTTATTTTTCAAATGCCTATATAAGGCCCACTTGTACTCCAAGAATGGCAGATTGAATGAATTATCTTTTCAGAATTATTTCTGATTTGTGAGGTTTCTCTTGTGGCATTTGTGTGCTGGAGAAAATCTTTGACTTATCAAAGGAGTGGTTTCCTTTGTGGTGTCCTGGATTAGGGTTCTAAGAGACGGGTTCTCTTAGGGTTCAATTCCATTGACCAACATCTCTTCTTCTTCTTCTTCTTCTTTGTTCCTTTTCTTTGTTCTTTGTTGCTTATTGTCGATATTATTTGTTCTTGTGCTGCATGCCAAAATTTGATCACTGATCCGTGTAATTTGGGGTTCCTAGAACGGGTTTCTACGGAGTCTTACATCAATACATGTAACATCTGGTTCTCTAAAAACAAGAGAAAATGCGAGAAACGTAACGTACAATTTCTCTATAAATGAACAAAATTCACCAAATACAAAAGGAAGTCTCCCGAAATGAATTAGTTAAGGTCCCTCAAAATTGGAAAGCATTCTAGATTCCTAAAAATGAGAATCCCAGGCTCAGATGGAAAGAAAAACGGAACTAGAATGAAGAAATGAAGTGTAACGAAAGAGTGACGAAACATAAGGGCATTTTCGTCATTTTAAGCAAATTTTGGAATTCTCATAAGATGGCTTTTTAAATGAAAGTTTTGAGTTCTTCGAGGCTCTCAGAGGCTTTGAAAACCATGGGAATCCCTAGGATAGTTAAAACCCCTTCGGTGGATGTTTTTTAACTTCGGTTGACTTGAACTTTGACTAATTCATTTGGGAAGATTTTAGCTCCGATTTGAGTGATTCCAAAAACATTTTATTTAAGTGGGAACTTAAATTTTATGATGAAAAATATGGTTCTAAAAAAGGAGTTAAAATTAGCATAAACGAAGCAAACAAGCACATAGAGGCAAAATGGTCATTTTGAAAGATTGTAAAAGAGGCTTCTTAAATAAGATTACACCTCATCACATTCTCCAAGCTTCTATTTGTAGAAAAATGGGCAGTAATGGCATGACATTAAGAAGGGAGAGAGAAAAGAAATTTAAGCTTCCATTTAGGTAAGTAACTCATTTCATCTCACGCCAGTTAGGAAAGTTGTTCTTCTCTTTAAGAGTTCTCTAATGGTCGTTTTCTTTTCTTGAAAACTTGAAGATTCAGGTCTAACCCAAGCCAAAAAGGAACTCTTTTCAAAATATCAATCGGTGAAAAATAATTTATGCAAAGAGAGCTCTATTTTAAGGTAAGACTTCAATTGAAACACTTGTAAAATCTTATGCTTTCAAGCCATTTAAGCCTAGGTCTAGAGAGAGAAAGTGAGGAGGAGAGTTTTTCTTTATGTATTCTTGATGAAACCAAAGGTTGTGGAGTGTGAGGATTAAGAATATACAACTAGAATTGAAAAGGGAGCTTTAGAATGCAAGTTATAGAATTAAGGGATTTGGTTGTGTGACGACCCTAACTTCTAATCATTGTAATTAAGGTTAAATATGTGATTAATAATCATAAATTGGGGTTACAAGACATTACGACTAATTACCTTCAGAAAATACAGGAAAATTTAAACCTTAATATTATTAGAGTCATCAACTATATTTTACAAGCACTCATGTACATCAGGGAAACAAACATTCATTTATAAGTTTTTGATTCTATTACCCATTAATTTCAACTCAAAATAATCTTCTACCAATGTTTCTAAGTCATCCCTTGAGATTACCATATGAAAAATCACGATTTCCTAGTTAATATAAGGGCTTTAGGACATTCGCCGCGACTAAATTCCCCTTAGCTGCAGCCAATTGCTCTCGGGTTTACTCCTTACTTTGTCACTGGTTTCACCGCGGCTAACCTACATGGCGTTGCGACGAGGAAGTCTCCTGGAACCTACGTCGCTCACCTCTCACTATTGTCTATGGCCAATTGCCCATTTCACCGCGGCTAATTCCTCTCTAGAATGCCTAACAAATCCTCACAAAAGTTCGCCGCAGCCAATCCCCATTTAGCCGTGGCCAATTGCCCTCTAGACAACTCCCAGTTTTGCCTCTCACATTTCACATCGACGAATTGCTCTCTGGTACTCTCCTTTGGTAACTTCGCCTCTATTGGCCGCGGCGAAATTCCTTCTGATCCTACAACTTTGAAAATCTGGTCTCATACTCTCCACTCTCTATCTAGGGGCTCTTTAGAGCCACTCTCCCCCAATTTGTAAAACTCTAATGGTGTTTATCTACTTGATTTACCTAGTTAATCTATCATTATCCACCTCAAGATTTAAAATATTAGTTTCTACTCACCAAGCTATCACACATTAGCAAAAACCATAATTTAGTGACAGCAAATGTATTTTGGCCACAAGGTGCATAGGGTCAATGCTTAAAGTTCATACAAGATCAAGTCACTTATCCGTTGTTAGCCAATTACAACCATAATGTTCAATTCCATGATAATTAAATTACATATATAGTCCCTATACTTGGCAATTCATGATGCAATGCAGTAATGATACAAAACTAGTAATCTAGTTACAATACAATTTGACAAGGCTTCCAAACCTATATGCTATTAAACCATTTAATAAGCTCTCATTAATTTTCTCCTTGCCACTACAAGGTCCGGTCCCTAAAAATGTTAGCCCATAATAGGGGTGAGATATACAATCTCAGTAACAAAAGGCAATTTTCATATACATGTACAAGTTAATCAATCCAATGCAATTTCATATCATCAATACCAGAATCATCAATTCAATTTGCAAATGAACTAGTTGAGCTATCAATGACTATTGTGCCATACCAGCAATCATACACAACATGTTAGTGGCCAATAACACCGGGAGAGGTCCATCCACGACACTTACTCCATAATAAGCACAACTAGGGCTTAGTGCATGATGCAATAACACCAAGTAATATGAACCAGACTCATGTGAGGAAGGATGTTCGTGTGGAAAAAGACTTGATGATAGATGGCCCAATGAAAAGAGGAAGAGTTAAGCGTCTACAAAGAGCAATTGGGCTTCAATTTGCTGAATTAGAAGCCCATAATGTTAGTGCATGCATTAAGGAAGCAAATAGAGCCTTAATTATGCTTATTCAAACCCAAGTTGATGCTTAAAGAGCCCATTGAAGTTAAAAGACGTGAATAGTATTTCAAATACAAGATGTCCAGCCCATTAATATTAATTAGTTTTGACTAGGACTCTAGTTTTGACTACAACTCTTTTTGAATTTCGTTTTTTATTATTTTATTATTTTTGGATTTAGTCAAGGAGTTTATCTAGGAGATTAAGTTAAAATTAATATCTTAATCTTATTCCTTGATTTTAGGCATTGTTTAAAATATTTCTAATTAGATTTTAAGAGTTTTAGTTTTAGTAGGATGTTAAGTCTTTTAGAAACTTTGCCTATAAAAGGCTTCCTATTGTACTCTATTTTAAATCATGAATGAATAAATTTGAGTATTATTCAATACTTTGTGAGGCTTTTGCTTCTTTGTGTTCTCTGAGAGTACACGTGACTTATCAAAGGATTGGTCTTCCTTTGTGGCATCTTGAGGCTAGGGTTCTAAGAGACAAGTTCTCTTAGGGTCTTTCCTTTGACCAACAATCTTGTTTCTAGCCGGTCCCGGGCATAGTTTCGAATTGTTGAAGGTTCTCTAGGGCATGTTCCTAGTGGGTCTTGCATCATTTGGTATCAGAGCTTTGGTTCACTAGTACAAGGTATATTTTTGTGTTTTTCCTACCGTTGTTCTTCATACCTTCTCTCCTTCCATTTGTGTTATCTTCTCATCTTTGTCTTCTTTCTTCTTCCTTCTTCCATTGTTGCATACCTCTATACTCATTCAAAAAAAAAAAAAGAGTGTGATACTCCAAAAAAAAATTAAAAAAAAAGTTAGAAAAAAAAAAGAGAAATTCAAAAAAAAAAGTGAAGAAAAAAGAGAAATTCGAAAAAAAAAGTGAAAAAAAAAGAGAAAGAAAGAGTAAAAAAAAAAAAGTTGCAAGTTGTAGAGTTAGTTTCCTAATTGGAGACAATTTCCTAATTAGAGTTAGTTTCCTAGTTGGAATTAATTTCCTAATTGGACTCAATTTCCTAATTGGACTTAGTTTCCTAATTTTCAGATTTTCTTAAAGTTGGTTTCCTAATTTCCTAAGTAGTTTCCTATTTTTAAAGTTTCTTATTTTCAGATTTTCCCCTTTTCTTCTCCTTCCTTCCAAGCCATCCCAACCTCCTCTCCCCCCTTGTTTTCCTTTCCTCCTTACCTTTTTGTTACATACCTTCTTTTCTCCTTTGTTTGATTCTTTGGGAATTTGCATTTTAGGATTCTAGTTCTTTTTTATTGCCACTAGTCTGATCTTTTCTTTCGATTTGCTTGTGACTTGCTTAGAACACTTGTAAGAAGCAAATTGTTGAGTGGTAAAAGGCAAGAGTGCAATTAACATTAAAAGAAAAAGCCAAAAAGAGTTAAACACGAGCGAACTTATCATCTTATGAGTGTAAACACGCGAGCTAGTGAGTTGCGAGGTCCTATATCTTTCTTTGCTTGTTTTTTTTTGTACAAACTCATATTTCAGGATGTCTGTAGAATCTAAGCATAGTGACTTTGACATGAAAGTCTGGGTTAAAGCTGTTCAAAGTACTATTGAGAAACTAAGTGCCAGATTAGATGATGTGGAGTCTTCTTCCAATAAGAGGACCCATAGAAGGCGAGCTCAAGTGGAGCTTGATGATGATGCTGAGTCTGACTTTGAGGAGTCCCATACTCAGAGAGGTAGACAATCATCATGCAATAAAGATGGTGGTATCAGAAATATCAAGATGAAGATTCCATCATTCCCTGGGAAAAATGACCCAGACCAGTACTTAAATTGGGAAAGAAAAGTGGAGCATGTATTCGAGTGCCACTCTTACACTGAGGCGAAGAAAGTGAAACTTGCTGCAGTAGAGTTTACTGACTATGCTAGCATCTGGTGGGATCAACTCTTACTCACCCGAAGACGTACCGGTGAAGGTCCAATTCGTGATTGGCAAGAGATGAAAATTATCATGCGCAAATGGTTTATCCCTAGTTACTATTATAGGGAATTGCATAAGAGGCTCCAAAAGCTGAAGCATATTTTCCATACTCGATGTTTCATCTATAAGAAGGTATGTAGTTTGATTATTGATGGTGGTAGCTGCACAAATGTAGCTAGTACTTTACTTGTGGAAAAGCTGAACTTGCCTACTTTGAGGCACCCTACCCCTTATAAATTACAATGGCTTAACGATAGTGGGGAGGTAAAGGTAACAAAACAGGTGCTCATCTCTTTTTCTATTGGTAATTATCATGATGAGATTCTTTGTGATGTAGCACCCATGTATGCTGGTCACTTGTTACTTGGTAGGCCATGGCAGTTTGACCGAAAGGTAAAACATGATGGATATAAAAATTATTATTCTTTTGTTTTTAATGGTAAGACCATTGTGTTGACCCCTCTTCGTCCTGTTCAAGCATATGAGGATCAGTTAAAAATTGAAAGAGAGTGTAAGAAGAGAGAGTAAGAAAAGAAAGGTAAAGTGAGTGTGAGTGTTGAGAATGAGAAGAAGTAGGAGAAAGGAGAGCTGAGTAGGAAGGAAAAGAAAATTAGAGAAAAACATGAGGAAAAGAAAGTGAGTTTATTTTCGGGTAAAAGTGAGATCAAGAGAGCTCTTATTTGTGAAAATGCCTTCTTATTACTTTATAAAGATGTTTATCTTACTATCGATGATCTTGATCACTCTTTGCCTGCTAGTGTTACATCTTTATTACAGAAATTTTGTGACTTGTTCCCAGAGGAAATACCTGATGGATTGCCCCCGCTAAGAGGCATTGAGCATCGGATAGACTTTATTCCAGGGGCATCTATTCCTGATAGACCTGCTTATCGAGCAAATCCAGACGAGACTAAGGAAATACAACATCAAGTGGAAGAGCTCATGAAGAAAGGCGTTGTTCGTGAAAGTCTGAGTCTGTGTGCTGTTCGGTGATTCTTGTACCCAAAAAGGATGGCAAGTGGCGAATGTGTGTAGATTGTCGTGCCATCGACAAAATAATGGTAAAATATCGCTATCCTATCCCTAGGTTAGATGATATGCTTGATGAGTTGCATGGTGCATGTGTTTTCTCTAAAGTTGATCTTAGAAGTGGTTACCATCAGATTAGAATGAAAGAAGGTGATGAATGGAAAACTGCTTTTAAGACCAAGTTTGGATTATATGAATGGTTAGTTATGTCATTTGGCTTGACTAACGCACCTAGCACTTTCATGAGTTTAATGAACCATGTCTTTAGACCTTTCATTGGAAGATTTGTTGTGGTTTACTTTGATGATATTTTGATCTACTCTAAGAGTCTAGAAGAACATGTGAATCATTTGCATGATGTGTTTGTTGTGCTTAGGGAGAATAAACTTTTTGTCAATTTAGAGAAGTGCTCTTTTTATTTGGATTCTGTGGTTTTTCTTGGATTTGTTGTAGGAGCTCGTGGCATACAAGTGGACGAGGAAAAGGTCAAAGTAATCCGAGAGTGGCCAATTCCAAAGAATGAGAGTGAAATAAGAAGTTTCCATGGATTGGCAAGCTTCTATAGGCGATTCGTGAAGGACTTCTCTACTCTTGCTGCCCCTTTAAATGATTTGGTAAGAAAGAATGTGGTATTCAAGTGGGGTGAAACACAAGAGCGTGCTTTTAACATACTGAAGGAAAAACTAATTAATGCCCCTGTACTTGTGTTGCCTGATTTTACTAAAGTTTTTGAAATTGAGTGTGATGCTTCTAGTATAGGCATAGGTGGTGTGTTGATGCAGGATTCTAAACCTATTGCATATTTCAATGAGAAACTAATTAATACTAATGGGCTGGACATCTTGCATTTGAAGTACTATTCACGTCCTCTACCTTCAATGGGCTCTTTAAGCATCAACTTGGGCTTGAATAAGCATGATTAAGGCTCCATTTGCTTCCTCAATACATGCACTAACATTATGGGCTTCTAATTTAGCAAATTGAAGCCCAATTGCTCTTTGTAGATGCTTAACTCTTCCTCTTGTCATTGGGCCATCTATCATCAAGTCTTTCTCCATATGAGCATCCTTCCTCTTATGAGTCTGGTTCATATCATCCTCCCCCTCTTGAAAAGGAGTCGTCCTCGACTCTTCAAAGTCTGCACCAAAATAAGGGGAAAGGTCAGAAACATTAAAAGTAGCACTTACACCATACTCACCTGGTAAATCTATCTTGTAGGCATTATCATTAATTCTCTCTAGCACGTAGAAAGGCCCATCTCCGCGAGGCATAAGCTTAGACTTTCTTTTGTCAGGAAACCTCTCTTTTCTAAGGTGCAACCAAACCAAATCTCCTGGTTCAAAGACAACCCTCTTTCGCCCCTTATTAGCACGTTCTACATATTGTTGAGTCATCCTCTCAATATTTTGTCTTGCTTTCTCATGGATTTGCTTAACAAACTCAGCACGTTTCTGTCCATCCATATTGATTCTTTCCTGCAAAGGCAAAGGAACTAAGTCAATGGGTGCAAGAGGATTAAAACCATATACAATCTCAAATGGTGAATATTTAGTAGTGGAATGAATAGCCCTATTGTATGCAAACTCGACATGCAGTAGACACTCCTCCCAATTCTTCAGGTTCTTTTTAACCACAGTTCGTAACAAAGAAGATAGTGTCCTATTAACAACTTCAGTTTGTCCATCAGTTTGCGGATGACAAGTAGTAGAGAATAGCAATTTCGTTCCAAACTTGCTCCACAATGTCTTCCAAAAATAGCTTAGAAACTTAGCATCACGATCTGACACTATAGTCCTCGGAATCCCATGAAACCTCACAACTTCCTGAAAGAACAAATTAGCAATATTAGAAGCATCATCAACCTTATGACATGCAATGAAGTGTGCCATTTTAGAAAACCTGTCCACCACAACAAAATAGAGTCCCTCCCCCTCTTAGACCTAGGTAATCCCACAATAAAATCCATGGAAACATCTTCCCAAGGTACACTAGGAATAGGGAGGGGAGTATACAGTCCATGGGGATTTAATTTAGATTTTGCTTTATGACATACAACGCATCTCCCCACAAGCTTTTGAACATCCCTACGCATCTTAGGCCAATAAAAATGCTCATTCAAGATATCAAAGGTTTTAATAATGCCAAAGTGTCCCATTAAACCTCCTGAATGCGCTTCCTTCATTAATAATATGGGCAGAGAACAATTAGGAATGCAAAGCTTATCAACACGAAACAAGAATCCTTGATGCAAGTAAAATTTGTCCCAACCAACTCCAGGCTTGCAATAGTTAAAAGCTTCATCAAAATCAACATCATTAGTATATAATTCCTTGATGAACTCAAAACCAAGAACCTTAGAGTCTAACATGGAAAGAAGAACATATCTACGTGAAAGTGCATCAGCAATAATATTCTCCTTACCTTTCTTATGCTTAATCACATATGGGAAAGATTCAATGAATTCAACCCAACTAGCGTGTCTTCGATTCAATTTATTTTGGCTCTTAATATGTTTTAGAGCCTCATGGTCAGAATGTATGACAAATTCTTTAGGTCACAAATAATGTTGCCAAGTTTCCAACACTCTAACTAAAGCATATAGCTCCTTATCATATCTAGGATAGTTAAGAGTAGGACCACTTAACTTTTCGCTAAAATATGCAATGGGCTTACCTTCTTGCATGAGTACACCTCCTATGCCAATTCCATTAGCATCACATTCAACCTCAAAAATCTTACCAAAATCTGGAAGGACTAATAAAGGTGCATGTATGAGCCTCTCCTTGATGGTTTGGAAGGCTTTCTCTTGAGCTTCTCCCCACTTGAATGGAACATTCTTCTTTGTCAACTCATTCAAAGGGGCTGCCAGTGAGCTGAAATCCCTCACGAATCTCCTATAAAAGCTTGCAAGTCCATGGAAGCTCCTCACTTGTCCGATGGTGGTAGGGGTTGGCCAATCTTGAATGTCTTTTATGTGAGTTGTATGATGTGAGGCATAGATATAGCATGAAATGAGATAAAAACTTATGGTGTTACAATACAAGTCCTATTTATACTTTTAGACTTGCCCAAGAGGTGCCAAACCCCAAGAAAAGCCATTTGGACATTTTGGTATCTTGTATGGATCAATAATTGACCATATTAGAACCCTATATCACTTTTTGTCCAAATGAGCTTTTCTTGATTTGAGATTTGGCAAGCATTTAGAGCTTGTTGATAGATTTTGGTAAAGCTAAAGTGCAAAATTTTTGGAGGTCTAGAGAATATTTGATGAATTTTCAAAGTTGGCAAAAATTCTGATTTTGATATGATGCACTGTTCCCTTGGTCCAAAAATATTTTCTATCACACAAGGCCCAAATGATGTCCCATTGCCACAAAATTTTATATGAAGAAACTATACATTCCTAGTGACTTGTGCCAAATAGAAGCACCTCATTTGGAGGTCTAGAGAGAGAGATATGAAGTGTTGAAGTTCCCCTCTAGTATCAGACGCTCCAACTGACCTTAGGTATTGTTTGATTAGATTTTGAGGTCTAGGCGTGCCTGAACTGGTCTAGAGTTATTTTTTCCCTCTAGATAACATCTACATCTTTCTATATTGGTATCATTTTCATGGATTGGATTTTTTGAAATTAATTGGACATTTTTTAAATTTACTATAGAATCTTGTGACAGCACCAGTGGACAGCCAAATCTCTGAAACTTTTTGAATGTCAAACGTCTTCTATGTTCTGTTTCATGGTCTATAATTATTTTTAACATAAAATAGACATGTGTAGCTTTCTAGAATAACCAAGAATGCTTAATTTCAATATTTCTAGAATTAGTTACAATTTTTCAAAATTTGTGACAGAAATGGCAAAATTCTAGCCAAAAATATAAGTATGAGTTTTATGCTTCCTTTTGGTTTCCCCGAGTTATAGGCCACTTTTAGTGATGAAAATAAGTTTTATCCATATAATTAAATATGAGAATATGATACATGAGTCCATATGGCCCATGAGACTTTGAAGAAAAATTTTATGCACGATGCAACACTAAATAATGCCTTATTTTAATGCCATATTTCTTACTCTCTTATGGCATGGAAGTAGTATGAAATAAGCTAAAAATATATGGTGTTACATGGGTCAAATGATATCCAATGCTCATAAAATTTTACAAGTATAAACTAGACATGATGCACTGAGATCACCCCAATTGGACCTTTGAATAGGGAGATATGAATTTTTGAAGTTGGAGGTTAGTACTAGTAATGATAGTCGACCTCTAGTACTGATCTATCAATTTCCATGGCTAACAACCTTTGTTGTGGCCTGAATTTATTTTTACCATAAAGTATGCATTTGTAGCTTTCTGGAACGATATAGTGTGCCTAATTTTGATTTTCCTAAAATTAGTTATGATTTTTCAAAGTTCAAACATAGAATCTGAAATTCTAGCCGAGGCTGCATCAGTAAATTTTGTGTATCTACTCATTTTGCTCGAGGTATAGGACACTTCTTGAGCTTGTTATGAGTTACATTTGTGTATTTAAATGTGAGGATGAGATGGATGAGTCCATATGCCCCACGGGACTTTGAAAGAAAAATTTTATCCGTGATATGATGCAAGTATGTTCATTGTTCTAATGCCATCCTTCTTGCTTCCTTGTAAAATACATGGCATAAGACCTAGAATTAGCATGAGGCAAGCTAGATAATTATGGTATTACACTCCTCACTCCCAAACCTCTAGTTTTGCTATGTCTTAGTCCAAAACATATTCCCTTTCTAATGTCTTAGGTTTGGCCGAATTGGTGAGGGGATAGAAGATTAAGAAAAAGTAAACACCTTACATCATATCATACCTTAATAGCTTTTCTTTTCAATGGAGAATTTGGTGCTATTTTGGCTTCCTTAAATTCTATCCTTTTTCCAAGAAACCAACCACTAAAATGCTTCTTTCAAGAAGTTAAAACCACCAAGAGAGAGAGAGCTTAGAGAAGAGAAGAAGATTAGTGAAGGAAATACCATGAAAAGGTGCATATTTACTTACCTAAAATGGCTTCCCTTTTCCCCTTCTTCTTCCCTTCTCTTGTGCATCCTTGGTTTTGCCTTAGGATTCTCTAGGTCAATTTCAAAGGGTTGGTGTAACACCCCAAAATTAATTAAGGTGCTAATCATATATTTGAGTTAATTAAGAATAATTAATATGAAATAATCGAGTAAGTTAAGTGAATAGAAATTTTAGAGAGATATATTATTAATATGAGTTTGAGATTTAATTAGGATAGAAACTTCATCTAGGCCCAAATTAATGTAGAAGATTATGATAAGAGACTAATGGAGGCCCAATGAGTTAGGTGCAGACCCAATCTAATTCAATGTGATAGAGGCCCAAGATCCACCTTTTATAGGCTTTATAATTGGCCCAACAACCTTTGTGTAGACCCAAATCAATTGAGTTCTTTAAACTTGGCTCAAACCTAATTAAAATTCAGCAGCCTAATGCATAAGAGTTGGCCCAACAAAGCTTAAATCTGAAGCCCATTTGGAGTTGGATCTTTGGAGCAACCTATGACCCATATATGACCCAACTTAACCTAACTAAAACCATAAACACTTTAGGCCCTTCCCCATTTTGCTGAAACACAAAAGAGAAATTCGAAGGTTTGAAGGGAGGCTAAGGTTTGGGGCAAGAAATCCATCATTTCCTACTTTTAGAGCAAGATTTAGCCAAGGTAATAGTTATATAATTTAATCCCCTTCTCTTTGTCTTCATTTTAGCCTAATTAGTTTTTCATTTGGAGTATTTTCACCATACCCAAAATCTGAAATGTGGCTGAAGTAACATTCAACTGGCTCTTAGAGGATTATGATTGGCTACAAGTGAGGTAACTGGGACTATATTAATTCCATGCGTATATCTGTTTTAATTTCATATTTGCTATACATGAATGATTTGAAATACTGAATAAATTAGTTGGCTATCTATTGTATTGTGATTGGACCTTGTGAGTCCATGGTGGAGTTGTGGTGCGGCTGCCACCCGTGCATGTACTTCGATCGGGCATCGGGTTATGATCAAACCCCAGATACACTGAGCCCTAGTTGTGCTAAATGGGGAGTAGGTGCCATGGATGGGCCTCTCCCGGTGTTATTAGCCTTTAACATGTGAAAATATAATTGTTGGTATGGGATAATAATCCTGATAGCCTAATTATTTCTTTTACTGATATGACTGGTATGTTTTTTGATGCTAATGTGAAATCATGCATATATGTTAATTAAACTGGAATATATGATGGAATTGCCTTGGTTACTGAGATTTACATCTCACCCCATTTTATAGGATTAAACATTTTAGGTGAAGGTTCTTCGGGTAAGGATAAAGGCAAGCAAGTGGATGAACATCCATAAGCTGAGACCTAGTGTGGGGAGCTACACTTGGTCTGAATGGAATAGAGTAGATACTAATTTTGTTAACCTTTATATAGCGTCATCATGTATCTGTATTGCCAAGTGTAGAAGTTTATATTTTGATAACATAGAATGTAACCATTGAGAAATAGGTTTTATATTAGTTGTTGATGGATGTATGAGCTTTGACACTATTTATGGCTTGTGAACCTATGATACAACTGATTATTTGAGTAATGAAATCTTATGATATATTGATTGTAGACTTGAACTAGCGATGCATGAAATATCCATTGAAAGTATGATTGAATGACCATTGTGGGAAATTTATAAATTTGTTGACGTAAGACCAATGGATGAGTAGGAAAATCCACATTTAAATGATAGATGGGTAATGATACAATGGCTAGGGTAAATCAGCTAGATAAATGCTATTAAAATCTCATAACAAGTGGGAGAGTGGCCCTAAAAAGTCCTTAGATAGAGAGTGAAGAGTATGAGATAAGATTTTAAGAGTTGTAGGATCAAAAGGCATTTTGCCGCGGCCAAGATATGATTAGTCGTGGCCAATAGAGGCGAAGTTACCTAGGGGTAAGTCTAGAGAGTAATTCGTTGCGGCGAAATGTGAGAGGCTAAATTGGGAGTCGTCCAGAGAGAAATTTGCCATAGTGAAAGGGGGAATTGGCCTCGGTGAACTTTTGTTAAAATGTCCCAGGTATTCCAAAAAGGAATTAACCGCGGCTAAAAAGGGAATTGGCCGCGACCAATAATGACAGGCGAGCAAGGTAGGTTCCAGAAGGCTTCCTTACCACAGTGCCATGTAGGTTAGCCGCGGCGAAGGTCCAACCCGCAGCAGTGATAGCAGCAACGAAATTAGTAACGATGTAAGGGGTAAAGCCGAGAGTAATTGGGCATGGCTAAGTGTAATTTAGTCACGGCGAACGTCTTGAAACCCTTATATTAACCAGAAAATCTTAGTTTTTCATATAGTAATCTTAAGGAATGACTTAGAGACATTGGTAAAAGAATCTTGTGAGTTGGGATTGATAAGTAATAGAAACAAAGGCTTATAAAGGAGTATTTGTTTCTGATACAATATCAATAGGCATGCCCATTGAAGCACTACAAGTTCGAGAAGCCCTCATCCATCAAGAACTTCATAGAGCTCAAAAGGCCCAAATTGTGCTAGTATATGTCCAAAAATCTCAAAGAACTCAAAATAATATCTATGTTGGACGTCGGCCCAAGTTTAGAGCCCAAGATCCATGTTTGATCAATATCTCCTTAAATATGCAAAAGTGGAAGTCCAAGTGGAAGCCCAATTTCCTAAGAAGAGTCCATAGGGCAACTAAAGTTAATATCCAATATGATAGATGGCCCAATGACAAGAGGAAGAGTTAAGCGTCTACAAAGAGTAATTGGGCTTCAATTCGCTGAATTAGAAGCCCATAATGTTAGTGCATGCATTGAGGAAGCAAATAGAGCCTTAATCATGCTTATTCAAGCCCAAGTTGATGCTTAAAGAGCCCATTGAAGCTAGAGGACGTGAATAGTATTTCAAATACAAGATATCCAGCCCATTAATATTAATTAGTTTTGACTAGAACTCTTTTTGAATTTCGTTTTTTATTATTATATTATTTTTTGGACTTGGTCAAAGAGCTTATCTAGAAGATTAAGTTAAAATTAATATCTTAATCTTATTCCTTGATTTTAGGCATTGTTTAAAATATTTCTAATTAGATTTTAAGAGTTTTAGTTTTAGTAGGATTTTAAGTCTTTTAGAAATTTTGCCTATAAAAGGCTCCCTATTATACTCTATTTTGAATCATGAATGAATGAATAAATTTGAGTATTATTCAATACTTTGTGAGGCTTTTTGCTTCTTTGTGTTCTCTGAGAGTACACGTGACTTATCAAAGGATTGGTCTTCCTTTGTGGCGTCTTGAGGCTAGGGTTCTAAGAGACAAGTTCTCTTAGGGTCTTTCCTTTGACTAACAGTCTTGTTTCTAGCCGGTCCCGGGCAAAGTCTCGAATTGTTGAAGGTTCTCTAGGGCATGTTCCTAGTGGGTCTTGCATCATTTGGTATCAGAGCTTTGGTTCGCTAGTGCAAGGTATATCTTTGTGTTTCCATTCCACTATTCTTCATATTTTCTCTTATTCCATTTGTGTTATCTTCTCATCTTCATCTTTATCTTCTATCTTCTTCCTTCTTCCATTGTTGTGTGCCTCTATACTCATTCGGAAAAAAAAAAGGAGAGTGTGATACTCCAAAAAAAAAAGGAAAAAAAAAGAGAAATTCAAAAAAAAAAAGTGAAAAAAAAGAAGAGAAATTCGAAAAAAAAAAAGAGAAAGAAAGAGTAAAAAAAAAAAAGTTGCAAGTTGTGGAGTTAGTTTCCTAATTGGAGACAATTTCCTAATTAGATTTAGTTTCCTAGTTGGAATTAATTTCCTAATTGGACTTAGTTTCCTAATTTTCAGATTTTCTTAAAGTTGGTTTCTTAATTTCCCAAGTAGTTTCCTATTTTTAAAGTTTCTTATTTCAGATTTTCCCCTTTTCTTCTCCTTCCTTCCAAGCCATCCCAACCTCCTCTCCCCCCTTGTTTTTCTTTCCTCCTTCCCTTTTTGTTACACACCTCTTTTTCTCCTTTGTTTGATTCTTTGAGAATTTGCATTTTAGAATTCTAGTTTTTTTTATTACCACTAGTCTGATCTTTCATTTGATTTGCTTGTGACTTACTTAGAACACTTGTAAGAAGCAAATTGTTGAGTGGTAAAAGGCAAGAGTGCAATTAACATTAAAGAAAAAGCCAAAAAGAGAGTTAAACACGAGTGAACTTATCATCTTTTGAGTGTAAACACGTGAGAAGAGTGTGTGAGGTCCTATTTCTTCGTTGGCTAACTTTTCAGGTGACAAGATGTCTAGTGAGTACAAATTCCTTGAAGAGGCTAACAAAGAACGATTCAAGCAATCTTGTGCATGGTTAGATGCATTCCAATCCAACTCCAACCAACTCTACAAGACAAGATAAGGAAAAGTCATCTCCTGATTTCCATACTAGATGCCTTATCAAAAAAAAATAAAGCTAGAATGAAGAAACAATTTCTTACGAAAAGCTTACAAAACGTAATGGCATTTTCATAATTTTGAGCAAATTTTAGAATTCACTCAAGAGGGCTTTTTAAATGAAATTTTTGAGTTTTCCAGGGTTCTTAGAGGCCCTAAAAACTATGGAAAAGCCCAGGACAGCTAAAGCCCATCCGGTGGACATTTTTCAATGTTGGTGTGCCCAAACTTTGACGAATCCGTTCGGGAAGGTTTTAGCTCCAATTTGAGTGATTCCAAAGGCATTTTACTAAATTGGGAACCTAAATTTTATAATAGAAAAGGATTTTCTCAAAAAGGAGCTAAAACAAAGGAGAAATGAAAATGCTAAGAACGAATGGCAAAATGGAAATTTTTGAAAAGTGTAACTTCCTCCCACCTATATATATGATGCACCCTTCTTCTCCCTTCATGTTGCACGACCAAGTTCTGCCCAAAACTAGAGGAAAACCCTAGGGAGAGTGGCGCACAAGAGGAAGGCAAAGAGAAGGAGAAATCAAAGGCTTAAGGAATGGAAATCAGTAGTTTTTCATGTTCTTTCTCTTCCAAACCTCTTCTCCTTCATTCTCTTTTATTTCCTATGATTACAATGAAGTATATGGATCTGTTTTAGAAGGGAAATTGAGGGGAAAATTCGGATTTGAAGAGAGGAGCTCAAAGAACACAAGATTCAAGTGAGAAAAAGCAAGAAAACAAGGCAATTTCTCTTCCTTTGGTTGTCATCTTTGGTTCCCTCCTCCTCCATTTCGCCCAACATGAGAAAACCTTAGGAGGACTTGATTTTTAGGCAAAACCAAGGGTGAATCTAAGAAAAAAGGGTGTAGAGATTAAGAATATGCAAAGGAAATTAACAAAAAATCATTAGATTTCAAGATGCAAGTTCTAAGGTTTCAATTGCACCTTGTAAAATCTGATTTTGTATGATAATTCCTAGGCCTAAATAAGAGTTTAAATGAGCTCCTACGATCCCTAAGAGGCTCTCCGTATGCATCCTCCCTTGAGAAAACAAAGCAAACTCCAAAAAGCCCCATTTCTTCCATAGCCTCGGTCTAAAGGGATTTGTGTAGCTAGAGAGAGTTTTAAAATTATCTAAGCCCATTTTTGAGTCATATATGATGAATGAAAATGAAAGGAGGCCTTGGAAAAAACTTGGAACTCATAAAAAGTGAGTTGGTGCTTTAGGTTCCATATTATGACCTTAAGAAGTAACATGTAGTTAGACTCTTTGTTTTAATTGTGTGATGACTCTAAGAGGCTTAAAAGGAGTCAAGAATCATGTTTGAAGGAAAAGAATGGAGCCTGGAATTAATTTGAGGGGTGTTGCTTCATTAGGTGCATTTATGGACCATAATGGGGTTTTTAGAATAACCTAGTGTCTAAGCAAGTTGTATAGCCTTAGAATTTATTTCATAAATCTAATTGGCTTACATAAATTGTGTTTAGGCTAAGAGAAACCTTCCTCACACTTTTGTAGGTGTGTGACCAAAGAAAGGGAGGGAATTTCAAGAGAAAAAGTGTGTGATTGTGTACAAGGTAGCTCTCTCCACCTTCTCTCATGCATGGATGTATGCTTAGCTTGTCTTAAAATGTGTGTACGTGTATTTTTAAGCCATGAAAAGTATGATAGCATGATTTTATATGCCATGGTTTTATAATGACATATTATGTTTCATATGATATTTTGATGTATGTTTGGGTTTGCTTGAGTGTGGTGAGGCCAAGAACCCTTAATCATGGTGAGGATGAGCCAAGAACCCTTAAGATTCGTTGAGACAAAGCAAAGAGTTGCCCAAAAGCAAAGTGGGCTCGCAAGAGTATGGTTGAGTCCAAGAATGCATTAAAGAATGGGTGAGGCAAGTCCAATATCTACAAGAAATTGGGTGAGGCCAATCCACTTGCTTGGCAAGCCTTTATATCTATGTATGACTTTCTTAAATGATAAAAATGTTTCTTGAGTACTTGCACATGTCTACATGACCATACGTGCATTTATGAGACTTGTTTGCATCCATTATGTATGATTGAATAGGAGATGAGCTATTAGGATTCTTTGAATCTCATCCCCTTTTCTCCAATGATCTCACATGCTAGGTGGACCAAGTGGACAAGGTAATGGAAGCCAACCACCTTGAAGGAAAGAGTTTGACACCAACATGCTTAGTCTTTGCTTTTTAAAACCATAATGATGTCAAATGTTGTAACCCCTTGATGTATATGGTCTATAACCTCTTAGACATGTGTAATTATGATATTATGCTATGTATGAATGAGAGAATATGTTTTATAGTCATTAGAATGTGAAATGGGTATATGGTGGCAAATTAGCTTCATTGGTGGTTTGATAGAATTATGCATATGTGTGGATGAAATAGTCAAAATGAGATGTATGGAGTTTGGGACCATTTGGACAGCTTACACAAGTCTTAATCATGCTTTTAGACTTGCCCAAAAGGTGCCAAACCCTAGAAAAAGCCATTTGGTTACTTTGGTACCTCATATGGAGCCAAAATTGACCATAATAGGACCCTATATCACTTTTTGGCCACATGAGCTCATCTTGATCTGAGATTTGACATGCAATTAGTGCTTGTTGAGATCTTTTTGGGAAGATAAAGAACATGATTTTCAGAGGTCTATAGAATATTTGATGAATTTTCAAATTGGGAAAATTTTTTGATTTTAGTCTGCTGCTCTATTCATTTGATCTGAAAATGAAATCTGTCACACGGGGCTCAAATAATGTCCAATTACCATGAAATTTTATACAGAGAAACTAGACATTCACAATGACTCGTACCAACTAGAAGCACCTCATTTGGATGTCTAAAGAGTGAGATATGAATTTTTGAAGATTCTATCCAGTATCAGAAATTTCAGCCGACCTCTATTACTGTTTATTAGATTTCGAGGTCTTGGCATGCCTGAGCTGGTATGGAGTTATTTTTTCCCTCTAGAGAACATCCACAGATTTCTAGATTGGTATCATTTACATAGATTGTATTTTTTTGGAATTGATTGAATATTTTCAAAATTTTCTACAGAAAGTTGTGACAACACCATGGGACAGCTTGACCTCTGGATCATTTGGGATGTAAAACGTCCTCTGTAATGGATATTATGTTCTAGACATATTTTTACTATGAAGTAGACATCCATATCTTTCCAGAATAGCTAAGAATGCATAATTTCAATTTTTCTAGAATTAGTTATGATTTTTCAAAATTTAGTAAGAAAAGAACCAAATCTGGCCGAAAATGGATATGAATATTTCATGCTTCCCTTCGTGATTCTTGAAGTGTAGGTCACTTTTCATGATGCAAATGAGTTGGATTCATGTAATTAAATATAAAAATGTGTTGTATGAGCTCATATGGTCTACGCGACATCGAATGGAATTTTCATATACGACGCAACGCAAGAAAATGCATTATTTTAATTCCCTTTTTTGCTCTTTCATGGAATCTATGAATGTAAAGCTTGGAAATGTTGTGAAATTAGCTAGAAATATAAGGTATTACATCATGGATTTTCATCCACTTACTTTCCTTTATCCTTACTAATGCAAGACCCACTAGGAACATGCCCTAGAAAACCTCCAACAATTTGAAACCTTGCCCGGGACCGGCTAGAAAACAAGAATGTTGGTCAAAGGAAAGATCCTAAGAGAACTTGTCTCTTAGAACCCTAGCCTCAAGACTCTACAAAGGAAGACCAATCCTTTGATAAGTCACGTGAACTTTCAGAGAACACAAAGAAACAAAAGCCTCTCAAAGTATTGAATAATACTCAAGTTCATTCATGATTTAAAATAGAGTACAATAGGGAGCTTTTTATAGGCAAAGTTTCTAAAAGACTTAAAATCCTACTAAAACTAAAACTCTTAAAATCTAATTAGAAATATTTTAAACAATGCCTAAAATCAAGGAATAAGATTAAGATATTAATTTTAACTTAATCTTCTAGATAAGCTCCTTGACCAAGTTCAAAAAATAATATAATAATAAAAAAACGAAATTCAAAAAAGAGTTCTAGTCAAACTAGAGTCCTAATCAAAACTAATTAATATTAATGAGCTGGACATCTTGTATTTGAAATACTATTCACGTCCTCTAGCTTCAATGGGCTCTTTAAGCATCAACTTGGGCTTGAATAAGCATGATTAAGGCTCTATTTGCTTCCTCAATGCATGCACTAACATTATGGGCTTCTAATTCAGCAAATTGAAGCCCAATTGCTCTTTGTAGACGCTTAACGCTTCCTCTTGTTATTGGGCCATCTATTATCAAGTCTTTTTCCACACGAGCATCCTTCCTCACATGAGTCTGGTTCATATTACTTGGTGTTATTGCATCACTTACTCAAAGAGCTTTCACCTGAAAGTATAATCCCATAAAATGGAGTGAGATGCAAATCTCAATAACCAAGGCAAATTCCATTCATATATTTCAGTTCAATTAACATATATGCATGATTTCATATAAGCATCAGAAAACATACCAGCCATATCAGTAAATGAAACAATTAGGCTATCTATGATTATTATCCCATACTAGCAATCACAATTCCACATGTTAAAGGCCAATAACACCGAGAAAGGCCCGTCCACGACACCTACTCCCCAATGAGCATAACTAGGGCATAATGCATCTGGGGTTTGATCACAACCCGGTGCCCAATCGAAGCACATGCACGGGTGGCAACTGCACCACAACTCTATCATGGACTCACAAGGTCCAATCACATATAACAGATAGCCACCCAATTCATTTAGCATTCAAAATCATATCATGCAGCAAATACAAAATTAAAACAGACATATGCAAGGAATTAGCATAAACCCTGATTACCTCACTTGTAGCCAATCCTCTAAGAGCCAATTGAATGCTACTTCAGCCTATAGACACAAAACCAAGCCATTACTATCCCTAATTACAATTTATATTAACAAACCCATTACTCAAGGAGTTAAGCTATATAGAACTACTTAGAAACACTTATCCAATCACCAAGAGCCTTTAATTTCGGGTTTTACCTTCCCTAAACCAGAAACATCAAAATATCACTCCAAACCATAGGAAAATTCACACAAAATTAAGGCCCATACTCTAAGTCTACTATGAGGGTCTTAAACTAGTAGAAAATGCATCAAAATGAAGAGTTTATACTTACCTAATAATACCCTCAGCCCTAACCTACGAAATTTCACCAAGAAAATCCCAAACAACCACATTTCAGATTTTGGATATGGTGAAAATGCTCCAAATGAAAAACTAATTAGGCCAAAATGAAGAGGAAGAGGAGGGGATTAAGTTATACAACTATTACCTTAACTGAATCTTGCTCTAAAAGTGGGAAATAGTGGAAATATGTCAAGAACCCTAGCGTCCCCTTTGGACCTCTGAATTTCTCTTTTGTTTCTTGTGTTTCTACAGAATGGGGATGGCTAAACTGGTTTTTAGGGTTTTAAGTTGGGTTCTAAATGGGTCATAGGTTAACCCATTAGCCCAAGGACCTATTGGGCTCTCACTAATTTTTGGGCTGAAGTTGTAATTTATTGGACTAACTTCAACAATTTAGACTTTTAGTTGGGTTGGGCCAAGTTTTCAAGAGCCCCTTAGTTGAGGTCTACATAAGGGGTATTAGGCCAATAACAAGGGCTTATGTAAGTTGGGCCTTGGGCCTCTATCTCATTAAATCAGATTGGGCCATCTCTAGGTGCTCTTTCTTGGGCCAAGTCTCATATTAAAAGGTTGGGTCTGCACCTAAAATTATTGGGCCTCCATTAGTCCCTAACCTCGACTTACTTAATTTAATTTGGGCCTAGATGGGGTTTATAACTCAATTAAATCTCAAAGTCATATTAATAATTTATCTCTCTAAAATTTTCATTCACTTAACTTGCCTAATTATTCCATATTAATTATTCTTAATTAACCCAAATCCATGATTAATACCTTAATTAATTTTGGGGTGTTATGGGACATAGATAAACTAACACAATCAACATATCCAAAAGTGACATTGACATGCAACACATCCTGAGAATCAATAAATCCACTGACAACAAAACAATAAGGGAAAACAACAACATGCACATCCTCTCTAGAACAAGAAGATTGACCTAGACTAGCATAATCATCCAAATCAGTCACATGCTGATTAATAATAAAATCATCACAAAAAGAAGAGATCACATAACAATGATAATCAGTACATGCAAGGAACTCACTATTCTTAATGAAAGCACTAATCTAGGTACATTTATGACATATAGTATTTCTAGAATATATACAATCAAGAGAATCATCCAAGTTAGCAATATCACAACAATCAGTCAACAAACTATCCCTAAAATCAACACTAGTATCATCAACTAGCATATCAATCAGGCTTACACTAAAAATAGAGTTATCATCACAGGGGTGTTTCATGGCATCAAATATATTAAATTGTATCACATTGCCAGTAAACTCCATTTGAAGAGTACCCTCATGCGCATTTATAATTATCTTCGCAGTTTTTAAGAAAGGTCTACCTAGGATGAGTGGGGCATATCCACGAGACCCATATCTATCATCCTCCATGTTAAGGACATAAAAATCAGCTGGAAATATCAAATCCTTTACCTTAACTAAGACATCTTCCAAAACTCCTAAAGGATAAGCGATGCTCCTATTTGCAAGCTGCACAACCACTCCAATGGGTTTCAGCTCTCCCATCTACAAAGATAAATACACTAATTTAGGCATAACATTTATAGCAACACCAAGATTAAACAAAGTATCAAAAAACTCAAAATTTTCAATAGTACATGGAATTGTAAAAATGCCCGGATCTTGACACTTAGTAGGCATTGTTGGCTGTATAAGTGCTGAAACATTCTTGCCAAAGTTAACTTTCTCATTCCCTCTTAGCTGCCTCTTGTTGGTACATATTTCGTTGAGAAAACTTGGTGTACTTAGGGATGATCTTGATTGCTTTCAACAAAGGTATGTTAACCTCAACCTTCTTAAAAGTTTCAAGAATTTCTTTTTCAATTTCTACTTTAGTTTGCCTCTTTCCCAAGGCAGGTTTATGTGGGAAAGGAAAAATCTTCTTTGGCTCCTCTTCTTTCTTAGGCTGATCTGGTGCGACGTGTGTTTTTTATGACATCGACTTATCCATCATAATGGTATCTGAGGATCCCTGAACTTCCTTGCCACTTCTAAGAGTGATGGCACTAACATTACTACTATTTCTTGGATTGACAATTGTCTGTGATGGTAGTTGGCCGAAACCTTGAGATTTCACCTCGCTGAGAGAGGTAGTAAATTGGCCTAACTAAGTGTTAACTCTTCTTTCCAAGTTTTGCATGCTCATCTGTAACTACTGTTGCTGTTGCTGTTGCTGCGGATGTTGTGTAATTTTAGCATTACTCTCTATAACTCGCTTCATCATGTCCTCCATATTATTTCCTTTCTTTGGCTCCTCTTGTACTAATTGCCTCATAGGTTGAGAAGGTTGTGCACTAGGTTCTGCACTACTGTATCTATTCTACTGTTGCTCTTCCCTATATCTTAAGTTGGGGTGATCCCTTTATCCTGGATTGTATGTATTAGAGTAGGGATCATACTTTTGTTGCCTTTATTGCATTGGCCTGACTAGAAACATCCCAGCACAAGTCTCTACCCTGTCTTCTAACATCGGGCACTGATCAGTAGCATGTGTGGCCAAACAACATATGTCACATAGGGTTCCCACCTAGGCAGTAGAGGTAGGTGGCTGCCTAGGTGCAAGGCAGTAGAGGTAAGTGGCTACCTAGGTGTATAGCATTGTGGATAGGGATGCATCTAAGTAGTATAGGACTGTGGTGCACAAGTTTGAGATGGAATAGAGGATGATTGTGGTTGCTACTAAGCTAAGGCAAGATGTCTAAGCACAAATGACATCTCATCAATCTTGCTCTCAATTCTCTGATCATAGTGTGAAGCATGCAACTCACTAACTCCTCTCACTGTATGTTTCACACCAAACTATTGTGCATTCTGTGCCATCTTGTCAATCAACTCCCAGGCTCTTATAGGTGTCAAATCACCCAGAGCTCTACTTGAAGCAGCATCAATCATGTTTCTATCCATATTCAATAGCCCCTTATAGAAATACTGAATAAGCAGCTAATTAGAAATTTGATGGTGAGGACAACTAGCCAGTAATCTCTTGAACCTTTCCCAGTATTCATACAGGGTCTCTCCACCATTTTATTTGATCCCACAGATTTCCTTCCTTATAAATGCAGTGCGAGAAGCAAGAAAGAATTTTTCCAAGAAGAGCCTCTTCAGTTGATCCCAAAAAGTGATAACACCAGAGGGTAAATAGTATAACCAGTCTTTGGCTAAACCATCTAATGACAAAGGAAATGCTCTAAGCTTAATTTGCTCTTTTGAGACTCCCTGTGGCTTCATAGTAGAGCAAACAACATGGAATTTCTTCATATGCTTGTGAGGATCATCTCTTGCAAGTCCATGAAATTTAGGAAGTAAAGGAATCAAACCAAATTTAAGCTCAAAATTTGCATCTAATTGTGGATATTGTATACAAAGATTTTGATGATGCACATTAGAAGGTGTCAATTCTCTAATGGTTCTTGTATACATGTTATCATTCAAATTTGCATTTACATTCAAGTTAGCCTGAACATGCATATTCATATTAGCATTCACTTGATCTTGTAAAGCCATATTATCACCAGCAAATTGAAGTACACAGTCAATTCCTTATACACAATCAAAAGAAGAAGAAGTAGAACCACTAATTCCTACACTATCACTATTTTTCTTAATTCTTACTTGCCTTCTAAAGGTTCTTTCAATTTTTGGATCCAAATCAATTAATTTCTCACCAAAGGTCCTTGTCATAAACCAATTAAGCAAGCAAAAACTAAGAAAGAAAAATCAAAACAAGAAGTCTAGAAAAATGAAGAGAATAACTAAAAAATTAGAAAAAAATTCCTCACATTAAAAAGCAAGTAAACTATTCCAAATTAAACTAAGAAATTCCTAGCACTATTGGAAATTTTGAGTTTTCTAATGTTTTGATTGATCTTAGTGTTGCTATAAATATTATGCCTAAATCAGTGTATTTATCTTTGCAGATGGGAGAGCTGAAACCCACTAGAGTGGTTGTGCAGCTTGCAAACAAAAGCATCACTTATCCTTCAGGAGTTTTGGAGCTGTCTTAGTTAAAGGATTTGATATTTCCAGCTGATTTTTATATCCTTAACATGAAGGATGATAGATATAGGTCTCGTGGACATGCCCCACTCATCCTAGGTAAACCTTTTTTAAAAACTGCAAAGACAATCATAAATGTGCATGAAAGTACTTTTCAAATGGAGTTTGCTGGCAATGTGATACAATTTAATATATTTGATGCCATGAAACAGCCCTGTGATGATGACTCTATTTTTAGTGCAAGCCTGATTGATATGCTAGTTGATTTTAGGGATAGTTTGTTGACTTATTGCTGTGATATTGCTAACTTGGATGATTCTCTTAATTGTATATGTTTTGGAACTACTATATGTCATAGATGTACCCAGATTAGTGCTTTTATTGAGGATAGTGAGTTCCTTGCATGTACTGATTATCATGATTCTGTGATCTCTTCTTTTTGTGATGATTTTATTATTAGTCAGCATGTGACTGATTTGGATGATTATGCTGGTCTAGATCAATCTTCTTGTTCTAGAGAGGATATGCATGCTATTGTTTCCCCTGATTGTTCTATTTTTAGTTGATTTATTGATTCTCAAGATGTGTTGCATGTTGATATCACTTCTGGATATGTTGATTGTGTTAGTTCATCTATGTCCACTCTTACCTTGCCTATTGATAGTGATATTAGATGTTGTATGACTAGTTCACCCAGTAGTGATACTAATGTTACTACTATTGTTGGTTCTCTTATTAATATTCATTCTACTGATGTTCCCAAATATGGGGAAGTTGTTTTTTCTATTTGTGAGTTGTCTGAATAGGTATTTGGCGTGGAAAAGATTGAAATAAAACCACTCATACCTTTGATTGAGCAAGCTCCTACCTTAGAGCTCAAACCGCTACCAGACAATCTCAAGTATACCTATTTGGAGAAAGATGAGGAGCTTCCAGTGATTGTAGCTAGTGACATTATTCCAAAGGAGGAAGAGAAGCTTCTAGAGGTCTTGAAGAGAAGATAAGCAATAGGATGGACCTTGGCTGACATACCTGGCATTAGCCCTAGCACATGCATGCATAGAATTCTATTGGAGGATGGGGTAAAACCAGTGAGACAACCTTAAAAGAGATTGAATCCACTTATTCTGGATGTGGCTAAAAAGAAAGTTTCTAAACTTTTATCTGCTGATATTAAATATCCTATTTTTGACAGTCAGTGGGTTAGTCCTATGCAAGTGGTTCCAAAAAATTAGGGATTGCAGTGGTCCGGAATGAAAATAATGAATTGGTACCCACCCATGTACAGAACAGTTGGAGGGTTTGCATTGATTATAGGAGACTTAATTTATTTACTTGAAAGGATCATTAACCCCTCCTTTTTATTGATCAAATGCTTGAATGTTTAGCTGGAAAGTCTCACTACTATTTTCTTGATGGATTTTCAAGTTATTTCCATATATGCATAGCCCCGGAGGATCAAGAGAAGACAATGTTTACATGCCCATTTGGAACATTTACCTACAGGAGAATGCCTTTTGGTCTTTGCAATGTCCTTGGAACTTTCCAGTGGTGCATGGTTTATATTTTTAGTGATTTTCTGGAACATTGTATAAAAATTTTTATGGATGATTTCACTATATATGGGAACTCTTTTGATGACTGCCTGTGTAGTCTGGATAGAGTCTTAGCAAGATGCATAGAAAAGAACCTTGTACTTAATTTTGAAAAATGTCATTTTGTGGTTCAAAAAGGCATTATATTGTGTCATGTTGTATCTAAATAGGGCATAGAGGTTGATAAGGTTAAGATAGATGTTGTCACTTCTCTACCATACCCGACATGTGTTCGGGAGGTTCGTTCTTTTCTAAGTCATGCAGCTTTTATAGAAGATTCATCTAGGATTTTAGTAAAATTGCTTTGCCATTGTCTAAGCTCTTAAAAAAAGATATTGATGTCCATTTTGATGATGCATGTAAAATAGCTTTTGATGTTCTTAAGAAAAGATTGACTTCCCCACCCATTATTCAACCCCTTGATTGGAACCTTCTATTTGAGCTTTTATATGATGCTTCTAATTTTGTTGTAGGTGTAGTTTTAAGCCAGAGAGTGAATAAAAGGTCCCATGTGATAGCTTATGCATCTAAGACTTTGGATGGGGCACAAGCAAATTATACAATCACAGAAAAAGAGTTTCTTGTTATTGTTTTTACTTTGGATAAGTTTAGATCTTATTTGCTTGATACTAAAGTAATTGTTTTTACTGATCTGCAGTCTTGAAGTATTTGCTAAAGAAGCCTAATGCAAATTCAAGATTGATTAGATGGATGCTTTTACTTTAAGAATTTTATATTGACATCCAGGATAAAAGTGGAGCTGAAAACTTGGTGGCAAACCACTTGAGCAGAATTGAGGCTCCAAAGGTAGATTATTTACCTATTGATGATGATTTCCCCGATAAGCATTTGTGTGTTGTGCATAGTTTCTACCCTTGGTATGCTGACTTAGAAAATTATCTAGTTGCTTCCAAATTTCCTATTGATTTAAATAAACATCAGTTGAATAAGTTTAGGAGTGAAGCTAGGTATTATATTTGGGATGATCCATACTTGTGGAGACTATGTAGTGACCAAGTGATTAGACATTGTGTGCCTGATATAGAATTTGATTCTGTTTTGAAATTTTGTCACACACTTGCATATGGAGGTCACTTCAGTCCAAAACACACAGGTAGGAAGGTTCTAGATAGTGGACTGTATTGGCCTATCTTGTTTCATGATGCCTTTGATTTCTATAAAAGATGCGTCAAGTGTCAACAAACAAATAGCATATCTAGGAGAAATGAGATGCCATAGCATCTCATTTTGTTTTGTGAAATCTTTGATGTGTGGGGCATTAATTTTATGGGACCTTTTCCTACTGCTTTTGGCTTTGCATACATCTTATTGGCTGTTGATTATGTTTCGAAGTGGGTGGAAGCAAAACCTACTAGGACTGATGACTCTTCTATGGTTGTAGAGTTTCTTCGCTCTCACATTTTCTGTAGGTTTGGTATCCTAGAGCCATTATCAGTGACTAGGGCTCTCATTTTTGCAACCAGAGTATGCAAAACTTGCTTAGTAAGTATGGTGTTGTGCATAAATAGCTACTCTGTATCACCCTCAAACAAATGGCCAGGCAGAGATTTCTAACCGAGAGGTGAAGCAAATTTTAGAGAAAACAGTTCAGTCAAGTAGAAAAGATTAAAACAAGAGGGTAGATGATGCACTTTGGGCCTATAGGATTGCCTATAAGACTCCTATTGGCATGTCACCCTATCGGTTAGTATTTGGGAAAGCTTGTCACTTACCAGTAGAAGTAGAGCACAAAGCTTATAGGGCTGTGAAGAAATGCAAGTTGGATTTGAATAGAGCAGGGTCTCTGTAACATCCAGTCCCTCCATAAACGTGAGAAACGCAATGTTCGGTTTCTCCGTAAACGTCAGAAATAGGTAAAATATAAAAGGAAGTCCCCAAAATAGAAGGAATTGGGGCCAAATAAAATTATGATAAAATTCTAAATAGTGGAAAATGAGGATTTGAGCCTTGAGTTGGCCAGAAACCGGGGGTCGGAGTGATTCGAACAAATTGCCGAAAAGCCAGTGGCATTTTCGTAAATAAGTTCAATTTTGGAGAAGCACCTAGGAGGGCTTTTTAAATGGAAATTTTGAGTTGCCCAAGGTTCTCAGAGGCCCCAAAAACCATGGGAAGCCCCGGGACCGGTAAAGCCCCTCCAGTGTACTCTTTCCGATGTCGGTTGACCCGAACTTTGACCGATTCGTTTGGAAAGGTTTTAGCTCCGATTTGAGTGATTCCAAAGGCATTTTATTAAATTGGGAACCTATTTGTTATGATGGAAAAGACGGTTCTAAAAAAGGAGCTAAAACGAAGGAGAAACAAAAATGCAAAGTATGAAAGGGCAAAAATAGAATTTAAGTGTTAAAGGAAGCTTCCAAACTCTTTTTATAAGTCACGTTCTTCCTTTCCTTCATTAAACCGACTTGCTTCTGCCCATTTTCAGAGAAGAACTCCAGCTTCTTAGGCGCATGAGAGAAGGAGGGTTTTGGGGGAAGAAATTCAAGAAAAAGGTAAGAAACTTTAAGAAATTCCATATCCTTCCTTCTTGAAACTTGCTCCCCTCCTCTCAAGCTTTCTTTCTATGGTTTTAATGGAGAGTTTGGTGCTGTTTTGGGGGCAGAACAGAGAGGGAAATTTCGAAAATTGAGGGAGCAAGCCAACCAAGTGGAAGAGCAGGCAAAGAAAAGTAAGAAAACAAGGTAAAACTTCCATTCTTTGGTAGTTTCTCCCTCCCCTTCCTCTTGCACGAATTTGGCCATCATGAGCCCAATTTTTAGGGGCTGTTTTCTGCCCAATTTATGGAAGGATTAGAGGTTTTAGATGGCAAAGATTAAGAAGGAACCAATAGAATCAAGAAAGGACCATTAAGAGACAAGATAGAACCATTAGGGATCCAAATGCTCCATTGCAAATATGATTTTATATGAATGTTCTTAGACTTAATTGAATGTTTAAACATGCTCCTAAGACCCCTAGAGAGCTTCCCACATGCACCTCCCATCCAAGAAAGTAAAGAAATTGCAAGAAAAATTAATGAACTCTAAGCTAGAAAAGTGTAGAGCTCTTGAACACTTTGCAAAAACTAATTTGATATATGAGTTTCCTTGCATGTGTGAGTATTTGATTGAGCTCCTAAGACCTCTAGGAGGCCTCCCAAGTGACTCTCCTATCAAGGAAAAATTGGAAACCCCTTGAACCCCAAATACTTCCATAATGTCGACCTAGGCTAGAAAGAGTACCAAGGGGAAGTTTTAATTTGTTTCAAGCTTATTTTTGAGTCATGTAGGATGGAAGAGGATGAGAGGAAGCCTTGGAAAAATTTTAGAAGCCCTAGATAGTGAGATGGAAGTGTAGGCTCTATAATGAGCATAATGAAGCAACTCCTAGCTAGGCTCTTTAAAATAATTTTGTGATGACTCCAAGGAGTCTAAATGGAGTCAAGAATCATAGATTAAAGGAGAGAAGGGAGCTAAGATCATGAATTCTTGAAGTTGCTTCATTAAGTGCCTTATAGAAGCATAATGAAGCCATAAACCAAAGTAGCTTCATGTAAAGTATGTATAATGCCAAGGCTTGTTCCCATGAGTAATTCATGTTTCTTTTGGTGTGTCTAGGCCAAGAGAAATGGTCTCCACCTCCGTGGGTGTGTGAGGTCAAGGGAGAGGAGTCAAGACTTAGGGAAAAATTTTGTAAATACAAGCAAGGTAGCTCTCTCCACCTTCTTTCATGCATGGATGTGTGTTTAGCTTGTTTTAGAATGTGTGTATGTGTATTTTCAAGCTAAGAAAAGTATGCTAGCATACCTTTATATGCCATGATACTTGATGCTATGTTATGTTTTCAAATGATTACATGATGTTTGTGTGAGTTTGCTTGAGTGTGGAAAGGCCAAGAACTCTTGAGCTTGGTTGAGACAAAGTAAAGAATCTCCCAAAAGCACAGTGGGCTCCCAAGAGTATGGTTGAGTCCAAAGTGCTTAAAGAATAGGTGAGGCAAGTCCAAAATCCATGAGGAGAAGTGTGAGGCTAATCCAAACACTTAGTGAGCTCTTGAATGTCTTGTATGATTGATTCACATGCCAAGGTTGCTTTGAAAATGTCCATGACTTCCATTTTTCCATACATGCATTTGAAAAGCTTGCTTTGAACATATTATGTGTGATTGAATGGGAGATGAGCTATTGGGATTCTTTGAATCTCATCTCCTCCTCTCCAATGCTCTAATATGCTAGGTGGACCAAGTAGCTATGGTGAAGGGAGCCAACAACCATGAAAGAAGGAGATTGACAAGCCTAGTCCTAGTTTGTATTCTTTTTGAACCATAATGATGTTCAATGATGTATATGATTATTGTAAATGGCACATGACCCTTGAGACACATGTAAATATGATATTATGTGATGTATACATGTATGGATATGATGTATGAACTTTAGAAATGAATTTGGGTATGTAATGCCAAGTTGTGCAAATTGGAAGTTTGATGCAAATGTGTATAAGTGTGGATGAAAAGGCCAAAATGAGATGCATGAGGTTTGGGACCATTTGGGTAGCTCACACAAGTCTTAAATATGCTTTTAAACTTGCCCAAAAGGTGCCAAGACCAAGGGAAATCCATTTGGCAATTTTGGTACCCAATATGGAGCCAAAATTGACCATAATGGAACCCTATACCATTTTTTAGCCAAATGAGTTAGTCTTGCCCTAAAACTTGGCATGCAATTAGGTCTCATTAAGAGATTTTTGGGAAGATAAAGATCATAATTTTCGGAGACCTAGAGAATATTTGATGAATTTTTAAAGTTGGGATTTTTCATGGATTCTGGTATGGGTACTATTCATACTGGCAGTTTTGAATTTTGTGTCACCCGATAGCCAAATGGTATCTAATGATGCAATAACACCAAGTAATATGAACCAGACTCATGTGAGGAAGGATGCTCGTGTGGAAAAAGACTTGATGATAAATGGCCCAATGACAAGAGGAAGAGTTAAGCGTCTACAAAGAGCAATTGGGCTTCAATTTGCTGAATTAGAAGCCTATAATGTTAGTGCATGCATTGAAGAAGCAAATAGAGCCTTAATCATGCTTATTCAAGCCCAAGTTGATGCTTAAAAAGTCCATTGAAGCTAGAGGACGTGAATAGTATTTCAAATACAAGATGTCCAGCCCATTAATATTAATTAGTTTTGACTAGGACTCTAGTTTTGACTAGAACTCTTTTTGAATTTCGTTTTTTTATTATTATATTATTTTTTGGACTTGGTCAAGGAGCTTATCTAGGAGATTAAGTTAAAATGAATATCTTAATCTTATTCCTTGATTTTAGGCATTATTTAAAATATTTCTAATCAGATTTTAGAGTTTTAGTTTTATTAGGATATCAGATTTTAGAGTTTTAGTTTTACTAGGATTTTAAGTCTTTTAGAAATTTTGCCTATAAAAGGCCCCCTATTGTATTCTATTTTAAAGATCATGAATGAATGAATGAACTTGAGTATTATTCAATACTTTGAGAGGCTTTTGCTTCTTTGTGTTCTTTGAAAGTTCACGTGACTTATCAAAGGATTGGTCTTCCTTTGTGGCGTCTTGAGGCTAGAGTTCTAAGAGACAAGTTCTCTTAGGGTCTTTCCTTTGACCAACAATCTTGTTTCTAGCCGGTCCCGGGCATAGTTTCGAATTGTTGAAGGTTCTCTAGGGCATGTTCCTAGTGGATCTTGCATCATTTGGTATCAGAGCTTTGGTTCGCTAGTACAAGGTATATTTTTGTGTTTTTTCCTACCGTTGTTCTTTCATACCTTCTCTCCTTCCATTTGTGTTATCTTCTCACCTTCATCTTTGTCTTCTATCTTCTTCCTTCTTCCATTGTTGCATGCCTCTATACTCATTCAAAAAAAAAAAAAGGAGAGTGTGATACTCCAAAAAAAAAAATTCAAAAAAAAAGTGAAAAAAAAAGAGAGAAAAAGAAAAAAAAAAGAGAAATTCGAAAAAAAAAGTGAAAAAAAAAAAGAGAAAGAAAGCGTGAAAAAAAAAAAGTTGCAAGTTGTGGAGTTAGTTTCCTAATTGGAGACAACTTCCTAATTAGAGTTAGTTTCCTAGTTGGAATTAATTTCCTAATTGGACTCAATTTCTAATTTTTCTTAAAGTTGGTTTCCTAATTTCCCAAGTAGTTTCTTATTTTTAAAGTTTCTTATTTTCAGATTTTCCCCTTTTCTTCTCCTTCCTTCCAAGCCATCCCAACCTCCTCTCCCCCCTTATTTTCCTTTCCTCTTTACCTTTTTGTTACATACCCTCTTTTCTCCTTTGTTTGATTCTTTGGGAATTTGCATTTTAGGATTCTAGTTCTTTTTTTATTGCCACTAGTCTGATCTTTTCTTTTGATTTGCTTGTGACTTGCTTAGAACACTTGTAAGAAGCAAATTGTTGAGTGGAAAAAGGCAAGAGTGCAATTAACATTAAAAGAAAAAAAAAGCCAAAAAGAGTTAAACACGAGCGAACTTATCATCTTATGAGTGTAAACACGTGAGCTAGTGAGTTGCGAGGTCCTATATCTTTCTTTGCTTTTTTTTTTGTACAAACTAATATTTCAGGATGTCTGAAGAATCTGAGCACAATGACTTTGACATGAAAGTCTGGGTTAAAGCTGTTCAAAGTACTCTTAAGAAACTAAGTGCCAGATTAGATGATGTGGAGTCTTCTTCCAATAAAAAGACCCATAGAAGGCGAACTCAAGTGGAGCTTGATGATGATGTTGAGTCTGACTTTGAGGAGTCCCATACTCAGAAAGGTAGACAATCATCATGCAAAAAAGATGGTGGTATTGGAAATATCAAGATGAAGATTCCATCATTCTCTGGGAAAAATGACCCAGACCAGTACTTAGATTGGGAAAGAAAAGTGGAGCATGTATTCGAGTGCCACTCTTACACTGAGGCGAAGAAAGTAAAACTTGCTGCAGTAGAGTTTACTGACTATGCTAGCATCTGGTGGGATCAACTCTTACTCACCAGAAGACGTACCGGTGAAGGTCCAATTCGTGATTGGCAAGAGATGAAAATTATCATGCGCAAACGGTTTATCCCTAGTTACTATTATAGGGAATTGCATAAGAGGCTCCAAAAGCTGAAGCAAGGTTCTATGAGTGTGGAAGATTACTATCAAGAAATGGAGATTGCCATGATTAAGGCAAATGTGGAGGAAGACCGTGAATCAACCATGGCCCGATTCATTGAGGGCTTAAATCCTGATATAGCTGCCCAAGTTGATTTATACAATTACCTAGATATGGAGGAGCTCTTGCATAGAGCTATCAAGGTGGAAAAGCAACTAAGGGCTCGACAAAAGCTGAAAGTGACATCTAACTCGAGTTCTTGGAGGGATTCCAAAGTCCCCTTCAAACTAAAGACTGATTTTAAGTCTAAGGAGGAAAGTAAGGTAAAACCCTTTCAGGTTAAGGGCAAAACTGAGTCAAAACCCTTCTCATCTTCTAATCCTACTACTTCCTCCTCTAAGCTTAGATGCTTTAAATGTAATGGTTTCGGTCACATTGCTTCACAATGTCCGAACAAACGAACTATGATTGTTCTTGAGAATGGTGATGTGACTAGTGCTAGTAGTGAGTCTGAGGAGGATGAGATGCCACCCCTGACTGATGACTCAGATTTAGAGTTAACGGAAGCTGTAAATGGTGAAGCCCTTGTGGCTAGGCGTGCTCTCAATATTCAACCTAAAGAAGATCTTGAGGTAGAGCAGCGTGAGCATATTTTTCATACTCGATGTTTCATCCACAAGAAGGTATGTAGTTTGATTATTGATGGTGGTAGCTGCACAAATGTAGCTAGTACTTTACTTGTGGAAAAGCTGAACTTACCTACTTTGAGGCACCCTACCCCTTATAAATTACAATGGCTTAACGATAGTGGGGAGGTAAAGGTAACAAAACAGGTGCTCATCTCTTTTTCTATTGGTAATTATCATGATGAGATTCTTTGTGATGTAGCACCCATGTATGCTGGTCACTTGTTACTTGGTAGGCCATGGCAGTTTGACCGAAAGGTAAAACATGATGGATATAAAAATTATTATTCTTTTATTTTTAATGGTAAGACCATTGTGTTGACCCCTCTTCGTCCTATTCAAGCATATGAGGATCAGTTAAAAATTGAAAGAGAGTGTAAGAAGAGAGAGCAAGAAAAGAAAAGTAAAGTGAGTGTGAGTGTTGAGAATGAGAAGAAGCAGGAGAAAGGATAGCTGAGTAGAAAGGAAAAGAAAATTAGAGAAAAACATGAGGAAAAGAAAGTGAGTTTATTTTCGGGTAAAAGTGAGATCAAGAGAGCTCTTATTTGTGAAAATGCCTTCTTATTACTTTATAAAGATGTTTATCTTACTATCGATGATCTTGATCACTCTTTGCCTGCTAGTGTTACATCTTTATTACAGGAATTTTGTGACTTGTTCCCAGAGGAAATACCTGATGGATTGCCCCCACTAAGAGGCATTGAGCATCGGATAGACTTTATCCCAGGGGCATCTATTCCCAATAGACCTGCTTATCGAGCAAATCCAGAAGAGACTAAGGAAATACAACATCAAGTGGAAGAGCTCATGAAGAAAGGCTTTGTTCGTGAAAGTCTGAGTTCGTGTGCTGTCCCGGTGATTCTTGTACCCAAAAAGGATGGCAAGTGGCGAATGTGTGTAGATTGTCGTGCCATCAACAAAATAACGGTAAAATATCGCTATCCTATCCCTAGGTTAGATGATATGCTTGATGAGTTGCATGGTGCATGTGTTTTCTCTAAAGTTGATCTTAGAAGTGGTTACCATCAGATTAGAATGAAAGAAGGTGATGAATGGAAAACTGCTTTTAAGACCAAGTTTGGATTATATGAATGGTTAGTTATGCCATTTGGCTTGACTAACGCACCTAGCACTTTCATGAGTTTAATGAACCATGTCTTTAGACCTTTCATTGGAAGATTTGTTGTGGTTTACTTTGATGATATTTTGATCTACTCTAAGAGTCTAGAAGAACATGTGAATCATTTGCATGATGTGTTTGTTGTGCTTAGGGAGAATAAACTTTTTGCCAATTTAGAGAAGTGCTCTTTTTGTTTGGATTCTGTGGTTTTTCTTGGATTTGTTGTAGGAGCTCGTGGCATACAAGTGGACGAGGAAAAGGTCAAAGCAATCCGAGAGTGGCCAACTCCAAAGAATGCGAGTGAAGTAAGAAGTTTCCATGGATTGGCAAGCTTCTATAGGCGATTCGTGAAGGACTTCTCTACTCTTGCTGCCCCTTTAAATGATTTGGTAAGAAAGAATGTGGTATTCAAGTGGGGTGAAACACAAGAGCGTGCTTTTAACATACTGAAGGAAAAACTAACTAATGCCCCTGTACTTGTGTTGCCTGATTTTACTAAAGTTTTTGAAATTGAGTGTGACGCTTCTGGTATAGGCATAGGTGGTGTGTTGATGCAGGATTCTAAACCTATTGCATATTTCAGTGAGAAATTGAGTGGTCCTGCTTTAAATTATTCCACATATGATAAAGAGCTGTATGCCTTGAAACGAACTTTAGAAACTTAGCAACATTATTTGTGGCCTAAAGAATTTATTATCCATTCTGATCATCAAAGTCTTAAGTTTCTTAAGTCTCAGGGTAAATTGAACAAAAGGCATGCAAGTTGGCTTGAATTTATTGAAACCTTTCCTTATGTGATTAAGCATAAGCAGGGAAAGGAAAATATTGTAGCTGATGCATTGTCTAGGCGTTACACTTTGATTACTTCCATGCATGCTAGATTGATAGGTTTTGAGATGATAAAAGGCATGTATGAATCTGATTTTGATTTTGCTGATATTTGGAAATCTTGTGAATTGCATGGTGCTAATGACTATTATAGGTTTGATGGATTCCTTTTCAAAAAGAACAAGTTATGCATTCCTATGTGTTCCATTCGTGAGCTTCTTGTTAAGGAAACTCATGGTGGGGGATTGATGGGCCATTTTGGTGTAGAAAAGACTTTGGTTCTTTTGAATGAGCATTTTTATTGGCCTGGCATGAGAAAAGATGTGGTTGCTGTTTGTTCTCGATGTATTACTTGTAAGCATGCTAAGTCTAGAATTCAATCACATGGTTTGTATTCTCCTTTACCAGTTCCCTCTCACCCATGGACTGATATTTCTATGGACTTTGTTTTGGGTTTGCCTAAATCTCCCACTGGGAAAGATAGTGTCTTTGTTGTTGTGGATAGGTTTAGTAAAATGGCTTATTTTATTGCTTGTTCCAAAACTAATGATGCTATGTATGTGGCAGAATTATTTTTCAAGGAGATTGTTAGGTTGCATGGTGTGCCAAAAACTATTGTTAGTGATAGAGATGTGAAATTCTTGAGTTATTTCTGGAAAACATTGTGGAATAAACTTGGCACTAAGCTTTTATTTTCTACTACAGCGCATCCACAAACTGACGGGCAGATCGAGGTTGTTAATAGAACCCTCTCTACTTTATTAAGAGCTATCATTCAAAAGAATCTTAAGAATTGGGAGAAGTGTTTGCCTCATGTCGAATTTGCTTATAATCGTGCTGTTCATTCTGCAACAAAATTCTCTCCTTTTGAAATTGTTTATGGCTTTAATCCTTTAACCCCGTTAGATTTGCTTCCTTTACCTTCACATGAGTTTACTAACCTTGATGGTGCTAGGAAGGCAAAGTTTGTACAGGATTTACATGAGAAGGTGAAAGCCAATATTGAAAGAAAGAATGAGCAAATTGCCAACCAAGTTAACAAGTGTAGAAGGCGTGTAGTATTTGAACCCGGCGATTGGGTGTGGGTTCACTTGCGAAAAGAACGTTTCCCGGAGAAAAGGAAGTCAAAACTCCAACCGAGAGGAGATGGTCCCTTTCAAGTTCTTGAAAGGATTAATGATAATGCTTATAAAATTGACTTGCCTAGTTCTTATGGAAATATTAGTGCTACTTTTAATGTAACTGATCTCTCTTCCTTTGATATTGCAGATTCGAGGACGAATCCTTTTCAAGAGGGAGGGAATGATGCAATAACACCAAGTAATATGAACTAGACTCATGTGAGGAAGGATGCTCGTGTGGAAAAAGACTTGATGATAGATGGCCCAATGACAAGAGGAAGAGTTAAGCGTCTACAAAGAGCAATTGGGCTTCAATTTGCTGAATTAGAAGCCTATAATGTTAGTGCATGCATTGAGGAAGCAAATAGAGCCTTAATCATGCTTATTCAAGCCCAAGTTGATGCTTAAAAAGTCCATTGAAGCTAGAGGACGTGAATAGTATTTCAAATACAAGATGTCCAGCCCATTAATATTAATTAGTTTTGACTAGGACTCTAGTTTTGACTAGAACTCTTTTTGAATTTCGTTTTTTTATTATTATATTATTTTTTGGACTTGGTCAAGGAGCTTATCTAGGAGATTAAGTTAAAATGAATATCTTAATCTTATTCCTTGATTTTAGGCATTATTTAAAATATTTCTAATCAGATTTTAGAGTTTTAGTTTTATTAGGATATCAGATTTTAGAGTTTTAGTTTTACTAGGATTTTAAGTCTTTTAGAAATTTTGCCTATAAAAGGCCCCCTATTGTATTCTATTTTAAAGATCATGAATGAATGAATGAACTTGAGTATTATTCAATACTTTGAGAGGCTTTTGCTTCTTTGTGTTCTTTGAAAGTTCACGTGACTTATCAAAGGATTGGTCTTCCTTTGTGGCGTCTTGAGGCTAGGGTTCTAAGAGACAAGTTCTCTTAGGGTCTTTCCTTTGACCAACAATCTTGTTTCTAGCCGGTCCCGGGCATAGTTTCGAATTGTTGAAGATTCTCTAGGGCATGTTCCTAGTGGGTCTTGCATCATCTAATGCTTATGAAATTTTATATGCATAAACTAGAGGTCATAAGCTTTCTGTGGCCACCGAGATCACCTCATTTGGAGGTCTAGAGAGGAAGATATACATTTTCGGTGGTTCTGTCCAGTATCAGACATCTTGCCAGACCCGAGGTACTGTTCCATCGATTTCCGGGAGTTTCGCTTGATGAACTGATCTGGAGATATTTTTCCTCTCTAGTTAACATCCACATATTTCCATAGTGATATCATTTGTAAGCATTGGATTTTTGTGGAATTAGTTAGACATTTTTGAAGTCCATATCAGTAAACTGTGACAGTATCAGGAACCCCTCCGACCAGTAGATGATTTCACGTGTCAAACGCATTATATATGAGATTTTAAGACTTCTACATATTTTTAGCATGAATTAGACGTCTTAATCTTTCCAGAATGACTGAGATTACATGTTTTCGATTTTTCTAGATTTAGTTGTGAATTTCCAAACTTTGCCCAGAAATGAGGCCAAGTCTGCCGAAAATGAATCTACATGTCTCATATCCCTTTTTGGTTTCCATGGGTTAAAGCTAGTTTTTGTGATTGAAATGAGTTCTAATCATGCAAATAAATATGAGGATGCATAGAATGAGCTTACACAGTCCACGTGACACCGAATGGGTTTTTGGATATGATGACTTGCAAATAGAAGTCCAAATCTTCATGCCTCCTTTATGAGAATTATGTGTATGTTTCATGATAATTATGCTATACAAGTCAGATGAGATGAGCTAGAATTATGGTGTTACAGTCTCACAAAAAATTCTAACTCCAAGAGCTTGAAGAGATCCAATTGGAAGCCTATGATAATACAAGGATCTATAAAGAAAAGACAAAAGCGTTCCATGACAAGATGATTGCAAGAAAGGAGTTTTTGGTTGGCCAAAAAGTTCTGCTTCATAAATCTTGCTTAAAGCTTATGCCAAGTAAGCTTCATTCTAAATGGGAAGGTCCATATATAGTCTCTGAAGTTTTTCCTTTTGGCGTAGTTGAGCTTTTGGATAAGCAGACGGGTTTCGAGACTCCATGAAGGAAGTTTGCATGGCTAGAAGCAGAACAAAGCAAAAGGAGCGAGGCTGGAGAAGAGTAGCATGAGTGGAAAAATCATGAGCTGAATGAAGCAAGAGGCAAACTTGAAATGCAGAACATGTGAATTATTTTTTTGGTTGATGGCTTGAGCTGAGCTAAAATGTAGGTACTGGGAGCCTTCCTTTACACATATTCATTCAAACTCGAGGAAGCGTGAAGTGGCAACTATGGGGCAACTCACCTGCGAAGAGAATAAGCATTAAGAAGAGCATGGCTAAAACATGAAAGAGCAAGAGCTGATGTAGTTGAAATAGAGAGAAACACAAGGTTTTCTTCACACAAAAATGAGCTAAAACATGTAAGGCAGTTGGAGGAGATTCACGTGTTGGGCTGGACAAAGAAGGAGCTACGGTTTTGACGTAAAAGAAGCAAAGTAAGCTGAACCATGCAGATGCTTATGTGGAAAATACGAGCTCTGTGTTCATTAAGGGAATAGAAGCTCGTAGGCAGCAATCATTCATTAATTCATCCATCTCTCAACACATGATTACTAAAGAGTTGAAGCTGGCGTGGGAAATGAAAGGCATGAACACACATGGGCAGAATGTGGGAAGTGATGTCGATAAGTTAAAAGCCACGTGATTCACTTATTAAGAATGAAGCTACAAGGTTTTGGATGAGAAGGCAGCAGATCACATGATGTAAGAACGCGAAAAGGGGGCTAAGAGCTGGAGAAATAAAAATGCGAAGAAAAGATGGAGTAAGGGGCAAGATTAACGGGAAAATATTACGAGAAAGAGGACGCTGGCTGTAAGCTCCAGTATGCGAGCAGAAAAGGAATTTCTTCAATCGTCTTCTGCCATGGCTCATCCTTCCATAAAAATTCCTCCATCCATCTCATCAATGATTGCTTGAAATTTCCTTGGTAGCTAACTGAAGACTGGACCTCCCTTGATGCAGATTTGAGCTTTAAATTGCCTCTCTCAATTGGATAAATTCTCTTTCCTTAATCTTTTAAGTTCAGCATTGTTTCCTTTATTAATTTGACTAGGTTTAGCTCATTGATTTAGGAATTGAGTTGTAGGAATTTGCTAGATTAATTTGAATTGTAGATTAGTTGTAATTTGCTATTTGAATGTTAATTTTGACCCTAAATGTTTGTAGAAAGTCCAGACTTAATAGTTGCACAATTTGCTATTAAATTCCTCTTGTTTTTAGGCCAATTGATGCAATGGTTGTTGAATTAAGTGGTAGGAATTTTTGTGCAATTGATGTGCTTGAAGAATTCATTAATCTAATTGGTTAATTAGCATTTTAAGTGAATTGTTCAGTAGATTTTTATGAGCATTTAGGATTGGCTTTAGTGTGTTCCTATTCCTAACTCAATTGATTAATTCTTCAAGGGTTCTTGTGATTGCAAAGTCCTTGAATTATTAGTGAATTGAGTCTTGGATGGTAATTCAAGAGTTCTTATAGAGAATACACTAATGAGCAAGAGTTTAAATCCAACTTTGGTATATTAGAAAGGGAGCAAGGATAATTGAATTTTAGGGAGTTCATCTAAAGGTTAACTACCACACTTTTCTAGTTGTTTACTTTACTTAGTCTTAACCTTTTAGCCCTTGTTATTTTTCATTTAATTCAAACAAATTTCAGTAATTCAAAAATGACACCAAATTTGATGATTGTGTCGTGCAATCTCAAATAAAACTAGGTTGGAAAAGGCTTATAGATAATGGTGTAACCTAGGTCATTTCCCAAGGAGTTTTAGCCTCAATTATTTGTAAAAGAGTGTTCCAAGTATCCTAAATGAAAATTGTTTAGGGGATTTTGAATTACAAAAATTTAATTTAATTAAATGAAAATTAACAAGGGCTAAAAAGTTAAGATTAAGTAAAGTAAATAACTAGGAAAGTGTGGTAGCTAGCCTTTAGATGAACTCCCCAAAATTTAATTATCCTTGCTCCCTTTCTAATGTACCAAAATTGGATTTAAACTCTTGCTCATTAGTGTATTCTTCATAAGAACTCTTGAATTACTATCCAAGACTCAATTCACTAATAATTCAAGGACTTTACAACCACAAAAACTCTTGAAGAATTAATCAATTGAGTTAGGAACAAGAACACACTAAAATCAATCCTAAATGCTCATAAAAATCTGCTGAACAATCTACTTAAAATGCTAATTAACCAATTAGATTAATAAATTCCTCAAGCACATCAATTGCAAAAAAATTCAAGCCACTTAATTCAACAAACATTGCATCAATTAGCCAAAAAATAAGAGGAATTTAATAGCAAATTGTGCAACCACTAAGTCTAGACTTTCTACAAACATTTAGGGATCAAAATTAACATTCAAATAGAAAATTACAACAATCCACAATTCAAATTAATCCAACAAATTCCAGCAACTCAATTCCTAAATTAATGAGCTAAACCTAGTCAAATTAATAAAGGAAACAATGCTGAAATTAAAAGTTTAAGCAAAGAGAATTTATCCAATTGGGAGAGGAAATTTGAAGCTCAAATCTGCATCAAGGGAGGTCCAGTCTTCAGCTAGCTACCAAGGAAATTTCAAGTAACCATGGATGAGATGGATGGAGGAATTTTGATGGAAGGATGAGCCATGGCAGAAGACGGTTGAAGAAATTCCTTTTCTGCTGGCATACTGGAGCTCACAGCTGGCGTCCTCTTTCCCGTAATCTTTTCGTGTTAATCTCCAGTCCCTTACTCTATATTTTCTTCGCGTTTTTATTCCGCCAGCTCCCATCCCCCTTTTTGCATTCTTACATCATGTGATCTGCTACCTTCTCATCCAAAAACTCGTAGCTTCATTCTTAATAAGTGAATCATGTGGCTTTTAACTTATCCACATCACTTCCCACATTCTACCCATATGTGTTCATGCCTTTCATTTCCCACGCCAGCTTCAACTCTTTAGTAATCTGTTGGGAATTATGAGAGGCACACAGCGGAAACGTTTAAAAAATTTTATTCCAATTCCCACCAAGGATCCGTCAAAGTCGCTTAAACTGAATAGGTTCAGAGAATTACCTTTTCTGTCGATTGAGTTTGTTATTTTCTTCTGTTTGGATCATAGGAACTAACCGCAGATCAGCTCCCTCTACTGGTATCCACACGAACGGAGTTCAGCAACTCAAACGGTGTACTAGCAACCTGTTTCGTACAGTCCGTACGACGTTCGTACAATTCCGTGCGGTGTCACTCTCTAAGGATTTTGGAGTGTTCGTACAATCCGTACGATTCTCTCTCTCTAAGGATTTTGGAGGCAACTCTAGCTCTAACTTCTGATATGGAAACCCCTATTTATAGAGTTTCAGATATATTTAATTAATCAAAATTAATTAAATATATCTATTAGTTTAAATTCATATCTATCTTATAGTTTAAATTTAAACTAACAATATCTAGAGCTTAATTTAAATTATCTGATTAGTTTAAATTTAAATCTATCTGATAGAATCAAATTTAAATTATCTGATTAGTTTAAATTTAAATCTATCTAATATAATTAAATTTAAATTATCTGATTAGTTTAAATTTAAATCTATCTGATAGAATCGAATTTAAATTAATTCATATATATACATATATATATATAATATCAAATATAATATATATATATAATATATTTCACATTTAATTATTTATATATATATAAATAATTCCTCCATCCTAGATATTCATTGAATTTAGACACATTTATGATTCAATGAATGTGGACATTTTAGCCCGAGTTGGTCCGTTCTTGTGTGCGACCCTGTAGGCCCATATGATGTTGGCAGTGGGTCAACTGCACTGTTGGACCCACAAATCACAAGCGGCCTCTAGCAAGACATTGTGACTACCCAAATCATATGGAATTGGTGATCCGATGTAACCTATCTTATAACCCTATCATATCCCTTTTGTCACATAATATCTAGATTGAGTATGAGGCATGGAAATGTCATCCTCAACTTGCTCGATCATAACTTTCTCGATCTTCGAGCAGACTGATATAAGATGGAACCCTTTCTATCTGAGCATGGCCATGCATTTCTCAATCACACTCATCGAGGGGCCCAGAGATATCTCTCTATTAATTAAAGGGACAAATTCCATCTTGACCACTCATCTTCCTCTGCATGGATTCCATTATACCTGATCACAGTCTTTATAATCACTCGGTCAAAGGTGACATTAGACTATGTCAAAATACAGTGTCCTTCATGTAGGAATCTATGGTGATCTCAGGTCCAAGGGATCAATGACATGGTTATATATGAGATAAACTTATGACCTAATCCATGTAGTTTATCTCATGATGGGTCTATCCAACGTTCTGTTCTCTAACACACGCCTATGATTTTGATTCATATCATCATACATGATTAACACTTAATTAATCAAAATCATACTAATCTTAATTTATCGTTGTTCCCATAAAGATGATTGATTAGGGATATTTTGGATAATTCAAAAAAAATAATTTATCCATGGATATTATTATATATAAACATGCAAATAATATAATAATGTAATAAAAAGAAAACTCTTATTTCGTAATAAAAACAATGTTAGCAATACAATGATTGGTCTAGAGCACAATCTCCAACATAATCACATGCTGAGAGATGGATGAATTGATGAATGATTACTGCCTACGAGCTTCTATTCCCTTAATGAACATGTAACTCGTATTTTCCACGTAAGCATCTGCATGGTTCAGCTCACTTTGCTTCTTTTACGTCAAAACTGTAGCTCCTTCTTCGTCCAACCCAACATATGAATCTCCTTTAGCTATCATTTTTGTGTGAAGAAAACCTTATGCTTCTCTCTGTTTTAGCTACGTCAGCTCTTGCTCTTTCACATTTTAGCCATGCTCTTCTTAATGCTTCTTCTCTTCATAGGTGAGCTTCCCCATAGTTGCTTCTTCATGCTTCCTTAAGTTTGAATGAATATGTGTAAAGGAAGGCTCCCAATACCTGCGTTTTAGCCCAGCTCAAGCCATCAACTCGAAAATGATTCACATGTTCTGCATTTCAAGTTTGCCTCCTGCTTTATTCAGCTCGTGATTCCTCCACTCATGCTACTCTTTTCCAGCCTAGCTCTCTCTTCTTTGTTCTACTTCCAGCCATGCAAACCTCCTTCATGGAGTCCCAAAACCCGTAGCTTCTTCTTTTCAGCTCATTCCAACCCTTCATGATTATCTTCCATGCATTTAAGTACTGTTTAGGACCCTTCAGCCAGTGACTACATGTTCCTTCCAGCCTGGTGCATGTGTTCTGCTTAAGCTCAGCTCCTTTCTCACTCTTCTCATAAGCTTCTTCAGCTAATGGGTGTAACTTTAAAGCTGAACCCGTGGCTTCATGTGTTATGCTGCTGGTGTGTTCTTCTCTACGTGGAGCTACTTCAACGTGTTTGTTGCTCGTGTAGCATCTTGTTTCTGCTGCAGCCCATGGCCTTTCCTCTATTTCTTCTCACACGAGTGTATGGAAGAGTGGGTGGAGGAAGGGCCGATGCAATGTGAGTGGACTGGAGCCCATGCAAGTTGCTTGAGTGTTTATGGAAGTGTGCTGCAACGTTCTTCTCTTCAAGCTCAAGTGTGCTTCATGCAGCTTCTTGAATTATTTCCACATGAAACTCTTCTCCCTTGCCACAAGTTTCCCACATCAACTCCACAAGAACGGATCGTCTGAAGTGGCTCTCCCCTAAAGAGCCTTTGAAGTGGAAGATCCGACGGCCAGAAATTTACCACGTGAAAGAACGGATAGGTGCCAGATTTTAAACACAAAACGCACCGTTTCATTAAACACCTATTAATCCTGTTCGTTGGGAATTTGGACGATGGGGATTGAGACACACGGCACGCAAAGCCTCCCGCTGATGAATTGAATGGTTTTGATCACCATTATTCAAATAAAATAGTAAATGGATTTCTTTCCTTCAGCCAGTCGCATCTTGTATTCTGCAGCTTTTGGGAACGTTTTGGCGCCAACAACAAACGGAGTATTCAGCCAATGGAGTATTCAGCATTTAGGAACCTTTTGGCGCCGATTTCTTCATCAGAGCTAGGGGAAAATATTTGACGCAGCTTTCATTTTTTCTCAGTCACAATATTTCTCTGAATCTTAGCATTATACAGGGTAAAAAAAAAAAAAGCTTGCTTTCTGCTTCTTTTATGATAAACAATATTTTGAATGTAAGAAAAAATATTTTTCCACACATTTTGAATATAAAATCTGACTTTTTCCTTTCTTGCTATATCATTGCAACTGTTCCCTCCATTTAATCCCTCTCTGTTATATATATATATATATATATATATAAAGCTTTTCTTGTAGGATGGTGCGTTTTTATTGTAAAAGTTTATGTATAAAAAAAATTTATTACTTTGTTCAAAGGTAAAAATCCTATATAAAGTTAAATTTCTAATTTTTCCTTTTTTGGATTTGTTCAGAGGTAAAAACCTTATATATGAAATTATCAGGTTCTATTTATTTTATCATCTAATACATTAAGTTTGATGGGCTCTATTTAATATGGATTAAGAAAAGACTAATTGATTGATTTATTTTGATTTAGCTTTTGTCTACAAGACTAATTGAGAGACTATAGAAGGAATTTTGAAAGTTATTAGTGACTTTATCAAGGCTCTTCCACCATGTAAGTGTTGTTTTTAAAAAAAAAAATATATAAGCATGTTTATGATATTCTAAAATAATTATGGAATTTGATTTTCAGGGAATTAAGTGCACCTAATTGTTCATCATCTGGAAATACTAAATTTGAATCAAGCTTGAAGCCTAAAGTGGGAATTGATACAATGCCTAACTCCAATTAGAAAACTAACTCCAAGCTTTTTGAATTTGCACAACTTGCAATTTCTTCTTTTTTTTTCACTTTTTTTTCTGATTTTTTTTTTCGAATTTTTTTTTCTTTTTTTGGAATGAGGATGGAGACACACAACAATGGAAGAGGGAAGAAGATAGAAGACAAAGATGAAGATGAGAAGATAACACAAATGGAATGAGAGAAAATATGAAGAATAGTGGAATGGAAACACAAAGATATACCTTGCACTAGCGAACCAAAGCTCTGATACCAAATGATGCGAGACCCTCTAGGAACCTTGTCCTAGGAACCTTCAACAAGATGACACTTTGCCCGGGACCGGCTAGAAAACAAGAATGTTGGTCAAAGGAAAGACCTTAAGAGAACCTGTGTGGAAGTCCAAGTGTAAGCCCAATGACAAGGGGAAAAGTTAAGCGTCTACAAAGAGCAATTGGGCTCCAAATGATATAATACCAGTAGGCATACCCATTGAAGCACTATAAGTTTGAGAAGCTCTCATCCATCAAGAAACCCAAATCATTCAAAAGCCTATGATTCAGACCCAAATGACTCATAAAAGGATGGTCTATGCTCAAAAGGCCCAAATTGTGCTAGTATATGTCCAAAAATCTCAAGGAGCTCAAAATAATACCTATGTTGGACGTCGGCCCAAGTTTAGAGGCCAAGATCTATATTTGATCAACATCTCTTTAAATATGCAAAAGTGGAAGTCCAAGTGGAAGCCCAATGACAAGAGGAAAAGTTAAGCGTCTACAACGAGCAATTGGGCTTCAAGTTGCTGAATTAGAAGCCCATAATGTTAGTGCATGCATTGAGGAAGCAAATAGAGCCTTAATCATGCTTATTCAAGCCCAAGTTGATGCTTAAAGAGCCCATTGAAGCTAGAGGATGTGAATAGTATTTCAAATACAAGATGTCCAGCCCATTAATATTAATTAGTTTTGACTAGGACTCTAGTTTTGACTAGAACTCTTTTTGAATTTCGTTTTTCATTATTATATTATTTTTTGGACTTAGTCAAGGAGCTTATCTAGGAGATTAAGTTAAAATTAATATCCTAATCTTGTTCCTTGATTTTAGGCATTATTTAAAATATTTCTAATCAGATTTTAGAGTTTTAGTTTTATTAGGATATCAGATTTTAGAGTTTTAGTTTTACTAGGATTTTAAGTCTTTTAGAAATTTTGCCTATAAAAGGCCCCCTATTGTACTCTATTTTAAGAAGATGAATGAATAAATTTGAGTATTATTCAATACTTTGTGAGGCTTTTTGCTTCTTTGTGTTCTCTGAGAGTACACGTGATTTATCAAAGGATTGGTCTTCCTTTGTGGCGTCTTGAGGCTAGGGTTCTAAGAGACAGGTTCTCTTAAGGTCTTTCCTTTGACCAACATTCTTGTTTTCTAGCCGATCCCGGGCAAAGTGTCATCTTGTTGAAGGTTCCTAGGACAAGGTTCCTAGAGGGTCTCGCATCAGGAATGGTATTTGATACTTTGGAAGAAGCTTGGAAATTCTGGGTTGATTATGGTGGAAAAGTTGGATTTGGAGTTAGAAAGTTATACACCAACAAGAACAAGAATGGTTCTGTAACTACATGCAGATTTGTGTGTTACAAACAGGGAGTTCGATGCAAAGACAAAAGAGATCATCTAATAATCAATCCTCGACCAGAGACAAGAACTAATTGCTTAGCAAGGATGGGAGTTACACACATGGGTGAAAAATTAGAGTCTATGATTTTGTGGAAGAGCATAACCATGAACTTCATCTTTTAGAAACCACCTACATGTTAGCATCTCAACGTAAGGTATCTGATGTTCAAGCTTATCAAATTGAGTTGGCAGATGAATCTGGACTTCAACAAAGATCATCATTTCAGTTAATGAGTAGAGAAGCGGGAGGACAAGCTACTTTAGGCTATACTCGCTTGGATCAAAAGAATTATCTTTGCACTAAGAGACAGAGGTGTTTGATGTATGGGGAAGCAGGTTGTATGTTTGAATACTTCCAATGGCAACTATTATTAGAAAATCCCAGTTTTTATTATGCATACCAAATGGATATGGATGAACAAATAACTAATGTATTTTGGGCTGATGCAAGGATGCATATTGATTATGCCTACTTCGGTGATGTTATTTGCCTTGACACAACATATTGTACGAATCGCCAACATAGACCGCTTGCTTTGTTCTCCGGATTCAATCACTACAGAGGAGCAGTAATTTTTGGGGCGGCATTATTGTATGATGAGACAATTGAGTCATTCAAGTGGTTGTTTGAAACTTTTCTTGAAGCTCACCGTCAAAAGAAACCACAAACTATATTTACTGATCAGGATCAAGCAATGGCGAGGGCAATACATGAAGTGATGCCTGACACATGCCATGGATTATGTATATGGCATCTGATGCAAAATGGTGTTAAACACTTAGGCAATCTGATGAAAGAAGGCTCTCACTTTTTAAGAGACTTTAAGGCTTGCTTGTATGGTTATGAAGATGAAGAACAATTTGAGGCGGCTTGGAGTAGCTTGCTTTCTACATATGAGATGCATGATAACACATGGTTGACCCGGCTTTATAATATAAAGGAAAAATGGGCTGCTTGTCATATGAAGAAGGCATTAACACTTGGCATACGAAGTACACAACTCAATGAAAGTTTAAATTCAGATATAAAGAATTGGATGAAACCGGACTTGAATATCATTCAATTCTATAGACACTTTGAGAAGGTGGTAGAAGACAAGAGATACAATGAATTGAAGTGTGAATTTGAATCACGACAAAAATTACCCAGGTTGAAAAGTCAATATTCACCCATGTTGTGCCAGCTTGCACAGATTTACACTTATCCAATGTTTGACTTATTTCAAGAAGAGTGGGACAAATATGCAGCTGCATGTATGAAGCATAAGAATGAGAGTCCGCCATTGTTTAAATATGTTATTACATTGGTTGATAAGAAAGGGGAGTGGATAGTTTCATTTGATCGGTGTGACAATTCTATTTATTGTAGCTGTAAAATGTTTGAGGCTTTTGGTATACTATGTTGTCATGCTTTAAAGGTACTTGATGTCATGGATGTTAAATTAATGCCTGAGCAGTATATTTTAAAGAGGTGGACTAAACAAGCTAGAAGCGGTATTATTCATGATGTTAACGGTGATGAGATTGAAGGAGATGCTAGGTTAGCCATTACGCAACGCTATAGACAACTTTGCCCTCAACTTATAAAACTAGCAACCGAAGCGTCTAATAGTAAAGAAGCATTCTTGTTTGTGAATAAAGCTATCGGTGAGTTGAGCAAACAAGTGTCTGAGATTTTTAATCACCAAAGTTTAGACAACGGCATGGAGGACACCACAATTAATGCAACTAGTGATGGAAGAGTGGCCCAAGTAAAAGATTTCAAAAAAAAGAGGGGAGAAAGGGAAAGAAGCACCAAAAAAGTTGGGTTAAGAATCTCACAAAGAGAAAAAAAAATCTCAACGTGTTGATGTGCATCAAGGTCAACCATCTGTGGTATGTAAGATCATATTTGTCATCATTTATTTAATCAATTATTCTGTTTTCATCAAATAAATAATTTTTTTCCCATTTGACAGCATAATGAAGCTACTTTAAGCCAAGTTCTGTCTGAACCGTCTCATTCAATAACTCCAGTGATCAGTACTGTCTCTCAAGCCTCTGGTGATCCTTTTACTAGTTATACTAGTTTATTAATGGTAAGTTTTAATAAATACTAATATATTGCTTAGTACATACTTTAGATGTTCAAATTTTTGTTTCTTGGAATATAGGCGCAACATGAGCAATATGAAGTTACACATCTTAGCACCCAAGAAGATTGAGGATTCAAGAAGATTGAGCAATATGAAGCACTTATTATTAGATATGGGTTTTGATACACTTTTGTATTTTGTAGTATGTTTTAGTATGTTCAAGATAGCCATGTATTGGTTTTGAAAAGTTACACTTGATACACTTTGGTGTTTTGTAGTATGTTTTGATATGTTCAAGATAGCCATGTATTTATCCAAATTGTAAAGAAGAAATGTACACCATTTTTGAAAAAGAAATAGACATCTTTTATTGAATATGTAATTTACAACTTGATTCTATAAAAGAAATCCAAATTCTAGAAGTTACAACATCACTACAATTTCAATATAATACTATACATTATGATTCATATTTTGTATTTCACTGTACTAGTTCACTACACCATTACAACATATATCATATTCTATATGTAGTGCAGCAAAGCTGTGGGGTGCAACAGAGTAGCATAGTTGTCTTCAATTATCACCAGAATATAATCTCAAATAATTTTTAAACTTGGTCATCAACTTTGCCATTGGTCCCAGATACCACTAGGAAAGTAGCTTAGGTCTTAGGTAGCAACTTAGCTCCTGGTCACAGACTCTTAATTGATGGCACTCAATTTAGCTTGGACACAAGCTCCCTTCACTGCTTCTTACAGAAATTTCAATCTTGATACTTGCATATGGTCTTTTGGAGTATCATCATGTGGTTTAACTTCTCCATCATCAGTTCCTCTTGGCTCTCACAACAGCTAGACACTACAGGCCAAGAGAAGTTGAGATGGATGAAAAAAAACTTTATGATTTTGAATTACAACACAGACACTAAGAGGTTTTCCCATAGCCTTTTACCAAAATGCAAAACTCCCAGGAGAAAATACAGCAATCCATGCATTAAATTTATTATTTCTGTCATTCTTTTTATGCAAGATATATATCAAATTCTCCTGTAAAAGATATATATCAATAGAAAAAAAGGGTTCAAATTACATAAATAAAAGCTTCCTTTTTCATACAAGATGGATATACTGCAAGGAAAGAAGTATACAACAGTAGAAGTGCATAATAGACCTAAAATATGCATTAGCTTCCTTTTTTATCCTCAGACAAAACCAAAAGCATAAAGAAAACTTGCATTAACTCATAACAGAAGCGTGCAAGAAGCATCAGGGCAATTCCAACCCTTTCCCTCATGAGTACCTACTTCCACCATATATACATATATAGAAGCAAACTTCTTGTTAAAAAAAGAACCCAAAAACTAATGCAAATTCTGTGGTATTTTCACAAGTAAATAGCCAAGTCAATTTCCAGACTGCCAATATCCAAAAGCTCAGCAATTCAATTAACAAACATGTTATATATCGCCACATTAATGGGAAAAAACTACAATGGAATGGATAATGCAGAGCCACACATATTGAACATTCATACAAAATAATTCATGTTAAACATTCATATAAATTTGCTCTATTAATTACAAAATAATTCATGCTTTCAGAAAGATCATAGCATCATGGACTCTAAGAGATTTTCAGTATAGCATTTGGGATCAGAAAACCACAAGATGAAGAACCAGAGTTAAGTGGATCAGCGTGTCGAATTACAATGTCCACAAAGCAAATGGGTATCACAAATAACTTTGGGCACCTTCAATTTGTGAACAGAAAACCAAAATCAAGAAGCATCGAAGCCATGGCATTGAAGATGAACCTCAAAAGGACAATGAAGAATATGTGAACAGTGCGGACGAACCTTAGCAGCGAAGCCATGGACGAACCTCAAATTGGCGGTGCTATGCGTGGCCACGGCAAGGAAGCGATTGATAAGAGGATCGACGGATGAACTCAGAGGATGCGGTGCTGTTTTCTGGGTATGGCGTTGTTTTCCATTTTCTGCGTTGTCTATTTTCTACCTCAGAGCATGCGTGTGGCTTTACTTTCGAGCTTCTGAAGCGTGCGTGGCATTGGGGTGTTTGGTTAATAAATCAAAACGCGTCGTTTTAATGCCACTTCAGAGGCACTTCAGGGGAGAGCCACTTCAGACAATCTATTCCCCAGCTCCACGTTAGCTCCTTGCTTGCAAACTGGTAGCTTTTCTTCCCTTCATTTACGTGATCACATGCCCAGCTCGTGCTTCTTTTCTTTACTTTAAAACCGTGGCTATTCCATGTGAGGGTGAAGCTTTGTTTTATTACCATCACGTGATGCCTTCTTCCTTGCAAATTTCCCTAAGTAAAAAGAAATCAAAATCAAAGCCCAAAAATAAAATAAAATAAAATCATCCTCTAAGAAAATGAAATTAAATAAAGTAAAATCATTAAAAAGCCTAATTTATTCAACAAAATTTCAAAATAGGAGAATTTATTTTCTAAACTAAATAACATTCACTAAAGCTTAAATGCATCAATTCATGAATAAGAAGTCCAAAATTAGTGGTTAAAAATATAAAAAATATATGAACTATCAGGACCCCATTGTGGTGACCCAAGGCCGCACTATGGTGTCCTTGCCTCTATTTTAGTGATGTTGTGATGTCATTACACAAACTTTGGTTCCCTAGGCAAGAAACCCTTATGGTGTTGTAGCCAAAAGACTTAGGTCATGGCATCTCGCACACAAAGGGCATAAGAATAGTAGAAAATTAATGTTGAAGCAAATGTTCGCATACCACAAGCTCCCAACTTAATCAAACAGACATGGGGCACCTCTAATGGTTCTAGATATATCTCCTAATGATGTAAATACTTAAGGACAAGTGATTAAAACCCACAAATTCCTACAATTGATAGATTTGCAAGGAGACCAGAAAATAAAATAATGATAGCAATGTAATATTTGATCAACATGTCACATATAGAAATTCCTAAGTAATTAACCATTTCACTCCAAACCAAGCCTAACAAGTTTCAAATGCTAAATGAAAGTTATTCCACCCTTTTTAGCCACTAAACATCGACAAATTCAGAATATGACTATGGAACTTCCTAAGAGCCATTAAAACACAATTAATAACAACCATACTAAGGCTCCCTAAGCCATTAACGACCAACCAAGCAATAATCAATATCTAATATAGCATATGATTCCTCTGTAAATGTGAGAAACGTAATGTCCTGTTTCTCCGTAAACGTATGAAATTTACTAGATATAAAAGGAAGTTTCTCAAATAAAATGATTTGAGGTTCAATAAAATTAGAGCAATAATTTAGACTTCAAATAATGAGGATCTAAGGCCAGTAGTACCCTAAAAATGGAGCCAAAATAACCAGACGAAATTTAACGAAAATGTAATGGCATTTTCGTAATTTTAGGCACTTTGTAGAAAACTCAAAGGAGAAATTTTTAAACGGGAAAAATAATTTTTCTGAGGTTCTCAAAGGCCCTAAAAACTATAGGAACCCCTACAATGGTTTAAACCCCTTCAATTTACGTTTTAGAGCGTCGATTGACCTAAACTTTGACTGATTCGTTCGAGAAGGTTTTTAATCTAATTTAGATGAATCTGAAGACATTTTATGAATTAGAGGACCTAAACTTTATGATGGAAAAGATGGTTCTCAAAAAAGAGTTGAAATGAGCCTAAACGGAACAAACAGGCACATAGGGGCAAAATGGTCATTTTGAAAAAGTTGTAAAAGAGGCTTCTTAAGTAAGATTACACCTCATCACCTTCTCCAAGCTTCTATTTTCAGAACTTTGGGCAGCCATGGCGTGACATTAATGGTGTGTTTGGTTCAATGGAGGGAGGGGAAGGGAGGGATTTTAATTGGGGGGAGGGGGGGGAGGGAGGGATTTTAATGATACATTATTTGGTTCAAGAGGGGAAGGGAGGGAAAATAATAATGTATAAACTATTTTATCCTTGTATATTTTAAAAGTAATAATATAATTAATTATTTTTTATTTTTTAAAATTTAATATTTTTATCACCAAATTAAATAAATATTAAAAAATATCTATAATTATAATTATTTAAAAAAATTTATGAATAAATGAAATTAATTAAATAATTAAACAAATAAATATGAGGGCATTTTAGTCAAAAAAATAACTTTCCCTCCTAATCCCCCCAAATTGGAGGGGAGGGGGAGAAGGGGAGGGGAGGGAAAGTTTAATAAAATTTTCCCTCCCCTCCCCTCTAAAAATACAAACCAAACAAGGGGTAAGGGAAGTGAGAGAGAAGTTTAAGCTCCCATTTAAGTAAGTAAACAGCCCTATTTAATCCCGTGCTCGTTAGGAAAGTTGTTCCCCTCTCTAAGAGCTCTCTAATGGTCGTTTTCTTTTCTTAAAAATTTGAAGATTCAAGTCTGATCTAAGCCAAAAAGAAACTCTTTTCAAAAAATCAATCGGTGGACAATAATCTACACAAAGAAAGCTTCATTTTAACATAAGACTTTACTTGAAACACTTGCAAAATCTTATGTTTCCAAGCCATTTAAGTTTCGACATAGAGAGAGAAAGTGAGGAGGGGAGTTTTTCTTCATGTGTTCTTGATGGAACCAATGGTTACAGAGTGTGAGGATTAAAGAAGATGCCATTGAAATTGAATAAGAAGTATTAGATTGTAAGTTAGCAAACCGAGGGATTTAATTGCACCTAGGCCAAGATGAAGCTTTCTAGTAGTAATTTAAGTTTTCTAAGGGTATATATGAGTTCTCAAGACATCTACAAAGTTTCACAAGTGTCAATTCCTTAAGAGAAAGCAAGAAAACTCCATGGGTGCTATATGCCTGCGTAGTCTCAGCCTAGAGCTCTTCATGCACATAGGGAGAGTTTTAAATTTTTCTAAGGCTAGAATGGGACTAAATATGATAGAAGAACATCAAAGGAAGCCTTGGAAAAAAAATTAGAAGTTTTGGAATGTGAGATGGAGATGTAGGCTCCATAATGAGACTTTAGGAAGCAACTTATAGCTAGGCTCCTTAAAATGAATGTGTGATGACTCCAAGGAGTCTAAACGGAGTCAAGAGGCCTAAAATGAATGGGAAATGGGAGCCAAGATCATGAATTCTCTTAGTTGCTTCATAAGGTCTTGTATGGAAGCATAATGGAGTCATAGAACAAAGTAGTTTCATATAGAATGTGTATGATGGCAAGGCTTGTTTCCATGAGTGATGTATGTCTCTTTTGATGTGTCTAGGCCAAGAGAACCAAGGGCCACCTAATAGCAAAGCTTGGCCAAGAAAGGGAAAGAAGAATTCCAAGAGGAAAGTGTTGTATAATTGCTTCAAGGTAGCTCTCTAATCTTTCTCACATGCATGGCTTGGGTATTTGCTTCTCTTTGAGTGCTTATGTGTATATTTGAACTATGAGAAATGTTTCTAGCCAATGCTTACATGTTATGGTATTATTATGTTTCTTAAAATATGTTTATAGTTGCATTATGACTGCATGGGTTTGGTGAAGCTAAAAGTCCCTTAACAAGGGTAAGGATGAGCAAAAAGTCCCTAGAAATGGATGAGATGTAATACCCCATAATTAATTAAGGTGTTAATCAAGGATTAGATTAATTAGGCATAATTAATATGGGATAATTGGACAAATTTAGTAGGATGGAGATTTTAGAGAGATAAATTATTAAAACAGGTTTGAGATTTAATTGGGATATAAATTTTATCTAGGCCTAAATTAATAGATCATGAGAAGAGGTTAATGGAGGCCCAATGGGTTAGGTGCAGACCCAACCCAATTTAGTGGGATGGAGGCCCAAGATCCACCTTGCATAGACTCTTCTAAGTGGCCCAATAATCCTTGTGTAGACCCCAAATTCTTGAGCTCTTCAAACATGGCCCAAACCTAACTAAACTTTAGCAACCCAATGCACATAAAACTGGCCCAGTAAAATTCTGTAACCTAACACTTTAAAAACTGGCCCAACAAGCAAAAACTTGAAGCCCATGATGAGTTAGACTTTGGAGCAACCCATGACCTATATTTGACCCAACTAAAACCCAACTTAAACCCTAATGCTTCAACCACTTTCTCATTTGCTGAAACTTAAGAGGCAAAATTCGGAGGTAGAGAAGGAGGCTAGGGTTGGGGGCAAAAATTCTGCATTTTTCCACATTTAGAGCAAGATTCAGCCAAGGTAATAGTTATACAACTTAATCCCCTCAACTTTCCCTTTAATTTGGTCCGATTAGTTTTTCATTTGGAGTATTTTCATCCTACCCAAAATCTTAAATGTGGGTGTTTGGGGAGTTTCTTAGTGAAATTCGTAGGTTGAGGTTAGGGCTGACCTTAGGTGAGTTTAAACCCTCCATTTTGATGCTTTATTTGTTAATTTGAGACCCCCATAGCTGATTTATAAAATGGGTATTAATTTTGTACGAATTTACTTAGGATTTTGGGTGGAATATTGAGTTTTTTAGTGGAAGACACTTTAATCCGAATTTGGGATTTGTGGTGGCTGTTGCAAATTGGTCTACAAGTGAGGTAACCGGGTTTATATTAATTCCATGTATATATCTAATTTAATTTCTTATGTTGCTGTATATGAATGATTTGAAATGTTGAATGAATTAGTTGTGATGGAGGTGAGATAGGAGACTTGAAGAAGCTTGAACAAAATCAAGAACTTGGAAACAAAAGGGCTGGACGTGACTCTAAAAGATGGCCAACTAAAGATCCATTGCAAGGTATGGGAGGCCCATGCACAAGATCAAGAGCCAAAGTTATGAAAGAGGCCTTGAATGGAGTGATCCAAAAACTAATAGACTTGGAGCCCATAGTCTTAGCTGAATATGAAGCCCAAAAGGAACAAATTGGCATAAAGATTATTTCATTCCTACAAGATGCTAGCCCAAGCCCAAAGGGAGCCTAATTGAAGGAGTCTAGCCATTTTCCACAAAATCAGCCATTCTCCACAAAATTCTCTTAGTTTTATTTTGTTTTAATTTGATTGTTGCTGTTTCAGATTTTTAGGCACCATTCTTGGTGAATTTGTTCAGATTTAAATTTCTTTTATTTTCATTATTTTGTTTAGGGTTTTATTTTCAAATGCCTATATAAGGCCCATTTGTACTCTAAGAATGGCAGATTGAATGAATTATCTTTTCAGAATTATTTCTGATTTGTGAGGTTTCTCTTGTGGCCTTTGTGTGCTGGAGAAAATCTTTGACTTATCAAAGGAGTGGTTTCCTTTGTGGCGTCCAGGATTAGGGTTCTAAGAGACGGGTTCTCTTAGGGTTCAATTCCATTGACCAACATCTCTTCTTCTTCTTCTTCTTTGTTCATTTTCTTTGTTCTTTGTTCTTTGTTCTTTGTTGCTTATTGTCCATATTATTTGTTCTTGTGCTGCATGCCGAAATTTGATCACTGATCCGTGTAATTTGGGGTTCCTAGAACGGGTTTCTACGGAGTCTCACATCATCTGGTATCAGAGCCTGGTTGAGGTTGGTTTCATCCACTTTTTCTTTGTTCTTTTCCCTTATTTCGTTTGATTAGTTTCTGTTCGTCCTTATTTTCGTGCGGCTGTTTTTGGTGTTTTCCTTCGTCTTTTTGGACGTGTAATAGGTCGTTCTTGTGTCTTAAGATCTCTTCTTTCTTCTCGTTTTGGAATCACGTCAATCCGATTTTTGTAGAGCAAGTTATAGCTGTTTCTTGCGTGCATGTCATTCTGATCTTTCAGAAATCTGGTGTTCTGTTTGCAAATTTCAGCACCTTTGAGATTCGAAAAAAAAAAAAAAGAGAGAGTATATTACATTGAAAAAAAAAAGGGAAAAGAAAAGAAAAGAAGGAAAAGTTGCAAAAAAAAAAAAAAAGGAAGTCAAAATCTGTGAAAAAGAAAGTTGTGCTGGAAATTATAAATTGTTGACTTAAATTGCAATTGCTGAAGATTATCTATTCTTGGAATTACCATTTTTGATTCCTTGAGTTGATCTGGTCATTAAATGTCATATTGTGCACAATTCATAAAAGGAAAATTTGCATTCATTCACCTTGTTCTAAATTTCAAATTTCTGATTGCTTCATTATTGATTTCAGATTCCAATTTCCTTTCCATCCTTTCCTCTTGATAATTAATCATTTAACCATTTGTTCTCTCATAATCTGCTACATACCATTTGTTCCATAAATTCATTGTCTTCATTTCCTTTCCTAGTCACTTGCTGTATTTTCCATTGGCTGCACCTACGAATTTTTTTTTAAATGTTGGACTTTTGTTGTCTCTTGGAGAACTTTGCATCTTAAATTCTAATTTGAGATTGCCACTTCAGTTGCTACTTCTTTTGATTTGTTGGATTTAATTTAGTACACTATAGGAAGCAAGTTGAGAGGAAAAAGGCAAGAGTGTTTTCATCATTGTAAAAGCCATTACAAGTGTGAAACACGAGTGAATTTGCATCATTTAGAGTGAAACACGAGAGGGAGTGGTCAGGACCTTTCTCTTGCTATTCACTAACATTTCAGGTGCCAATCATGTCTGAAAGTGAAGATAACCAAGTTGACCTTAAATTGTTCATCAAATCTGTTCAAGAACAATTCAAGAGGCTAAATACTAGGTTGGATCAAATAGATTCTTCTTCTTCCAATAGCAAGGCAAGACGTGGTAAAAACGTTCTAGGAGGAGATGAATCTGATTTTGAGGAGGAAAGCCAACATGAAAGAGTTAGGAGAGCTCCACCTCAAAAGAAAGATGCATTTAGTAATATCAAGATGAAAATCCCTTCCTTTCAAGGGAAAGCTGATCCTGATGTATACCTTGAATGGGAAAGAAAAGTTGAGTTTATATTTGACTGCCAATCTTTTTCAGAGGAAAGTAAAGTGAAATTAGCTGCTTTGGAGTTTACAGATTATGCAAGCCTATGGTGGGATCAATTAACCACTAGTAGGAGGTGTTCTGGAGAGGGTCCAATTCGGTCTTGGCTAGAAATGAAGGCTCTCATGAGGAAGAGATTTGTCCCTACCCATTACTATAGGGATGTGCACAAAAGGCTCCACAAAATCAAACAAGGATCTATGAGTGTGGAAGAATATTTTCAGCAAATGCAAATTGCCATGATCAAAGCTGACATTGAGGAAGATTCAGAAGTTACAATGGCAAGATTTCTTGGTGGCTTAGACCCTGAAATTGCTACAGAAGTTGAATTGCAAAACTACCTTGATATGGAAGAGTTGTTGCATAAAGCCATTAAGGTGGAGAAGCATTTTAAAGCAAAACAGAAATTGAAATCACATGCTAGTTCCAACAAAGACTTCAAGTCCTCCTTCAAGTTTAAGGGAGAGACCAAGCCTAAAGAGGAGAATAAGTTGAAGATGCAAACACCTACTTCTAAAGGTAAATCTGAACCTAAATCTTCTTCTAGTTCTTCTAAAATTAAATGCTTTAAATGTCAAGGTTTTGGTCACATTGCTTCACAATGTCCAAATAAAAGGACTATGATTTTGCTTGAGAATGGTGTTGTTACTAGTGAAAGTAGTGGTGATGAAGAAGTGGAAGCTGAGTTGAGCTCCAATGGAGGTGATGAATCTGATGTGGAGGTAGCTGAAGCTGTATTTGGTGAGGTTCTAGTGTCAAGGCGTGCTCTTAGCATTCAACCTAAAGAAGAGCTTGAAAAAGAACAACGAGAGCATATATTTCACACTAGGTGTTTTGTTAACAACAAGGTATGTAGTCTTATCATTGATAATGGGAGCTGCACTAATGTTGCTAGTACCTTGTTAGTTGAAAAGCTAGGTTTACCAACTAGAAAACACCCCACTCCTTATAATTTGTTGTGGTTCAATGATAATGGGGATGTTAAAGTAACTAAACAGGTTGTTGTAGCATTTTCCATAGGAAGTTACCATGATGAGGTTTTGTGTGATATAGCTCCTATGTATGCTGGACACTTATTATTGGGTAGACCTTGGCAATTTGATAGGAAAGTTAAGTATGATGGTTATACTAACAGGTATTCTCTTGAGTTTAATAAGAAAACCATTATGCTAACCCCTCTCAGACCCTTGCAGGCATATGAGGATCAAAAGCGAATTACTCAAGAATGCAAGCTAAGAGAGAAAGAAAAGAAAGTGCGTGAGAAAGAAGGAAAAGAAAGTGAAATGGAGAGAAAAGGAAAGAGAGCTACTGAAAAGAAAAGTCAAGAGAGTGAAGAAAAGAAAGTAACATTATTTTCTGGTAGAGGAGAGATTAAGAGGGCTTTATGTAGTGAGACATCTTTTGTACTTTTGTATAAGGATGTTTATCTAACCCTTAGTGACCTTGATGAATCTCTTCCTTCTAGTGTTTTGAGTTTGTTGCAGGAATATAAAGACTTGTTTCCGGAAGAGGTACCGGATGGATTGCCTCCCATAAGAGGCATTGAACACAGGATTGATTTTATTCCTGGAGCATCTCTTCCTAACCGACCTGCTTATAGGGCAAATCCAGAAGAGACTAAGGAAATTCAGAGACAAGTGGAAGAACTCATGAAAAAGGGGTTTGTGCGAGAGAGCCTTAGTCCATGTGCTGTTCCGGTAATACTTGTGCCCAAGAAGGATGGCAAATGGAGGATGTGTGTGGACTGCCGAGCCATTAACAAAATCACAGTTAAGTATAGATATCCCATTCCTAGACTTGATGACATGCTTGATGAGTTGCATGGTGCTTGCTTGTTTTCAAAAATAGATCTTAGGAGTGGTTATCATCAAATTAGGATGCAAGAGGGTGATGAGTGGAAGACTGCATTTAAGACTAAGTTTGGTTTGTATGAATGGCTTGTTATGCCCTTTGGCTTAACTAATGCTCCTAGTACATTCATGAGCTTAATGAATCATGTGTTTCGCCCTTACATAGGAAAGTTTGTTGTTGTGTATTTTGATGACATTCTTGTATTTTCTAAGAATCTAGAAGAGCATGTTAAGCATTTGCATTCTGTGTTTATTATTTTGAGAGAAAATAAACTCTTTGCAAATTTAGAGAAATGCTCTTTCTGCTTGGATTCTGTTGTTTTCCTTGGTTTTGTTGTAGGTAGTGATGGCCTCCGGGTGGATGAAGAGAAGGTGAAGGCAATTCGGGAGTGGCCAACACCTAAGAATGCTAGTGAGGTGAGGAGTTTCCACGGACTTGCAAGTTTCTACCGACGTTTTGTAAAGGACTTCTCAACCCTTGCTGCACCTTTAAATGAGCTGGTAAAGAAAAATGTTGTCTTTAAATGGGGTGAGGCACAAGAGGCGGCTTTTAACACTTTGAAAGATAAATTGACCAATGCCCCTCTACTTATTCTTCTTGATTTCTCTAAAGTTTTTGAAGTTGAATGTGATGCTTCTGGAATTGGTATTGGTGCTGTTTTGATGCAAGAGTCTAGGCCTATTGCTTACTTTAGTGAAAAGCTTAGTGGTGCTTGTTTGAGTTATTCAACTTATGACAAGGAATTGTATGCTTTAAAAAGAGCTCTGGAACATTGGCAACATTATTTATGGTCTAAGGAATTTGTTTTGCATTCTGATCATAAGAGTCTTCAATACCTAAAGACCCAAGATAAGTTGAATAAGAGGCATGCTGTGTGGTTTGAATTCATTGAGTCATTTCCTTATGTACTTAAACATAAAAAGGGGAAAGAAAATGTTGTGGCTGATGCTTTGTCTAGGAGGTATAGTCTCATTACATCTATGCAAGCTAGGTTAATTGGTTTTGAATCTTTCAAAAGCATGTATGAATGTGATGCTGATTTTGCTGATACTTGGAAGTTGTGTGAAAAACATGGTGCTCATGATTTCTTTAGATTTGATGGTTTCTTGTTTAAAGGAAATAAATTGTGTGTGCCTGTTTGTTCTATGCGTGAGCTTTTGGTTAAAGAATCTAATGGGGGTGGTTTGATGGGACACTTTGGGATAGAAAAGACTTTATCCATGTTGAAGGAACATTTTTATTGGCCTCATATGCGTAGGGATGTGATTGCTATATGTAAAAGGTGCATTGCATGCAAGCACGCTAAATCTAAAATGCAACCACATGGTTTGTATACTCCTTTACCTGTTCCTTCTCATCCTTGGGTAGATATTTCAATGGATTTTGTGCTTGGATTGCCTAGAACATCTAGTGGAAAGGATAGCATATTTGTTGTTGTTGATCGATTTAGTAAAATGGCTCATTTCATTGCTTGCACAAAAACAAATGATGCTGTCCATATTTCTGATTTATTTTTCAAGGAGATTGTTAGATTGCATGGTTTGCCCCGATCTATTGTGAGTGACCGTGATGTTAAATTTGTTAGTCACTTTTGGAAAACTTTGTGGGCTAAGTTGGGTACAAAGCTTGTGTTTTCTACAGTTGCACATCCTCAAACAGATGGACAAACCGAAGTGGTGAATCGAACACTTTCTTCCTTATTGCGTGTTGTAATTCAAAAAAATTTAAAGAATTGGGAAAAGTGTTTGCCTCACATTGAGTTTGCATATAATCGTGCCTTGCATTCTACAACTGAGTTTTCTCCTTTTGAGATTGTATATGGTTTTAATCCTTTAACTCCCTTAGATCTACTTCCTTTGCCTTGTCAGTTTGCTAACCTTGAAGGTGCAAAGAAAGCTAAGTTTGTGCAGGATCTTCATGCTAAGGTTAAGGCGAATATTGAGCGCAAGAATGAGCAATACGCTCAACATGCTAATAAAGGCCGAAGGAAGGTTATCTTTGAACCAGGAGATTGGGTGTGGGTTCATTTGAGGAAAGAAAGGTTTCCTGAACAAAGGAAGTCCAAATTACACCCAAGAGGCGATGGTCCTTTCCAAGTGTTGGAAAGAATAAATGATAATGCATATAAAATTGATTTACCTAGTTCTTATGGGAATGTAAGCGCAACTTTCAATGTGGCTGACCTTTCTCATTTTGATATTGCAGATTCGAGGACGAATCCTTTTCAGGAGGGAGGGAATGATGGAGGTGAGATAGGAGACTTGAAGAAGCTTGAACAAAATCAAGAACTTGGAAACAAAAGGGTTGGACGTGACTCTAAAAGATGGCCAACTAAAGATCCATTGCAAGGTATGGGAGGCCCATGCACAAGATCAAGAGCCAAAGTTATGAAAGAGGCCTTGAATGGAGTGATCCAAAAACTAATAGACTTGGAGCCCATAGTCTTAGCTGAATATGAAGCCCAAAAGGAACAAATTGGCATAAAGATTATTTCATTCCTACAAGATGCTAGCCCAAGCCCAAAGGGAGCCTAATTGAAGGAGTCTAGCCATTTTCCACAAAATCAGCCATTCTCCACAAAATTCTCTTAGTTTTATTTTGTTTTAATTTGATTGTTGCTGTTTCAGATTTTTAGGCACCATTCTTGGTGAATTTGTTCAGATTTAAATTTCTTTTATTTTCATTATTTTGTTTAGGGTTTTATTTTCAAATGCCTATATAAGGCCCATTTGTACTCTAAGAATGGCAGATTGAATGAATTATCTTTTCAGAATTATTTCTAATTTGTGAGGTTTCTCTTGTGGCCTTTGTGTGCTGGAGAAAATCTTTGACTTATCAAAGGAGTGGTTTCCTTTGTGGCGTCCCGGATTAGGGTTCTAAGAGACGGGTTCTCTTAGGGTTCAATTCCATTGACCAACATCTCTTCTTCTTCTTCTTCTTTGTTCCTTTTCTTTGTTCTTTGTTCTTTGTTCTTTGTTGCTTATTGTCCATATTATTTGTTCTTGTGCTGCATGCCGAAATTTGATCACTGATCCGTGTAATTTGGGGTTCCTAGAACGGGTTTCTACGGAGTCTCACATCAAGTTGGCTATCTGTTGAATTGGGATTGGACCTTGTGAGTTCATGGTTGAGTTGTGGTGCGGCTGCCACCCGTGCATGTGCTTCGATCAGGCACCGGGTTATGATCAAACCCTAGATGCACTGAGCCCTGGTTGTACTCAATAGGGAGTAGGCACCGTGGACGGGCCTCTCCCAGTGTTAATGGCCTTTAACATGTGATAATATGATTGCTAATATAAGATAGTAATCATGATAGCCTAATTGTTTCATTTACTGATATGACTAATATGATTCTGATGTTGATTTTGATTCATGCTTATATGCTAATTAAACTGGATATATGATAGAATTACCTTAGTTACTGAGATTTATATCTCACCCTGTTTTATAGGATTAATATTTCAGGTGAAGGTTCCTCGGGTAAGGATAAAGATAAACACATAGATGAACATCCATGAGCTTAGGCCAGGTGTGGGAAGCTACACTTGGTCTGAGTAGCATAGGGTAGATGCTAGTTTTGTTAAGTCTTGTATAGCATCATCATGTATTTGTATTGCCAAGTGTAGGAGTCTGTATTTTGAGAATATAATGTGTACCTATTGAGGAGTAGACCTTACTTTAAATTGGTATTTGATGTATGGATTTATGATACTATGAGCCTTGTTGAACTCTGATATAGCTTAGTATTGGAAATGTAATCTTGACATATTGTTATGAACCCCCATTGATTGGGTATCAAGTGATAGCTGCTGATAGTTCATGAACTCCTATTATTGTTATTTTACAAATTTGCTGACATATGAGTTTGCTGATGTGGGGTAATTAGAGAAAAGAAATTGACCCTCAAATGTTAAATTAGAGGGGATAGATTAGCCGGATAAATTAGGCTAATGAGAGCTATTTGAGCTTCACAACTAAGGTAGAAGGACCCTAGGGGGGAGAAAGGAGAGTATGAGACCAGATTTTCGGAAGATAGGACCAAAACGCACTTTGCCGCGGCTAAAATGGAGCTAGCCGCGGCCAATAGAGGCGAGGTTGCCTAGAGAGAGGGCCAGAGAGGAATTAGCCGCAGCGAATGCAAAATTGGCCACGGTGAAATGTGGGAGACGAAACTCGGAGTTGTCCAGAGGGTAATTCGCCGCGGCGAACTTTTGTGAAAATGAGCCAGGTATTCCAGAGAGGAATTGGCTGCGGCGAATGAAGGTATTGGCCACGGCCAATAGCGAGAGGTGAGCGAAAGAAGTTCTAGGAGGCTTCTTCGCCGTGGCGCCCTGCAGGTTGGCCGCGGCGAAGGTCCAACTCGCCGCGACTATCGTCGCAGCAAAATCTACAACGATGCGAGGGGTGAAGCTAAGGGGAATTGGCCACGGCTAAAGGGGAATTGGCCGCGGCTACAAGGGATGATGTAGAGATATTAGGGTGAGTTATAATTGATGAATAATAGAATCAAAGATTGGTAGATGAGTATTTGTTTCCCTTATGAACCTAAGTGTTTATAATTGTATGATTGATAACTCTAACCACATTAAGGTTCAAATTTTTCTGTATTTTTATAATGTAATTAGTCTTAATGACATGTAACTATTGATTAGGGTTGTTAATTACGTATTTAACCTTAATTACAATAATTAGAAGTTAGGGTCATCACATGAGACAAAGGCAAGAGTCTCAAGAAGAGTGAGGTTAAGTCAAACGTCTCTTGAAAGTAGGTGAGACAAATTCAAAAGTCCCAAGAAAGGTGGGTGAGATTAAACCAATACCCTTGAAAGTTTATCTTTGCTATGTATGAGTTCATGTGACAAGAAAAATGTTTTATGTATGCTCATTAATAGCTTGAATGTCATGCATGCATTCTTTGATTTGTAAATGCATCCATTATGTATGTTTGAAAGGGTTAAGAGCTATTGAGATTCTTTGAATCTCACTCTTTCCCATTTTTCATCTAACCATATCTAGGTGAAGTTCAAGGAAGCAAGAATGGAGTCCAAAAAGCATGAGTTGCCATACTATGACAATAGAATAGCTTTTAATGTAATGTAATATCAAAGTATGTATGTATGAGTAGTTTATGGCTTGTAAACTATTGAGCATGTATAAAAGTATGTGGATATTATGTATGAATGGAAATAGAACCAAATGTGTGTTTATGTGAAATTTTGCTGCCCATGTGCTAGTATACACATGTGTATGACTGCAAGTGGCAAGGTGAGATTGAGCTCCATGATTCTTCCCTAGGCTACAATGGTGCTTTGGAATGTGCCTCAGTGGCTATGAATGGTTAAGAAGGTCATTTGGTAGCATTATAAACCATTATGGACTTCCATTTTGACCAATTTTGAGCTAAACCAAAGTCTGACTAAATAAGTTAATTTTTCCATGAAATTGGCCAGCAACTAGGGCTCATCAAGAGCTTTTCACAGAGTTAAAGAGCACCCAATTTGGAGCTCTATAGAATTTATTATGATTTTTCAAAGTTGGCCAAATTATGCAAAATGGTAATGTGTACTGTTCATATGGTCAGATTTTGCCTCTATATCACACGTGGACCAAATGAAGTCCAATGCTCATGAAATTTTACAAGCATAAACTAAACACCATAAGCTTTCCATAGCCACAGAGTTCACCCCATTTGGAGCTTTGTGGAGGGAGAAATAAATTTTTGAAGTTGCCTGACAGTACTAGTAATGTAGCTTGACTTGAGTTACTGTTCCATCAATTTCTGTGGGTTTAAGTCCATGTCATTGATTTGGAATTATTTTTATTCAATAGTAAACATCTATAGATTTCCAGAATGGTATGGTTTGCCTGATTTTGATTTTTCTAGGATTAGTTATGAATTTTCAAAATTTGTATTAGAAAGTTGGAATCTGAACCTGAGAGCAAACCATTGATTTTGTGAGATGTAGCTTAAAACCCAAGGTTCTTGAGATATTTGGTGATGGTTATCACTTGTATGAATGTGTTATGAATAGAAAAAGATGTTGATGAGTTCACATGGTCCATGGGGCATTAATTAAAGAAATGAGATCTTACGTAATACAATTAATACTATTAAATTTATTGCCCTTTTCATGTGAGGTGCATGGTTTCTTGCATTTGTACTCCAATCCATATGAAATGCATTGAGATAGATAATGAGACCATGGTATAATAGCCAAGAGGTTAAGGTATTACATCTAACATTACCATACAAACCAAAAGAGTCATGAATACTCAAGGTCCATAATCATTTATGAGCTACTCTAAAATATACCATGATTACATGTGAGATCTAAACATAGGAGCTAAATATCATCTAAAATCCTAACTATCATTCTCACATATATAATTTCCCCAGAGACAAGCACTACACTTGGCATATCATATCACAAATTTATAAGTTGTTACAAATCACTAAAATATATAAGCCAAAATGTATGATATCCAAAAAGCAAGTTTAGTTTGTTCCAATCAAGCCTCCAATGGCTTGTCTTTGTTGGAGCTCAAATCTTCACCTGTAAACTATTAGTTTACAACTGGGTGAGATATAAAATTTTAATAACCAAGGTAATTTCCATCCACATTCATATAGGCACGCAAGTGTATGCTTTGCTGGTAAAATCATTAATTTATTATGTCATATTCAACAAATCAAAAGTAGCAAATTTGACAAGAATTCTCACAATCATTAGCCAATAACTAGAATTAGTGAATAGGACATATATGTGAAGTCCACAACATCTCACAAGTAGTTGGGACACACCCTTGAGATCCACATGCTAACAATTCCACCAAAACGCACCCATAAGGTCCACAATAGTCATCAAGAGACACTTGTAAGTCAATGATAAAACATACACAAGCAATCAAACTTAACATGGCATTATATAAAACATTGACAAGCGCATACAAGCCATAAAAATGGTTCTACAACAAATATGATTGAAATTAATCTTTGGTTACCTCAAGTGATAATTTCCACTTCTAAAAACAGCCACTAACAACAACCAAGTGGAAACATAAGCCTATATCAACCATAAACAGCCAATATATATGCATTAACCGAAAAGGACTCTTACTTCAATTCAATCAAAAACTCAATAATCACATAGTTTCAACTTACCCAAGCTTCCAAGTGTCACAAAACACCAATTTGAGTTCAAGAGTCCATACCAAGATAATGGTTCACCAATTTTTCTTGAATTTCTGTACATATAAATTCACCCATAGAAAAGTAAGCCATGGAGATGAATGTAAAGCAAAATAATATTACAAATGGAGGGGGTTTACTTACCTAATGGATGATTAAACCTCTTCTTCAACAAATTCACTAAGAACACACCAAAATCCTCAAATATATCAACTTAGGTTTTCATCAAACTTCAACAAATCAAGAAATGTTTGGTTCAAAACAAAGAAGAAAAGGAGAGGAACTGTTTTTTTTCTCCACTCACTTGAGCCAAATCTTAGGTTTTCTCAAATGAATCGAAGCTCTAAAGTTCAACCCTAGCACACACACACACACACACACACACACTCTCTCTCTCTCTCTATATATATATATGCTATTTTTCTCTCTCTCTCTCTCTCTCTCTCTCTCTCCCCTTTTGATTGTATGGGAATGTTGCTATTAAAATGCAAGGAGTTTAAAATCAAGTTTTTAGTGAGTCAAGTCATAAGTTGAGGTTGGGTTAGTGGTTATAGATCATGTGGGTCATGAGCTTGTATTGATTTTTAATTGGCGCTCTTTTAAATTTTATTTTTGGATCTCTCTAATTGGATTTAACTAAATCTTAGGAATTAATGGCTCTGATTAATTTCTTTAAGGTAACATATTTAGTTTTCATTTAATTAAATTTTCAACCCATAAATAAATATATATTTTAAATTAAATCCGAAATTAATTATTCCTTAATAATTCTTTTGTTTATTTATTTCTTCTTAAAATTCCTAATTTAATTACATTTTTTCTTAAAAAATTCTTAATTAAATTACTTATCTCCCCATAATCTATATTAAACTTCAAAATGTTATACACAAAGTACTGGAGATTTTATTATCTTTCCAATGTTCCACCTTCCTCACATGATTTTAGTGATGTTGATTGGTCTTTTTGCCTTGTCACTAGTCGAAATATTACACGTTATTGCATTTTTATTGGCGCCAATTGCATCTCTTAGTCCTTTGAAAAGCAAACTACTGTTGCCAGGTCAAACACTGAAGCAAAAGTGTCATTCCATGGCTCACACTACTGCATAGTTAACATGGATTACTTAGCTCCTTCGAGACATTGGTGTTTCTCTCCCTTAGGCCCCACAACTCTTTCGTACAACATTAGTGCTCTTTCATATGACGGTTAACGCAATGTTTCGTGCTCGCACCAAACAAATATTATTTTCTAGCATCTTCATTACAAAACTCGAAGACGGGTAACTTTCAACCAAAAAAATTAATGTCACATGAAAAGATATATATATTTTATACTTTTTTGTTATATAATTATGTAATTAATATTGAGAATCAGACTTTATAATTTGAAACAATTAGAGGAACTTTAAGATTTAACTAGGAATTTGAATAAAGCGTTTTAAACTCGAGTTTATGTTTGCTTGACCACTGAATATGAAGTTAAACTTTAAGTTGTTATATGTGTATATATATATATATATATATTCTTTTTTCCTTTCATTCCTTCCCTTCCTGCATCTCACGGGTTGGTTGCACAGAATTCCACACCATAGAATGGTCAAGCCTACAATCAAACATACACAATTATAATAGGCTGTCAGCAGTCAAAGTAAGAAAAATAATAAAACTCAAAAAAACAAAACTGACTTGCTAACTTGGGTTTACATCTTGGGCCTAAATTGAGGCCGAACTCACAAGGCATCGAATCAATTACTTTCTAGGTCTCAGGATGTCTTTAGCCTAAACGGAAATACAGAGGGGAGTAGAAGTTTCAGTTATCGTCCTGATACCACAGAAGAACAAGTATGGTGACTCCTGGAAGACAAATTACAGGGTACTATCATTTTAACCGAATTCATGCTTATTATGATCAGATTCATTGTATGCGACTAAAGCTACAACAAGCCGAAATGATTACTAGCTTAACCGTGGTCAAAACTGACAAAACTGATAAAAGTGGCAAAATTCCTGAAACTATTAAAGCTCAGGGAGTCAGAAAAGTGCTAATCTAATTCCTGCTTGCTCTTGCTTCTTCTCATTTTTGCCTTAAATCTTGACTTTGCCATCAGCGTCTGCACTGTATTTGCAAAGTTCCCAACAGCCATTAGAACCAGCAGGACACCACAAAATATTACCTGTCCAAGAAGATTCCGTCATTCTACAGTTAATAATTGCTATATAACTGAATTCATTTTCGCTGGTCCATATAAATTGGGCCACAACATGAAAGACATTGTTGGAAAATAAAATAAGACAGCATGGCAAATACCTGCCACTCAGAAACAACCCCAACAAATGCAGTCCTGAGCAACAATAGTCCAACATATGCCTCAAATCCCTAAATCAAAATAGAAGCACAAATAAAGTTCATGAACGTCAAAATCTGCCCTGTTGCCTTCCAATTTTTCAGTCGTGAAGTAGATTAACTTTATACAAGGCTAGAGCAATTAATTCATGGGATACACACACAAGAGCTATCTTTAGCCTAGATTTCTCCTGTAAACCGAAAAGAATACAGTTCCAGATATGTAAAAATCATACTGACATAAGGTTATTAATTGTCACGCAAGATGCAAAGTATTTAAAGGTATGAAAGACAAATCATCAGCTTTTTTTTTTTTTGGGAGGGGGGGGGGGGGGGAAGAGATGAGAGGAGTTTGGCGTATAGACTTGATTGGTTAGCCTCCCAAACCATCTATTTATAAACAGAAAGGGGTGCAGTTCATGTAGTACATTCTACCCATCCTAGTAGCACTAGGAGAACATAACATAAACCCAACCCTAAATTATAACACTCCCCTTTAAGTTGGAGCATCCATGCTAATCATGCCCCATAAGGCACCAATACTTTAATAATGGAGCCATATTGTGTATGGATACATATCCCACATTTGTATTAGATATAATAAGATGCTTCAAGTTGTATTTAAATACTATATATTTTGATATGTCAAAGTATCAGTGTCGTGTTGTATTTATGTCAATATTGATATACTTAAATCATACCCTGCTTGTTACAAATGAATCAATTCTAGGCCTAGTAACAACACTGGGGAGCACACAAGCTAATTTCTTTGCCACATGAATATATATAGTAATCAGATTATGCTGACTATTCTCCTAGACAAAATGACAAGCTACTTCATTTTGCTTTGTAAACCAAAAAGAGTAAACAGTTCCAGTAATATGTGAAAATCATATTGATGGAACTCTCGTAGATTGTATTATTGTAATAAAAAGAAACTACAGCTATAGCTCCCTTGATGCAAGGAGATAGCTGATGACAGAGTGATGAACACAGAAAAAAATGCAAAACACCCCCTGACTTTCGAGAGGTCAGGTCCTCTCCTCTAGCTTAGGGTCTTTTTCCCTGCCCCTTCTTTCTGGATCCTCTCCACCAAAAATAACCCTCCAGCACACACTCGTCCATTCCCTTCTGCCCTTTTTCTAGCTGCCAGCTCACCTCCCTTTTTATTTTTTTGGTTTCTTTTGACGTAAACCCTTCCCCACCTATTAAACTGTTTCGGCTGGCCTCCTTTGGACCTTCTACCATACACTTAACAGCCCATAGGCCCATCATTTCCCTCCCCTTCAACAGGCACCTTGTCCTCAAGGTGAAAAGCGGGGAATTGTTCCTTAATGACATCTACGTCTTCCTAGGTATTGTCACACTCTGGAAGTCCCTGCCATTTAATGAGAACTTAATATTGTCCCCTAGATGACACTCTAAATTTTTGTGCTAACTCTAGTTGCATCCTCAGTTCCATGTCCTCAGAAAGTGATGAGGTAATGGAATGGACAGATGCAGAGGGATGAATTGATTTTTTTAACTGCGAGACATGGAAAATCGGATGGATACGTGTTATCTCTAGTAGTTCCAGCTTGTATGCTACTTTCCCCACCTTCTCTAGCACCTTATAAGGGCCATAAAACCTAGGTGACAGCTTCTCATTCTGTTTTTTCGCTAGAGTTTTCAGCTTATAAGGCTGAATATGAAGATAAACCATATCCCCCACATTGAACTCCACATCCCTACATTTTTTGTCAGCTTCTTATTTCATTTTCAATTGTGCCATTTCAAGGTGGTGTTTCAATTCAGTGAGGATTAAATTCCGCTCCTTCAACAGATCGTTTACTTCGTCCACTCGAGTTATATCCTCTTGCCATTTAAACAATGTTGGAGGATCTCTTCCATACAAAGCCTTGAAAGGTGTTAGTCCAGTGGATCTATTAAGGGTTGTGTTAAACCAATATTCAGTCCATGTAAGCATTCTCAACCAAAGCTTAGGTCTATCTCCTGCAAAACATCTTAGATAAGTTTCCAAACTTCTATTGATCACCTTGGTTTGGCCATGGGTTTGGGGATGATAACCAGAGCTATACTTGAGGCCAGTACCAGCTAATCCAAACAATTCTCTCCAAAATTGGTTAATAAAAATTCTAATCCAAACAAAGGATTTGGGAAAGCCATGGAGTTTAACCACTTCCTTGACAAAAATTTCAGCCACATCTTTTGCATTGAAAGGATGAGGAAGTAGAATAAAGTGACTGTATTTAGTGAGTCTATCCACCACCACCATCACTGTGTCAAATCTGTTCACTTTCGGAAGTCTCACAACAAAATCCATGCTTATATCTTCCCACACTTGTTGGGGTATAGGTAGTGGCTGAAGTAACCTGGCTGGACTTAAAGCTTCATATTTATTTCGTTGACAGATCTCACATTTTGCTACATAATTTTGAATATCCTTCTTCATTTCTTCCCAATAAACCACTTCAGCTAAGTGCTTATAGGTTCGTAAATACCCAGAATGACCTCCCATGGGAGAGTTATGATACTCATTCATCAATTCCAATGTTATGGGTGATCTCTTAAGCAGCACTAATATATTGTTATACATAAGAAATCCTTTACTAATGTTGTACCCACCTGCATCTCCCATTCCTGTGAGAATTTTCTCTCTGATTTCCTTGAGGTGTTCATCTTTATTCACCTTTGCTTCAAAGTCCTCCAACCCCTCATAATGCCATACAGAAAAGGCCATCATTTCCATGGAATTTTCCCTTTGAGACAGCACATCTGCCACCTTATTAGCAGCTCCCGATTTGTACTGGATTTCAAATTTATATCCCATCAATTTGGAAACCCATTTTTGCCAATCAGGTTCTATCATTCTCTGTTCCAGCCAGAATTTTAAAGCTTTCTGGTCTGTCCTTATTACAAAGGGTTGTCCTAATAAGTAATGGTGCTATTTTTTCACGGCTAGCATGATAGCAATAAGCTCCCGTTCATATACTGACCTTTGCCGCTTTTTTTGTAATAATTGCTGTCTGAAATAGGCAATGGGCCTTCCCTTTTGCATCCCCCACTCCTTTTCTTGAAGCATCGGCCTCTATTTCAAATGAAAGAGCAAAATCTGCCATGGCTAACACTGATACCATTGTCATAGCTGTCTCAAGCTCCTCAAAAGCCTTTTGAGCCTTTTGCCCCTAATGGAAAGAGTCTTTCTTTAACAGATCAGTAAGGGGTGCTACAATCTTGCCATAATTTTTGACAAATCTCCTATAGTAGCCAGTCAATCCCAAAAATCCCCTTAATGATCAAAGATTCCTGAGCACAGGCCATTTTACCATCGCTTCTATTTTTGTCGGGCCAGCTTGCACTCCCTCCTTGGAAATTATGTGCCCAAGATACTCCAACTTCCTCTGTTCGAAAATGCATTTCTTGTAATTAATTATCAGCTAATGCTGTTGTAATACCCCCATAGCTACCCTTAAATGTTTCATGTGAGAATCTTTATCCTTACTATATATGAGAATATCATCAAAGAAGACCAGAATAAACTTCTTTAAATACTCCCGAAATATGTCATTCATCAATGAGGCATTGGTTAACCCAAAAAACATCACCAAGAATTCATAGTGCCCATTATGCATTCTAAAAGCTGTTTTTGGTTCATCCCTCGACTTGATTCTAATTTGGTGGTACCCTAACTTTAAATCCAACTTAGAAAATAATGTGGCTTCCCCCAATTCATCTAATAACTCATCCATAGCTAGAATTGGATATTTATTGAGGACTGTGATCTTGTTTAGAACTCGATAATTCACACAAAATCTCCAACTCCATCTTTCTTCTTCACCAATAACACCAAGCTAGAGAATGGGCTGGTACTAGGTTGTATTATGCCTGCTTGCAACATTCCTTGACTAGTTTCTCAATCTCTGTCTTCTGAAACAAACCATAACGATAAGGTCTTATATTAGGGGCTTGCTCATTTGGTTTAATTACAATAGCATGGTCTTTTGACCTGTGGGGAGGTAGAACAACCTTTGCTTCACACACCTTAGGAAATTCCCTTAAAATATTCTGTAACTCCTTTATTTTTTGCTATCCAAGTTCTTCTTCTAGATTTACAGCCCCAAATTCCAGTAGATACCCTTCTTGATTTGCCTTAAGTAACCGTGAGATACCTGAGTGAGCTTGGTGATAAGGTCAAAGATGGATCTCCTCAAAGGCACACCCACTTTTTCCTACTTTGATTTTCATGTAGGATTTTCCCCAATTCACTCTTAGTTCCCCAAGAGACTCCAGCCATGCTACTCTTAATACCAAATCCATATTACTTAAGCTAAAAGGGTAAAAGGTTTGGGTAATAGTTAACCCTTGCAGTTCTACTTTTACATCTCTACATTCCCCTTGCATATATAGCTTCCTTCCATCCCCCACGGTAACAAAGTACCTTTTAGTTCTTTGCACTGGTATGCCTATTGCCCCACTATCAATCAACACAAGAACATCTTCAAAAGCTCTTCCCACCAACTTTAATGTTTTATATCCTGTGAGACCTACCACAGTGGTTAATGAAAGCTCCATCGATGTCATCTCTTTCTCATTCTCTTATGTTTCTTGTTCCTCCCTTGCCTCCATATCTTCGGGTTCTTCCTCCTCATTTAATATGATCAACTGAAGCTGTTTGTTTTCTGCATCTATAATTTGGACCAAACTTCTCATCACATTTGAAGCAATGTCCTAACTCCCTCCTTTGATTTATTTCATATTCAGACAACTTCTTTCGACTACTACTGCTCCCACTACTGCTTGTTGTCGTTGTTATCGGTATAGTAATCCTACTCTCACTTGCCTTAGTATCCTCCCCTCCTTTACACTCCGAATTTTTACTTAGGGTTCCCCCTCCCCAGCCCTTAGGACTGTCACCTATGGTTACATATCAAGATAGACTGGGCTTAAACCCACTCCACTAGTTGGTTAAACTAGACTTCACCCCTTTTAATTTCCGTTCCTCCTTGGCTTTTTGAATAACCATGTTCCTTCCCTCTATCAAGTATGCAAAATCCATAAGCTGCTTGAGGGACATTGGCTGCATTAACCTTACCTCAGCCTTAATCTCTTCTATTAAACCATTCTTGAAAGCTCCCATTAACACCTCCTCTGGAACATCAACTAGTGGAGCTGACAGTAATTCAAATCTCTCAAGGAAATCCTCCACAGTAGACTCCTATTTCAAACTCATCAAATGCTCATACCCATCTCCCACTTGGTGACAATGAAATATGTTCATTACTTCTTTCCTAAATGCCTCCCAAACCACTGGAACCAGTTTAAAGCTTTTCCTTCCATACTCAGCCACAGCATCCATTTTTTTGGACTCAATTATCCCATTAATGCTAAAATCCGTTCAATTTGAACAACCACCCAATGGGATCCTCTCCTGTAAAAATGGGTAGTTCCAGCCGACTATGCCTTCCAGTATCCTTTTCTAACACTTTATCCACTATTCCGGCTCCCTTATCAGCCTTCATTGCTTCAGTCGACAAGTTCTGCGTTGTATTTAATTCTAGATTTGCTCCCATAGCAGTTGTCGGCACTGTTTGTGATGCATTCGCCTCTTGGTTGGTGTTTCCCACACCCGACATGGAGTTTTGCAACTGCTCCCCCTCTACACGAGCTCGTATTTGAGAACCAAATGTAGCTCGAAACTCTCCCCATTGTTCCATCAACTCCCTTAACACCAATCGCACTAATGATAGCGCCTCTTTTGTCTCGACATGACTCCACTGTAACTCTCCCACACTTTTCTCAATTGTTTCCATTTGCCCTTCCATCCTCATTCCCACCATACCCCACCAGAACTGGCTCTGATACCAAAAATGATGGCGCTCTCGTAGATTGTATTATTGTAATGAAAAGAAACTACAGCTATAGCTCCCTTGATGCAAGGAGATAGCCGATTGCAAGGTGATGAATACAGAAAACAATGCAAAACAAAGGAACGAAGCACCCCCTGACTTTCGAGAGGTCAGATCCTCTCCTCTAGCTTAGCATCTTTTTTCTTGCCCCTTCTTTCTGGATCCTCTCCACCAAAAATAACCCTCCATCACACACTCACGCCCCCCACCCCACTACACGACAAAGTTAGTTAGAATCTACTCCTTCATTCCCTTCTGCCCTTTTTCCAGCAGCCAACTCACCTCCCTTTTATTTTTTTTTTGGTTTCTTCTGACGTAAACCCTTCCCCACCTATTAATCTGTTTCGACTGGCCTCCTTTGGACCTTCTCTCATACACTTGACAGCCCATAGGGCCATCACATATTGACATAAGGTTATTAATTGTCACACAAGATGCAAAGTATTTAAAGGTATGAAAGACAAATCATTAGCTTTGGGGGTAGAGAGAGGAGAGGAGTTCGAGGTGTAGGCTTGATTGGTTAGCCTCCCAAACTATCTATTTATAAACAGAACGGGATGCAGTTCATGTAGTACATTATACCCGTCCTAGTAGCATTGGGAGAACATAACATAAACCCAACCCTAAATTATAACACTCCCTCTTAAGCTAGAGCATCCATCTTAATCATGCCCCAGAAGGCACCAATACTTTAATAATGGAGCCATATTGTGTATGGATACATATCCAACACTGGTACATATTGTGTATGGATACATATCCAACACTGGTATTAGATATAACACGATGCTTCAAATTGTATTTAAATACCATATATTTTGATATGTCACAGTATCAGTATCGTGTTGTATCTATGTCAATATTGCTGATACTTAAAATCATGCTCAGCTTGTTACAAATGAATCAATTCTAATTCTAGCGATAGCACAGGGGAGTGCACAGGCTAATTTCTTTGCCATATGATATATATAGTAATCAGATTATGCTGAATCTTCGGCCAGACAAAATGAAAATCTACTTCATTCTGCTTTGTTCTCTCATGTATCACATGGTTTAATAAAATGTGCATAGCACCTAAATTATCACACCATAACTTCATTAGCAGAAATTGTTAAGCCCATCTCACAAAGCAAATATTTGACCCATATGTTCACATGTTTTAGCCATAGCATGATGTTCAGCCTCCCACCTCAATCACACTACAACAATCTTCTTCTTGCTTCACCAAGACACTCAATTCCCTCCTAAAAGGTGTTTGGAATGTACCTTCTATTGAGAAGGGAAAAGAGGCCACATTACATCATCATCTTCTACATGTGAGTTAGATGAAGATCTTCTTACTTTAGGCTTACTATGTTCCTTCTCTGGTCAAGCCTCCAATAATAAAAGTTTCCTCTTGCCGAGTCATGTCTCCTTTTCCAACAGCTCCCATAGTAAATGCCATTACTTTAGGCTATATTAAGGAGTTTTGAACTAGGAGAGGAAACAATGAGTAAACAGAGAAAAATACTGAATAAGGAACTATTCATTTGAAACTGAGGGTGACATGCAATAAACAAGATTAATAAATAACATTATAAACAACATCAGATCAAAATACCTATTTCGCTTGTATTTGAAACAAGGCACAAGCAACATCCATAAGGTAATGAATCTTTCTTCCAAAAACCCCATTTTGTTGGAGTAACATAAGATGATTGATGAATCATACCATGTTATCTCATATAAATAGGAAAAGAAGCTGATTCCTTGGCATTATTGCTTTTCCGAATATGGACTACACAATTAAGCAAAGCACAAATCTTAGCCATGCTTCAAACTTTTGTAACCAGATCCGGACTCAAACAACTCATAGGGTCACACACACTCAACCATGACTCGTTGGCTCACATTTCAAGGGCATCAGAAAGGACTTCTCGCTGCCAACAATTACGTGGAACATCAGAAAATAAAAATAAAAATAACCACTACATGCACATAGTTAACACCACCACCAATGGAACTAAAACAACAAAAACCAACCACAAACAAAGCTCAAAATACTTTGGGTCCATATGAGGTTTAGCCCTCCTAAGTTGAAAATCAGAATTTCTGGTTGAAAAGTGAAATTTGGCCACAAAAACAAAAGCTTGACAGAAGTTACAAAAATCACAGATCTGGCCTTCTTCCCTTCTAAGCTTCAAGTCACAAACCACCATAATGGGGGGCCTGACCAGCCCAAGTAGCACCTCCTTCTTGTTACTTTTTCTTTTTCTTCTTTTTTAGAAAAAAGGGAATAGTAGCCTAATGGCCAGGGTTTCTGGATTAGAGAGAAAGAGGAGATAGAAGAGAGAAATTTAGGAGGCATTGACTTGATTGAGCATCCTCTGAAACCATCGTATCTTATGCATAGACAGATAATGGTGTAATACATCTTTCAAGGACTAGGAGTATAATTCCTACTAGCACTAGGACAACATAGGTAATACCCTAAAAGCCCTTGTACTTATAACTAAAGATGATAGGTTCATGGATATTACACCTAAAAGCCACAACTGTAAACTTTAACATAGGTCACAGAAGGCCATGTAATTTAGTTACCTGCAAGATGAAAAGTATGGGACACAACAACCACAGTTGGCCATCCACACCAGCTGTTTCTCCCCACACAACATCCATTCGCTTAGCCTAAAATTCAGAGGAAAACAAGGATGAGATCATATATTTAACTTTCTATCCATATGATATGACTAGTTTCACCATAAAATTAATCATATTAGGAAAAACAAAAATTAATCATGACTGCAAACAAGTTCCAAAGACAATAATATAACAGCAGAAAGTAACTAGGAGAGACGAAAGGGAGTGAGCTGGCTAATGGAAAGATTAATCGATGTTATAATATAAGCAAAATAAAACATAATAATGAAAAGGCAAGGAAACACAAAGTTTTTCTATTAATAAGTACCACCTTTCCTAGTGCAATCCGAGTATAAAGTCTCTGCCGTTGATATCTATTTTGTAAAAGCATTGCAACTCCTTGCATCATAGCCCACTGTAGAAAAAGTTGTACACCTCTCTGCATGCATTAGTGAAAACTTTGATGATGCTTACAATCATACATAGTTGGAACTTGGAAAATAAAACTATATGCATGAGAGGAAAGCTAACCTGCTTTTGTGCACAATCAGGTTGTCCTTTAATCTCCCAGGTGAGACTCACAAGGGCCATTACCATAGCACAATAATGATGGTATATCCACCTGTAATGGAATAGTTAGTTAAGTTGCCAAAAAGAATAAGTTTACCAAGTAAACTAACCTACACCCTCACCGTCCCTATATGGAATGCAAGTTACATGGGACATGACTCAAAAATCTACATGTATCATTGATGGAACTCGGGGTCTATGGGGTAAGGTATGTTAGGAAGAGATATAGGGCCCAAAAGATACTAAGGAGGATTGGGTTCATGTGTGAAGAAGGGTCAAACAGGTCCAAAAGAATGATGAGGTGGCATCAAAACAGGTGAATTAGGAAATTGGTCAACTATCTACCTTTGTCGGGTAGTGGCTGATGAGAGAGCATCAAAGGGTAATTATGTTGCATGAGGGGGGACAGTTAGAGGTAGGGAAGAATTTGTGAGGATTGTGGAGACATCCTGGCCTCTCAAAAGACAAGGAGGCCTTCTTTCTATTTTTCTTTTTTATTTAAATTATTATTTCTCAATTTAATCTTCCAACTCCATTACCTAATTGGGAGGTTTCCAAGCAGCTGTTAAGGTTGGGTTGCGAGGGCGAAATGTTCATGAGGAGCCACAAAATGTCTTGACAGCTACTGTACAAGCTCCTCAAGTGGTGGAAACGATGAAAATAAGGGAGGATAAGGATATTAGTTGGTATTGACTTCTTGAGCTGCCTGTTTTTGCTAGAGGACCCAATTGGTTGGATGTTCGAGATGGAACGATATTGCTGAGGTTGAGAAGCTCGAGGCAGTGGTAGTTAGTTTAGAGAGAAAGGCATTGAACTAGTTTCTTTGGCTTAAAACCAAATGCTCTGTGCGAAACTGGAAGGAATTGAAGAGGGAGGTTCTAGATAGATTCCATTTTTGCCGAACTAGTAATAGTTATGAAAGGCTAATGGGTTTATTGTAGGATGGGACTGTGGAACAATACCGAGAACAATTTGAATTACTATGAACCCCACCAGAGAATGTGCTTGATGAGGTGTTGATGGGAGATTTTAAAAATGGGTAAGCAGCTAAGATATAGGCAAAAGTGAGGTTGATGCAGCCCATGACATTAAACCAGCTAATGGATTATGCCTATCAAGTGGGAGGAGAGAAACTTGGTCTTGCAGAAGGTGAGAGAGGAGAGAAGGGCTAAGAGGATTAAAAGTGGTGTAGGGCTCACTGGGGTGGCTTCAAACCAACTTCCTTAAGCTTTTTCAGGCCATAGGAGCTACGTAAAAACTTGTGCAGTGGTACTGTGAGAAAGTCTCTTGAAATTAAAGGAAGTGAAGATACTAAAGCCTCTCCAAGTAAGATTACCATACCTATTACAACCACTACCATTGCTACTGGCAATAATAATACAAAGAAAAAAATGACTAAGGCTGAAATCAATAGAAGGAAGTTAGGATTATGCTTTAAATGTGAAGAGAAATTTGGTCCCAATCACAAATGTAAGGGAATGCAATTATAAATGTTAATACTAACTGAGGAAGAGGATATGGAGGTGAATGAGATTAAAGAAAAAGGAGAAATAGAAGAGGATGATGACAAGGAGATGGCATCTATGGAACTTCCACTAACTTCTTTGGTGGGAATGACAGGTCATAAAACAATGAAGTTGATAGGGAAAGCATACAGAGAAAAAGTTCTAGCTTTGATTGATAGTGCAGCTACCCACAATTTTATCTCTCACAAGCTGGTAGAAAGATTGGGAATACCTATTCACCGTACAAAAAGATATATTGTGACTCTTGGGGATGGGAGAAAGTTGGTGAATGATGAAAAATGCAAGGAGGTTAAACTGGAGTTATTAGAAATTGACACAGTCCAAATGTTTTAACCCTTCAATTTAAGTCATGTGGACCTAGTTCTATCCATAGATTGGTTAGAATCCCTTGGTGAGATTCGGGTTAGTTCGGGACAATCATATATGAAGGTTAAGGAAGGACAAAAGTGGGTGTGTTTGAGAGGAGATCTTACTTTAACCATAGCTAGTGCTAGTTATAATGCAATTATGTAGGCTATGAAGGCTAAGGGAGAGGGATATGTTGGAATTGAGGGAAATTAATGTGGAAGAAGGCATCATTTAGACCCAAATTAGTGAAGAAATTGAGAAATTGTTTCAAGAGTTGGTGGAAGTGTGCAAGCTAGCAGAGGGGTTACCTGCCCATAGAACTAAAGACCATTCTATGGTGCTTAAACCTGGAGCACAACCTTCCAACATAAGACCTTATATGTTTGCTTATTTTCAAAAGACTGAGATTGAAAGATTAGCGAAGGAGATGCTAGAAGCTAGGGTTATACAACTTAGCACCAGCCCATACTCCAGTCCATTGCTTTTGGTGAAGAAAAAGAATGGTAGTTAGAGATTTTGTATAGATTATCGTGCTTTGGATAAGATTACCATTCCAAATAAGTATCCCATTCCAGCCATTGACGAGTTATTTGATGAATTAGGTGGAGCAATACTTTTTCGAAGCTAGACTTGAAATCTAGGTACCAACAAATTGGAATTAAACTAGTGGATAAAGTTAAAATGGCTTTTCGAATTCATAATGGTCATTATGAATTCTTGGTAATGCCCTTTGGGCTAACTAATGCTCCCTTTAGCTTTCAATCACTTAGGAATGATATTTATAGGGACCATTTAAGAAAAATTATCTTGGTTTTTTCCAATGACATTTTGACTTATAGTAAGGATTTAGAATCCCATGTTTAGCATTTGAGAGTAGCATTATAGGTACTGAAACAACATTAGCTAGTAATCAACTTGAAAAGGTGTCTTTGGGCAAAGAAAACTTGAGTACTTAGTACATATCATTTCTGCAGAAGGTGTTCAAGCAGATCCAACAAAAGTTGAAGCTATGGTTCAATGGCCAACTCCCAAGAATTTATGTGCTTTGAGGGGATTTCTGGGGCTAACTAGCTACTACAAAAAATTTGTCAAAAATCATGGGCAAATAGCAGTTCCACTTACTGATCTGCTGAAGAAAAACTCATTTAAATGGAGTGCACAAGCACAAAAAGCTTTTGAAGATTTAAAATATGCCATGATAACCACTCCAGTGTTGGCTGTAATAGATTTTAGTTTACCTTTTAATATTGAAGCCAATGCTTTAGGAAGTGGAGTGGGTGCTGTCTTAATGCAAAAAGGAGGGCAATTACATATTTCAACTAGCAACTATCCAAGAAAGCCCAACAGGGGTATGTTTACAAGAGAGAGAGCTCATGTCTATTGTCTTGGCAATGAAAAGGTGGCAACACTACTTATCTGGGAAACCCTTTATCATATGCACTGACCAAAAAGCTTTAAAGTTTTTTATTAGAGCAGAGAGTGACTGATTTAGACCAAAAGAAGTGGGTGGCCAAGCTAATGGGGTATGAATTTGAAATTCTATACAAACTTGGGGCTGAAAATCGGTGCCCAATGCTTTATTGTGAAGAGACAGCAACATGGAGCTCAAAGCTATTTCTTTGTGGCAATATGCAGGAGTGGACGACTTTGAAGCTAAAGTTAGCAAAGATCAAAAGTTGAAAATAGTAGTACATCAGCTCCAATGGGTGGGCATTCTGGATTTTTGAGAACTTATAAAAGATTGGCAAAAGTGGTGTATTGGGAAGGCATGAGAAAAGATATACAAGAGGATGTAGCGAGATGTATGATTCCTTGAGTCCAGCTAGACTTCTTCAACCATTGCCCATTCCACAAAGGGTATGGGAAGACATCAGTATGAACTTTATAGTTGGCCTACAAGAGTAACAAATATGATACGATTATAGTGGTAGTAGATAGATTTACTAAATATGGCCATTTTATTCCACTTGCTCATCCCTTTACAGCCAAAGAAGTAGCTGAAGTGTTTGTGAAGGAAATCTTTAAATTATATGGCATTGCAAAAACTACAGTGTCGGACGGGGATAGGATTTTTGTAAGCCAATTCTGGAAGCAAATGTTTTTGTTGGCTCGGACAACTTTAAAGTACAATTCAGAATATTACCCTGAAACAGATGGACAAACGAAGTTGGTAAATATAAGTTTGGAGACCTATTTGAGATGCTTTGTTGTTGACGAACCCAAGCAATGGGTGAAGGTCTTGCCATGGGCTAAATATTGGTACAATACTACCTTTAACAGGTCAACTGGGATGACACCATCTAAAGCTTTATATGGTAGGGATCCTCCTACTTTATTTAAGTGGCAGGAGGTAGGCAGAAAAAGTGAACAAAAGAATGCAACCTGATTCTAGCTAAGCTTAGGATCATTTAGAGCAAGCCCAAGCTAGAATGAAAGAGCAAACTGATAAAAAAAGAAGTGGAATTTGAAGTGGGGGACTTGGTATATTTGCAACACAAGCCTTATAAATTAAGGTCTCTGGCCAGAAAAATGATTGAAAAGCTTTCTCCATGGTTTTGTGGACCTTATGGGAAAGCAGCCTACAAGCTAGAAGTTCTGAAGACATCAAAGATACATCCTATTTTTTATGTATCTCAACTCAAGAAATCCCTTCACCCCTCAATTTTAGTTCAACCAATTCCTCCAAGTCTTTCAAAAGAAATAGAGTTACAGGTTAAGCCCAAAGCCATGAGGAGCATGAATTGTGGCTCAAGGACAACAACAGATCTAGTTAAATGGGAGGGCCTTCTTGAATGTGATAACACATGGGAGGATGTGGAAGTAACTAGAACTCAATTTCCCGCTTTTCACCTTAAGGACAAGGTGCCTCCTAAAAGGGACGGGAATGATGGAACTTGGGATCTATGGGGTAAGGTATATGTTAGGAAGGGAAACAGGGCCCAAAAGAATACTGAGGAGGATCGTGTTCATGTGTAGAGAGGGGTCAAAAGGGAGGAATGATGAAGTGGCATCAGAAGGGGCAAATTAGGAAATTGGTCAGCTAACTACCTCTGTCGGGTAGTGGCTAAGGAGAGAGTATCAGAGGGTAATTATGTTGCATGAGGGGAGAAGTTAGAAGCAAGGAAGAAATTGTGAGGATTGTGGAGAGGCCCTGGCCTCTCAAAAGCCAAAGAGGTTTTCTTTCTAGTTTTATTTATTTATTTATTTCTCAGCTTAATGTTCCAACTCCATTACTGTAATTATTGCTTCTTCCTCCTGATATGAAAGTAGGGACTATTTCTACATAAATAAGGACTTGGTTGAATCTCATCAATCATACTCGACTCTTAATTTTTTTAAGCTTCCCATTCAATAAGCTCTTTCCAAAGAAAAATAAAATGGGCATCATCATGTATTCCAAGTTCTTTGCACTATTATTTTCCAAAATGATTAATGGGATTACTTAGCCTAGTCAGCCTACTCCTACCATAAAAAGTAAAAACCTATAATTGGTTACTAAAAGGTAAAAACAAGACTGATGGGGCTGTGACCAGTGAACCAACTCATTATATCAGGTATATGCTAGAAGGGTGAGTGAAGAAGGGAGACAGGAGGAGGAATTCATGCTGCATGAGTAGGATGGACTGGTTGGAGGTGGTTGGAAGGGTATTTGAGTGAAGACCAGCTTTAGATGAAGGGAGAAGAGAACTTTTTGGTAGAAGGACTTGGAGAGAGTACTGGCCTTGCGAGAGCCAGCTTCTGTTTGCTTCTTCTTTTCTTCTTTTGCTGTACTCTTCGTTTGTGTATTGTACTGTGGTGTTGTGTTTTGGTTGGTATCAGCCCATGAGACATGTGTGAGTGGTAGTACTCTTATTCCCCTTGTTTAATACAGAATCAGAGTTCCCACTGCTATTTTATATCCCCATTTGTACTCTGCTGTTAGGGGGCATTGCGTTGCACTTTGTGTTGCTGTAATCTGTGTAGAGCTTGGGCACTGTGATCTATATAAAGGGTCTGTGTGATTAGAGTGTTGTACTCTTTTGCCTGAGAAAGTGACTATATTTCAGCATCAATATCAGTAGCCTAATGTACTCTAGTGTCACATTTAGTAGGCTTTCTGAGTTGTTTTAGTGTATAATAGCAAAGGATCCTATCAATAAGTTACTAAATGAAAAAGATGTTAAGATACTATAAAGCATAGGCACTTCAAAAAAAGGAGTCGTGTCTATGCCAAACACTCATATTAGATATGGCACAAACCACATGACAATTTAAATTGCATATGGACACTTCAAATTTTGTCGCGTTGTCATATCCATGTCATTGTAGTTTCCTGTGTCCATCTCAATGTTTATGCCTCCTAGTTAAGATACATTATTCAAATTATTCATGTACATTAAGGAAAATAGGAAAGAACATTTATTATCTCTCTAAGATGGATTTTCTAGTCTCTCCTCGTATATTCCTTTTTTGCTCTAAATGAGGTCAGCAAAGTCCAGGCTGTGTTTGCCATGTGACCAAGCTGAAAAAGTAGATTTATTTTATTCTTACATGTGCAAACACGTGTCAGCATGGTGTCATGGCTGTGTCATTGTCCAACACACTTGAAAATAGGATTGTCATGCTTTTATAGAATGAAAGATTGGGCTTTTATAAATAACTGATAAAGACGGAAATTTTGAGGTTGTTTAATTAAAGTTTTTCCAATTCTTTAAAACATATAAGTACAACCCAAATTTTTATTTTAAAATAAAATGAAAACCCATTATAAATTTAAAGAAATGGTCTTCTTTAAAGAAGCACCTTCAGCTACAACCTCCAATTTGCTCTTGTTTCAAACTTCTTGCTGAACCTCTTGGGTGAAAAATGTCCCTTTTTCTCTGAAGCATATTTTCATATCTATTGGCTTACTTGTTTGCATAATTCTCCCATCCATAATTTCTTGGTTCTTGTCAATTCCAATCAATCTTGGAATATCCACTTTTTCATATTTTTCAATGACAAAGGAAGTAGTAAGCTTCAGTCTATTTTGTCTTTAATTGAATCTATTTCTTTTTCTTTTAGACGAAATGTGGGCTTTTTTTCTATTGGGCTTTATCAAAGATATGAAAGTTTGATTCTTCTGGCATTTTTTTCTTGCAAATTTTACTTTCGGTTTCTTACACATTGTCCTACTAGGGAAAGTGAAGGAATTTAGAGATGCACGCTCTGATTCTCTTATTTTTCTAAACAAAGGTACAATATATAGAGAGGGACAAACAGCTTCACACCATCTAAGAAAGGGGGGGGGGGAACATAGAAATAAAGCATTATAAAAGAATTAAGGTCCAATTACAATCACATAAAAGGGGAAATAAAATGTTGACCCAACCAGCAAAATAAGAAAATAAATAAAGACATTAAAGTTTGAGATTAATCACATGTTAAATATGGTTTGCAACAAATAATCATATGCTAAATATGATTTCCAACACTCTGTCAAACTGGGAACAACTTGGAACTAAAATTGTCATTCTTCTTTCTTGACTTTGAAGGTAGTTTGAAATATTTCTTCCTTGTCATATTTTGATTTTAATTTCTCATCTTTTGTCTTCTTCATTACTCCTTGCTACAGAGTTTCCATGATTTTTTTCTTTTTTTCTTTTCTGGGCCTCACTTCACTTTGTCACAAGGAGCAGTCCCTCCCTTCCCCTCCCCACCCCACTTTGATGTGAAGTGAAATCATCCTCTTTTTTTCTTTTTTTCTCACCGTATTTTGTAGCGAGAGTCTTGGTTTTGGGCATCCTCACCTCACTTTTTAAGGTGGAGGTCTTGGTTTTCTCACACAAACTACTAATATATTTTGTCATCTAGGCCTTGTAGGCTCTAATACCATGAAGAATTTCTGAAAATAATAACTCAAAACTTTCTTATTTTATTTATGGTGTGATGGAACTTGAATACATCATATTATTATTACTAGAAAACTCTAGCTATGGCTCCAACTCGATGAAGGAGATAGCTATTTACAAGGAAAGAGCCACAGAAAATATCTCCCGACTTTCGAGAGGTCAAGTCCTCTCCTCAATCCAAAATCTGCCTACCTCCCCCCAAGACTCTTCCCTATTAGAAATAACTTCCCAACTCGCGCTCACGCATCTTACACGCACAAGACAACATAGTTAGTCAGTAACCTACCCATAAATGCCCCTTTTACCCATCCCAAACACTTCCCCATTTATTAGTTAACTTCAACTGGTTTTCTTTAGGCCTTTATTGATTTTCTTTGGGCCTTCTTTCATATACTTGACAAATAGGAGGTTCATCATTTCCCTCCCCTTTAAGATTCACCTTGTCCTCGAGGTGAAAAGTGGGAAATTGTTCTTTGATGACTTCCACATCTTCCGAGGTGTTGTCACAATCCAAAAGTCCCACCCATTTAATAAGAATTTGTTGTTATCCCCCAAGTAATACTCTAAGGACTCGTTTGGTACGAGGGTTTAGGTTTTAATGGAATGGGAATGGGAATGAAAAAGAATTTTGTACCCCATAGTTATGTTTAGTATGATGGAAAAAGAAATATGAATGTTTTTACTTTTTTTTATACTTAATTAGATAAAAATGACATAAAAATAAAATGAGAAGAGAATTAAGAAATTAAAATATTTTTAATAATTATAAAATATAATAAAATATTTTATTTTAAATTATCAATAATAATAAAAAATAATAAAATAACATGTTAATTTAAAAATTTATTTTTAATTTACTTTTAATAGAAAAAAAAATTATTTGAAGAAAAATAAAATAATTTTAACTTTTTTTCTCTTACTCAATAAAGCTCTTTTCTATTCAGTAAAGTTCTCTTCCACAGCAAAACAATAGAATGGACTCTCCCATATTAGTGGGAATGTTGTCTCCCAGGAAAGAGGTCTCTTGTCTACCAAACAGGTTTTTTCCTCAATCCCACTCCCTTTCCCTCTCCATCACTCAACTCTCCCGCAAACCAAACGGGACCTAAGCTTCTATATTGATTCTAGTGGCATTTGCAATTCCATATCTTCAGAAAGTGACAAAGGAATGGGATGCACTGATTCAATGGAATGAACCGATTTTTTTATTTGGGAGACATGAAAAATAGGATGTATGAGTGTGGTCTCAGGAAGTTCCAGCTTATAAGCCACTTTCTCCACTCTTTCTAGTACCTTATAAGGACCACAAAATCTGGGAGACAGCTTTTCATTCTGCTTTTTGGTTAATCTTTTCAGCCTGTAGGGCTTAATTCAAAGATAGACCATATCTCGCCCCTTGAACTCCACATCCCTTCTCACCTTTTATCAGCTTGTTCTTTCATCTTTGATTGTGTAGTCTCAAGGTGATTTTTTAATTCAGTAAGAATCAAATTCCTCTCCTTCAGTTGTTCATTTACTTCGTCCACCCTAGATATATCTTCTTGCCACTTGAACAATGCTAGAGGGTCCCTCCCATACAAAGCTTTAAAAGGAGTTAGCCCCGTGGATCTATTAAAAGTTGTGTTGAACTAATATTCAACCCATGGAAGCACCTTGAGCCAAAGTTTGGGCCTGTCTCCCACGAAACACAGTAGGTATGTCTCCAGACTTCTATTGATCACCTCCGTTTGACTGTTCGTTTCTAGGTGATAGTCAAAGCTATACTTCAAATTAGTACCTGCCATTGCAAACATTTCCTCCAAAATTGGTTAACAAAAATCATGTCCCTATCTAACACTATGGTCTTCAGAAACCCGTGGAGTTTAACCACCTCCTTCACAAAGATTTGAGTTACTTCCTTTGCATTGAAAGGATGGGAGAGTGGAATAAAGTGATTGTATTTAGTAAGCCAATCCTCCACAACCATCACAGTGTCAAATCTACTCACTCTCAGAAGTCCCACAACAAAATCCATACTTATGTCTTCCCATACTTGTTAGGGAGTGGCTATAGCAAACCTACTGGAATCAAAGCTTTGTATTTATTCCTTTGGCAAATCTCACATCTTGCCACATGGTCCTAAATATCCCTCTTCATCCCTTCCCAATAAACTACCTCAGTCAATCTCTTGTAAGTCCTCAAATAGCCTAAATGACCTCCAATGGGAGAGTTATGATACTCATTCATTAATTCCAGTGTTCTAGGTGATTTTCTGGGCAGCACCAGGTTGTTGTTATACTTCAAACAGCCCCTACTAATGCTGTACCCACTTAGTGCTCCAATTCCCATCAGAATTTTCTCCTTAATTTCCTTGAATTGTTCATCTTTATTCACTTTTGTTTCAAACTCTTCCAGCCCTTCATAACTCCATACAGAAAAGGCCATCATCTCCATGTTATTATCTCTTTTGGATAGAGCATCCGCCACCCTATTAGCTAGGAAGCATGGGTACGGCTATTTATGAGCCATACCCGTACCAGATACGTCTCCGGTACAGATACGCGTACTGTACGGGTACAAAAGTATCCGAAACGTATTTTTTCCTTTTCTGCGTTTCGAAACGTTTCGGTACGTACTGAAACGTTTCGAAACGGCTCCAAAATGGCTTCGAAACGGGGCAGAAACAGCTTCGAAACGTTCCATCCCAAAAGCGACATCGCTTTCTGTAGCTGACCTATTTTTCCCTTCGAAAGCTTTGCGTCCTCTGCGCCCCTTTTGTTCGTGTTTCTTCGTCAATGGTTCAGTGCATCGTCTCAAACATTTCGGTCCTCCGTGCTACATCATCTTCTCCGGTGACTGGTGTGTTTCGATCCTCCGTGCTGCGTCATCTTCTCCGATGATTGCTGGTGCGTTTCGGTCCTTAGTGCTTCGTCTCAAACCTCAGTGCATCGTCTCAGAAGTTTCGATCCTCAATGCTTCTTCTCCGGTGATTACTGGTGCGTTTTGGTCCTCCGTGTTGCTTCATCTCCTTCGGTGATTGCTGCTTCGTCTCAAACCTCAATGCTTCGTCTCAAAAGTTTCGATCCTCAATGCTTCTTCGCCGATGATTACTGGTGCGTTTCCTTCCTCAATGGTTCCTCCATGATAAGTTCCTATTTTGGTGGGATGTGAGAATAAATTGCTTGCCTGTTTGATAAGTTCCTCTGTGATAGTAGCTAACACAGCCTCGAGGATATAGAGATCAGCTTCTGTTATGATTTTGCCCATTTTGTCTAAAAAGAGTCAAAAGGAAACCACGAAATTAAAAAATTTTAATTAAAAGAAAACAACATCTGCTGCAGATATTGTAAACAATTGATCAAGCAAATCCAGAGCCATAAATTATAATACTCTGTTGATGAAACTTTAAATTGAATTCCCAACCCCCTCTCATTGAAATGCATGCAAAGCATTTAGTTGCATACTTACAGATTAGCCTGAGAGAGAGAAAGAGAGGGTTCTGTTGCTTTTGCTTTGATTACTCTGAAGCATTCAAACGCCATTAACAAATCCATTTCATGTGCCAACCCAACTCATCAGAAACTTCTCATCAAATATCAAATGCCTCTGCTCCTCGATGTAATGTGTTAGATATATATATATATATATTCCCGTACCTGTATCCTAAAATTTTAAAAATTGCTGTATCTTACGTATCATATCGTGTCGTACCCAATACGTGTACCCGTATCGGTGCTTCTTTGCCTATTAGCTACTTCAGGTTTATATTGAATTTTGAACTTATATCCCATTAATTTGAAAACCCATTTCTGCTGGTCTATCACCCTCTGTTCCAATAGGAATTTCAAAGCCTTCTGGTCCATTCTTATCACAAAGGGCTGTCCAGACAGATAGTGTCACCATTTTTTAATTGCTAATACAATGGCAATGAGCTCACGTTCATGTACTGACCCTTGCCGCCATTTTTCTGATGGCTGCTAGTTGAAGTAGGGGATAGGTCTTCCTTCTTGCATCAAAACAGCCCCCACTCCTCTCCTTGAAGCATCTACTTCTATCTCAAACGGAAGAGAAAAGTTTAGCATTGTCAAAATTAGTACTTAAGTCATTGCTGATCTGAGCTCTTCAAAAGCCTTTTAGTCCTTATCTCCCCACTAGAAACAATTTTTCTTTAACAAATCAGTAAGAGGGGCTGCAATTTTACCATAATTTTTTACAAACCTTCTATAATAACTAGTTAATCCTAAAAATCCTCTCAATGCTCGAAGGTTCTAAGCTGTAGGCCATTGTACCATGGCTTCTATCTTTGCCAGGTCAGCTTGCACTCCTTCATTGGAGATTATATGTCCCAAATATTCTACTTTCCTTTGCCCAAAAACACATTTCTTGGGATTAATAATTAGCTAATGCTGTTGGAGTATCTCCATCGCCATCCTTAAGTGTTTCACATAAAAATCCTTGTACTTGCTCTATATGAGAATGTCATCAAAGAAAACCAAAATAAACTTCCTTAAATATTCCCTCAATGTCATTCATCAAAGATGGGAAAGTAGATGGTGCATTGGTTAGCTCAAAGGGCATCACCAAAAATTCATAGTGCCCATTATGAGTTCTAAAAGCTGTTTTAGGCTTATCCCCAAGTTTAATTCTTATTTGGTGTTACCCTGACTTTAAATCCAATTTAAAATAGTGTTGCTTCCCCCAATTCATCTAATAGCTAGTCGATGGCTGGAATAGGATATTTGTCAGGGACGATTATCTTGTTTAAGGCCCAATAATCAACGTAGAATCTCCAACTCCCATCTTTTTTCTTCACCAATAACATCGGGCTAGAGATAGGACTGGTACTAGGTTTTATTATACCTACTTACAACATCTCTTTAACTAACTACTCAATTTTTGTCTTCTGAAAATGGCCATAGCGATAAGGTCTTATATTAGGGGCCTGCTCATTAGGTTTGATAACAATAACATGGTCTTTTGATCAATGGAGAGGTAGAGTGTTTCTCAATTCACACACTCTAGGAAATTCTTTCAGGATGTTCTGCAGCTCTTCCTTAATTGCTTGCTATCCAACTTCTTGCTCTAACTTAACAGCCCCAAATTCCAACAAATATCCCTATTGATTGGCTTTAATGGACCGTGAAATGCCCTTAAGAGATGCTTGCAATACCGTTAGGGAAGGATCTCCTCTGAGGCACTCCCATTTTTTCCCACTCTAACTTTCATGTAAGATTGTCCCCAATTCACTCTTAATTTCCCAAGAGACTCCAACTAAGCTATAGCAAGTACCAAGTCCACATTACTTAAGCTAAATGGATAAAAAATTTGGATAATGGTTAATCCTTGTAATTCTAGTTTAACATTCCTGCATTCCCCTTGCATGTACATTTTTCTCCCATCTCTGACCATGATAGAATACTTATTAGTTCCTTGCACTGGCATACCCACTCTTCTTATTAATTCGATGGAAATAAAATTGTTTGTTGCCTCACTATCAATCAGTACCAAAACATCCTCCTCAAAAGCCTTGCCAACCAACTTTAGCATTTTACTTCTTGTAAGCCCCACCACTGTGGTTAAGGAAAGTTCCATTGATGCCATTTTCTTCTTAGTTTCTTCTCTATCTTGCTCCTCGTTTTCCTCTAACTCACCCGACTCCTCTTCCTCCTCGTTTAGGATCAACAACTAAGTTGTTTATTCCTGCATCTATGGTTTGGACCGAACTTTTCATCACACTTGAAGTAAAGCCCCAATTCCCTTCTGTTTATTTCTGATTTTGACAGTTTTTTTCGGATATTACTACTACCACTACTGCTTACTATAGTCGTTATAGGTATAGTGACCCTATTGCCAATGGTTTTGGTGTCCTCACCACCTTTACTCTCTGGATTCTTGCTCAAGACTCCACCTCTGGAGCTCCTAGGAAAGTCCCCGACACTAATGTACTTGAATAAGCTGGGTTTATACCCACTCCATTTGTTAGCCAAATTAGACTTTACCCCTCTGAATTTTCTGTCCTCCCTGGCTTTTTGAATAACCAAATTTCTCCCTTCCACCTGATATGCACAATCCATGAGCTGCTTAAGAGATTTAGGTTGTAATAATCTCACCTCAGCTTTAATCTCTTATGTTAACCCATTCTTGAATGCTCCCATTAGCACCTCCTCGAGTACTTCAACCAATGGAGCTGTTATTAGCTCAAACTTCTCTTCAAAAATCTCCACTGTAGACTCCTGTCTCAAGCTCATTAGTCGTTCATACCCATCTCCAACTTGATGATAATGAAATCTGTTCAGTACTTTCTTCCTAAACTCCTCCCATGTACGGACCAAATACCTCATTTTTAGCCACTAAAACTAATTCAACGCTTTCCCTTCCATGCTCATAGCCACTGCATCCATTTTTTCAACCTCAGCTATTCCATTAATACTAAAATATCTTTCAATTTTAAATAACCACCCCAAAGGATCCACTCCTGTAAAAACGGGTAGCGCAAGTAACCGGTGTCGACCAGAATCCTTCTCCATTACATTTTCCACCACAACAGTTCCACCATCGATCTTCATTGCTTCCATCGGCATGTTTTATGCCATGTTAACCTCTGGATTTGTTTCCAAAGCTACTGTAGGCAAAGTCTGTGCTACATTCGTCTCTTGATTAGTGTTTCCCATGCCTATCGCAGTGTTCTGTAATTGCTCCACCTCCGCTCGAGCTTGCATTTGATGCCCAAATGCAGCTCGAAACTCTCCCCATTGCTCTGTCAACTCCCTCAACACCACCTGCACCAAAGTCAATTCCTCCTTGGTCTCTCCATTACTTTGCTACAACTCTTCAACACTCTTCTCGATTGCTTCCATACGCCCTTCCATTCTTGTGCCCACCATACCCCAACAAAATCAGCTCTAATACCAAAAGTAACAGAACTCAAATACTAATATATTATTATTACTAGAAAACTCCAACTCGATGAAGGAGACAGCTGTTTACAAGGCAAGAGCCACAGAAAATCCTAGAAGAAAAGAAAATATCTCCTGACTTTCAAGAGATCAGGTCCTCTCCTCAATCTGAAATCTGCCTACCTCCCCCAAGACAAGACCCTCCTAGAAATAACTTCCCAACTCATGCTCACGCATCTTACACCCACAAGATGACATAGATAGTCAGTAACCTACCCTTAAATGCCCCTTTTACCCTTCCCCATCTGCCAACTCAGACCCCTCTCTTTTTTATGATTTCTCCTAATGTAAACATTTCCCCATTTATTAGTTAACTTTTGCTGGTTTTCTTTAGGCCTCTATTAATTTTCTTTGGGCCTTCTTTCATATACTTGACAAACGAGAGGTTCATCCTGGTGGGAGGCAAAATTACAAAGAGAAGTAGATGGCAACAAACTTGCCATTCAGCCTTTGAAATAAAGCCACCATTAAGGTAGCAAAATCTTAGGATCTAAAAGAGAAAAGAAACAATAGACAGTCCACACTAAATGACCATATCAGACAACAAATAAAATACAATAAAAACAGATAAATAAATGCATAATAAAGGACTTAATTAAGGCCTGCTTACAATCATATAAAAAAAGAAATAAAATGTTGACTTAACCAACAGAAAGGCATTAAAGCCTAAAAATAATCACATGTTAATAGTGATTTCTACCAGAAAGGTTTCTTCTTGACAAGTCCACTCTAAAGCTCATTTTGGTCCTAAGGTCAAATCCTTTTAGGACAGTAATACTTAATCAGATTAATACAAATGAAATGTTGCAAGTTTGCATGTGCATATAGCTCTTTCGCCTAACATGCGTAATGTGTATATCTGATTCAGATATTTTTGTCCCATTTATTCCTCCATTATCAGGCAATGAGTTACCTTTGGGGCAACCTTTTTTGCCTTTTTTTTTTTTTTGGGTGAGTTAGGGCTGTCCTAGTACTTTGGAACAATTTCTCCTCAATTGTTTCAAAGGCTTTGGTAACAAGAAGGAGAACAAAACCTAGAAGCAATGTGTAGTTGATGGGATTCTCTAGTTTGTATGGTTGGAGAGGAATGCCAGCATGTTCAAGGGCACATCTTTGCCCTTACATATGTTATGGGATAGAATTTTAAATATGGCTCCTCTTTGGCGCACAGCACAGGGATTCTATAAAGGAGTCACTATATCTCATATGCAAAGCAGATGGAAAGCCTCAGTTGAAGGAAGACAAGAAATTCAGCTACCAATTCTCTCTTTCTGCTCCTCTCCTTAATTGTTGTCACTCTAGCTCACAAAATAGTAGAAACATCAAACTCAACAATGTTGAGACTTGATCCTGACTGATGAACAACAACATAAGCAAACAATCATGAACCCAATCAAGGATCAACTTTGTGTCAACCAACAATGACTTGAAGAGGAGATCAATTAATGAACAACTTTCCATTGGTCACCTTGGCCAAATGGTTCACTAAATTTCCTGAGAGTACATAGATAGACCTTATATAAAGACCCTTTTAGGCTCATAGAATCGATTCTTGAGTGACTATTAATAACATTTTGATGACTTTTGAATGCACAGACCCCTAACTACAAGATTAACTTCCACAAATTTTGATTAATGACCTTTGACTGACTTATTGGGCAATCTTCAAATACAATCATATTGCTGGCAAACCACCCTTTATCATCCTATAGTCCTAAAAGCCTTCAATTAACCTATTTTTCCGCTGTCAAAGCCATCCATAACCACAATCTAAATCCTAGCCCTTAAAATCATAACTCCATCACTATTTTAGATTAACTTTGGCACTATGGCCATTTTGTGCATCCATCCTGTGTCAAACAAGCTTCACAAATATCACTAAGTAGGTAATGAACTTTAAAAAGGAAATATATGAACGACTTGCAGTAATAAAGAATGTTAAATTATATGCAAAAATTACTGTCACAAAGCCTCAGTATATCAAAAAGTTTTGTCATTACCATGGACGAATATCACTTCCATTGACTCTCAATATGTTCTCTCGCAATGCCAAACCAGTGTAAAGAAATAGTAGCCATGCCTGATAAATGATATCCATAGGAATGTATCATCAGGTGAAGAAGTAATACAACAATATAATCAACTGAACGGATTTAAAAGAAAATACCTGGTAAAGCTGAACTGGGAAAACTGGCATACATCCAGCCCAAACCCAAGATCTTAGAATAAGCAGTACTGATGGAAAAAGAAGGAATAGTAGGGCAGTTCTATCCTGAATAAAACAGGTGTAATTTTCTTTTAAGTTTCACAAGGTTTTTGATCTCAGTGCATGTGTTTCTACATGCAGGTACAACATGTTTTTCTCCTTTCTAGAAGGAATTTCAATATGTATTAACTCAAATTAAAGATTAATATATTTAATCAGAATGAAATCATAGATATTTTAACACAGGAAAAAATTACAATGATACCGAGACGAATTCTCATGAAATTATTGATATAGGAGCAACAATCAAGAAACACATATTAGCTACAAGACTGTGAAGATTAGAGCCGACATTTATACATGAGCACCAGAAAAATCGTTTACTCTAACTACCTGCCTGCTTCTAGGGCTACCTATAGGGACAATAATTTGAAGTGTGTATAAATTACATGGAGGCACCAGCAATCAGAAAGAAGTGTGGAATTTCGGAATTAATTCCTAATGAATCACTAATTCATTAGGATGTTTATTCCTTTTTTAGAGATAGTCAACTAGTTTTTATTAGTCTTTATTAGATTTAATTGTGTACAGATCTTTACAGGAATATTTTTCAAATTGTTTCCTTTTATTGCTGACTGAGAAATCAGGGACCATTTACTCCCTTATCTAACTTGGTTCTGTATACATATTGGCTGTAAGTTGAGTCAGAAAAATAAACACATTTTTTTGAACCTTTCTTTGTGGTATCAGGGCACTCAATCTAATCCAAACTTGTCCTTTCTCTTTATCTCTGCAACACATCTCTGCTCCTCTCCTTGGTGATCAAAAATATCTTCTGAGATCAGCCACACCTCCTAGGTTAGATACACCCAGCCAAGTCACAGCAAAAGGGCCAATTCATATTATCACTGGTCATACATTAAATGGCCAAAATTACTTGCAATGAGCCAAATCAGTGATGATGTTCATTTCAGGCAAAGGCAAAGACAACTATTTGACCGGAGTTGTCACTCCTCTAGACAAGGACTCCAAATTCTCCACTTGGTGGGCAGAGAACAAAATGGTCATGTCTTGGTTAATTAATGCCATGGACATTACTAGCTATACCTTTCTGTTTCACAACACAGCCCACAAGATCTAGGAGGCTATGAAGGAGACCTATTTGGATCATGAGAATATATCTGAACTTTTTGATATCAAGAATAGGTTGGATCATCTCAAACAAGGTGAACTCTCCATAACCCAATACTATAGTGCACTCACTTATGTTTGGCAGCAACTAGACACCTTTGAAAACCCGGATTGGGAGTGCCCTAGACGCCAAAATGTACAGAGAACTCATTGAAAAAGAGAGGATATTTAAATTTCTTCTTGACCTTCACAAGTCCCTCTATGAAGTAAGAGGGAGGATTCTTAGCTTGAATCCCTTGCCATCAAAAGAAGGGAAGAGAGCCGTAGGCATGCTAAGAACCACCAGAACCACTGTTGCTGTGCATGAAAGATCAGCCCTCTTGACCATGGTGTGAAAATAGTGATACCACGTAGAAGAGGGAGACCATGGTGTGAACATTGTCAAATGCTTGTTGTCGGTATACTCACCTCACCAAAAGGGGCATAAGTGCTATGATCAAATCACAAAAAATTTTACACCACTAGGGATATAACTTTTCTTGAACAAATGCCCTTTACCCCAAAAGTGATATCTAGGGGGAGAAACAGAAGGAGAATAAGGAACTTGAGGTTTCCTCTAGGCATTTCAAGGAGATAGAGCGTTGCCAATCTGATGGAACTCTCATAGATTGCATTAGTGTAATGAAAAGACTCTGGCTATAGCTCCCTCGATACAAGGAATTAGCCGATAACAGAGAAATGAACACAGAAAGAAATGCAAAACAAAGAAACAAAGCACCCCTTGACTTTCGAGAGGTCAGGTCCTCTCCACCCTCTTAGTGTTTTCCTCCTTGCCCCCTTTCTGGATCCTCTCCACCAGAAATATCCCTCCAGCTCACACTCACGCCCCCCTCACCCCACTACACGACAAAGTTAGTTGGAATCTACTCCTTCATTCCCTTCTGTCCTTTCTCCAGCTGCCAGCTCACCCTTTTTTTTTATTTTTTTGGCTTCTTCTGATGTAAACCCTTCCCCACCTATTAGTCTGTTTTGGCTGGCCTCCTTTGGGCCTTCTCTCATACACTTGACAACCCATAGGCCCATCGTTTCCCTCCCCTTCAACAGGAACCTTGTCTTCAAGGTGAAAAGTGGGAAATTGTTCCTTAACGACGTCTACATCTTCCCAGGTACTGTCGCATTCTAGAAGTCCCCACCATTTAATGAGAACTTGTTGTTGTCCCCTAGACAACACTCTAAATTTTTGTGCTAACTCTGGTTGCACCATCAGCTCCATGTCATCAGAAAGTGATGAAGGAATGGAATGGACGGAGGTAGAAGGATGAATTGATTTTTTTAACTGCGAGACATGAAAAACCGGATGGATACGAGTTGTCTCTGGTAGTTCCAGCCTGTATGCCACTTTCCCCACCTTCGCTAGCACCTAATAGGGACCATAAAACCTGGGTGACAACTTTTCATTTTGTTTTTTTGCTAGAGTTTTCAGCTTATAAGGCTGAATATGGAGATAAACCATATCCCCCACCCTGAACTCCACGTCCCTACGTTTCTTGTCAGCTTGTTCTTTCATTTTCAATTGTGCCATTTCAAGGTGGTGTTTCAATTCAATGAGGATTAAATTCCACTCCTTCAACAGCTCATTCACTTCGTCCACTCGAGTTTTATCCTCTTGCCATTTAAACAATGCTAGAGGATCTCTTTCATACAAAGCCTTGAAAGGTGTTAGTCCCGTGGATCTATTAAGGGTTGTGTTAAACCAATATTCAGCCCATGGAAGCATTCTCAACCACAGCTTAGGCCTATCTCCTGCAAAACATCTTAAATAAGTTTCCAAGCTTCTATTAATCACCTCGGTTTGGCCATCGGTTTAGGGATGATAACCAGAGCTATACTTAACGGTAGTTCCAGCTAATGTAAACAATTCTCTCCAAAATTGGCTAATAAAAATTCTATCCCTATGTGACATAATAGATTTGGGAAAGCCATGGAGTTTAACTACTTCCTTGATAAAAATTTCAGCCACCTCTTTTGCGTTGAAAGAATGAGAAAGTGGAATAAAGTGGCTATATTTAGTGAGTCTATCCACCACCACCATCACTGTATCGAATCTGTTCACTTTCGGAAGTCCCACAACAAAATCCATGCTTATATCTTCCCACACTTAATGGGGAATAGGTAGTGGCTGAAGTAACCCGGCTGGACTTAAAGCTTCATGTTTCTTTGACAAATCTCACATTGTGCCACATAATTCTAGATGTCCTTCATTCCTTCCCAATAAACCACCTTAACCAAGTGCTTATAGGTTCGTAAATACCCTGAGTGACCTCCCATGGGAGAGTTGTGATACTCCTTCATCAATTCTAGTGTTCTGGGTGATCTTTTGGGTAGCACCAATTTATTGTTATACATTAGAAATCCTCTACTGATGCGGTACCCACTTGCATCCCCTATCCCTGTGAGCATTTTCTCTCTAATTTCCTTGAGATGTTCATCTTTATTCACCTCTGTTTTGAAGTCCTCCAACCCCTCATAATGCCATACAGAAAAGGCCATCATTTCCATGGAGTTTTCCCTTCGAGACAGCGCATCTGCCACCTTATTAGTGGCTCCCGGTTTGTACTGGATTTCAAATTTATATCCCATCAATTTGGAGACCCATTTTTGCTGATCAAGCTCTATCATTCTCTGTTCCAGCAGGAATTTTAAAGCTTTATGATCTGTCCTTATTACAAAGTGTTGTCCTAATAAGTAATGGCGCCATTTTTTCACGGCTAACACGATAGCAATAAGCTCCCGTTCATATACTGATCCCTGCTGCCTTTTTTTTGATAACTGCTGGCTAAAATAGGCAATGGGCCTTCCCTTTTGCATCAGAACAGCCCCCACTCCTTTTCCCGAAGCATCAGCCACTATTTCAAAAGGAAGAGCAAAATCGGGCATGGCTAATACCGGTACCACTATCATGGCTGTCTTAAGTTCCTCAAAAGCCTTTTGGGCCTTTTCCCCCCAATGGAAAGAGTCTTTCTTTAACAGATTAGTGAGGGGAGCTGCAATCTTGCCATAATTTTTGACAAATCTCCTATAGTAGCCAGTCAATCCCAAAAATCCCCTTAATGACCGAAGATTTTTGGGCACGGGCCATTTTACCATCACCTCTATTTTTGTCGGGTCAGCTTGCACTCCCTCCTTGGAAATTAAGTGTCCAAGATACTCTAACTTCCTCTGCTCGAAGGCGCATTTCTTGTAATTAATTACCAGCTATTGTTGTTGTAATACTCCCATAGCCACCTATAGATGCCTCATGTGAGAATCTTTATCCTTACGATATATAAGAATATCATCAAAGAAGACTAGAATGAACTTTCTTAAATATGCCCGAAATATGTCATTCATCAATGATTGGAAGGTAGATGGGGCATTGGTCAACCCAAAAGGCATCACCGAGAATTCATAATGCCCATTATGTGTTCTAAAAGCTGTTTTTGGTTCATCCCCCGGCTTGATTCTAATTTGGTGGTACCTTGACGTTAAATCCAGCTTAGAAAATCGTGTGGCTTCCCCCAATTCATCTAATAACTCATCTATAGTTGGAATTGGGTATTTATCAAGGACTGTGATCTTGTTTAGAGCTCGGTAATCCACACAAAATCTCCAACTCTCATCTTTCTTCTTCACCAATAACACCGGGCTAGAAAAAAGGCTGGTACTAGGTTGTATTATGCCTGCTTGCAACATTTCCTTGACTAGCTTCTCAATCTCTGTCTTCTGAAACTGACCATAACAATAAGGTCTTATATTGGGGGCTTGCTCATTTGGTTTAATCACAATAGCATGGTCTTTTGTCCTGTGGGGTGGTAGAGCAGCCTTTGCCTTACACACCTTAGGAAATTCTCTTAAAATATTCTGTAACTCCTCTATTTCTCACTGTCCAGGTTCTGCTTCTAGATTTACAGCTCCAAATTCTAGTAAATACGCTTCCTGATTTGCCTTAAGTGACCGTGAGATGCCTTTGAGGGAGCTTGGCGATAAGGTCAAAGATGGATCTCCTCATAGGCACACCCACTCTTTTCCTACTTTGATTTTCATGTAGGATTGTCCCCAATTCACTCTTAGTTCTCCAAGAGATTCCAACCATGCTACTCATAATACCAGATCCACATTACTTAAGTTGAAAGGGTAAAAAGTTTGGGTAATAGTTAGCCCTTGTAGTTCTACTTTTACATCTCTACATTCCCCTTGCATATATAGCTTCCTTCCATCCCCCTCAGTAACAGAGTACCTCTTAGTTCCTTGCACTGGTATGCCTATCCAGCCTACTAATTTAGTGGAAATGAAATTATCTGTTGCCCCACTATCAATCAACACAAGGACATCTTCTTCAAAAGCCCTTCCTATCATCTTCAATGTTTTATATCTTGTGAGACCTGCCACCGTAGTTAATGAAAGCTCTATTGATGTCATCTCTTTCTCATTCTCTTCTGTTTCTTGTTCCTCCCTTACCTCTGTCTCTTCAGGTTCCTCCTCCTCCTCATTTAATATGATCAATTGCAGTTGCTTATTTTTGCATCTATGATTTGGACCAAACTTCTTATCACATTTGAAGGAAAGTCCTAACTCCCTCTTTTGATTTATTTCAGATTCAGACAACTTCTTTCGACTACTACTGCTCCCACTACTGCTCATTGTCGTTGTTATCAATATAGTAACCCTACCCCCACTTGCCTTTGTATCCTCCCCTTCTCTACTCTCTGAATTTTTACTAAGGATTCCCCCTCCCAAGCCCTTAGGATTGTCACCTATAGTCACATATCAAGATAGACTGGGCTTAAACCCACTCCACTGATTGGTTAAATTGGACCTCACCCCTTTTGCTTTCCGTTCCTCCCTGGCTTTTTGAATAGCCAAGTTCCTTCCCTCTATCTGGTATGCAAAATCCATAAGCTGCTTGAGGGATGTTGGCTGCATTAACCTCACCTCAACTTTAATCTCTTTTATTAAACCATTCTTGAAAGCTCCCATTAACACCTCCTCTGGAACACTAGCTAGTGGAGCTAACAATAATTCAAATCTCTCACGAAAATCCTCCATAGTAGACTCTTGTTTCAGACTCATCAAACGCTCATACCCATCTCCCACTTGGTGACAATGAAATCTGTTCATTACTTCTTTCCTCAATGCCTCCCAACTGTGAACTGGATATCTCATTTCTAGCCACTGGAACCAATTTAACGCTTTTCCTTCCATACTCATAGCCACAGCATCCATTTTTTCAAACTCAACTATCCCATTGATGCTAAAATACCGCTCGATTTTGAACAACCACCCAATAGGGTCCTCTCCTATAAAAATGGGTAATTCCAGTCGACGGTGCCTTCCAGTATCTTTCTCTAACACATTATCCACTGTTACAACTCATTTAACAACCTTCATTGCTTCTGTCTGCAAGTTTTGCGTTGTGTTTAATTCTGGATTTGCTCCCACGGCGGTTGTCGACACTATCTGTGGTGCATTCGCCTCTTGGTTGGTGTTTCCCACACCCGACGCAGAGTTTTGCAACTGCTCCCCCTCTGCGCGAGCTAGTATTTGAGAACCGAAAGTAGCTCAAAACTCTCCCCATTGTTCCATCAACTCTCTTAATGCCAACCGCACTGATGACAGCTCCTCCTTCGTCTCGACCTGACTCCGCTGTAACTCTCCCACACTTTTCTCAATTGTTTCCATTCGCCCGTCCATCCTCGTTCCCACCATACCCCACCGAAACTGGCTCTGATACCAAAAGTGATGGAACTCTCGTAGATTGTATTAGTGTAATGAAAAGACTCTGGCTATAGCTCCCTCGATACAAGGAATTAGCCGATAATAGAGAAATGAACACAAAGAAATGCAAAACAAAGAAACAAAGCACCCCCTGACTTTCAAGAGGTCAGGTCCTCTCCACCCTCTCGGCGTTTTCCTCCTTGCCCCCATTTTGGATCCTCTCCACCAGAAATATCCCTCCAGCTCACACTCACGCCCCCCTCACCCCACTACACGACAAAGTTGGTTGGAATCTACTCCTTCATTCCATTCTATCCTTTCTCCAGCTGCCAGCTCACCTCTTTTTTTATTTTTTTGGCTTCTTCTAATGTAAACCTTTCCCCACCTATTAGTCTGTTTCGGCTGGCCTCCTTTAGGCCTTCTCTCATACACTTGACAACCCATAGGCCCATCACAATCTAACCCACATCCATTTCCTCTTGAAGGCATGCATGAATCTCAAGGTAATTTAAATTCTCAATCCTCAAATGATTTGAATTTAGCTGCTGATCTTTATCTTCCTATTGCCTATAGATAGGGAGTTAGATCACATACTCAACATCCCATTGTATAATTTGTATCTTATGAAAAGTTATCTCCAAGATATAAGGCATTCATTGCTAATATAGACAGCCTCAAAATTCCTAGCTGCATAGAGGAGGCTCTCCAACATCCTAAATGGAGATGCTATGAATGAGGAATTACATGCTTCGCAAAAGAATGACACTTGGGAGTTGACTCAAAAAACACAAAGCAAGCAACCAACGGGCTGTAGATGGGCGTTTAATGTGAAATACAAGGCAAATGGGAGCATTGACAGATACAAACCAAGGCTGGTCACTAAAGACTTCACACAAAGCTATGAGATTGATTTTCAAGAGACCTTTACACTGGTGGCTAAATTAAATGTAGTTTGAGTTCTTCTATCCATAGCTGCAAATTTCGATTGGAGATTACATCAATTAGATGTCAAAAATGCATTCCTAAATGACGATCTTAAAGAAGAAATTTACATGGAAGTTTCCCTCAACTGTAGAAAATCCATAGATCCTAATCTTGTATGTAAACTTTGAAAATCTCTCTAAGGGCTCAAGCAATCTCCATCAACTTGGTTAGAAAGATTTATCAAAACAATGAAGAAGTGGAGTTACACACAAGGGCAACCTGATCACACATTATTTATCAAGAACCCATCTATTGATAAGCTAACTATTCTCATTGTCTATGTTGATCACATGATTATTATTGGGAATGATGATTAGAAAGTAGCCAATTTAAAAGATGCATTGCATAAAGAATTCGAGGTCAAAGACCTAGGCGACCTGAAATATTTTCCAGGAATGGAGGTTACTCAATCCAGTGGAGGAATTATGGTCTCCCAAATAAAATATACCTTAGACTTACCGAAGGAGATTGGCATGATAGGATGTAAGCCAGCAGATACTTCGATGGATCTTAGCTATAAGGTTGGCTTTAAAGGAGAGTTAGCCCCTATTGATAAAAGGAGGTATCAGAGACTAGTAGAAAAATTGATATATCTTCCACACATTAAGCTAGATATTAGTTTTGCTATAAGTCTTGCCAATCAATTCATGAATAACCCCACTGAGGAGTACTTTGAAGTGGTTAATCAAGTGCTCAGGTACTTAAAAATGACTTAAGGAAAAGGCTTTTTCTTCAAAAAGGGAACAAGCAGAAACTTTTAAGTATTCTCTAATGAAGACTATTAGGATCTCTTACAGAGAGGAGATCTACATCAGGTTTTTGCACATTCTTGGGGAACTCTTATACCTTGGAGAAGTAAGAAACAAAATGTAGTTGCTTGGAGTAGTGCATAAGCAGAATTTCAAACTATGGCTCGTGGTATGTGTGAAGGAATCTCACTACAAAGACTACTTGAAGAAGTACATCTCCTAAACTCAACATGCATGAAACTCTTCTATGATAATCAAGCTACAAAAAGTATAGCTTAGAACTCGTTTTATCACATTAGAACCAAACATATAGATATTGATCGCCCCTTCATCAAAGAAAAGATAGGCCAAGATGTTATTGAGCTAGTCTACATATCTACTGCTAATATCTTGACCAAGTCTTCTCCAAGAGCCCAAGTTGATACTTATCTATCCAAGCTAGGTATGGTGGACATCTACTTCAGAGAGTGTGGAATTTTGGAATTAATTCCCAATGAATCACTAATTCATTAGGATGTTTATTCCTTTTTTAGAGATAGTCAACTAGTCTTTATTAGTCTTCATTAGATCTAATTGTGTACAAATCTGCATAAGAATATTTTTCAAATTGTTTCCTTTGGTTGCTAATCGACAAATCAGGGACCATTTATTCCCTTGTCTGACTCGGTTCTGTATACAAATGATGTACCCATTGGTTGTAAGTTGAATCAGAAAAGTAAACACATTTTCACACCTTTCTTCAAGGAGAGTGCTCTCAAATATAAGCGACTTTTGAAATAAACATTTTATCATGTGATTGAGGGAAGCAATGGCAACTTTTAGGTGAATTCATTAAAATCAATACACTAGTATAACAGGAACTAGAAGGCCATATACTTAGATGTATGAGAAAAAGGAACATACCAATTTGCAGATTTTACCACATCAAACCAAAAAAAAAAAAAAAAGGAAATCTTATCAAATACTAATGCAATGACAACAATCAACAACTATATCACAGTAGCCAGTTCCAGCTATAAATGAACATAGATCCATAACAAAAGAGCACAAGAATAGTCTCTTAAGCTAGCTAAATGGTTACTTCTGAGTATAGAGGGTAGCTATTAAAATATGCACCGATCACTTAGAAATGCCAATAGCACATTATTGACTAATTCTAAGAAGCTTTTGACACAACCTTTATCATGTTAGCAAGGTAATAGAAAGTTTTGGGTGAATCCAACACAAACAATAAACTTTCCAAGATAAAGCAAATACAAATGAATGTTAAAGCCATTTCCAATTCCAAGATGCTCCATCTATGTTTAAGTTAGACATTTTGTACTTGAGGTAGAGAAAGGGAAAGGTGTATAGAGAGGTAGATGTAGAAGAAGAATTATACTTTGTAACTGTTGTATTCCTCTTTAACCTTCAACTGGACATCCTTCCGAGAGGCACGCACATTAATAGGGCCCAGAAACATCCTCAAAAATCGTCCTAAAGGATAGGATATCAACATAAGGGATGGTATTATGGTAAGAAAGTTTAGCTGTAAGAGGAATGAAGCCCATAAGTTCACAAGAAGGATAAGATAAGAAAGAACCTTGCACATTGCCTGGAAGAAGTGATGCAGCATCACCATCCACCATGATGCATCTCGCCCTTTGTAAATCTTCATCTAACTATCAAAATTGAATAATAATACAGATAACATCAACAAATTAGGATTAGAAAGCAGATGAGAAATATTAAAAAAAAATTGGGACCAAGCCATTAAGAGATTATATAGAGTTAAATACTTCAAACCCCTTGAATATTATTTTATTTTACACAAACCTACCCTCTACTTTTACAACCTACCCAAAGGGGAAAAAAAAAACACTTGAGTTACACTATTTGAAATATTTTACAAGATTATATTTTATTTTTTATCAAATTTTTAATTTCAATTTCATTGATCAAGTTGCCCTTACTCTCTTTTTACTATAGGAGTGCCCCCTTCTTCACCCTAGCCTGCACCATATTAAATTGCCTCCTCTCATCCCTGCTTCTCTTCTGTTGAACAATTCCATAGGCTATATGATTGAGAGCCCAAATTGACTAGATGGTAAAGATGAAGACCCATGACTCCCTCCAAGAACCTGAGTTTTAGCGTAATCTTTGGACAGGTTCCTAGCAAGATGTTGTGAACAAACTTCCAATGAAACAGCTTGTACCACCCTACTTTTGACATGAGTACTAGAGAAACTAGCATCTCTCATAACTCAGATTATGATTTAGTCTTCAAAGATAGAGATATAAGCTGTCCTACCTCAATTTTCAAAGCCAAAATAGGTCACAGCTGGTTCTCAATAGAGCCATGGTGTTAGAGAGACCAAGCATGCTTGAAGGCTCAAATCAGGGTGTAAATTTTAGGGTAAACTTACTCTAATTTTCATTTATTCAATCATAGAAGAGGTGTGAATACATATAAGGGAGAGATGGAAACAAGACTGCCACTCAATCCCACAAAATCAACTAACAATAATTTAAATTAAAAGATAATAAATCAGCTAACAAAATCAGCAAAACATAATAACTAAATAGAAAGGATAACAGCCTAACAAATAACAGCACAGAGAATCATGTGATTTCTAAAATCCACATATATCACCAGCACAGGACATTGGAAAGGACTAGAGATATAAGGCCTCAAAAGAGGCTTAGTGTGGCTACTGGCAAATGGTTTAGGACAATATTGAAAGAAAGCTCTAAGCCTTGCATTGAAGACAGTGAAAGTGGCATCGTAAGCAAGCCCTGCGCAGAAGTCTTGTGGAGGCTGAAAGCCTTCCACCTCTACTACCACTTCATTTAGGGGTATTTTTGGGTTTTAACAGGGAATTAACCATTAAATAACTAATGTATTAACAATTCTATTAGAATTTTTAAAAATTGGAGTTATACCTAGCATATTCTAAAAATGTAAGGGAGGTCTACGTAAAATCAAGAAATTTGAAGGGAGATTGAAGTAAATTACCCAAATATATAACACAAGTTAAAAAAAAATTACCCATTTGGGGATAGTTGATGAAGTAGGACTGATACAGAAAATTAAATTGAATTTTTCTACTATTAATGGAGTGCAATTTTACCTTGTCTACTACCTTGGGCTCCAAGAGCTTATGAGAGAGGAGAGAATCAAGCAAGGAGCGCAAACGTTTAATAGAGTCGTTCAGAGAAAGGGCACGCTGGCGAAGAGATTGCTCTTCAATGGAGGTCTTTGAGATGTGAGCTGTAACCAAGTCCTGCAGTTCCTTTGCATCTTCCACCACTCTCCCTACTTCTTCCTCTATATTTTCTGCCACTGTTGTCATTGATGCTGCAGCTTCTTCTATCAGTCCCAGGTCTACTTGTGTTTTGCCCACCAATACGCATACACACACCAATTGCAGTTCACAGATTTGCTTATTTATTTTAATAATCTAGATCCTGCGGCTAATAAACAGAAAAAAGGAGCATATTAAAACAGTTAATTGAAACTGCATCTGTACATCAGGCTTTCACACGAAAGTTGACAGTGATGAAGCCCGAAAGTCATACCTCCCTAATCCTAATTCCTTCTTTACAGATATTGTTACTCTGATAGTCTGATTAAGACCCAAAATAACATTTGTCACTATATCTAATCTACAGTTTTGTTTTCTCTGAATCAATTAGCTCGTCTATGTCATGAGAACTTTTACAAATGTCAAGGATGAGGCTGGAAAAACTAATTAGTTACCCTGAAAGCAATACTATACTAATCTTAGAAACATGCCCTTATAGAATCTTTGTATACTGTTCACTTTAAATGAAAACTGAAAAGCACTGAATTTTCAAAAGGGACGGACAATTGGCAAGGTAAAAGTAAAAATAAGTTAAGACTTCAACCATTTGGGGTCATATAACCGTAGAATATATCAATCCGATTGATATATAGCATATCACTCTGCTGACTGATAATTCGTTTTTCTTAAATGTTGCACAATAACTGCCAGAAAGGAAACATGAAATAACATAAACTAATTATTCCCAGAAAATATAAACCATAAAGCAAACAGTGAAAATACTTGCAAGAAATTATCATGACCAGCAACGCGGAGGCACAAAAAGAAAATTTCAGCTCATTAGAACGATTCTTGCATAACATCTTTATATTTCTTTCCCACTATATCCATTAAACGCGCGAATCTCCACAAATCAGATTACCAAGAAGCAAAGGCAACATGCTGAAGGTCCCCCCCCCCCCCCCCCCAACAAAAAAAAAGGAAAAAGAAAAAAAGGCAACAAGCTGAAGATATCCCCGAAATGAGAACAAGCAGATTCGAAAAGTAGATCAAAATTAATGGCGTCCTTTCGTTTAGAATACATAAAATTGAAGATTGAAAAAATTTACCATCATGGAAATCCAAGGAAGATGCAGTAGAAAAAACGAGAAGAATGAGAGAGAGTGGTGGGGAAATAGGAAAGTGGGTGAGGCCAGGGATTAAAGATTTCAGACTACAGTTGGCCAGCGGCGAAGAAGAAAATGTTGAGTTAGAAAGCGAAAGGGCCTTTGTGATGCGTCTGCGTTTGGATAGAGCGTAGCGACCAGGGAGGGGGAAGTTGAAACAGATCTTTTTTATTTATTTATTTTTTATTATTAACAAGTTGCACTAACGTCATGAGATTCGATAAGTTACGTTTACGTAAAAGTTGGAAGAAAATTGTAGTTGCCAATAATATATAGTATTTAACTTTAACATTAATATAAGTATTAAATATATATTAATAAATACATAAATTATAAATTTAATAAAAATTTTAAAATAAATTAAATTTATAGTTTTTAATATAAAATAAATAATATTAAAATAAAAATTTAAGAAATATATTTTTTTAATAATTTATATTTTTAATAAAAATTAATATTATTTTTAAAAATATTTTGATCCATTCTTGTTCTTAACGGCCGTTCTTTAAACTTCAAAAGCCTGTTTGGTACAAGATAAAGGGTTTTTGGAAAAAAAAAAAAAAAGAAGAAGAAGAATAAAACAGGGTTTAGCTTTTCTAAAGGAATGGTCTTTCCAACCGAGAGTGTGGCTTCCTGCAAATTTGTGATGGAAAGTTGCTGTTGTGCTCAGAACGAGCTGAAAATTACCATTTGCACTCAATAACAATGAATAAGAAAAACGAAACGTTGTCTTCGAGCCCTTGACACAGCGTAGTCCTCTTCTGAAAATCACAAAATTGAACTGGGCATTGGCTTTGCTTGGGTGAATTTCACCTCATTTCATTTTATCTATTTTTCTATTATTTTTTTGAATTACAATATTAAAGGAGAATATTTTAATACTTTTCTTATTGATATTTCAAAAAATATTTTTTACAAATTAAAAAAATGAATAATGTCAAATTACTCTATCTAAAACCAAACTAGGTATTTATTACTTAATTATAGCACTACACAACAAAATTCTTCAGCATAAATGGCAAGTTTTACACAAGTACAGTCAATTTAAACTGTCGGTTATTACTTTCATTTTAAAGATTAAATTACTAAGAGGATCATGTGCCTAATAACTAGTTAAAAAAGAATTTCCTTAAATCCATAACCAAACTAGCTAATTAAAAAAGTTCTATACTTAATACTTTTATTACAACTTGCTTTTATGACTAAACAAGTGAACTAGGAAAAATTACTTACCTTAAATATAGCCTAAATAACAATATCTAAACCTTCATTTACAACCACATTTATGAAATGAAAATGGTACCATGCAATTTGTAACTAAACATATTAGAAGAATTAAACCATATTACAAAACGTGCCATAAATCTTAATAATTTATAAGCTTAGTTAAATACCTATAGTCACAAATACCTACTATTCCAACTAAATTAAGCCAAACTCCAATGGGCACTAGGGATATTTCAATTATAAGACAACAAGTACATTATAACACTTTGAAGAACCCCAACCACTCCTCAAACAAGCCAAAGAATTAGGGAGAAATTATGACAGCAACAAGGAGAACAAAGAGTGTGCCAAACTACCATTGAAGCCTCTTAAATCCTCAAGACTTTCATCCACAAATTCCATACCATTTATGAGCTATTATATACATATTAAGGTCCCTAAAATACAACGAAACTCCAAAAGCAAAACATCATGATAGCCATTGATAGTACAAGCAAATCATGACTGCACAAACCACATGAAAAACCAAACTTTTACCATTCCAAACACCCTTAAATATTATGAGAATTTCATCCCACTTTTCCACAACCCAACATATACCTAAACCAACATTTACAACACCTAAAATCATGGAAAACCACTTTGGACAGCCACCAACACATTGTGATAGCAAGTGCAGAATTTTGACAATGAAATCTATGCAAAGTGAGCAATACACCACCCAAAAATCATCATAAAACCATCCAAAACACATAGGACAACTTCCATACAACTTTAGACAGTATATACCATATGTTTCCAGCAAAAATTCCAAAAGAAAGTGAGGAAAAATGACATGAAGATACAGGACAACAAGCCTACAAAAACCAAAAATAGTACAGCAATTAGGATGCACTAAACAACTCTAAAATCAAGTTTTTGCTTTCTTGGAAACACTGAAAACTCACTATGAAGCTTCCTAACTTTTATGTATCAACTCCCTAGCAGCCAAAGTGGCCTTCAACTCTCTAAATATGCACAAAACCAATACAAAATTGAGAGCACACTCCATGACAATAAAGTGCAAAAACCAAAAATAAAAATAAAAATAAAGCAACTTCAAGTTTCATGTGCAATGGCCAAAAATCAAACCACAATTCCAATTGACACCAAACTATTTAGAACAAGTTTAAAATATGTAAAGAAAGTTGTATAAGTCCTAAAATCTCATACTTGGGTCCTAAATTAAATTTTGACCTCTCAAATCCTAAATTAGATATTTTTTGACTCATAACTTGCATAATTATTAGGTTATACATACCCACATTTTACTAACACATCCCAAAAAGGTTCTAAACATTAACTATCATTTTTCTTGCACTAAAATAAAGTTGCTCAAAGAATAAAGTTATAGTTTCCCCTTCATATGATCCTTTGGCTACACTATCCCCAAAAGTAAGCTCATTATTGGTTGACAAGGGAGTCAACTTGTGTTTACAAGGTCTCACTTTGCCTAACCAATTCAAAACACAAACCAAGAGACATGTATGGACCTAATAAATTTTCAAAACCTAGAGAAGGACAAGTTAATCACTATTTCCATAGAGTTGTACATTTCATCATAAACTTGCATAAATATAAGGCTAGCTTTTTGTTCCACATACATCAATTAAAATACTGATTCTTATCATCAAAAGCAAGGTTATCATGATACAAATATGAATACACTACATTGATATAGCATATCACAAAAAATTACACTATATGTCTATGATTCTTCCATTTATATGCTTGTAACCTAAAAAGCACCACATTGGCCAAAAACTAAACATATATATATATGCACTTTAACACATCCATATCTACACATAAAAAATAATATGAACAACTTCTTGCGATCTTGCAACTTTACTTAGGCTTAAGGCTACTTCTTGGGTTTCTTATTGGAACTTTCCTTTGAAATGATATAAAAAGGTTCCCCTAAAGAGGTGAGATACAATCTCAACAATTGCATTATCTTTCCAAAACATATTTTAAGCAACAAGGCACAAAGAATTGATATGGCATGCCAAGAAACATACAAATCATACATGGCATATTTGATTGCATACAAGAGTCACATAAGTACTTCATACATCTCGTATCATCATGAAACTCATCTTAAGCATTTTCATCATACATTTCACATATTTGTAGTGAGGCATGACCTTCTTACTAAATATAATCCTTACACTGTTTATGTAACACCTCGAAATTAACTGAGAATGATTACAATGAATTAAGGGATTAAAATGGGAGATCTGGAAAGATTAAGGAAATAAGGATTTCTAAAGAAATAGATTTATTTTAGACATCTCGAGACAATAATCATTTTTTGGTCATTGTTAGATGACGATATATTGATTATGGATATGGATTTAATTAGTGGAATTAATTGAGAGAAAATGAATATTTAATTTGGCCCTTATGATCAACTTATTCATGCCATGAGCCAATTATAAAAGCCCACTTTTAGTTATAAGATGGTCCAATGCAGATCAAATTCAAATAAATCTATATAGCCTGGCCGAATAAACCAATTTCTAAACCCACATGGATATTGGGCTTTTGGGTCAGCCTAAACTCATTTAAAACCTTAAAATGTTCAACTCTTCTACCTTATTTTGTAGACATTAACCATTCTTCAACTAAGGGAGAGTTTCATTTTCACATCTTGAGAAGGAGGCTAGGGTTTCATCATAGTTTGGCTCCATTTTGCACTCTTAAGAGAAGAATCAGCCAAGGTGAGTCATATAGAATATATTCATCTCATTTTCCTCTACAATTTGGTCCAAATAACTTATGATTTAGTTAATTTCTACTTCATTCCTAAATTTGAAACTTGCTTCTTTAGTGGCTCCTTTGTAAATTTTCAAAGGCTAAGGTTAGGGGGATTATTAGGTAAGTATCCTCTCATCAATTTGATGTATTCTCTGCTAAATAATGACCCCAATAGCTGACTTACATAATGGGCTTTGATTGTGTGTGAAAATACCCATAATTTGGAGTGAAACCTTAAAGTTTCTGGTGTGGGAAGGTTCACATTCGAATTTGAGTTCCCTTGGAGTCTAGGTAAGTGCCTTTTAAATGTTCAAGATACTAGGAATGTTAAGTAATTGATTTTTGTATTTGGTGTTAACTAAGCAATTGGTTTTGATACATTAGGACCTTTAGAGTATGGGGACTTATCTTTGGCTTCAGAACTTAACTCAACTAAGTGAGGTAACCGAGGTTTAAATTTTAATTTCTTGCATATGTGCTTTGTTAATCTAATATCTACAGTATAAATATGTTTTGTCATGATAAATGATTGGTTGGCTACTTGTTACTGTTGTGGATCGTGAGCGTGTCCTTAGTGAAGCTGTGGTACGGCTACTACCCAAGCATTATGTTTCAATTGGCAACGACTTGTGATCAGACTCATGAATGCATTGAGTTCAGAGTGTGCTCAATAAGGAGTTGGTGCAACACCATAATTACTAAGCTCATCTCATATCATTTCTAGGCTTCCTTCCATGAATAATACAATATTTCCAAGGAAAAGTCATTAAACTTTTCAATTATTTTGCGTTACGTCTTGTATAATTTTTTCATTCCATGTCTCGTGGACCATATGAACTCATCCATCTCATTCTCATATTTATGTACACAACTACAATAGATAACCATCTTAAGAAATGGCCAAGAACTCGAACTCATGGAACATTTACATAAATTTTACAAGTACAGCCTTGGGTTCATGGTCTAATTTTCTGTCATGAACTTTGAAAATTCATAACTAATTCTAAAAAAATAAAATTCTAGCACACTATGCTATTCTAGAAATCTACAGATGTTTACTTTATGCTAAAAATAAATTTAGACCAACAGGGACATCTAACCACTGGAAATTGATGAACAGTAACCAAGGTCACTTGTCACTACTAGTATTGTCACTAAACTTCAAAAATTCATATCTCCTTACTCAGACATCCAATTGGGATGATCTTGGTGGCCATAGAAAGATTATCATGTCTAGTTTATGCCTACAAAATTTTATGAGCATTGGATACCATTTGGCCTTCTAATGACACAGCACAAGAAACTGACTATATGAATAGTAGTCATACCAGAATAGCTGAAATTTGGCAACTTTGAAAAATCATAATTAATTCTATAGAGCTCTAAAAAATCTGGTTTTTAACTTCTCAAAAACCTCTAGATGAGATATGCATGCCAAATTTCATGGGCAAATTTATTCATTTGGTCAAATTGTGCCATAGGGTTGCAAAATAGAATTTTTTGTGTCTCATAAGGGTCTCAAATGGTCCAAATTCACTTCTATGACATCCATGGCCACTTGAGCAATTGAGAAAGCACCAAAATGGTCTACTAAACATGTCTCAAAGGTACATATACCCAAATTTCATAAACTCACCCCTTCACCCTAAGATATACACAGGAGTACATAAGCTAGTTCTTGCCTTTCAATCTCCAAAAATTGCTATACCATACATATGACATCGAATCTCATACATACATAATATATTCAAATATTACATGTGTTCATGAGCTTATACATCATATACAACAAAGGATTACATCATATGCCATTTACATGGCTACAAAATAGGCATTTTTACACACTTGTTGTCAATCTCCTTCCTTTTGGCTTGATAGCTTCCATTCCTTTGCTCACTTGCACCATCTAATCATGTTAAGCAAATGAGGAGGAAGGGATGAGATTCTAGGAATCCTAATAGCTCTTCTCCCTTTCAACCATACATAAAGAATGCAAATCCATATCTAACAATGCATGCACGGCTATCATGAAACATGTAATCATTCATGAAACATTTCTAGCATTCAAAAAGTCATACAAAACATACATAAGCTTGCCAAGCAAGTGGTTTAGCCTTACCCATTCTTTTTTAGGATTTTGGATTTGCCTCACCCATTTTCTTAAAGGCTTTTAACTAAGCCTTACTCTTGGGAGACTTTTGGCTTTATCTCAACTATTTTTAGGGACTTTTGACTCATTCTCACCATGGCTAGAGGACTTTTGGCTTCACCACACTCAAGCAAACCAAAGCAAGTTCACAAGATATCATTTGAATGCATACATATCATCATGGTACCATGGCCTCTAGATACTTGCTAAAACATTTTTCATGGCTTAAAACATACATACACACATTCAAGGGAAAGATAAACATCTACTCATGTATGAGAGAAAGAAGAAAGAGCAACCTTTGTCACAACAACACACTTTTTTCTTTTGAAATGCTTCCTCTCCCATGGCCACACACTCGAAAGGATGTGAGACTTGTTTCCCTTGACCTAGACACATCATATGGAAGTCAATTACACTCTTAGAACAAATTCTAAAGTCATACATTCATTAGAAAAGCTAGGTGGTTCACATGGCTCTTTTATGGTTTTATAATGCACCTAATGAAGCAACCTTAGAAAAATATGATCTTGGCTCCATTCTCTCCATCTATCTAAGGTTCTTAACTCCATTAAAGTCTCTTGGAGCCATCACACCTTCATTTCAAGGAGCCTAACTAAGTGTTGCTTTTTTAAGCCATAATATGGAACCTATAACTACATCTCAATATCTATGACTCCTAAAATTTTTCCAAGGCTTCCTCTCATCTTCTCCCATCATATATAATACAAAACTAAACTTGGAAGAAATTAAAACATTCCTTAGGTGCATAAACCCTCCTTGGCCGAGGCTATGCTTCTTAAAGACACCAAAGGAATTGTTTCGATTTCTTTTGATAGGAGAAGCATGTGGGAGGCTCTCTTGGTGTCTTAGAAACTCACACAAACTCTTAGATAACTTAAATCATGGCTAGAAAACTTCCTATAAACCGAGGTACAAGTGAAACCCTAGGCTAGACATCTTGTAAATCAATGGTTCTTTCTTGGATTTCTTTGCATATTCTTGTTTCCTAAACTCTAAATCTTAGGATTCATCCTTGGTTTGGTTCAAAATTCAATCCCTCTTGGCTGTCCATATAGTGGGCGAAACACACATGCATGAGAACAAGAAGGAGCAAGCATGGAGGGAAGTGGTTTCTACCTTGATTCAAGCTTTCCTTGGATGCTCTTTCCCTTGGTTTGGTTCTCCTTTTTGAATTCAAACTCTCCCCCTCTATTCTGAGCTCAAAACAAAACTAACATCAATAATAAACCCATAGAAAGAAAGGTGGAAAGGAGGAGAATCAAGTTACTAAAGGAAGGAGCATAAATTTTCACACTTTTCTTACCTTTTTCTTGGATTTTTCCTCTTCTTTTTCTCCTCCCATGGTGCACCCTTCTTAGCAGAATTCTCCCCTAGTCTTAAACATAATTTGGGTTGACTAAAATGAGGGAGAAGGGAGGCACCACCTATATATAGCTAGTGATTCTTAAGGAGCTTTTTAAATTACTAATTTTACCATTCATTCTTGATTTTTTCGTTTTAAGCTCATTTCAACTCCTTTTCAAGAATCATAATTTTCATCATAAAATTTAGGTTCTGTAACCTCTAAATAGTTTTTGGAATCACTCAAATCAGTTTTAAAACCTTTCTGACAAAAAGGTCAAAGTTTGGGGTCACCAACATTCTAAAACGTAAATTGGAGGGGTTTTAACTGTTCTAAGAGTTTCTATAGTTTTCAGGGCTTCTGAAAACCCTGAAAAACTTATTTTTTTCCATTTAAAGACCTCTCTTATGAGTTTTCTAAAAAGTGCTCAAATTTACAAAAATGCCACTACATCTTCGTTGAATTTCGTCTGATCGTTTTGGCTCTGTTTTCAAGGCACCTATGACCTTAGATCCTCATTATTTGAGATCTAGATTATTACTCTAATTTTATTGGACCTCAAATCATTTGATTTGGGAGACTTTCTTTTGTATCTAATGAATTACTTATGTTTATAGAGAAATCAGGTATTATGTTTCTCACGTTTATGGAGGTACCAGGTGTTATAGTTAGCACCATGAATAGGCCTTTCTCTATATTATTTTCCATTAACATAATGTATGTGGTTGTTAATATAAGCTAGTAGTCACTAGTAGCTCAACTAATTCATTTCCTGATATGATGGAATTCATTTGTTGATATGATATATGATTATGATGTTTATCTAATTAAAAATGCTTTTATGCCGATTAAATTGTACATATGTTTAGAATTATCTCTAGGTTACTGAGATTCGTATCTCACCCTATTTTATAGGCTAATAATTTTAAGCGAAAGTTCTTCGGATAAGAGAAAGGGAAAAAAAGTAAAAGAGCACCTATAATTTGAGGACATATGTGGAACTTTTACACTTGGACCATTTTGACTTAGTATAGATGTTAATTTTTGTGATTCATTTTGTATAGTATTATCATGCACTCATATTGCCAAGTATAGGTACTATGATGTCTTGTAATCAATGATATAACTAATAGGAAGTTACACCTTATATCACTTAAAATCTAATGCTTGTACTTAAGGATGATCTTATATGAGTTATTGCTAATGAAGACTCATTACTCATTTACCTGAGAGTGTAATTATGTTATACAATGAATGATTATCTAGAATAAGGTCGTATGGAAGCTCGATTGGAATATATTTATATTTGAATGATGTTGTTAGTAATTTAAGTACCCAATGCTATCATAATGTGCTAATATATAATAATAATCAATTGTCATGATTCCCCTAAGCCTATGAATAATAAGAATTATTAAATTGTGGTATTTAGGAGTTAGGAGGCCTATAAAACCATGTGTGTTAGCTATAAAGGCCCTATAATTCATTTAGTGTTAAAGGTTAATGGTTGGAGAGTGTGAAAATAAGAGAATAGGATCATGGGGATTGAAGTCATAGCCAAGAGTTATCCAAAGGCTTAGAGTGCTGCAGCGCAAAGTGGCAAGTCACGGCGTGAAATGGGAAAACTAAGTTTAGAAGGTACTCGAGAGCAATCTTGTTGTGATGAGCCTCGAGCGAGATGTTTTGGAGAGTTTTAATAAGGCCTTTTGCTGTAACAAGACTCAAGGAAAAATTTTCCTACAAGTTCCAGAAAGGAACCTCACTGCGATGTGAATGGTTCAAGTCACAATGAGGCATGGGATTTTGGGATTAGTAAGTTCTTAGGAGCAACTTCGTCACAATGTGGAAGGTCATGGCTAGGACGAGAAATGGCTATCTTAGTTTGTGAGCTCGAATAGAAAGTCAAGTCATGGCACAGGTATACCAAGTCATAGTGTCAGTCCAAGAATTTCATTTTTAAGTTCTAGTAGCTAGCTTAGTTGTGGCAAAGATGTCCAAGTCATGGCCTAAAATAACAAACTCTTATTTCTAGCCTTTAAAACTTAGTTTTCATGATGATAATGGAATGTAATGACTTGGAAAAATTTATAAGAGAGTTCTGTAAGTGTAGAATTAGTGATAACATGAATCCAAGGACTTATTTAATAACTTAAATCCCTTATAGGCTTAAATTGCCTTATTTTCTAGTTTGAATTCCTTTTATATTTCCACTTCTAGTGAATCATTAATAATGTTTAACTTAGAAAGAAGAGATTAAGAGTTAATTATGACCAAGTAGAATGACTAATAGTTAGGGTTGTTACATTTGGTATCAGAGTAATGATTTAGGAAATTAAGTTAGAATTTGAACCTTAAGGATAGAAAACTTGGCAATTACGATGCATGTATGATAGGAATAGGAACATTGTGGTCTAGTGATGCCTCTTATATTTCTATATGCCTGTTATGATTGGAGTTGTATTGGTTTTTGTCATTGAGGTTGTAGCTTAATGGGGAGTCTTTAGTTGTGCTTGTGGCATTGTAGGTTGCTATGGTTGCGCATTAGGATATCGCTGAAATGATGAGAGAAGTGCAAGAGGTCATGGCTGGAATGGTAAATTGAATGAGGGAGCAAGTATAAGTGTATGAGGCTATTGTGAGGGCAATGCCTGATTAGCTTCAAGAGTAAGTCGAGGGTCATGTAGCCCCCGTTCAAGTGCTACAACCATTACATGAGACTATGAACAAACAAAATCAGGAGGTGTTGGTTGGAAATCGAATCGATGGTGTCCAAAACCTTAATGTGGGACATCAAGGGGAGAATGATGACATCACAGTTATGTTGGCCAAGTTTAGGAAGGCTGATCCTCTATTGTTTTTAGGGGACTTAGACACCAATAAGGTTGAAAGGTGGCTGATACAACTAGAAATTTTTTTTGAAGTTATAACATGCACCATTGAGAAAAAGGCCATTTACAAATTGGAAGGTGAGGTGGAACATTGGTGGCAAAATGCCTTTAGGTTGTTGACTTCAAGGAGGATACCCTTGACTTAGGAAAGCTTTCAAACCACTTTTGAGAGCAAATACTTCCTACCATCAATAAAGGCTAATAGGAGTTGAGTTCAACTTTCTTGAGCAAGGAGAAATGAATGTAGACTAGTATGTAGCAAAATTTATTTAGTTGTCCCATTTCTCCTCATACCTAAAACAGTTTAATAATGAACCATGGAAGGCCGATAAGTTTGAAAGAGGCCTAAACCTGAATTGAAGGATAAGATTGCACCTTTCTAGATTCACAACTTTGATAAATTGGTTGAAAAATGTTAGATGGCTAAAAAGGCCTTGATGGAGAGTGAGGCTAAAAGAAAGAAGACTATAAAGGGTAAGCGTGACTAAGGCATGGAGCCTTTTAAGGGCAGAAACAAGAAAGAAACTAATAGTGGTGTGGCTCTTGGAGTAGGAAGTCACCCCAAAGAAATGTCCCTCAAAGAAAGAGTATGGGACCCTTGAAGAGTTCAGCTTGTGTAACACTATAATTTTTAGCTTATCTCATGCCATTCTCATGCTTCACATCATGCATTTCATGAAGGAGCAAGGAAAAAGGATATAAAATAATGAATTTCTTAGCGTTGCGCTATGCATAAATTTTTCATTCGGAGTCCTGTGAGTCATATGGACTCATGTATCACATTCTCATATTTAATTACATATATACAACTCATTTGCATTATTAAAGGTGGCCTACATCTTGTGAAGCTCAAAGGGAAGCATGAAATACATACATATATTTTCAACCAGATTTTTCACATTTCTATCACAAATTTTGGAAAATTATAACTAATTCTAGAAAAATACAAATCATGCATTCTTGGCCATTCTGGAAAGCTACACATGTCTACTTCATTTAAAAATATATACAGACCATAACATCCATCATAGTAGGCGTTTGACTTCTAAAAGGTCTAGAGGTCAAGCTGTTCACTGGTGCTATCATATAATTCTACAGCAAATTTTAAAAATATCCAATTAATTCCAAAAAAATCCAATCCATGTACATGATATGAATTTGGAAAGCTATGGATGTTACTTAGAGGGAAAAAATAACTCCAAACTAGTTCAGGCATGTCTAGACCTCGAAACTCAATCAAATAGTAACTGAGGTCGGCTGGAGTTCCTAATACTGGATAGATTCTTTAAAAATTTATATCTCCCTCTCTAGACATCCAAATGAGGTGCTTTTAGTTGGAAAAAATTACTGAGAATTTCTAGTTTCTTTGTATAAAATTTTGTAGCAATTAGACTTCATTGAGCCTTATGTGACATATTTCATTTTCGGACGAGTATGAACAGTGACATGACCAAAATCAGAAAATTTTTTAACTTTGAAAATTCATCAAATATTCTTTAGACCTCCAAAAATTCTGTTCTTTACCTTTCCAAAAATTTCTCAACAAGATCTAATTGCATGCCAAATCTCAAATCAAGAAGAGCTCATTTGAATAAAAAGTGATATAGGGTTCTATTATGGTCAATTTTGGCTCCACATGGGATACCAAAATTTCCAAATGGCTTTCTTTGGGGTTTGGCACCTCTTGGGTAAGTCTAAAAACATAATTAGGACTTGTGTGAGCTACCCAAATGGTCCCAAACCTCATGCCTCTCATTTTGCCCATCTCACCCACACTTATGCACATTTCCATAACATTATTCAAGAAGCCACATTGCCATCATATATTCAAATCACATTCTAATGGTCACATAACATATTCTCCCATTCATACATGACATATTATCACAATTATATATGTTTATAATATCATAATACATATACATCCATTAATTACATCATTTGCCAATTGTATGGCCTTAAAGTAGTAAGATTCATGTTCTTAGATGTTATACTCTCATCTTCAAGGTGGTTGGCTTCTATTACCTTATTCACTTGGTCCACCTATCATGTTAGAATATTGGAGAGGAGGGGATGAGATTCAAAGAATCTTAATAGCTCATCTCCCATTCAATCATATATAATAGATGCAAACAAGTCTCATAAATGCATGTATGGTCATGTTGACATGTGCAAACATTCAAGAGACATTTTCATCACTTGAGAAAGTCATACATAGCATACAAAGGCTTACCAAGCAAGTGGATTGGCTTCACCCATTTACTTGTGAATTTTAGACTTACCTCACCCATTCTTTAAGAGGTTCTTGGACTCAACCATGCTTTTGGGAGTTAACCTCACTTTTGGGAGACCCTTTACTTTGTCTCAACCAATCTTAAGGATTCTTGGCTCATCCTCACCATGGCTACGGGTTCTTGGCCTCACCACACTCAAGTAAACTAAAGCAAACATCATGAACATCATTTAGCAAACATAATGCATCATCATGGTACAATGGAGTAAGAGCTCATGCTAGAACATTTCTCATGGCTTGAAATACACATACACATATTCAAAGACAAGTAAAGCAAGCAATCATGTATGAGAGAAGGTAAAGAGAGCTACCTTGGACACAATTACACACTTTTTCTCTTGAATCCAAGCTCCCTTTTTTGGCCACACACACACAAAAGTGTAGGGATGATTTATCTTAGCCTAAACATAATTTATAGAGCCCAATTAGGTTCATAAAATTAATTCTAAGGCCATACAACTTGCTTGAACTCTAGCTTGATCTATAAATCTCATTATGGTTCCATAATTACACCTAATGAAGCAACATTCCTCAAATCCTAGAACTACTATTCTCAACTCCCACGATTCTCACCTCGACGCAATATATTTGCGTCGCGGCGAGTTTTGCTTCTGTCCAACCCTTATTTTATTTCCTTGACTCGCGCCACGGCAGGACATAATGCACTGCGGTGAGTTCCGATTCTGTTACCCTCTTGGGCGATTTTTTTCCACTTCGCGCCGCAGTGAGATTTATCAGGCCGCGGCGCTCCTCGCCACTATCACTCCATGGGCCAATTTTCTTCCCTTGCGCTGCGGTAGGATTGGTTATGCTGCGGCGCCCTTCGGGTCTATCTCTCATTTGGTCGTGGCGAAGCCTTCTTAGCTGCGGCGAGACTCCCTCCTGTTTCGCTGCGGCGAGACTCCTTCCTGTGACTACATTATCCAAATTTCACCCCCTACACTCCAATTCTCATCTTAGAAACACTCCAGGTCCACCTACCCTTATTTTATGTGATTCTAATGGTGTTTATCTACCCTATTTACCCATCAATCTGTCCATTATCATTGCAAAACTTAAATACTACTTCCTACTTGCCCAACTTGCTTCTATCAGCAAATTCATGAATATATAACAGCAAGAACACATGCATTAGCAATAATTTACATCCCATGCACATTCCATAGAGATTCCATTCAACAATAGCTTATGTCTACATCTAAGGTATCATATGACTATAATTCTCATATAGTAATCCATGTCACAATTTCAACAAAACTACATATATAATGCTATAAGTTCATACATTAATATTCAACTATAATGAGACTTAAATCTTTAACGGTTACATTTCCATCAAACAAAATATGAACGCCTACACTTGGCAACATGAATACATGATGATGCTATGTAAACTAATAACAGAATTGCATCTCTACTAAATAAACCAGCCTAAGTGTAGCCTTCTCCCATATGTTGGAGCTCATGGATTTTCATCCACTTGATTTCCTTTATCCTTACCCGAAAAACCTTCACCTGAAATGTTAATCCCATAAAATGGGGTTAGATATAAATCTCAGTAACCAAGGCAATTCCATCATATATCCAGTTTAATTAGCATACATGCATGAATCAAAATCAATATCAGAATCATATCCATCATATAAGCAAATGAAACAATTAGGCTATCATGATCACTATCCCATACTAGCAATCATATTATCACATGTTAAAGGCCATTAACACCGGGAGAGGCCCATCCACGGCACCTACTCCCTATTGAGCACAACTGAGGCTCTGTGCATCTGGGGTTTGATCATAACCCGATGCTCGATCGAAGCACATGCAGGGGTGACAGCCGCACCACAGCTCCACCATGGACTCACAAGGTCCAATCACAATTCAACAGATAGCTAACCAATTCATTCAACATTTCAAATCATTCATATACAGCAACATATGAAATTAAATCAAATATATACATGGAATTGATATAAACCCGGTTACCTCACTTGTAGATAAATTTGTAACAGCCATCACAATTCTTAAATTCAGATTAGAGTGTCCTTTACCAAAAAACTTAATATTCCACCCAAAATCCTAAGCAAATTCGTATAGAATTAATACCCATTTTATAAATCAGCTATGGGGGTCTCAAATTAACAAATGAAGCATCAAAATGGAGGGTTTAAACTCACCCAAGGTCAGCCCTAACCTCAACCTACGAATTTCACTAAGAAAATCCCCAAACACCCACATTTCAGATTTTGGGTAGGATGAAAATGCTTCAAATGAAAAACTAATCGGGCCAAATTAAGGAGAAAGATGAGGGGATTAAGTTGTATAACTATTACCTTGGCTAAATCTTGCTCTAAATGTGAGAAAATGTAGAATTCTTGCCCCCAACCCTAGCCTCCTTCTCAACCTCCGAATTTTGCTTCTTGAGTTTTAGCAAATAAGAAAGTGGCTGAAGCATTAGGGTTTAGGTTGGGTTTTAGTTAGGTCAAATATGGGTCATGGGTTGCTCCAAGGCTTAACTTCATTTGGGCTTCAAATTTTGGCTTGTTGGGCTAGTTTTAAAGGTGTTGGGTTGCTGAAATTTAATTGGGCCAAACCAAGTTTTAAAAGCCCAAAGGTTTTGGGTTTACACAAGGGTTATTGGGCTAATTATAAGAGCCTATATAAGGTGAGTATTGGGCCTCAATCACATTAAATCAAGTTGGGTCTGCACCTAACTTATTGGGCCTCCATTAGCCTTTTATCATGGCCTCCTACATTAATTTGGGCTTAGATGTAATTTCTCTCCCAATTAAATCTCAAACCCATATTAATAAATTTACCTTTCTAAAATCTCCATTTACTTAACTTGCCTAATTATCCTATATTAATTATTCCTAATTAATCTAATCTGTGATTAATACCTTAATTAATTATGGAGTGTTACACCCTTTTTCCTTAGATTCACCCTTGATTCTACCTAAAAACTAAGTCCTCCAAGGGTTTCTTATGTTAGGTGAAATGGAGGAGGGAAACCAAAGGTAGGAACCATAGAAATTACCTTGTTTTCTTGCTTTTTCTCACTTCAATCTTGCTTCCTCCAAGCTCATTTCTTCAAATCCAAAATTTTTCCTAAGTTTCTCCCTTAAAAAAAATTTAAAAACTTCATTTTAATTAAAGGAAACAAAGGGGAATGGAGGAGAGGAGGTTTGGATGAAAGAAAGCATGAAAAACTACCAAGAAACCATACCTTAAAGCTTGAATTTCTTCTCCTCTTCTTCTTCCCTTGGTGTGCCACTCTCCTAAGGTTTCTTCTATGAATTTGGGCAGAACATTCTGAAGCTAAATGAAGGAGAAAGTGAGGCGCCACCTATTTATAGGGGAAGGAAGAAACACTTTTCAAAAATTTTCATTTTGCCCTTCGTTCTTGGCATTTTTGTTTCTCATTTGTTTTAGCTCCCTTTTGAGAATCGTCTTTTCCATTAGAAAATTTAGGTTCCCAATTTAATAAAATGCCTTTGGAATGACTCAAATCGGAGCTAAAACCTTCTCGAATGAATCTGTCAAAGTTCAGGTGCACCGACATTGAAAAATGTCCACCAGAGGGGATTTAACTGTCCCGAGCCTTCCTATGGTTTTTAGGGCCTCTGAGAACCTCCAGGAACTCAAATCTTTCAATTTAAAAAGCCCTCCTATGTGAATTTAAAAAATTGTTCAAAATTATGAAAATGTCATTACGTTTCGTAAGTTTTTTATAAGAAATTGTTTCTTCATTCTAACTCCATTTTTCTTTCTGTTTGAGCCTGAGATTTTCATTTTTAGGAGTTTAGAATGCTTTTCAAATTTTTTAGGACCTTAACTACATCATTGTAGGGGACTTCCTTTTATATCCGGTGAATTTCATTCATTGATGAAGAAATCGTACGTTATGTTTCTCACATTTTCTCTCATTTTCAAAGAACCGGATGTCACAGCTTGTGTCCTATCAGCTTATGGCAAGTGTAGAAGGAACCATAGAAGTAGACCATGCCCTGTGTGTTATAATTGTGGGAAGCCTAGACACTATACATGGACTTGCATAATGTCACGAAAGTCAGCTTCATCAATCAAACCACTTGTACAAGGATGGGTGTTTGCACTTATATAGTAAGAGGCTAGTAGGTCCCCTAATCTAATTTGAGGAATTATCCTTATCCATGATCATGTTGTAGATGCATTATTTGATTCAGGTGTGATCCACTCATTCATCTCATATGATTGTGTTAGGCATCTAGGTTTTAAAATTATCTTGTTGCCATTTGAATTATCTATGTCTAACCCTACTAGATATTCGATAATTACATTTGATGTGTGCCTAAATTGTGTTGTACAATTGGATAGCCATTGTACTTACCCTTGACCTGATTTGCATCCCTTTGCATGACTTTGATGTAATCATTGGTATAAATTAGTTGTCAGCTAATAATGTGATACTTGATTGTAATCATAAGATTGTCTCCTTATTTATTGATATACTTGATTCTTGTCTTGTGATTGAGCTTGCTTGTGTGTCTGCTACCCAAGCCGGGAGATACTTTAGACGTGGTTGCCAAGGGTTTCTTGTGTTCTTTTCATTGCATGCTAAAGTGGAGGATGGGTTGGAGGATGTACTTGTGATTGGGAAAGTCCCTAAGGTTTTCCCTAAAGAGTTTTGTGGACTACCTCTAGAGAGAAAGATAGAGTTTTCCATTAATTTGGTACCTGGCATAAGTCCAATCTCTAAGGCTCTATAGAGAATGGCACCTGTTGAGTTAGTTGAGTTGAAGAGTCAAATAGAAGATTTATTGGAGAAAGGGTTTATTAGGCTGAGTGTGTCACTATGGGGAGCACCGGTATTGTTTGTCAAGAAAAAGGATGGTAGTCTTAGACTTTGTATTGGCTATAGAAAATTAAACTAAATAACCATAAAAAAATATCCTTTACCTAGAATTAATGACTTACTTGACCAATTAGCTTGGGCATAAGTCTTTTTAAAAATTGAACTTAGATCTAGACACCATTAATTTAGAGTCAAGGCTAAAGCGTACTTAAAATAGCCTTTAGGACTCGATACGACCATTATGAGTTCCTAGTCATGCCATTTGGATTAACTAATGCCTTTACTATTTTTATGGACTACATAAATAGGATGTTTAGGCCATATCTTGACCAGTTTGTGGTAGTGTTCATTGATTATATCCTTGTCTATTTCAAGAGTAGTTTAGAACATGAAAAACATCTTAGGATAATTTTTTAGACCTTGAGAGAGTATTAGTTGTATGCCAAACTCAGCAAGTGTGAATTTTGGTTGTGAGAAGTAATGTTCTTAGGCCATATGATTTCGAAATAAAGGATAGCGGTAGATCCCAATAAGGTAAAAGTAGTACCGAATTAGGAGATACTCACAACAATGACTGAAATCCATAGTTTCTTGGGTCTAGCCATCTATTATAGGAGGTTCATTAAAAGATTTTCCTAATTAGCCATACCCTTAACAAAGTTGACTAGGAATGACTAACTATTTGTGTGGGATATCAAGTGTAAAAATGCCTTTCAAGAGCTTAAGGATAGGTTGACCATTGCACCTGTGTTAGCAATACTTAACCCTAAGTAAACCTTTATGGCTTATAATGATGCCTCTAAGAAGGGTTTAGGTTGTGTTTTAATACAACATGGTAAGGTGATAGCCTATGCTTCTAAGCAACTTAGACCTTATGAAGAGAATTATCCTACCCATGACCTAGAGCTAGTGACTGTAGTTTTTACCCTTAAGATTTGAAGGCACTATCTTTATAATGCACAATTTAAGATGTATAGTGATTATAAGAGTTTGAAGTACTTGCTTGATTAAAAGGAGTTGAACATAAGGCAAAGTAGGTGGATGGAGTTTCTTAAGGATTATGATTTCTTCTTAAAGTATCATCCAAGAAAGGCAAATGTTGTCGCTAATGCCTTGAGTAAGAAATCTATTCATGTGGCAATGATAATGCTTAAGGAGTAAAGATTGATTGAAAAGTTAAGAGACTTGAACTTGTCCATAACCGTACACCCTAGTAGCCTTTTTATGGGTGAGTTGGGATAGAAAATGATTTTAAAAGGGGAATTAAATAGGCCCAAGAGCTAGATGAGTATTTAGGTAAGATCAAATATCAATTAGGAAATAAAGAGGTCAAGGACTTTGGCCTACCATATGATGGTCTGATACGGTATCAGGGTAGAGTGTGCATACCTAAGGATGAGGAAGCAAGAAATATAGTGCTGTTTGAAGCCCATAAAAGTAGGTACACCATCCATCTGGGCACCACTTAAATGTATAAAGACTTTAAGGTGAGTTTTTGGTGGCTTGGAATGAAGTTAGACATAGCGAAGTTTGTAGCCAAGTGCCTAGTTTGGCAAATAATCAAGATTGAAAATAAAAAATTCATAGGTTTGTTACACCCTTTAAGGATTCCAGAATGGAAATGAGATAGTATATCCATAGATTTTGTGATGGAACTGCCTAGGACATCCTCAAGGTATGATGCCATTTAGGTGATTGTGGATAGGTTGACAAAGTTTGTCCACTTTCTAACTATTAGAGCCACTTATCCTTGAAATAGATTAGTACAACTATATGTTCATGAGATTGTGAGATTGCATGGTGTCCTTAACAGTATTGTATCAAATAGAGACCCCAAATTCATATGAAAATTTTTGTAGTTCCTACAAGAAGCTTTAGGCACTAGTCTTAACTTTAACACTACTTATCATCTTCAGTCAGATGGATAGACTGAGAGAACCATCCAAACCCTTGAGGATATAATTAGGGTTAGTGTACTAGAATTGAAGAGGAGTTAGGATGTGTATCTACCTTTAGCTGATTTTTCCTACAATAATACCTACCATTCTAGTATCTAGATGATACCATTTGAGGTGCTTTATGGAAGAAAGTGTAGATCACCCTTGTGTTGAGTAGAACTTAGTGATAGAATCCTCTTAGGTCTAGACATAGTGTACTAAACCACCCATATGATTAAACACATCAAGAAAAAATTGCTAGCTACCTAGAGTAGGCAAAAACGTTATGCAGATAAGAGAAAGAGATCCTTAGAATTTATGGTAGGAGTCCATGTGTTTTTTAAGGTTACTTTGGTGACAGGCATAGGATAGTCTATAAAGTCAAGAAAGCTCAGTCCTCATTACCTTGGTCCCTTTTAAATCCTTGAGCAGATAGGACCCATGGCCTACAGAGTTGCTTTACCTCTAAATTTGGCCCAATTACATGATATGTTCCTTGTATCCCAATTGAAAAAGTATCACTTGGACCCATCACATGTTATTGAGCATGAAAATGTGCATCTATAAGATAATTTATCTTTTGTGGTTGAATTGGAAAGGATAGCGGACTCAAAAGTCAAACAGTTGTGTAATAAGAACATCCTCCTAATAAAAGTGGGACAGAAAGGAATAACGATTAGTGAGGCAATTTGGAAGATAAAGGAAGTTACGAGGAACTAGCACTTTTTGAGTAAGGTATGTCTAATTTTGAGAACAAAATTGCTAAAAGGAAGGGAGAACGTAATACCCTGAAATTAATTAAGAATGATTATGTTGAATTAAGGGATTAATATAGGGGATTTGGGAAGATTAAGGAAATAAGGATTTATAAAGAAATGAATTTCTTTTAAACATCTTGAAACAATAATCATTTTTGGGTCATTGTTAGGTGAATATATATTAATTATGGTTATGAATTTAATTAGTGGAATTGATTGAGGGAAGATGGACATTTAATTTGGACCTCATGATCAACTTATTCATGCCATGAGCCAATTATTAAAGCCCACTCATAGTTATAAGATGGTCAAATTCCATTTCTAGAGGCCCAACTATAATCTTGTGTAAACCTAATTTAAATAAATCCATATAACCTAGCCTAGTAAGCCAATTTTTGAACCCACATGGATAATGGGCTTTTGGGTCAGCCCAAACCTATCTAAAACCCTAAAATGTTCAGCTTTTCTACCCTATTTTGTAAACACAAACCATTTTTCAGCTAAGAGAGAGTTTCATTTTCGCATCTTGAGAGGGAGGCTAGGGTGCCATCATAGTTTGGCTCCATTATGCATTTCTAAGGGAAGAATAAGTTAAGGTCAGTCATATAGAACATATTCCTCTCATTTTCCTTACAATTTGGTCTAAATAACTTCTAGTCTAGTGGATTTCTACCTCATTCCTAAGTCTGAAACTTGCTTCTTTGGTGGCTCCTTTGATAATTTTTAAAGGTTGAGGTTAGTAGAATTATTAGGTAAGAAGTATCATCTCCTTATTTTGATGTATTCTCTGCTAAATAATGGCCCTAATAACTGACTTACATAATGGGCTTTGATTATGTGTGAAAATACCTAAAATTTGGAGTGAAACCTTAAAGTCTTTGGTATGGGAAGGCTCACATCCGAATTTAAGTTTTCTTGGAGTCTAGGTAAGTGCCTCTTAAATATTCAAGATGCTAGGAATGTTAGGTAACCAATTTTTATGTTTGGTTTTAATATATTAGTACTTTTAGAGTGTGGGGACTTACCTTTGGCTTCAGAACTTGACTCAACTAAGTAAGATAATAGGGGTTTGAATTTTAATTCATTGCATGTGCTTTGTTAATATGATATCTACAGTATACATATATTTTATTATGCTAAATGATTAGTTGGTTACTTGTTGTTATTATAAACTGTGAGCATGTCCTTGGTGGACCTGTGGTGTAGTTGCCACCTTGCATTATGCTTCAATTGGGTACCAAGTTGTGATTAGACTCATGAATATATTGAGCCCCGAGTGTGCTCAATAGGGAGTTGGCACCATGGGCGAGCCTTTCCTTGTGTTATTGGCTATTAATATGATGTATGTAATTGCTTGTATGAGATAGTAGCCACTGGTAGCTTAACTAGTTTATTTGCTAATATGATGGATGCTTATAATGTTTATCTGATTAAAAATGAATTTATGCTTATTAAATTGTACCTATGTTTGGAATTATCCCTTGGTTACTGAGATTTTAGGTGAATGTTTTTTGGATATGGGAAAAGGGAAACAAGTAGAAAAAAAAGTAGAAAACACCCTTAATTTGAGGCCATGTGTGGAACTTCTACACTTGGACCATTTTGACCTAGTGTAGATGCTAATTTTTGTGATTTATTTTGTATAGCATCATCATGCACTCATATCGCCAAGTGTAGGTATTATGATGTTTTGTAATTGAACAGTGTAACTAATAAGAAGTTAGATGTTATATCACGTGAAATTTGATGCTTGTACCTAGGATGATTTGATATCAGTTATTGCTAATGAAGAACCATTACTTATTTCCTTGAGAGTGTAATTATGTTATGCAATGAATGATTATCTAGAGTAGGGTTGTATGGAAGCTTAGTTGGAATATACATGTATTTTAATGGTCTTGTTAGTAACTTGAGTACCCAATGATATCATAATGTTCTAATATATAATAGTAATCAATTGCCATGATTCCCCTAAGCCTATGAATAATGAGGATTATTATGAAATTGTGGTATTTGGGAGTGAAGAGGTCGATAAAACCACATATGTTAGCTATAGAGGCCTTAGAATTCATTTAGTGTTGAAGGTAAATGGTTGGAGAGTGTGGAAATGAGAGAATAAGATCAGAAGGAATTGAAGTCGTAGCTAAGAGTCATCCAGATGCTTAGAGCACCACATCGCAAGGTGGTAAGTTGTGGCATAGAATGGGAAAACTAAGTCTAGAGGGTACCTAAGAGCAATCTCACCACAGCAAGTGTTAGGCGAGATGCTTAGGAGAGTTTTAGTAAGGTCTCTCTTCGTGGTGCCATGTAGGCTTACCATGGTGAGACTTGGGGAAAAATTTTCTTAAGAGTTCTAGGGAGGAACCTCAACGCAATGTAAATGGTTCAAGTCACAGTGAGGCACAGGATTTTAGGAACAATATGTTCCCGAGAGCAACTTCGCCTTGGCGTGGAAGGTCGTGGCCACGACAAGAAACACCTATCTTAGTTTATGAGCTCCAGTAGTCAGTCAAGTTGTGGCACGGGTATATCAAGTCTCGATGTGAGTCCAGTAATTTAGATTTTAGGTTCTTGTAACTAGTTTAGCCATGGCAAAGATGTCCAAGTCATGGCCTAAAAAAATGAGCTTTCATTTCTAGCCTTTTGTACTTAGTTTTCATGATGATAATGGAATGTAATGGCTTGGAAACAATTATAAGAGGGTTTTGTGAGTGTAGAATTAGTGATAACATGAGTTGAAGGACTTATTTGATAACTTAAATCCCTTATAGGCTTAAATTGCTTTATTTTCTAAATAACAATCCCCAAGAATAATAAGGTTTGAATTCCCTCTGTATTTCCACTTCTGATGGATCATTAATAATGTTTAACTCAAGAAGAAGAGATTAAAAGTTAATTATGACCAATTAGCATGACTTGTAGTTAAGGTTGTTACAATTTAAAAAAAAAAAGGGTACAATGAGGCATGACCTTCTCATTGATTTCAAGCATTTACATCACCTTTAAGTGGAAATGAATGACCTTATCCCTAAATATAACCTTCGACCATAAAAATGGTGTAGGGAGACATGGCCTTCTCATTCATTTCATCTCATATACATTTCATAGGCAATCAAATAGCAAGAAATTCACAAACAAGCATTTCATATAACAATTCAAAGGAAATACATTTAAAAAGGTAAGCAATTACCTAGATATCTACCTAAAAGGTTTCCTATCTACTCTTTGGTATATGCTTAAAATCTTGCTATAATGATATCAATTAACATGTATATAGCCACCTAAGAGTGTAACAACCCAAAATTAGTTAAGTAAAATTATAGAAAACCTAGGACTTTATTTTAGGGAAAATAAGAAATTATCATTGAAATTAAGAGAAATTATGAAAAAATAAAAAATTTCTAGGAAAATAATTATTTGGAGTACATTTTAGGCAAATAATAATTATTTGGTGATTTTTAGTGAAAAATAAATTTAATTGTAGAATTTAAATTTATTTAAGAGAGATTGATTAGAGAAGTTTTGAAAATTTTAATTTAAAGCCCAGTAATTAATTTGACTCTATTAAAAATTACTTTTAGAAGCCCAAACTAAGTTATAAGTTGAGATCCAACCCATTTGGACTTAATAGGCCAAAGCCCAATACCTAAATGTAAGCTAATAGACCAAAACACCCCTAAGTTAGCCCAAACTCTCACTTAAGCTCACTAAAACACTAGACCCTCCCATTTCATGATAAAAAACATGTTGGACAACAAAGGGAAAAGTGAAAATGTAGAAGAAAGAGAAGGGGCATCGTTCTTCACCTTCTAAGCTTCGATCTACTAAGGAGACATGAGATTTGGGCAAAGTGAGTGAAAGGAAACTTGTTCTACTCAACTTTATCTACATTTTAAATGGAATAACTTATCATTTTAGAGGTTTTCATTAAACTCAAAATGCTAAAAATTAGGAATTTTGATGCTTCCTTACTTGATTTCTGACCTTGTAGGCTAGTAGAGTTGTTGAGTAAGTATTCATGCTCAAATTTCAAGTGTTGTGAGTGACCCATTGTGGATTCAAGTAGTTTTAGCCTCAAATTAGTACCATTAGTGCCATTAGCTATATGGAAGATTGGTTAAGTGCCTCCCATCATTTTGTCATGTGTATGTGCTAAAATTTCATCATTTGGGTTGATTTTTTGTATATGGCTATCACATGTGCAAAATTCAAGAGGAAGTGATGACTCATTAACTTGGTCAAGTGAGTTTAAATTGGTACTTTGAAACTCTTGACAGTTTGGTCATTCATTGGATAAGTATTTCCTTTCATTTTATAATGTTAAAGTATTAAAATTTTACTATATGGACTAATTTTTGGAATGGGTTTTGCTTATGTATGAATATTCAAGTATGTGAGGTGACTAATTAGTTGTTCTTGATTAATAGAGCTTAAATAAGCATCTTTAACTCTTTGGAAGGTTAGATGAGTGTTTTCTACTTGATTGTTGGTGAAATTAACAGATGAGTATGGGATTCCTTAGTTATTGATGGGTATAAAATTATGTTGATGCTTGTTCTAGGTTTGTTGGGCCTTTTAGAATGCGTTAGTAGTTAGAGGAAGAGTAATTTAATTTCATTAAGGTAACTAAGGGTTAATTCCTTGCATTTGTGTAGTTTGATCATATGTTTATTTGTACATTTGATAGCTAATGATTAGTTTAACTACTTATTGTATAACATGGACCATGATCATATTTGTGTATGTAAAGCTGTGATCATACTTTCACTTGTACATTGTGTTATGATCATACATTGAGTCATAATCATACTCCTATGAATGCTATCATAACTTACTTTATATAGCTAATTCATATCATTTCCTCTCTAAAGTAGTAAAAATATAATTGTAGCAAAACTTTTAGTAGCCGCTTTTAGCCATTTTCTATGACGAATGAGCCTTTAGGAGTCTAAATTAGATTGTCTTACCATTTTAATCCATAAACTCCATAGACACATTTGGTTTAATCCACATGTGCATCCTATAGGTCCTAATTGCACAAGGGAGTTATATAACCCAATTTGGCCTCCTTTGACATATTATGAGCCAAATTTCAAAAATTCATAACCTTGGCTACATAACTTTGATTTATGCAAATTTAGCACGTATGAAAAATTTATGATTTAGATATCATGCTATAAAAATTTTAAGTAAAAATGAATCCATTTGGACCTTGAAAAGACACAAAAACCTAGGGTTATGTAAGGTGAACAGAACTACATAATTTTGCATTTTTGGACTAGATTAAAAAATTCACCAAATTTTTTATAGAGTCTAAAAAAAATACTATCTTTGGCTTGTTGGAAAGTTCTATAAATCCTCTAAATGTCCATCAAATTTCAACCCTAAACTAGATCATCTAGGTTGTCAAGGTTACATGCAATTTATGACTTATTTGTACCAGCTTTTTGTTCTAGAGTGGTCCATTTGGGCCCTAATATGAAATCTCTTCTCTTGAGCAAATTTTAATCCATTCATATTTCATTTCCATAAAGGTCAATATAAGAAATAAGGCTAGCTATTAAAACTCATCATCTCACACCCAACCATGCATATGGAATCCAAGATACATAATATAGCAATACATGTCCCATTCATTTCTAATTACAACAAAATGGCATATATTCATGATCACACTCTTGCACATGAAGTGTTGTTACATATCATCATAGTATACATCATATTTGCTACCACTTAGTTCTATAATATACATTAAACAATTATATATATCAAAAAGCTATTACAACACTTCCTAATGTTCTAATTCTTCTTAATTTTTCCTTCTCCTTGCTTGAAAAGCTTATCATAGTTTGTGGGAGGAAAAAAGGATGAGATTCTTGGAAGAGTCTCAATAGAAATTCTCATTTCACATCAAAGTATACAATGAATGCAAATGAGAAAATGCAAGCACATAGGCTATATGCATTAAGTAGATCAAACATGAAAATTGACATGAAACTTTAACTCTTATCTAGTCATGGCATAAAAACATATTAGTTAGGCTCAACTAGACTTAATCTTAGGCTAAAGAAGAGCTACTATGCTTAATTTCCCGCCATAGATAACTAGGAGCCAAGCATAATATCATACATGCATAAAACTTATGATAAAAGCTAATTTAAATCATAACTTGTAACAATCCTAACTTCTAAATACATTAATTAAGATTAATTGGTATCTTAAACATGAGTACTTAAGGTTAAACATTATTAATAGTTTATTAATGGTTAATAACCTAAGGAAATTTGAACCCTTTTTTTTAGTTACTCCTAATCACCAAATAGGTGAGCAAGAAGATTCACAACTAAAGGATAACAAAATTCTCATATAAGATCTCCATCCCATCCACATTTAATCATAAAAAGCATAAAACTTATTTACATTAGTTGCAAGTTAATATATGTCATCACTATAGGAAGGTTTAGAGACTTAAGCTGTTACTTATAAAGGTTTGGCTACAACGAAGTTAGTTTTTGTGACTTAAAAACTAAAATTTTAGACTTACACTGTGATTTAGAGTATCCACGATGCTGTGAGGTTGCCTACTGTAACTCTATTGGGCAAAATTCGCAATTCTCATCATGACTCAAGAACTCCACACCGTGTAATATCTCAAAATTAATTAAGGATAATTATGATTAATTAGGAGTCGATATGGGTTTAATTAGAAAAATTAATTAAGAGAGGTGGGCATTAATTTGAGCCTTATGATTTATTTAAGTAAGTTTGGAGCCTAATATAGAAGCCCAATCATGCCATGAGCTTAGTAACAACCCAATATTAGTTTTCTTGTAGGCTCAACTTAAATTTTCTGGAAGCCCAAAAAAAAAACTTAGAAGTGAATTTAAGTGAGACAAGAGTCATTTAGTCTTAGCTCAAACTTAAGGAAGTGAGTTTAAATAGGTCTTAAGCTATTAGATCAATATATTCTACCCTTAACATTAAAATTCTATAGCCCAACCCAATGAACCTTAGCCTAATTCTAAAAATAAATTAGACTATGGATAATATTAGGCCTAATGGACCACCCTACTTACTCTAAAACCCTAGGGGACTTATCACTTCATTATTTGGGTGCTGAAGCTTGAGGGTTCTGTAGAACAAAGGGAGAAATTTTGCACAAGTGAAATGATGGCTAAGGTTCCTCATCTTCTAGACTCCGATTTGCAAGATTTAGCTAAGGTAACTTGTATATAAGTTAATCCTCTCTTCTTCCTCTTCAATTTGAACTGATTGGTTTCTCATTTGGAGCATTTTCATTTCCCACCCAAAGTTAAAACTTGTTGCTTGGTGTTCTATGGTGGATTTTCAGAGGTTGAGGCTATGGGTGTTGTTGGGTAAGTATCCTCTTCCCATTTTGATGCATTTTTTGCGAGTTTGAGACCCCTATAGTTGACTTATGATATAGGCTTTGGTTTTATGTGAAATTACCCAAACATTAGAGTGAACTATGTTGGTTTTTGGTGTGGGGAAACTAGAACTCGAAATTTAAATCTATTGATGGTTAGGTAAGTAACCTCTAGGTAATCATTAGTAGTTCAACTCTTTGGGTATCTGATTTGTTGGTATGAATGATGATAATTATGCTTATCATAGACTTGAGGTGCATTTGGATTTTAATGGTAACTATAGGAAGAGAATTGGCTTTATTGAGGTAACTGGGATTATTTTTCTAATTCTATGTATATGCTTGTTTTAATTTGATATTTGTTGTACATGTATGATTTTGGAATGTTAAATAATTAGTTAGCTACTTTATTGTATTATGATTGGACCTTATGAGTCTATGGTGGAGCTGTGGTATGGCTGCTACCCATTGTGCTTTAATCAAGCATCGACTTATGATCAAACCCAAAATGTACTGAACCCTGGTTATGCTCATTAGGGAGCAGGTGCCATGGACGGGCCTCTCCCAGTGTTATTGGCTTTTAACACGTTGGATGTGATTGCTGGTATGGGATAGTAGTTATTTGTAGCTCAACTAGTTTATTTGCTAATTGAATTAATGATTTTGGTATTTGATGATATGAAAATGATATTAATTAATTTCCATATATATATATATATATATATATAATTTACCCCTTGTTACTATGATTGTATATCTCACCTCAATTACGGGTTAACATTTTAGGGACCGGACCTTTTAGTGGCAAAGAAAAATTAATAGAAGCTTATGGTACGGTTTGGTAGCACATAGGTTTGGAAACCCGATAGGGTTGGGTTTGTGTAATGAGAATATTAGTTTTTTTTATGTATTTGCCGCATTGCATCATGAATTGCCAAGTATAAGGATTGGTTATGTAATCTAATTACCATGAGATCAAACATTGTGATTGCAATCGACTAATAATTGATGAATGACTAGATGCCTTATGGCCATTTAGCATTAGCCCTATAGATATGTGTAATTGAACCATTTTTGCTATCATGGAATAGGGGTTGACTGATATGAAACCTTGTTAATCCCAAGATATGGTTTACTATTCAGAAATGTAATCATGTAATACATTAGATGGTGACTTAAACTAGTGATGTGTGGAACTTTTAATGAAATTATGTTTGGGTAATAATGTTGGTGGTTTATGAATCCTTTGCTGTCATAAATCTTGGAACTTGTTGATATATGGTAGCTAGATGAGTAAGAATCAACACCTAAGTCTTAAATTGGTAATGATAAGTAACTTAGGTAAATCAGGTAGATTAATGCCATTAAAGCCCTATAAACTAATGTAGAGTGGCCCTAGAGTACTGTTAGAGGGAGAGTTGGAGTGTATAGGACAAAACTTAAAAAGAATTTGTGTAAAAGAAGGTCACGCCACAGCCAAGAAGAGCTGAGCCACGGTCAGGAGAGTGACAGAAGCGAGGAACGCTAGGGCACAAGGTGTCTCGCCATGGCATAAAATGAAAATATTGCCCAGTGAGTGTAACAGAGAGCAACCTCACCATGGTGCAACATGTAACACCATAATATCTTAACTCCAATTCATCTCCCTCTAGGCTTGATTCCATATGATTTTCAAAGAAAATGATCAAAACCGTGGTATTTTACTACTTTAAGTCGGGGTTTAACCGGTCATATTTTGCCCCGTGGGTCTCATGAACCCATCATTCACATCCTCTACTCAATTACCATTTATAAGACTTGTACATAGCCTCAAAAAACTCATAAACCACGGATATGAAGCCAAAAACCAAGAAAATGCAATTTCTCAAATGAGCCTGAAAGTCAGATTTTTGGCTTTAACTTTGGAAAATCATAACTAATTCTAGAAAAATGGGAATCAAGCAAATCATAGCTTCCTAGAAATCTTTGGATGTTAAATTCACATTAAAAATAACTCCCAACTACAATCTCAGCGTTTGGACCATCATTGACATCGAAAAAGAAATAGATGTCTGGCTGTCCCTGATACTGGTGCAGTGTACTGTCATAAACTTCGAAAATTCGTAATTAATTCCACAAAAATCCAATCTGGGAAAACTATACCAATTTGGAAAGCTACAGATGTTAACTAGAGGAAAGAAATAATTACATATCAGTTCAGGAGCTCTTGGACCTCGAAAACTGATGGAACAGTAACAAAGGTTGGAAAGCTTCCCTGATGCTGATACAGAACTTTAGAAAGTCGTTTCTCTCTCTACAGACCTCCAATTGAGGTGCTTCCAGTTGGTATAGGTCACTGTGGATATCTGGTTTATGCTCATAAAATTTCATGACAATTGGATACCATTTGATCTATGAATGACATGAATTCATTTTCGGACTTATTGCACAGTACCATGACCAAAACCATTAAAATTTCCAAACTTCAACAATTCGCCAAATATTCCCTAGACCTCCAAATATTACCCACTTTAGCTTCTCAAGAAGCTCTCAATATACTCTAGAGGCATGCCAAATTTCATATCAAGAAGAGCTCATCTAGTCATACTTTGACAGAGCTCACAAAATTGGCGGTTTTGGCACCCACAATGGTTCATAATGGGTCCAAATGGCCTCCCACATGCTCTAGCATCTCTTGGGCAAGTTTGAAAGTACAAACATAGCATATATGAATAGGCTAAATGATCCAAGTCATCATACAGTTCAAAATCACTATGCTACGGAACAAAATGCACTATCACATGTAAGCCACAAAAGGGCCAAATTCTACATTCTCATTACTTTGGCTCTTTACACAGTTCATACATCACTTATACATATGTTTACATGTGCTCACATATTTACAACTCAAAAATGATAGGTGCATATTCATTTTGGCACCTCTTTACAACAAAAGAACTACACGTTTCTCTAAGCATTCTCAACTAGACTCCTTGGTGTGCACTTGCTTCTCCTTGAGCTCCACCTAAGATGTTAAGATGGGAGAGGGAGGGGGTGAGATTCAGGGAATCTCAATAGCTCATACTCATTTAAGAAGCAATCAAGATATATAAACCAGTCAAAGCATGCAAACAAGTCATAATGACACAACATATGTGTTTCATGCCATGATATCATATCAATGCCAAAAATAGGCTCTAGGGACTTTTGGTCTAGCCTCACCTAAGCTTTGGGACTTTTGGATTGGCCTCACCCTTGGTTTAAGGACTTTTGGCTCCACCTTGCCCATCTCAAGGGACTTTCGGCACCACCTCACCTGAGCAATTTCCACAATTCATATCATAAGCATATTGGTACCAATGCATCAAGGCAACATCAAATGGCATGTCTCATCATACAAGCACATACACTAGTATACAATGACTATTACACATCCAAGAATGCAACAAGAAAGAGTAGAGAGCTACCTTATCGGCTAACACAAGCCTTCCCTTTCAATTTCTCTTCTCCCTTCTTGATTTCACACTCACAACTAGATGGAGTTGCTTCCTTTGAGCCTAAGCATAACAAAGAGCATGGGATTATTCTCTCATAACTCAAATAAGTCCTCACAAAGCTCAAGGGGCTCTTTATCGAAGCAAACCCCCGCTACACATGTAAGAACTAGGGATTCTCTCTCTAGAATTTCACTCACTCTCCTTCCTCTCTCAAGCTCTCAAAAAGGAAAGGAAAGAAGAAGAAATGAAGCTACATGAGCTCTACCCTTCCTCAAGAGTGGTTTTCCACTTTCTCTCTTCTGAACCAAACCTAAATCAACTACTAAACCATATAAAGAGAGGGCAAAGAGAGAAGAATAACATGTTAAGGAGAAAAGTTATGGAAATCTCAAGATTGCTTACCTCTTTGCTTGTTCTCCTTCCTTCTCTAGGTCTCTCTCTCTCTCTACAGCCCTTTCCTTTCTCTTAGTCGAAGCTTAGGTCAGTTTATAGAGAAAGGAAGAGTTTGGAAGTTTTAAAAGGTCAAAATCTCTCTTTTCATGCTTTTTCGGACTAACCCTCGCTATAGCGAGCCATAACCCTCGCTACGGCGAGCTCGTGTCAGTCTTAGACTTTCGCTTTCGCTATAGTGTACGCTACAGCGAGCAACGCCCTGGTTTTTGTATGGGATGCCCGCACTTGCTATAGCTAGAAGCATTTTTGCTATAGCGAGAAGGCACTCTCGCTATAGCTAGACCAATTCTCACTATAGCGAACAGGTACATTCGCTATAGCTAGGTTATAGCTAGCAGACTTCGAAAATTTTCAGCCTTCGAAAATTTTCAGCTTTTCTTTTCTTTTTCTCTCTTTTTTCCCGGTTGTTACACAACATGTTTTGCCATGACGTAAGTCAAGGAAATCAAGTTGAGTGTCCTAGTAACTAGTTTTACTGTAGTGTAAGTATAACTTGCCATGGTGCGAATCGTGAAAATTGCTACAATAGCTCTAGGATGCATTTTCTGCCATGGTGCCATGTAGGCTCGCTGTGGTGAGACTTGCAAAAATATGAGAAATTGAACCCGAGAGCAACTTCACCACGGTGCAAAAATCATAGGCCACGGTGTAAGATACGAAACTTGGTTTTTAGGTTCCAATAACCAACTTAGCCACGACGGAGAAGGTCTAAGCTACAGCGAAGGTTCCCCAACTCCTATTTTTGATTTAGAGACCTTGAGATTTGCTATGTTAATATTGTGCAATGACTTAGGAGTTTTTATATGAGGTTTTTATAAGTTGAAATCAGTAGTAAGATGAATTCAAAGTCTTATATGATAACTATGATTACTTGTAGAGTGGTTATTTAGTTAATGGCCCTAATGATATCAAGGTTCAAAATTTCCCCACTTTCTCCTATTTTTAATTAATCATAATGACTTTAAACCTTGATTTGTGACTATTAATCATGCTATTAAGCCTAATTAGAGTAATTAAGAATTAGGGTCGTTATACACCATGGCGAGATGTGCTACTAGAGCATTGTTCCCACTTTTCTCGATTCTCACCATGGTAAGCCCTACTTGTGTCGTGGCAAGATTACTTTCTGGAGCTCTCCTCCTTCATTTCTTTCGAGTTGCACTACAACTATAAGACTTGTGCTGTGGCATGTAACACCCCAAAATTAATTAAGGTGTTAATCATGGATTGGGTTGATTAAGAATAATTAATATGGAATAATCGGGTAAGTTAAGTGAATGAAAATTTTGAGAAATAAATTATTAATATGAGTTGAGAATTAATTGGAATAGAAACTTCATCTAGGCCTAAATTAATGTAAGAGATCATGATAATAGGCTAATGGAGGCCCAATAAGTTAGGTGTAGACCCAATTTGATTTAATGTGATAGAGGCCCAAGATCCACCTTTTATAGGCTCTTATAAATGGCCCAATAAATCTTGTGCAAACCCAAAACAATGGAGTTCTTAAAACTAGGCCTAACCTAATTAAAACCCAGCAACCCAACACATGAAGCTGGCCCAACAAAGCTAAAATCTGAAGCCCATTTGGAGTTAGATCTTTGGAGTAGCCCATAACCCATAGAAAAGCCAACTTAAACCCTAAAAACTAACCTAGCCACCCCCATTTTGCAGAACTATAAGAAACACACACAAAATTCGGAGGTCCAAAGGAGAGGTTAGGGTTCTTAGTATGTTTCCACCATTTCCCACTTTTAGAGCAAGATTCGGCCAAGGTAATAGTTTTATAATTTAATCCTCTCATCTTTCTCTTTAATTTGACCTAATTAATGTTCCAATTAGAGCACTTTCACCCACACCTAAAATCTGAAACTTGCCATTTGATGTTTCTATGGTAAAATTTCGTAAGTTGAGGCTAAGGCTAACATTAGGTAAGTATAAACTCTTCTTCTTGAGGTATTTTCTACTGGTTTGAGACCCCAATGATTGGATTATAGTATAGGTATTAATTTTTTACGAATTTGCTTAGGATTTAGGGTGATATATTGAAGTTTCTGGTAGAGGACACCTCCATTCTGAATTTTAGGACTTTGTAGTGTGAGGAGGATTTTGTACCACTAGTGGCTTTTGTAATTTGTCTACAAGTGAGGTAACAGGGACTATATTAATTCCATGCATATACTGCTTTAATTTCATATTTGCTGTACATGAATGATTTGAAATGCTAAATGAATTGGTTGGCTATCTATTGTATTGTGTTTAGATCTTGTGAGTCTATGGTGGAGCTGTGGTACGACTGCCACCTGTGCATGTGTTTCGATCGGGCACCGGGTTATGATCAATCCCTAGATGCATTGAGTCCTGGTTGTACTCATTGAGGAGTGGGTGTGATGGACAGGCATCTCCTGGTGCTATTGGCCTTTAACGTGTGAAATTATGATTGCTAGTATGGGATGGTAATTATAGTAGCCTAACCATTTCCTTTGCTGATATGTTTAATATGATTCTGATGTTGATTTTGATTCATGCATATATGTTAATTAAATTGGATATTATGAATGGAAATTTCCTTGGTTACTGAGATTCCCATCTCACCCCATTTCATGGGATTATACTTTCAGGTGAAGGCTCTTCAGGTAAAGATAAGGGGAAGCAAGTAGATGAAAATCCATGAGCTCCAACCATGTAGGGAGAAGGCTACACTTAGACTGATTTATTTAGTATAGATGCTAAATTTTGTATTCCCTTTTGTATAGCATCATCATGTAATCATGTTACCAAGTATAGGCTCTTATATTTTGATTACTTAGGATGTATCTATTGAGGAGTTAGGCCTCATCTTAGCTTGATATTGGATGTATGGACCCATAACACCTTATGTATGAATTTTATTGAATTTATGGTATAGTATACTATTAGAAATATAATTATGTGATGTATTAGATACTGATATGAACCATTGATGCATGAAATCTCTCACGGAATGTGTATCGAATGTTAATTGTCAATAGTGCATGAATTCTTATTATCATTAATCCATGAATTTGCTGACATGTGGTAATTGGGCGAGTAGGAATTAGTAATGAGGGGAAGTGGTCCTAGGGTGTTCCTAAGAAGAGAATTGGAGTGCATGAGATAAAATTTGGGAGATGTAGTTACAAGAGGGTTCACGCCATGGCTAGGAAGGCCTCGCCGCAGCCTGAAGAGTGACAGTGGCGAGGAACACAACGGCTTAAGGAATCTCACTGTGGCTCAGTGCAAAAAAAATCATCCAGGAGGGTGGCAAAATGAAACCTTGCCACTGCGCAATAGGTATCGCCACGGTGCTAGTCGAGGAAACTAAGTAAGGAGTGTCCAGTAGTGAGCCTCGCCGAGGTGCAAGAGTTTTCCACTGAGGCGAGAATCATGGGAATTTGAACAGTAGTCCTAGGAGGCATTTCCACTGCAGTGTCACATAGGTTGGTTGCGGTGATGGTCCAACTCTGCGACAAAATTTGCATAAATTTCCCAATGATTCCCGAAAGTAACTTAGTCATGGCGCAAAGTGAAAAACATAGTTTTCGAGCTTCAGAACCTAACGTAGTAGCGGCGAGAGGGTTTCAAGTCATGGTGCAGGTCTCCAAACTCTTACCTTTAGCCTAGAAACCCCAGTTTCTTCAATGGTAATGCTAGGAAATGATATAGGAACACTTGTGGGAGGTTTTTATGTGTTGGAATTGATGGATGGATGAATCACAAATCCCTCATGATAGTATAATTTCTTTTATGCATTCTCACGTTTGTGGTTGTTTAGTGATGACCCTAATATCAATGCTCAAATTTCCTTATATTTTCATAATGTAATAAATTATAATGACTCCAAACCTTGACCATTAATTATTAATCGTGTATTTAACCATAATTACCATGTTTAGAAGATAGGGTTGTCACATGGCACTCTTAGCCTCTATTACTTTAAACTCACATTTTTCCCACAACTCAAGATGTTTTGGTCATGACTTGGACTCCCACTACTTCTAAACTCTTCCATATTCACCTCAGCTCACTTGTAACTCTTTCTACCTGAATTTTAGAGTTTTTTTTATGGATTATTAGCATGGTTCTAATGACTTAGTAACTTATATACCCTTAAATTGCTAAGCTTCACTATTTGAGAACTTATGGATTGATCAAACCAAACTACCTTACCATATATCAGCAAGTTACTAAATGTGTCAGCAACGGGGTACTTAGAGCCACTAATGATCATATCAAGGTGTGTAATTCCCTGCCATCTAACTTTAGACTACTTTGGAGAAGTTTCCTTGGTCTAAATGGACTTTCTCCCAATCTTAAATGGCTATACTATTCTACTTATTTTACAACCATAACATAACTATCAGTAAAGACCTTTATAAAACAAAAATTCAATCCATGTTCTCATATAACAACAATACCCTTATTCAAAAATATCATTTAATCTTCTTACATACATATTAGTCCAAATGGGTCAATAATAATGTTACATTAGAATTCATGTAAATTAAAGTCTAATCATAAGGAATGTATCTAAAGTTACAAAATGTTAAAATACCTACATTCGACAAAAATGGATGCAACATGATGTTATACACACTAATAATTAAACAAAATTAGCATGTATACAATTCAAATGCTTCCCAAGTGCAGGAGTCCCCCACCCAACCTAAGTCTAGGGATGTTCATCCACTTACTTCCCTTTTTCCTTACCTTAGGAATCTTCATATGAAATTATTAGCCCTTAAGATGGGGTGAGATATGAATCTCAGCAACTGAAGGAAACTTCCATACATATGTACAATTTAATCAGCATAAATGCATATCAAACATAGTTACCAGAAGCATCATCATAATCAATAAATGAACTAGTTAAACTATCAATGACTACTATCCTACACTAGTAATCACATACATCATGTTAATGGCCAATAATAAAGGGAAGGCCCATCTATGGCACCAACTCCCTATTGAACATACTCTAGGCTTAGTGCATTCATGAGTCTGATTATAACTTAGTGCTTGATCGAAGCGTAATGCATGGGTGGCAATTGCACCACAGCTCCACCAAAGATATGCTTATGGTCCAAAACAATAATCAAGTAATCAACTAATCATTTAGCATAGCAAAACATATTATGCAACAAATATCATATTAACAATGCACATACGTAAGGAATTAAAATTTTACCCCAATTATCTCACTTAATTGCATAAAGTTTTGAAGTCAAGATAAGTTTCCACACTTTAGAGGTTCTAGATTAAATCAAAACATATTCTTAGTCACTAATTATAATATAAATCAGACACCATAGAATTTACTCATTATAAGCTACCTAGGAATTACTTACCCAATCACCAATGAGTCCTAAATTCAAACTTAAGCTTCACCCACACTAGAAACCACAATATTCCATTCCAAATTTTGGGTATTTTCGCACAAAATCAAAGCCCATTATGTAAGTTAGCCATTAAGGCCACTATTCAACAAAGAACATGTCAAAATGAGGTGAAAATACTTACCCAACAATCCCTCTAGCCTTAAACTTTGAAAATCCACAAGAAACCACCAAAAGAGCAAAGTTTCAAATTTGGGTGATGAGAAAAAATTTACTAAACCAACAACTATTTAGATCAAAATGTAGAGAAGAAAGAGAGGGACATGTTTAATATGGATTACCTTGACCAAATCTTCCTTTAGAGGTGAGAAATGGTGGAAGAATGCAAAAAAACCCTAACCCCTTTTCTCAAGTGTGAAAATGGCTTCCTTGTTTTGCATAATGTAACAACTTTGCTATTTTCTAAGCTAATTAAGCATAATTGTGTTCTTAATCAAGTGCACCCAATTTGGTTAATGAGTTAGCAATGGATGAAAATATAAGGAAATTCAAACATTTAAATATTCACTATTAAGTTGTACAACGAGATTATTGTTCCTTGAATTCAAAATTCTCATCAACAATTTTTGTCTCAACCAAAATACCTTCAAAAAGCCTAAAAACTCGTATGTATTGGAACAAAAGTCATTACTCATCACTGCCATGGTGAAAATTAGTTATTAATAGCTAAATTGGGAGTTTCAAGTCTTAGACCATGACTTTGAATGGTTGTGTTGTGGCCAACTTGGCCTTTGGAACTTCTAAAAGCTAAATTCTACGCTTACATTGTGATTTGAAGGACTTGCATCATTGCTAAACTTGGGTTTGGACCAATTTTTCCACATAGACACAATTTGCACCATGGCTAACTATTTATGCTGACTGAAATACTTGCATTATGACAAAATTTGCTTTTAGATGATTTTGCACCATGGCTAAAATTACTACTAGAATACTATTAGCTCATTTTGGCCATGACTTGAGAAAACTTGGCTGCGACTTGAGAACCTGCTACACCCAAACATCTAAATGAACGGACTAACAACTTACTACCACTTTAAGATCAATCCTAAGGTCTTTTAATGGCTAAAAGGCAAGGTTGTTATAAGGTTTACACTTCTATAATCTCCATCCAATTGTCTTACCTAACTTAAGGATTTAAAACCTAACCTAATAATTCTAACTTCAATTATCATAGCAAAGGTATATGAAGCCATGAGTGACAACTTCAAATGTGTATTTTTCCTACCAACTAACCTTATACCACTTTGAACAAGTTTCAATGAACCAAATAAACATGTTCCTATCCTTAAAACTCTAGAATACCTCAGATGCAACATATGACTATGCAACATCTCCTAAATCACCTACTCTTTACTTTCATAGTTTGAACTCATTTTTTGAAAATTTTCCAATTTTGCCTCTATTTTTTACTTTCATGGTCTAAACTCATTTTATCTCCTTTTTTAGAACTATCTTTTTTGTAAAATTTAGGTCCTCTAATATATTAAATGCCTTTGGTTTCAAATTAATTAGATTTAGAATAACCCTGAATAATTTGGTCAAAGTTTCGATTAACTGACAACAAAAATTATAAACTAAAAGGGTTTCAATCATTTTGACTGTCCCTATGGTTTTTTAAGCCTTTGTAAACCCTAGCAAGTTTAATTTTATCATTTAAAGCTCCCTCCTTTAATTTTTCAAAAAGTTACTCGAAATTATGATTTTACCACTACATTTATCCTTTAATTTGTTCAACTGTTTTGACTCCGTTTTCGGGCTATCTTTAGGTTCTTAGCCACATTTTTAAATATTCTAAATAACATCCTATTCTAAATTAGTCTTAATTTGCTTTGCTTTAGGGTGATCCTATATTAATTTATTAGTTTCAATTTAGTTTCTAGAAACCTAGTTATTATAGAGAAAGTCAGTTTTGGGGGGCCAAGGGACATGTTGGCCTAATATAAGGAGGAAAATGGTATTTTATAACATTTTTCAAAATGTCCATTATGCTCTTCTACTTCAATTCCTCTGTATGAGCTCATTTCAACTCTTTTTTGAAAACTTTCTTTTTCATCATGAAATATAAGTCTTCTAGTTCATTAAAAATATTTTGTTTCAAATTTATGGAGTTTAAAATCTTACTGAATTGTCTAGTCAAAGTTTAATCAATTGACAATCTAAATTATATATCAGAAGAGTTTTAAGCATTCTGATAATTCCTATGGTTTTTTAGGCCTCTGAGAATCCTAATGAGCTCAATTTTAGCATTTAAAACTTCTTCTTTTAAGTTTTTAAAAAGTTAATAGCAATTACAACTTTGCCACTAGCTTTCGATTCACCCTATTTAGCCTTTTTAGTTTCGATTTCAGGCTATTCTCTATTCCTTAACCATCTTTAGATGTTCTAAGTAACATCTTATTCTTAATTAGCTTCAATTTTCTTTACTTTAGGGTCCTTTTATATTATCATATTGATTTCAGTTTAGTTTATGAAAAATAGGTTATAACACTATCCTGCTATATAAGCACACATTCTAACCCTTTCTTAAAAGTATCACTATAGACTACAAAAGTCTCTCTAAAGTTAGGATAACTAAAACTAGGGTTGTGGTTAACTTATGCTTTAATTCTTGGAAACTCTGTTTACATTTCTCATCCCACACAAATGGCACATCTTTTCTTATAAGCCTGGTTAGTGGTTGGCTATTTGAAAAAAGCCTTGAATAAACTTCTTATAATAGCTTTCCAAATGTAGGTAAGTCCTAATATAACACCATAATTTTTTAGCTTATCTCATGCCATTCTCATGCTTCACATCATGTATTTCATGAAGGAGCAAGGAAAAAGGATATAAAATAATTAATTTCTTAGTGTTGCACTATGCATAAATTTTTCATTTGAAGTCCCGTGGGCCATATGGACTCATGTATCACATTCTCATATTTAATTACATAGATACAACTCATTTGCATTATTAAAAGTGGCCTACATCTTGTGGAGCTCAAAGGGAAGCATAAAATACATATATACATTTTCGGCCAGAATTTGCTCATTTCTGTTACAAATTTTGGAAAATCATAACTAATTCTAGAAATATCAAAATCATACATTCTTTGCCATTTTGGAAAGCTAAACATGTCTACTTCATGATAAAAATATGTCTAGACTATAACATCTATCACAGAAGGCGTTTAACGTTCAAAAAGGTCCAGAGATCAGGCTATTCATTGGTGCTATCACAAAATTCTATAGCAAAACTAAAAAATATCCAATTGATTCCACAAAAATCCAATCCATGCAAATGATACCAATATGGAAATCTATAGATGTTAGCTAGAGGAGAAAAATAACTCCAGACCGGTTCAAGACACCCAAGTCTCAAAACTCAATCAAACAGTAATTGAGGTCGGCTGGAGTTCCTAATACTGGACAGATTCTTTGAAAATTCATATCTCCCTCTCTAGACATCCAAATGAGGTTCTTCTAGTTGCTACAAGTCACTGGGAATGTCTAGTTTCTATGTATAAAATTTTGTGGCAATTGGACATCAGTTGAGCCCTGTACGACATATTTCATTTTTAGACTAATGTGAATAGTGACATGACCAAAACCAAAAAATTTCTCAACTTTGAAAATTCATCAAATATTCTCTAGACCTCCTAAAATTCTGTTCTTTAGCTTTCCAAAAATCTCTCAACAAGTTCTATTTGCATGCCAAATCTCAAATCAAGAAGAGCTCATTTGGATAAAAAATAATATAGGGTTCCATTATAGTTAATTTTAGCTCCATATAGGATACCAAAATGTCCAAATAGCTTTCTGTGGGGTTTGGCACCTCTTGGGCAAGTCTAAAAGCATAATTAGGACTTGTGTGAACTGCCCAAATGATTCCATGCCTCATGCATCTCATTTTGGCTCTTCTACTTCCATTCATACATGAAATTCCATAATGCAAAATTGCCATTACATGACCAAAATGAGTATTTCCATATATATAACCCTAGATCTCATTTATACACAATACATTAACATAATTAGGCATGTTCATAACATCATAGGTCATATAAAACTAGGGATTTCATTAATTTCTATTCATAAGGCCTTAAAGTAGCAATTTCAAGACATTTTGATGTCATGTTTTCATCTTCAAGATGGTTGGCTTCCATTACTTTGCTCTCTTGGTCCACCTAGCATGTTAGAACATTGGAGAGGAGGGGATGAGATTCAAAGAATCCCAATAACTCATCTCCCATTCAATCATACATAAAACATGCAAAACAAGTCTCATAAATGCATGCATGACATATGGACATATGCAATCATTCAAGAAGCATTCTTAGTATTTGAAAAAGTCATACATAGCATACATAAGCTTGCCAAGCAAGTGGATTGGCTTCACCCATTTACTTGTAGATTTTGGATTTGCCTCATCCATTCTTTAAGAGGTTGGGAGACTCTTTACTTTGTCTTAACTAATCTTAAGGGTTCTTGGCTCATTCTCACCATGGTTAAAGGTTCTTGGCCTTACCACACTCAAGCAAACTAAGGCAAATATCATAAACATCATTTGAAAAACATAATGCATCATCATAGTACCATGGAATAAGAGCTCATGCTAGAACATTTTTTATGGCTTGAAATACATATACACACATTCAAAGACAAGTAAAGCAAGCAATCATACATGAGAGAAGGTGGAGATAGCTACCTTGCTAACATTTGTACACTTTTTCCTTAAGCCTTGAATCTTCTCCCTTGACCTCACACACCCAAGAAGGTGGAAATCATTCCTTTTTGGCATAGACACAATTTATGGAAGCCAATTAGGTTTATGGAATTAATTCTAAGGTCACACAACTTACTTAGATTCTAGCTTAGTCTATAAACCCTTTTATATTTCTAAGAATGCACCTAATGAAGCAACACTCATCAAATAAATTTTAGGCTCTATTTTTTTCTTTCAAATATAATTCTTGACTCCTTTTAAGCCTCTTGGAGTCATCTCACAATTAAAATAAAGAGTCTAACTATATGTTGCTTCTTTAGGTCATATTATGGAACATAAAGCACCAACTCATTCTTTAGGCTTCATAAATTTTTTCCAAGGCTTCCTTTCATATTCATTCATCATATATGACTAAAAAATGGGCTTAGAAAAATTCAAAACTCTCCCTAGGTCTGCTAACCTCTTTTGGCTGAACCTAGGAAGCATTTTGCTCTCTATGGACTTTGCTTTATTTTCTTGATGGAGCAAGCACATGGGGAAACTTCTAAGGATCTTGGGAGCTGATTTAAACTCTCATTTAGACATAGGAATCAAGGTATCAAATCAGATTTTGCAAGGAACATATGAAACTCTAGACTTTGCATCTTGAATTTCTATGGTTATTTGTTAATTCTCTTTGCATATTCTTAATCTCCACACCTTTTTTCCTAAGAATCACCCTTGGTTCTGCCTAAAAATAAAATCCTCTTAGGTCTTCTCAAGTGGGGTGAAATGATGGAGAAGGGGAGCAAGGGGTAGCAAACATGGAAGAAGAAATTACCTTGTTTTCTTGCCTTTTCTCACTTGAATCTTGTGTTCTTTGAACTCCTCTCTTCAAATTGGAATTTTCCCCTCATTTTCTCCCTTAAAATCAATTTATAAAATTTATTATAATCAAAGGAAACAAAGGAGAATGGAGGAGAGGAGGTTTGAATAGAAGAAAGCATGAAAAACTACCAAAATTCCATACCTTTTTGCTTAAATTTCTCCTCCTCTTCTTCTTCCTCTTGTGCTCCTCATCCTAGGGCTTCCTTCTCTGGTTTAGGGTAGAAGCATATGAGGCTACATGAAGGTGAGAGTGGGGCGCCACTTATATATATAAAGGAGGAAGAAGAACTTTTAAAAAATTCTCATTTTACCTTTCGTTTTTAGCATTTTCGTTTCTTATTCATTTTAACTCCTTTTTGAGAACCGTCTTGTCCATTATGAAATTTAAGTTCCTAATTTAGTAAAATACCTTTATAATCACTCAAATCAGAGCTAAAACCTTCCCAAATGAATTCGTCAAAATTTAAGTACACTGACATTAGAAAACATCCATCGGAGGGGCTTTAGCTGTCCTGGACCTTCCCATTGTTTTCAACGCCTTTGAGAACCCTGGAGAACTCAAAACTTTCATTTAAAAAGAATTCTTGTGTGAATTCTAAAATTTGCTCAAAATTACAAAAATGCCATTATGTTTCGTAAGTTTTTCGTCAAATTTTGTTTCTTTATTCTAGCTCTATTTTTCTTTCTATTTGAGCATGGGATTCTCATTTTTAGGAGTCTAGAATGCTTCTCAAATTTTTTGGGACCTTAAATATTTTATTTCGGGGTACTTGCTTTTGTATCCGATGAATTTTGTTTATGGAGAAATCGTATATTACGTTTCTCACATTTTCTCTTGTTTTCAGAGAACCAGATATTACACCTAATCTTTGTTACTGTACTACATCTCTGCTGCTAAGGAACTGCCTCTACTTTATGGGGATCCTATTGCAACCCTTGCTTAGGAGATTAAATGGCCTAAGAATCTCACCTTTATGAGTCAGAACTCACATTTACTAAGTTTGACATAAAGTTGTTTCTCTTTCAAGGTTTTCAAGACAATCTCAAATGTCGCTCATGTTTTTCTCTACTCATAGAATAGATGAAAATATTATCTATAAAGATCGTAACAAACCCATCCAAGTATGGCTTAAAAACTCGATTTATATAGTCCATGAAAATTATAGATGCATTTGTCAACTCGAAAGGCATCACTAGAAACTCATAATGCCCAAACCTTATCCTAAAGACTATTTTAGGGATATCTTTAGCCTTAATTCTTAACTGAATATCTTAAAAAACACCGATGCTCTTACCAACTACTGTAGGAGCTTATCTATTCTAGGTAAAAAGTACTTATTCTTAATTATAACTTTGTTCAACTTTCTGCAATCTATACATAGCCTAATATTCCCATCTTTCTTCTTTACAAACAAAACTAGGGCTCCCCATCGAGAAACACCGGGTCTGATGAAATCCTTCTCTAATAACTCCTCTATCTATTTCTTTAGCCCAGCTAGCTTTGTGGAAACCATCCTATAAAGAGCCTTAGACATTGGATCTGCCCTAAGCAAAATGCTATAGAGAATTCTACTTCTTTATTAGGGGTTAAGCCATTAATCTCTTTAGGGAAACTTTTAGGAATTCCCTAACTACAGGTATCTCTTCTATTCCTTCCTCTACTTTTGCCTATATAGAGAAGAAAACTAAGAAGCCTTGGTAACTATGTTCTAAAGACCTCTTAACCTGGGTAATGGTAAGAAATGCTAGCTCAATCCTGATACTAAGGATAGGCTATAATAAGGCAGTGTGAAATATTTATTTTGGCAAAGCAAGACATTATTGGCAAATATTTAATTCCTACCAACAATCAAATCATTATAAATAAGAGGCATGAACATTAGATCAAGTGTGGTAAAGCAATGGTTAAACTAGACTATGCAATTCAAACAAGCATAAAAGGTAACAAATTTATTTCCTGTGGGGGCAGAAACATGTAGATAATATGGTAAAGCACAAATACTCAAACCTAACTTTCTAGTATAGTCATAGAATATAAATTAGTGGCTAGCACCTAAATTATATATAACATTTACAGTACAATCATTAATCTTAATAATACCTTGGATCAAACTTAGGGGTCTACTAACTTCTTACTATGTCAGGGTAAAAGCTCTACTCTAGGTCTATAGTCTGGGTGTAAGTGTTACCTCTTTTTGCTAAGGACAATCTCTAGCTATATGCCCTAACTTGTTGTATAATAGCCGATAATTCAAAATTTGAATTGAACCTAATGAACTAGTATGAAAACACCCTAAAGCAAGGCAAATTAAGTTTAAATGGGATTATGATGTTAATTAGAATATGTGGATTAGAATCTAAGGTTAGCCTAAAATCGAAGCTAAAATGACCAAACAAAGAGCTATAGAGGGCGATGGCATTTTCATAATTTCAGGAAACTTTTAGAAAACTCAAAGGAGAAATCTTTAAATGCAAAAATTGATTTTCCCAGGATTCTTAAAGGCTTTAAAAACTATTGGAACCCTTAGAATGATTAAAACCCCTCAGGTATATGATTTTGGTCCAAAACTTTGACCGAATGGTTCAGTATGGTTTTAAATCCAACTTGGTGAAACTAATATGAATTAGAGGACCTAAATTTCATGATGGAAAATATAGTTCTAAAAAAAGAATTGAAATGAGTTCAAACAGAGAAAGAAAAGTTTAAGGACATAGTTGAAATTTTGAAAATGTTATAAAATAGCCCCTCCCTTCTTATAAATCATGACCCACCTTCTTCCACTCACCCTAACTGACTTTCCTCTAGCCAAAAATAGACCAAGACTTGTTAGAAGTGGCACACCAAAGAGGGATCAAAGGAAAAGGAAACCAAGCTTGAAAAGTGTAAGATTTTGTTTACTTTTCATGTTCTTTCCTTCATTAATGTTCTTTTCCTCTTTCTTCTCACTCTTCTCATGGTTTTGGTGTCTTAAATGGTGGTGTTTTATGGCTAGTTCAGTAGAGGAAAGAAAGAGTTTGAAGGAAACCAAAGCAACTTAAGAAATACCACTTGGTTAAGAATCAATTAAGGTATGTTTCTCCATGGCTAAGTTGCTCTTCTTGCTTCCTCCATTAATGCACTATTTTGGCCAACATAAGAGCACCATGTAGGAGGATTGATTTTGATCTAAACTTACTAGAAATTAAAGTTTTAAAGCTTAAGGAATCATATGGAAGCAATAAAACTCAAAAATAACCTATAAATAACAAGTTATGGAAATTAGGGTTTTGATTGTGCCTAGGGATTTATGAAGCTTTCTAGTGATGATTTAGTTTATGTAAGAGCATGTTTGAGTTCTAAAGACATCTAGGAAGCTTCATAAGTGGCAAATTCCCTAGGAAAATTACCAAAATTCCATGGGCTCCTATCTTAAGCATAGTTTCGGCTAAGGAGTGGTTCTTGTACCTAGGGAGAGTTTTTCTTGATTCCAATGATAGAAGTAGTCTATAAATGAATCATAAATACCAAAGGAACCATTGGTTTGAATTTAGAAACCATATTTTAAAAGTTAGAAGTTTAGAGTTTTTTTAGGCATAAAGAAGCAACTTGATCTTTGGCTCCTTGAAATGAGTTTGTGATGACTTTAATGAGTTTAAATAGAGTCATGTGACCTAGATTGAGTGAAAATTGGAGCCAAGATGATGAATTATATGAGTTACTTTATTATGCCCTTGTATGGAACCATATTCATGCCATCAGCCAGAACTAGCTTATGTAAGCCTTATGTGAGACTAGAGATGATTCTATTGATGTGTTTGTGTCTTGTTTGATGTGTCTAGGACAAGCAAACCAAGCCTCCTCCAAGTGTATGTGTGAGGCCGAACCAATGAGCTAGAGAATTAAGGGAGAAATTGTGTTTCTTAGACCAAGGTAGCTTTCCATCCTTTCTTGTATGCATTTCTTGGTTGTTTGATTGTTATTGAATACTTGTATATATGTTTGAATTATGTAATATGTCTATAGCTATTGATTTGATGCTATGGCACTATTATATTTCTTGAATTGCTTTTGAATGTGAGATTGTTCTTTATGGGTGAGGTTGTGCTAAAATTTCTTTGGATTAGGTGAGGTGAAGCCAAAATTCTCTAAGAATGGGTAAGATAAGGCCAAAAGTCTCAAAAATAAGTGAGGCTAAGTCAAAAGTCAACACACAGTGGAAAATTAAAATCCCGAATCCCTTCCTATGGATCCATTAATGTCGTTTAAATCGAATAAATCTAGAAATATTTACCTTTTATTATCGGATCTCAAGAATTGATCTTCAGATCTGCTCCCTTTACTGATATCCACACGAACGGTTGCTCAACTCGAGCAGTGTGCTAACGCCTTTGACCAACGTCCATACACGTTCTTGGTAGAGAAGACACTATCCTCTTTCTCTCTCTAGGCGGCCGTACAGTGTTCGTATGCTTTCTCTTTCTAGATTTTGTTTCCTTTTGTTGTTCTAGGAAATCCTAGCCTCCTCTTTTTTTTTATTATAGAGGTATCTCATTAGAGTTTTCAGATATATTTGATTAATTTAAAATACATTATTTTAAATCAAATCAAATCAAATCTTAATTAAATATATTAGTTTAAATTTAAGTCTATCTAATAGATTAAATTTAACCAATTATTTAATCTAAATCTAGAACTAAATTCAAATTTAATTTATCTCATAAATTAAATTTAAATTATCATATTAGTTTAAATTTAAATTTATCATATATACTTGAATTTAAAACTAATTGATTTAAATTAATTAAAGGATATATATATTTTTCGAACATATAAATATATATATGTTTCAAATTTTATAAATTATATATATATATATCACATATATATATTTATTTATAAAATTCTTCAACCTTAGATTAAACATGATATTTATTGAATCTAGACACAATTTTAGATTTAATGAATTTGGATATTCTAGCTCGAGTTGACTCATTCTTATGTGTAACCCTATAGGCCCATATGATGTTGGCATTGCATTAATGACACTATTTAACCTACAAGTCACAATAGCCTCTAGTAAGACATTGTGACTATCTAAATCATATAGGGATCGGTGATCCGATGCAACCTATCATATAACCCTATCAGATTCCTTTTGTCACACGATATCTAGATCAAGTACAAATGGAAACGTCATCCTCATCTTACTTGATCGTCATTTTTCTCGATCTACGTGCAAACTGACAGTATAAATAGAAACCCTTCGATTCGAGCATGGCCATACATTTCTCAGTCTTACTCATCGAAAGGCCTAAAGATATCTCTCTATTAATCAGAGGGACAAATCTTACCTTGACCACTCATTTTCTTCTACATGAATTCCACTATGTCCGATCATAGCCTTTATGATCACCCGGTTAAAGATGAGTTTTGACTATGCAAAAAAATAGTGTTCTTTATGTTGAAAACTATGGTGATCTCAAGTCTAAGGGCTCAGTGACATGGTTATACATAAGATACGCTTATGACTTAATCTATGTAGCTATCTCATGACAGGTCGATCCAGCATTATGTTCCCTAACAAGTGCCTATGATTTTGATTCGTATCTTTATACATGATTAACATATAATCATCAATCAAAATCATACTAGTCTTAGTTCATCATCATTCTCACAATGATGATCGACTAGGGATATTTAGGATAATCAATATAATTTATCTAAGGATATTATTATATAGAACATACAAAAATATAATAATGTAATAAAAAAAACTTATTTCTTAATAAAGTACAATGTTTGTAATACAATGATTAGCCTAGGGCATAATCTCTAACAAAAAGTCCTTAGAAAGTGGGTGAGACTAATCTAAAAGTCTCAAATAATAGGGTGAGGCTAGACCAAAAGTCCCTAGAGCTTAATTTTGATCTTGGTATGTTTATGTGATATTGAAAACATGTTTATGTTTGGTTCTCAGAAGCATTTGATGCATGCTTATGTTCCTTGACATGATAACACGCCATATATGCCTATTTGAAAGGGTGAATAAACTATTAGGATTTTTTGAATCTCACTTTTCCTTACTTACCATCTAACCTTTTTAGGTAAATCTCATATGTAATGACCCTAACTTCAAATTATAGTAATTAAGGTTAAAGACACAATTAATAATAATAAATCAAGATTTGAAGTCATCATGATTACTTACATCGGGAAGAAGTGGGAAAATTTGAACCTCAAATCATTAGAGACATTAACTAAACTACCACAAGTATTTGAATGCACAAGTGAATCTAATCATCAATAAGATGTCTTATGTTCATTTTACTATTGATTCCAACTCACAAAAACCTTCCACACATGTTTCTAAATCATTCTTTAACATTACTATAGGAAGAACCAAGGTTTTTAAGTTGAATGAGAAAATTTTGGACCTTAGCTGTGGCAAAATCCCTTTTCGCCATGGCCAATTGCTCTCAGGTTCACTCCACTCAACTTCGTGGACTTTGTTGTGGCTAACTTGAAGCTTCTTCATGACTAATGACCCATTGGAGCCTTCCCAAGTTGCTCACCAATATTGGCCACGGCCAATTCTACATTTTGCTGTGGCTAATTACTCTTTGGAATACCACTAGACTCGACTCTCACATTTAGCCACGGCCAATTTATTTTTCATCGTGGCCAATTCCTCTCTGTTACCTTCCTTAGGCAACTTCATCACTTTTGGCCTAGGCTAATTAAATTTTGGCCACAGCCAATTTTCTTCTATTCTTAAAACTCCCAAATTTTGTTCTATGCACTCCAATTCTCCCTTTAAGACCACTCTCCTTCAATTTGTGAAACTCTAATGGTATTTGTCTACTTAATTTATCTAGCTAATCTATCATTATCCACTTCAAGATTTAAGTATTAATTTCTACTCACTAAACTATCACACATTAGTAAATTCTATAATTTAGTGACAGCAAAAGTGTTCTGACCACAAGGCGTGTAGGACCAATGCTTAATATTCATACAAGATCAAGTCACTCATCCATTGTTAGCCAATTACAACTATTATGTTCAATTCCATGATAATTATATTATATGTATAGTCCCTATACTTGGCAATTCATGATGCAATGCGGCAATTATATAAAACTAGTAATCTAATTATACAATACAATCTGACAACACTTCTAAACCTATGGGCTACCAAACTATATAAAAAGCTTCCATTAATTTTCTCCTTGCCACTAAGAGGTCCAATCCTTGAAAATGTTAGCCCACGACTAGGGTGAGATATACAATCTCAGTAACAAGAGGCAAATTCCATATATATATATACAGATTAATCAATAGAATGCAATTTTATATTATCAATACCATAATCATCAATTCAATTTGCAAATGAACTAGTTGAGCTACTAATGACTACTATCCCATACCAACAATCATACATAACATGTTAATGGCCAATAACACTGGGAGAGGTCTATCCACAACACCTACTCCATAATGAGCACAACCAGGGCTCAGTGCATCTGGGGTCTTATCATAACCCGGTGCCTGATCGAAGCACATACACAGGTGGCAGCTGCACGACAACTCAACCATAGACTCACAAGGTCCAATCACAATAACAATTTAAGTAGTCAACCAATCATTTAGCATTTCAAAATCATATATGTGCCAACAATAATAGATTAACATGAATATATACATGGAATTAGGAAATTAACCCTGGTTACCTCAATGAAGCTAATTACTCTACCTCTAGCTACCACTATGGTCCAAAGCATACCAAGCCTAACATAAGCATAATCATCATCATTTAACTATCATTAGTTAGGAATTTCCTTATCCATAGATTAACCTTAACAAGAGTTCAATGAGAGCTTCTTACCCGAGCTTTCTAATGATCTATTACACCAATTTAGGGTTCATACATCAAATCTCACCATGATTCATTCCCCACAACTCTATTTTCGCACATGTCTAAACCATGCAGCAAAAGTCAATCCAAGATATGGGAATTCAGCACATACACCTCACAAGAGAAGAAGGAACACTTACCCATATACCCAAGAGGTCAAATGGACTGAGTTGAGCCTTAACTACCAAGAACACACCATGGCCCATCCTTATAACTTAGATTTTTGCACACGGAATCAGTCATATACCAAAGTTAGCTTATAACATGAAATTTGACCAAGATTACACTACAAAATGAAAGCAAACACTTACCCCATGATTCCACTAACTCCAAAAATCTTGCAAGGAATCACCCAAACACTAAGTTTTAAATTTGAGAAGGAGATGAAAATGCCCAAAACCAGAAACTAATTAGACCAAAATGAAGAGGAGAATGAGAGGGACATGTTTTATATAGATTGCCTTAGCTAAATCTTCCTTTAGAAGTGAGAAATAGTGGAGGAATGCAGAAAAACCCTAGCCCCTCTTCTAACATGCGAATTTCTTCTTCTTGTTCTACAGAAAATGGATGCCTTAGAAGCCAAATGGTTGGAAAGAAGACTTCTTAAGGTTTTTAGTGCAAATGGGCTGGTCCAATGGACCTATTATTCTTGGTGGGGTGATGCTTAACATATTGGGCCAAGGTTCTGATATGAACCAGATTCATGTGGGGAAGGATGCTTGTATGGAGAAGGACTTGATGATAGATGGCCCAATGACAAGAGGAAGAACTAAGTGTCTACAAAGAGCAATTGGGCTTCAATTTGCTAAATTAGAAGCCCATAATGTTAGTGCATGCATTGAGGAAGCAAATGAAGCCTTAATCATGCTTATTCAAGCCCAAGTTGATGCTTAAAAAGCCCATTGAAGCTAGAGGACGTGAATAGTACTTCAAATGCAAGATGTCCAACCCATTAATATTAATTAGTTTCTATTAGGCTGATTATCTTTCCTTTTCTGTTTTCAAAAAGATTTGATTTTGTATCCCTATTTTTTAGATCTTTCAGTTAAGATTATGTAGTTAGTTTCCTACTTTTCCTCCAATAGATAGGTTTGAGCTACACTATAAATATATGTATTCTGCCTTCATTTGAATCAGATTGGAAGTAGTAGAATTATTCTAAGTGTTTCTCTAATTGTGAGAATCTGATCTTTTCTTTGCTCTTGTGAAACCTTTGTCTTGTCAACCTATCTTTAGGTTGGTGATTCAAGTTCGTAAAAGCCCCCAATTCGTGCTTCGATCCAAGTGCGTCGTTGTGTGGATTGGTTTACTGTGTTCGTGGTTAGGCGCATTGTCTAAGTAGCAGGTCAACGTTCTTATAACATTGGTTGGCTATTTGCTTTCGTCGGGTCTCGAACCATCATCTATCCATCAAACTACGTCGTGAAGATTGGGTCACCCCTTGATTTCGCATTATTTGGTATCAGAGCTTCGGTTTACACGGTAGGTTGTCTACATACATTCATCATCCACCATTCTACTTTCTTTCTAGCCTCCATATTTTTTTCCCTTTTCCATATCCGTTTATTGCTACCTTTTATTATAAAAAAAAATACTAAACTTTTTACCTTCCCTTGTTTCCAGATTTGATCCTTAGTGTGCAAGATTTGGTTTTTATGCTACAAGAGCCATTCATTTTGTAATCTGAAAATTTTTTGTTGTTTTGGACGTTGTTATTTTTCCCTTATCTGTTCAACCCCTTTCCTTTTGAGATTTTGGACGATTAATAGGTCAATCCTAAGTTTCAGAATCTCAACTTTCATTTCGTTTTAGAATCATCAAATTCGGAGTTCTCTAGAGGAAGTTATTGTCATTTTTAGTGGTAACGTTTTCTAATATGATTTGTTTCCTATTGTGTGATCTTGTGATTCTCTTTCATCTGATCCAAAAAAAATAGAGGCAAAAAAAAGAAAAAGAAAAGGAAAAGGAATAGAAAAGAAAGAAAAAAAAAAGGGTTAGCCAAAAAAAGTGAAAAAAAATGAAAAAAAAAATGTGATCAGATTTCTTTCATTTGTGATCAGCATTGTTTCCTCTTCCATTTGTTTCCTAATTTTTATGATCCACTTTCCTATTCCTATATTGTTTCCTTTTATCTTGTGATTGTGGACTTTCCTATTGTGACTTCAACTTGTTTCCTATTCCTTTTATTTGAACTTTCCTAATCTAATCCTCTATTGATTTCTCATATTTTGGGTTTTTAGAATCATTACAATTGGCTCTTTGGCATTTTAAACTTGATTTTGCATTGTTAGGTGGTTAAATCTTCCTTTTTTCATATTGGAACCCTAGCCTAACTAAACCCTTACCTTTACTTGTGACTTGTACGCGCCAAGCATAACTTTTCATACTATCCACCAGCACATACTTTGGTGAACTAAGAATTGGCAGTCCTTGATCACTTGACGAGGTCTTAGGTAACATAAGAGCTTGGGATTTGATATTGAGAGGTAAAAGGCAAGAGTGGATAAGATCATTGCAGAAAAAGCCAATAAGAGAGAGTAAACACGAGTGAGAGTGTTATATTTCAATTGAGTGAAACACGTGAGAAATATTTGTGAGGTCTTATATACTTTTGTTTTGTTTTTCACTAACATAGCATATAATCGAGAAAAGGGAGTTGTACATGAAAGTGATAATGATGATCACAATTCATTTGGAGTAGTGCCTTTGCAAATGAAAGCGCTAGTGAGTCATTTTGAAAGAATGCTTGATAAGAAGTTGGAAGGACTCCATGAATGCTTAGATCGAGTGGAGAGTAGAACCTCTAGCCAAAGGACTACTCAAGCTAACCAAAGACAAGCTCATGCTGCACGCCCACAACACTGTGAATATGCGGAAGACATGGAGAGCCATGATGAAGATTATGAAGGAGAGGAGACTCAGCCAAGAAGAAGGCCACTCAACATACAAAGAAGACCACTGAGGAGGCCTAGAGATGAAGAAGAAGGCCTTAGAGGAGTCAAAGTCAAAATTTCTTCCTTTCAAGGCAAGAGTGATCCGGAAGCATACCTGGAGTGGGAGATGCGTGTAGAGCAAATCTTTTCATGCCATAACTACTCTGAGGGTAAGAAGGTCAAAATTGCTGCTCTTGAGTTTACTGATTATGCTCTTATTTGGTGGGACAAGGTGCAAAAGGAGCGGATTAGATATGGAGAGCACCCTATCTCAACATGGGAAGAGATGAAGGCTATCATGAGGAGGCAATTCATTCCATCCTATTTTCGAAGGGAACTTCACAATAAGCTTTAACGCCTCACTCAAGGATCCAAGAGTGTGGATGAGTACTACAAGGAAATGCAAATAGCCATGATTAGAGCTAATGTAGAGGAAGATCCAGAAGCAACAATGGCTCGTTTCTTAGATGGGCTTAATCGTGACATAGCCGATGTTGTGGAGATGTACCACTATGTTGAGATTCATGACTTAGTCCACCAAGCTGCCAAGGTGGAAAAATAACTCAAAAGGAAGAATATTGCAAGGAAGAACTCTAGTTCAACTTCTTTCAACTCATGGAGAAGCAACCCAAAGAAAGATATTCCCTCTACTTCAAATTCAAAGGGGAATCAAATAAAGAAAGAAGAAAAGCTGGCTGCACCACCTAAGAAGGTTCAAAGTGGGCCTAATCCTTCAAGAAACCGAGACATAATATGCTTCAAGTGCTAGGGAAGAGGACACATCTCTAGTGAATGTCCTAACAAGCGAACCATGAATATCAACAACCTTGGTGAGTAGGAAACTGAAGGAGAAACAACAGAGGAAGAAGAAGATCTATTCATAGAAAATAAAGATGGAGAGTATGCAGAAGAAGGAGAACTCCCTGTAACTAGGAGAGCCCTTAGTGCCCAGATGATGGCAGACGAAGATAAGTAAAGAGAGAACTTGTTCCATACTCGTTGCCAAATCCAGGGAAATATATGTGGTGTGATTATAGATGGAGGAAGTTGCTACAACGTGGCAAGCACTGAGCTAGTGGAAAAGTTGAATTTGTCTACTTTCAAGCATTAATGGCCTTACAAACTCCAATGGCTCAATGAATGTGGAGAATTGAGGGTAACCAAACAAGTTAAGGTAATGTTTTCAATTGGCAAGTATAGGGATGAAGTGCTTTGTGATGTTGTACTAATGAAAGCATGTCATATTTTGTTAGGTAGGCCTTGGCAGTATGATAGACGTGTTACACATGATGGTTTTCTAAACCGTTATTCTTTTGTACTTAGAGGGGAACCTATAACCCTCCTTCCTATGTCACCAAAGCAAGTGTTAGAAGATCAAATCAAGAGAGAGAAGAAAAGAGAAAGTGAGTGTGTAAAAGTGTCTGAAAAAGAGGAGAGTGAAATTGAGAAAAGAAAAGAGAGCAAGCCAAGAGAAGAGAGAGGAAAAGGAGAGAGAGCTAAAGGTAAAAGAGAGAAAGAGGGAGAAAGAGAGAAAAGTTTGTTAGTAGCAAGAAAGAGTGAGATCAAACAAACTTTGTTTTCTCAACAAAACCTCCTAATAGTTATCTACAAAGAGGCTATATTGAATACTAACGACTTAACCTCTACTTTGCCTAGTATTGTTATGTCTCTTTTGTAGGAATATGAAGATGTCTTTCCCGAAGAGATACCACCTAAGTTGCCACCAATTAGAAGGATAGAACATCAAATTGATTTTATACCTGGAGCACCTTCGCCCAATCGTCCAGCTTACTGAGCTAATCCTGAAGAGACCAAGGAGATTCAAAGATAAGTGCAAGAGCTGCTGGAAAAGGGATATGTGAGGGAGAGCTTTAGCCCATATGTAGTACCAGTGTAGCTCGTGCTTAAAAAGGATGGCACATGGAGAATGTGCATTGATTGTCGAGCCATCAATAATATAACCGTAAGATATCGTCATCCTATCCTTAGGTTAGATGATATGCTTGATGAATTAAATGGCTCCACTATCTTCTCTAAAATTGATTTAAAAAGTGGCTACCATCAAATTAGGATGAAAGAAGGAGACAAATGGAAAACTGCATTTAAGACTAAACATGGACTTTATGAATGGTTAGTTATGCCTTTTGGTCTCACTAATGCATCTAGCACATTTATGAGGTTGATGAATCATGTCTTGCGTGCATTCATAGGTAAATTTGTGGTAGTTTACTTTGATGATATCCTTGTGTATAGTAGGACTTTGCATGGGCATGTAAATCACTTGAGATAAGTCCTAGAGGTTTTAAGAAAAGAAAGATTGTTTGGCAATTTGAATAAGTGTGATTTCTACACTAATAAAGTTATTTTTCTTAGTTTTGTTGTGAGTGTTGAGGGGGTTGAGGTTGATGAAGAGAAAATCAAAGCCATTCAAGATTGGCCAACCCCTACCACCATCGGACAAGTGAGGAGCTTCCATGGACTTGCAAGCTTTTATAGGAGATTCATGAGGGATTTCAGCTCACTGGCAGCCCCCTTGAATGAGTTGACAAAGAAGAATGTTCCATTCAAGTGGGGAGAAGCTCAAGAGAAAGCCTTCCAAACCATCAAGGAGAGGCTCATACATGTACCTTTATTAGTCCTTCCAGATTTTCGTAAGATTTTTGAGGTTGAATGTGATGCTAGTGGAATTGGCATAGGAGGTGTACTCATGCAAGAAGGTAAGCTCATTGCATATTTTAGCGAAAAGCTAAGTGGTCCTATTCTTAACTATCCTACATATGATAAGGAGCTATATGCTTTAATTAGAGTGTTGGAAACTTGGCAACATTATTTGTGGCATAAAGAATTTGTCATACATTCTGATCATGAGGCTCTAAAACATATTAAGAGCCAAAACAAATTGAATCGAAGAAAGGTAAGGAGAATATTATTGCTGATGCACTTTCACGTAAGTATGTTCTTCTTTCCATGTTAGACTCTAAGGTTCTTGGTTTTGAGTTCATCAAGGAATTATATACTAATGATGTTGATTTTGGTGAAGCTTTTAACTATTGCAAGCCTGGAGTTGGTTGGGACAAATTTTACTTGCATCAAGGATTCTTGTTTCGTGTTGATAAGCTTTGCATTCCTAATTGTTCTCTGCGCATGTTATTAATGAAGGAAGCACATTCAGGAGGTTTAATGGGACACTTTGGCATTATTAAAACCTTTGATATCTTGAATGAGCATTTTTATTGGCCTAAGATCCGTAGAGATGTTCAAAAGCTTGTGGGGAGATGCGTTGTATGTCATAAAGCAAAATCTAAATTAAATCCCCATGGACTGTATACTCCCCTCCCTATTCCTAGTGTACCTTGGGAAGATGTTTCCATGGATTTTATTGTGGGATTACCTAGGTCTAAGAGGGGGAGGGACTATATTTTTGTTGTGGTGGACAAGTTTTCCAAAATGGCACACTTCATTGCATGTCATAAGGTTGATGATGCTAGAATATTGCTAATTTATTCTTTTAGAAAGTTATGAAGTTTCATGGGATTCCGAGGACTATAGTGTCAAATCGCGATGCTAAGTTTCTAAGCTATTTTTGGAAGACTTTGTGGAGCAAGTTTGGAACTAAATTGCTATTCTTTACTACTTGTCATCCACAAATTGATGGACAAACTGAAGTTGTTAATAGGACACTATCTTCTTTGTTACGAACTGTGGTTAAAAAGAACCTGAAGAATTGGGAGGAGTGTCTCCCATATGTTGAGTTTGCATACAATAGGGCTGTTCATTCTACTACTAAATATTCACCATTTGAGATTGTATATGGTTTTAATCCTCTTGCACCCATTGACTTAGTTCCTTTGCCTTTGCAGGAAAGAATCAATATGGATGGACAGAAACGTGCTGAGTTTGTTAAGCAAATCCATGAGAAAGCAAAACAAAACATTGAGAGGATGACTCAACAATATATAGAATGTGTTAATAAGGGGCGAAAGAGGGTTATCTTTGAACCAGGAGATTTAGTTTGGTTGCACCTTAGAAAAGAGAGGTTTCCTAACAAAAGAAAGTCTAAACTTATGCCTCGTGGAGATGGGCCTTTCCACGTGCTAGAGAGAATTAATGATAATGCCTACAAGATAGATTTACCAGGTGAGTATGGTGTAAGTGCTACTTTTAATGTTTTTGACCTTTCCCTTTATTTTGGTGCAGACTTTGAAGAGTCGAGGACGACTCCTTTTCAAGAGGGGGAGGATGATATGAACCAGATTCATGTGGGGAAGGATGCTTGTGTGGAAAAGGACTTGATGATAGATGGCCCACTGATAAGAGGAAGAGTTAAGCATCTATAAAGAGCAATTGGGCTTCAATTTGCTAAATTAGAAGCCCATAATGTTAGTGCATGCATTGAGGAAGCAAATGAAGCCTTAATCATGCTTATTCAAGCCCAAGTTGATGCTTAAAGAGCCCATTAAAGCTAGAGGACGTGAATAGTACTTCAAATGCAAGATGTCCAGCCCATTAGTATTAATTAGTTTCTATTAGGCTGATTATCTTTCCTTTTTTGTTTTCAAAAAGATTTGATTTTGTATCCCTATTTTTTAGATCTTTCAGTTAAGATTATGTAGTTAGTTTCCTACTTTTCCTCTAGTAGATAGGTTTGAGCTACACATATAAATATATGTATTCTGCCTTCATTTGAATCAGATTGGAAGTAGTAGAATTATTCTGAGTGTTTTTCTAATTGTGAGAATCTAATCTTTTCTTTGCTCTTGTGAAACCTTTGTCTTGTCAACCTATCTTTAGGTTGGTGATTCAAGTTCGCAAAAGCCCCCAATTTGTGCTTCGATCCAAGTGTGTCGTTGTGTGGATTGGTTTACTGTGTTCGTGGTTGGTGCATTGTCTAAGTAGCAAGTCAACGTTCTTATAACGTTGGTTGGCTATTTGCTTTCGTCGGGTCTCAAACCTTCATCTATCCATCAACCTACGTCGTGAAGATTGGGCCACCCCTTGATTTCGCATCAGGTTCGTTAGCTTGGGTTGTAGAGTTTTTAATGTTAGGGATAGAGTGTGTTGATCCAATAGCCCAAAACCTATTTGGACTCACTTCTCCAAGTTTGGGCTAAGGCTAAATGGGCTCTTATCTTACTTAAATTCACTAATAAGTTTTGGGTTTTCCAGAAAATTTAAGTTAAGCCCACAAGGAGACTAGTATTAGGCTCTCCTACTAAGCTCATGGCATAATTAGGCTTTTACCTCACTAAACCCAATTGGGCTAATGCTAAGTGGTCTCTCTCTTGGGCCAATCTCACAATAAGAAATTGGATCTGCATCTATAATCATTGGGTCTCCATTAGTCTCTAGCCATGGCCTACTTAATTTAATTTGGTCCTAGATGAGGTTTCTAACCCAATTAAATCTCAAACCCATATTAATAATTTGTCTCTCTATAATTTCTCTTCACATAACTTATCCAATTATTCTATAATAATTATTCTTAATTAGTCTAGATCCATGATTAACACCTTAATTAAATTTTAGGGTGTTACATTCTGCCTTCCTTTTAGAAATTTTATCCTCAAAATTAGACATACCTCACTCAATTAGTGCTGGATAATCCGTCCTCATAGCTTGCTCTTTGGTTTCTCAAAATTTCATAAGAACCTAGTCTTTTCCCTACTACTTTCCTATAAAAGATGTCCTTATTATGTTACTACCTCACTTATTATCCACAATTATATTTCTCCTTTGTCCACCCAAGTCAAATGACATACTGACTGAAATATTCCATCTTTTTCCCTTGTCCACAACTAAAGAGATCTAGACCAAGTTACATTGATCACCTTATAGCAAGTCTAGGCACCTAGGTCAAATAAATCTTAAAATCTCTCTCCCTTTGTAGCATTTGTTTTGTTCTATTCTGTCTCTTTCTTTTTCTTCTCCTACTCCTTTCTCGTTTTTTTTTGTTCCAACAGTCGATCATTGAATGTTCATGTTAACTTCCTTTCCTTCTTAACTCTCAATCCATTTAAGAGATAATTTCTAGATACTTTAGTTTAACTCTCCTTAATAGTTGATACCAAGAACTATAAGGAATTCTGGTTAGTTAGCCTTTTTAGTGTTTATTCTACTAATAGCAACATAGGTAAGTAACCTTATTTCATAATAAAGTTTCCTTTATCTTTCACTTAGATTACCCCCACATTTCTTTAGCCTAACCTTTTTAATTGAAGTGGGTCTTACCTCCTATAGGGTCATCTAATCTAAGTTTCTAACTCTTACATTCAACTATCTCATAAAATTATTACACACATCATATCCTCATTTATTGTTCATTAGTAAAAGATTCATTATTTCCATTGGATGTATAAAATTTCCCTTTCATTTTCAATTAGTACCCAAGATTCCTCCTCTTCATTCTTTGAGATTCCTTAGTGTTGAAACTATATAAAATCTGATCTCATAACTAATCTATTTAAGGCACCCAAACACTCTAGGTTCACCTTCCATATAGTCGAAATCAAACATGATCTTCTAAGTGAAAGTAAACATGATATTTCAGGTCTAGATTATATTCTCTAATAAGACCTGATTTCAATGGTGAGAGTACCTTGTCTAAAGCATCAATGTAATCTTTTAGGACTTAGGAATGAGTTTCTCTAAATCTCCTAAGCCATAGTTCAAGTGGATGGTTTATTAAACGACATAGCTTTAACAACTTGCCTACAACATTAAAATTTCCAATTCATGGTGGTGGTTCATTATAGACAATCTAATCATCATCCATATGTGTAACCAACATAGGAAAACCCTTAATAGCCCCTTTCTCTCTCTCTCTCTCTTGCGAGGACAACACCGCAACCACATACATATGGTCCCTAAGACCACCGTAGTCAATAGATCTAAGTGTTTTATCTTAGTTCTCAGTTACTACAAGCATTAGTAGTTAACTTAATGGCATTTATACTCGTTTGAAATCAACTGGTCATCTCTTTGGATTTTATGTCATATATAGTCCCAAAGGACTACGCATTCTTATCTTTTACCCCTAACTAAGATATTTTCATACAAATATAGTCATTCTTCAATTAGCATACTTTTTACCCTTTTTTTTCATGGTACTCTAAATTCTCTCAAACCTCTTCACATACAACTAAGTTTTTTTTTTAATATTCTCTAGTTTGGAAATTCATAGTAATTCCTAAAGAGTAATGAGATAATATCTTATTAACAAGGTTTAAGATCCTATCAACAAGATGTTATATTCATTAATGTAAAATGTGAAACCTTGTTAACAAGGTTCTCTGATAACAAGTTCAAGGTGTTTTGACCATAAGTTATAGCATGTAATATGAGATGTTATGACAATTTTCGTCCTTACACAATGGCCTATACCAACCATAACTAACTCTTTTGCTCCCCTAGAAGTTTTTAGGCCTTAATTCATACCTGACTATTGGGAGTTAAATTAACATAACAAGGAGGCTTAGTGAGTCTTTTCATTATCAAGCATTCCCTAATTATCAATGGATCAAGTAGGGATTCCCAGTGAGAGAACTCAAGTATCATTTACCACTAGTGTGTTACCCTTCCTCGTCAGTCATTACACTAAGGTTTTATTGTAATAACATAAGTTAATTGCATTATTGCCACCTTTTATTCATTTCCCCCAGGTTATTATTCTAGATCAGGGAGTCCTCTTTCAAAATTAGGGATTTTTACTACTAGAACAAATATTAGTCCATCTCGAATTCCCAATGTTGTCTCCATTCCTTAATCACACCACATGTGATACATGAAAATAAGACTACTGATGGCTGAATTAGACTTTGCCTTTAATATTAGCAGGAAATTCTTTTCTGTGGCCATAGACATACTCATCACCCTATGATGACTGTATCTCAACCACTTGTATGCACACATGTACCATTTTATTCTCTTTTTTAGGTGGATCCTTACTATCAAGATCTCCTCTTTACCTTCTAGATAGAAAGTCTACTTAGTCTAGTTTGACGCCAATTTAGTGGTCGAAATTCATTAAATCATATAGTAAGTGGCATGCCCTGCTTGCCCCTAGCACCGAAGTGCCAGTAAGTGAGCATGTCCCACGTGCCTTTAGCACTGAAGTGCTAGTAAATGAGCACGTCCCATGTGCCTCTAGCACCAAAGTGCTATAGAATCTTACCTTATACTCCCTGAGTGTATCATGCACATAAAGTGCCTTTAACCACCACCCAAATGCACGTCAACACATAGTATAAGTAAACTAAATCATATAAAAGAGACAACATACTTAAGCACCACATGCCTATACACCTCCCTTTTATCACACTAGGGCTTCTCTCCCTTATCACAAATTCCTCTCTTGTTTGGGTACACTAAGGGAGGAGCCTTAAAGCTCTTTCAAGATTCCTTCCAAAACATCATCTCCCATAATCTCTTACTTTTAAGTTGCTATCCCCTATTTAGAAATGGATTTCATAATTCTAAGGGTTTCTTGCCCACTTTCCTTGTCATCATTAACTAAAGATAGCTTACTCACTCTAATAGTTTGAATGGAACTATTTGAAATGTTCTTTACCTCTTATCGCCCTTATTCATTAGGCCTAAGTTACGGTAGCTAGGATCGAGTAATTGCATTCTTTATTAACCGGGATCACGCAAGTGGATTAAAACCTCTATACCTATAAAGCCTCAACCTTGGAGACCTTTTGAAATCTAGATAGTTCTAACTCATTATGGATTGTACATCACCTCATATATTTAGTCCATCACCCTTATTTATTATACACTAGTTCCCAAACTTTTATTGTCAATTTCCCAATCATAAGTAAGGCTTATATTTTACTATTCCGTAAGGTTTTTATAGCTAGTCAGGTGTTTTACTCTGTACCATTGCCTTCTAAGTTCTCAACATCACTCTAAATGGCCTTTGAAAAGCTTAGAATTTCACTTAGGTAAAGAATTGCTACTCTTGTTGTGATCAGTTGACTACTTCGATAGGCCAGTCAACTGGTTGGCCATACCCAATTGGCTTGCTTAGTAAATGGCAGTCAATTGGTCAAATACTATTAGTAGCTTTGTTCATCATCCTTATCAAATTACCTAGTCTCATTCATTCAGTCAACTGGTGCCTCACAGCGAGTGACTGGTGCATCTATCATGTAGCTAGTTAGCAATAAGCCTCAACCAATTGTTTATCTAGACTGAGATAGTAACCCAATCTCTAAAGAAAAGAAAGGCAAAATTTTAGTCTTTTCAATGGCATTAACAACCTCACGTCTCAAAATTAGCATTACTAAAGTGTTATGAGGTAGAATCTTATTACACTCTATTATTCTCAGGGGCATACTTATTGTGATAGGTGATGTTCTAAATAAAATTCAAGAAACTATTATTTTAATCAAGCATTACAACCTCATATCATTATTCCTTTATATTTCCTTCCAGAACATAAAGCGCAACAACTATATGTTCACCTAATTAGCTATTCTTATGAGCTAATACCATGCCAAATATGCATCATGATTATCAAGTTTCTAACCATCAAATTTAATTTAGAACGATTTTCCTGAACCATTGCTATGATACCAAATGTAATGACCCTAACTTCAAATTATAGTAATTAAGATTAAAGACACAATTAATAATAATAAATCAAGGTTTGAAGTCATCACGATTACTTACATTGGGAAGAAGTGAGAAAATTTGAACCTCAAATAATTAGAGAGATTAACTAAACTACCACAAGTATTTGAATACACAAGTGAATCTAATCATCAATAAGATGTCTTACGTTCATTTTACTATTGATTCCAACTCACAAAAACCTTCCACAAGTGTTTCTAAATCATTCCTTAGCATTACTGATGTAAGACCCACTAGGAACATGCCCTAGAGAACCTTCAACAATTCGAAACTTTGCCCGGGACCGGCTAGAAAACAAGAATGTTAGTCAAAGGAAAGACCCTAAAAGAACTTGTCTCTTAGAACCCTAGCCTCAAGACGCTACAAAGGAAGACCAATCCTTTAATAAGTTATGTGAACTCTCAGAGAACACAAAGAAGCAAAAGCCTCACAAAGTATTGAATAATACTCAAATTCATTCATTCATGATCTTCCCAAAATAGAGTACAATAGGGGGCCTTTTATAGGCAAAATTTCTAAAAGTCTTAAAATCCTAATAAAACTAAAACTCTAAAATCTGATTAGAAATATTTTAAATAGTGCCTAAAATCAAGGAACAAGATTAAGATACTAATTTTAACTTAATCCCCAAGATAAACTCCTTGACCAAGTCCAAAAAAATAATAAAATAATAAAAAAAAATTCAAAAAGAATCCTAGTCAAAACTAATTAGCTCCTTTAAATAGTCCACATGGGATGCTCATGCTTCATTAAAAATCACATGGTTGACACATAATTTTTAATTTCTTGCAATTGGACTCCAATTGGGCCTTGGCACTCCTCTTGTAGAATGGTTAGCATGATCACACCTTTTACATCTTCTTGGGCCCTCTCTTGACTTAAATAAATGGGCTCTAAGTCATGAAGCTCATGAGTCAAACACTTGACTCTAGTTGGGCTTCCACTTGGACTTCTACTTTTGCATCTTTAAGGAGATCTCATGTCCAAAGTCTAATTCAGCATGTTTTGAATTGATCAAATATGGATCTTGAGCTCTAAACTTGGGCTGACGTCCAACATAAATATTATCTTGAGCTCTTTGAAATTTTTGAACATATACTAGCACAATTTGGGCCTCTTGAACATAGGTTATCCTTTCATGAGCCATTTGGACCTGAATCATAAGCTTTTGAATGATTTGGGTTTCTTGATGGAAGAGGGCTTCTCGAACTTGTAGTGCTCTAATGGGCATGCCTACTGATATTGTATCAATTACTATAGGAAAAACCAAGGTTTCTAAGTTAAATAAGAAAATTTTGAACCTTAGCTACGGCCAAATTCCTCTTCGCCATAGCCAATTGCTCTCAACTTCACTCCACTCAACTTCACGAACTTCATCGTGGCTAACTTTGAGCTTCACTGTGGCTAAACGATCCACTAGAGCCTTCCCAAGTTGCTCAATGATATTGACCGCAGCCAATTCTACATTTCGCCACAGCTAATTACTCTCTAGAACACCACTAGATTCGACTCTCGCATTTAGCCATAGCCAATTCCTTTCTATTACCTTCCCTAGGAAACTTCATCACTTTTGGCCTAGGCCAATTAAATTTTGGTCGCAGCTAATTCTCTTTTGTTTCTAAAACTCCCAAATTTTGTCTTATGCAGTCCAATTTTCCCTATAGGAATACTCTATGACCACTCTCCCTCAATTTGTGAAACTCTAATGGTATTTGTCTACTTAATTTACTTAGCTAATCTATCATTATCCACTTCAATATTTAAGTATTGATTTCTACTCACCAAATTATCACACATCAGCAAATTCCATAATTTAGTGACAACAAAAGTGTTCCGACCACAAGGCGCAAAGGACCAATGCTTAATATTCATACAGGATCAAGTCACTCATCCATTGTTAGCCAATTACAACTATAATGTTCAATTTCATGATAATTATATTACATGTACAGTCCCTATACTTGGCAATTCATGATGCCATACGGCAATTATATAAAACTAGTAATCTAATTATACAATACAATTTGACAATGCTTCCAAACCTATGGGCTACCAAGCTATATAAAAAGCTTTCATTAATTTTCTCCTTGCCACTAAGAGGTCCGATCCTTGAAAATGTTAGCCCACAACTAGAGTGAGATATACAATTTCAGTAACAAGAGGCAAATTCCATATATATGTACAGATTAATCAATACAATGCAATTTCATATCATCAATACCAGAATCATCAATTCAATTTGCAAATGAACTAGTTGAACTACCAATGACTACTGTCACATACCAACAATCATACACAATATGTTAATGGCCAATAACACTGGGAGAATGATGCAATAGCACTAAGAGACCTTGCTGAGCATGGAAGCGGACCTGATAAAGGTGGTGCTAATTTTCAAGCCCAAGGACATGATTTGCAAATTAAAACCCAAGAGTTCAAATCAAATGTACCTAAAGATCCATTGCAACGCATAGGAGGCCCAATAATAAGAGCTATGGCTAAAGCAATGAAAGAAGCCTTCAATTGTTTGATTCATAAGCTTCATAACTTAGAGCCCATTTATTTGAGTCAAGAAAGGGCCCAAGAAGATGTAAAAGGTGTGATCATGCTAACCATTCTACAAGAGGAGTGTCAAGGCCCAATTGGATTCCAATATCAAGAAATTAAAAATCATGTGTCTACCATGTGATTTTTTAATGAAGTATGAGCATCCCATGTGTCCGGGACTATTTAAAAGAGCTAATTAGTTTTGACTAGGAGTCTTTTTGAATTTCATTTTTTATTATTATATTATTTTTTTGGACTTGGTCAAGGAGCTTATCTAGGAGATTAAGTTAAAATTAATATCTTAATCTTTTTCCTTAATTTTAGGCATCATTTAAAATATTTCTAATCAGATTTTAGAGTTTTAGTTTTATTAGGATTTTAAGTCTTTTAGAAATTTTGCCTATAAAAGGCCCCCTATTGTACTCTATTTTGGAAGATCATGAATGAATAAATTTGAGTATTATTCAATACTTTGTGAAGCTTTTGCTTCTTTATGTTCTCTGAGAGTTCACGTGACTTATCAAAGGATTGGTCTTCCTTTGTGGTGTCTTGAGGCTAAGGTTCTAAAAGACAAGTTCTCTTAGGGTCTTTCCTTTGACCAACATTCTTGTTTTCTAGCCGGTCTCGGGCAAAGTTTCGAATTGTTGAAGGTTCTTTAGGCCATGTTCCTAGTGGGTCTTGCATCATTTGGTATCAGAGTTTTGGTTCACTAGTACAAGGTATATTTTTGTGTTTTTCCTACCGTTGTTCTTCATACCTTCTCTCCTTCCATTTGTGTTATCTTCTCATCTTCATCTTTGTTTTTTATTTTCTTCCTTCTTTCATTGTTGTGTGCCTCTATACTCATTCGAAAAAAAAAGGAGAGTATGATACTCCAAAAAAAATTCCAAAAAAAAAGTTAGAAAAAAAAAGAGAAAAAGAAAAAAAAAGTGAAAAAAAAGAGAAATTCGAAAAAAAAGTGAAAAAAAAAGAGAAAGAAAGAGTGAAAAAAAATAAAAAGTTGCAAGTTGTGGAGTTAGTTTCCTAATTGGAGACAATTTCCTAATTAGAGTTAGTTTCCTAGTTGGAATTAATTTCCTAATTGGACTCAATTTCCTAATTGGAATTAGTTTACTAGTTAGAGTTAATTTCCTAATTAGAGTCAATTTCCTAATTGGAGCTAATTTCCTAATTTGATTGCATTGAGTAGTCACCAAGTTATCTACTTTCCTATTTGCATTCAAGTAAGGATTTTCTTTTCTAATTTTGAACTTGGTTCCCAAGTAGTTTCCTATTTTTAAAGTTTCTTATTTTCAGATTTTCCCTTTTCTTCTCCTTCCTTCCAAGCCATTTCATCTTCCTCTTCCCCCTTGTGTTCCTTTCCTCTTTCCCTTTTTGTTACATACCCCCTTTTTCTCCTTTGTTTGATTCTTTGGGAATTTACATCTTAGGATTCTAGTTTTTTTTTATTGCCACTAGTCTGATCTTTTCATTTGATTTGCTTGTGACTTGCTTAGAATACTTGTAAGAAGCAAATTCTTGATGGTAAAAGGCTAGAGTGTAGCATCTTGATAAAAGCCAAATTTTGAGCGTAAACACGAGTGAATTACTATTCTTGAGTGTAAACATGTAAGCTAGTGAGTTGCGAGGTCCTATATCTTTCGTTGCTACAAACAAATATTTCAGGATGTCTGGAGAATTTGAGCACAGTGACTTTGACATGAAAGTTTAGGTTAGAGCCGTTCAATCTTGAGAAACTAAGTGCTAGATTAGATGATGTGGAGTCTTCTTCCAATAAGAGGACCCATAGAAGGCGAACTCAAGTGGAACTTGATGATGATGCTGAGTCTGACTTTGAGGAGTCCCATACTCAGAGAGGTATACAATCATCATCTAATAAGGATGGTGGTATTGGAAATATCAAGATGAAGATTCCATCATTCCCTGGGAAAAATGACCCAGACCAGTACTTAGATTGGGAAAGAAGAGTGGAGCATGTGTTCGAGTGCCACTCTTACACTGAGGCGAAGAAAGTAAAACTTGCTCCAGTGGAGTTTACTGACTATGCTAGCATCTGGTGGGATAAACTCTTACTCACCAGAAGACGTACCGGTGAGGGTCCAATTCGTGATTGGCAAGAGATGAAAATTATCATGCACAAACGGTTTATCCCTAATTACTATTATAGGGAATTGCATAAGAGGCTCTAAAAGCTGAAGCAAGGTTCTATGAGTGTGAAAGATTACTATCAAGAAATGGAGATTGCTATGATTAAAGCAAATGTGGAGGAAGATCGTGAAGCAACCATGGCCCGATTCATTGAAGGCTTAAATCCTGATATAGTTGCCCAAGTTGATTTATACAATTACTTGGATATGGAAGAGCTCTTGCATAGAGCTATCAAGGTGGAAAAGCAACTAAGGGCTCGACAAAAGCTGAAAGTGACATCTAGCTCGAGTTCTTGGAGGGATTCCAAAGTCCCCTTCAAGCCAAAGACTGATTTCAAGTCTAAGGAGGAAAGTAAGGTAAAACCCTTTCAGGTTAAGGGTAAAACTGATTCAAAACCTTTCTCATCTTCTAATCCTGCTGCTTCCTCCTCTAAGGTTAGATGATTTAAATGTAATGGTTTTGGTCACATTGCTTCACAATGTCCTAACAAACGAACCATGATTATTCTTGAGAATGGTGATGTGACTAGTGCTAGTAGTGAGTTCGAAGAGGATGAGATGCCACCCCTAACTGATGACTCAGATTTAGAATTAACTGAAGCTGTAAATGGTGAAGCCCTTGTGGCTAGGTGTGCTCTCAACATTTAACCGAAAGAAGATCTTGAGGTAGAGCAACATGAGCATATTTTCCATACTCATTGTTTCATTCACAAGAAGGTATGTAGTTTGATTATTGATGGTGGTAGCTGCACAAATGTAGCTAGTACTTTACTTGTGGAAAAGCTGAATTTGCTTGCTTTGAGGCACCCTACCCCTTACAAATTACAATGGCTTAATGATAGTGGGGAGGTAAAGGTAACAAAACAGGTGCTCATCACTTTTTCTATTGGTAATTATCATGATGAGATTCTTTGTGATGTAGCACCCATGTATGCTGGTCACTTGTTACTTGGGAGGCCATGGCAGTTTGATAGAAAGGTAAAACATGATGGATATAAAAATTATTATTCTTTTGTTTTTAATGGTAAGACCATTGTGTTGACCCCTCTTTGTCCTGTTCAAGCATATGAGGATTAATTAAAAATTGAAAGAGAGTGTAAGAAGAGAGAGCAAGAAAAGAAAGGTAAAGTGAATGTGAGTGTTGAAAATGAGAAGAAGCAGGAGAAAGGAGAGCTGAGTAGAAAGGAAAAGAAAATTAGAGAAAAACATGAGGAAAAGAAAGTGAGTTTATTTTCGGGTAAAAGTAAGATCAAGAGAGCTCTTATTTGTGAAAATGCCTTCTTATTACTTTATAAAGATGTTTATCTTACTATCGATGATCTTGATCACTCTTTGCCTGCTAGTGTTACATCTTTATTACAAGAATTCTGTGACTTGTTCCCAGAGGAAATACCTGATGGATTGCCCCCGCTAAGAGGCATTGAGCATTGGATAGACTTTATCCCAGGGGCATCTATTCCTAATAGACCTGCTTATCGAGCAAATCCAGACGAGACTAAGGAAATACAACATCAAGTGGAAGAGCTCATGAAGAAAGGCTTTGTTCGTGAAAGTCTGAGTCCGTGTACTGTCCTGGTGATTCTTGTACCTGATGGAAGTGAGATAGGAGATTTGAAGAAGCTTGAACAAAATCAAGAGCTTGGAAACAAAAAGGTTGGACGTGACTCTAAAAGATGGCCAACTAAAGATCCATTGCAAGGTATGGGAGGCCCATGCACAAGATCAAGAGCCAAAGCTTTGAAGGAGGCCTTGAATGGAGTGATCCAAAAACTAATAGACTTGGAGCCCATAGTCTTAGCTGAATATGAAGCCTAAAAGAAACAAATTGGCATAAAGATTATTTCATTCCTACAAGATGCTAGCCCAAGCCTAAAGGGAGCCTAATTAAAGGAGTCTAGCCATTTTCCACAAAATCAGCCATTTTCCACAAAATTCTCTTAGTTTTATTTTGTTTTAATTTGATTGTTGCTGTTTCAGATTTTTAGGCACCATTCTTGGTGAATTTGTTCAGATTTAAATTTCTTTTATTTTTCCCGCCATGTAAAAGGCGCCACCTAGGAATTATTCTATTTAGGGTTTTATTTTTTTCAAATGCCTATATAAGGCCCACTTATACTCCAAGGATGGCAGATTGAATGAATTATCTTTTCAGAATCATTTCTGATTTATGAGGTTTCTCTTGTGGCCTTTGTGTGCTGGAGAAAATCTTTGACTTATCAAAGGAGTGGTTTCCTTTGTGGCGTCCCGGATTAGGGTTCTAAGAGACGGGTTCTCTTAGGGTTCAATTCCATTGACCAACATCTCTTCTTCTTCTTTTTCTTCTTTATTCTTTATTCTTTGTTGCTTATTGTCCATATTATTTGTTCTTGTGTTACTTGCCAAAATTCGATCACTGATCCATGTTATTTGGGGTTCCTAGAACGGGTTTCTAAGGAGTCTCACATCAGTACCCAAAAAGGATGGCAAGTGGCGAATGTGTGTAGATTGTCATGCCATCAACAAAATAACGGTAAAATATCGCTATCCTATCCCTAGGTTAGATGATATGCTTGATGAATTGCATGGTGCATGTGTTTTCTCTAAAGTTGATCTTAGAAGTGGTTACCATCAGATTAGAATGAAAGAAGGTGATGAATGCAAAACTGCTTTTAAGACCAAGTTTGGATTATATGAATGGTTAGTTATGCTATTTGGCTTGACTAACGCACCTAGCACTTTCATGAGTTTAATGAACCATGTCTTTAGACCTTTCATTAGAAGATTTGTTGTGGTTTACTTTGATGATATTTTGATCTACTCTAAGAGTCTTGAAGAACATGTGAGTCATTTGCATGATGTGTTTATTGTGCTTAGGGAGAATAAAATTTTTGCCAATTTAGAGAAGTGCTCTTTTTGTTTGGATTCTGTGGTTTTTCTTAGATTTGTTGTAAGAGCTCGTGGCATACAAGTGGATGAGGAAAAGGTCAAAGCAATCCGAGAGTGGCCAACTCCAAAGAATGCGAGTGAAGTAAGAAGTTTTCATAGATTGGCAAGCTTCTATAGGCGATTCGTGAAGGACTTCTCTACTCTTGCTGCCCCTTTAAATGATTTGGTAAGAAAGAATGTGATATTCAAGTGGGGTGAAGCACAAGAGCGTGCTTTTAACATACTGAAGGAAAAACTAACTAATGCCCCTGTACTTGTGTTGCCTGATTTTACTAAAGTTTTTGAAATTGAGTGCGACGCTTCTGGTATAGGCATAGGTGGTGTGTTGATGCAGGATTCTAAACCTATTGCATATTTTAGTAAGAAATTGAGTGGTCCTGCTTTAAATTATTCCACATATGATAAAGAGTTGTATGCCTTAAAACGAACTTTAGAAACTTGGCAACATTATTTGTGGCCTAAAGAATTTATTATCCATTCTTATCATCAAAGTCTTAAGTTTCTTAAGTCTCAGGGTAAATTGAACAAAAGGCATGCAAGTTAGCTTGAATTTATTGAAACCTTTCCTTATGTGATTAAGCATAAGCAGGGAAAGAAAAATGTTGTAGCTGATGCATTGTCTAGGTGTTACACTTTGATTACTTCCATGCATGCTAGATTGATAGGTTTTGAGATGTTAAAAGACATGTATGAATCTAATTTTGATTTCGCTGATATTTGGAAATCTTGTGAATTGCATGATGCTAATGACTATTATAGGTTTGATGGATTCCTTTTCAAAAAGAACAAGTTATGCATTCCTATGTGTTCCATTCGTGAGCTTCTTGTTAAGGAAACTCATGGTGGGGGATTGATGGGCCATTTTGGTGTAGAATAGACTTTGGCTCTTTTGAATGAGCATTTTTATTGGCCTAGCATGAGAAAAGATGTGGTTGCTGTTTGTTCTAGATGTATTACTTGTAAGCATGTTAAGTCTAGAATTCAATCACATGGCTTGTATTCTCCTTTACCAGTTCCCTCTCACCCATGGACTGATATTTCTATGGACTTTGTTTTGGGCTTGCCTAAATCTCCCACTAGGAAAGATAGTGTCTTTGTTGTTGTGGATAGGTTTAGTAAAATGGCTCATTTTATTGCTTGTTCCAAAACTAATGATGCTATGTATGTGGCAGAATTATTTTTCAAGGAGATTGTTAGGTTGCATGGTGTGCCAAAAACTATTGTTAGTGATAGAGATGTGAAATTCTTGAGTTATTTCTGGAAAACATTATGGAATAAACTTGGCACTAAACTTTTATTTTCTACTACAGCGCATCCACAAACTGATGGGCAGATTGAGGTTGTTAATAGAACCCTCTCTACTTTATTAAGATCTATCATTCAAAAGAATCTTAAGAATTGGGAGAAGTGTTTGCCCCATGTCGAATTTGCTTATAATTGAGTTGTTCATTCTGTAACAAAATTCTCTCCTTTTGAAATTGTTTATGGCTTTAATCCTCTAACCTCGTTAGATTTGTTTTATTTACCTTCACATGAGTTTACTAACCTTAATGGTGCTAGGAAGGCAAAGTTTGTATAGGATTTGCATGAGAAGGTGAAAGCCAATATTGAAAGAAAGAATGAGCAAATTGCCAACCAAGTTAACAAGGGTAGAAGGTGTGTGGTATTTGAACCCGGCGATTGGGTATGGGTTCACTTACGAAAAGAACGTTTCCCAGAGCAAAGGAAGTCAAAACTCTAACCTAGAGGAGATGGTCCCTTTCAAGTTCTCGAAAGGATTAATGATAATGCTTATAAAATTGACTTGCCTAGTTCTTATGGAAATATTAGTGCTACTTTTAATGTATCTGATCTCTCTTCCTTTGATGTTACAGATTCGAGGATGAATCCTTTTCAAGAGGGGGGGAATGATGCAATAGCACTAAAAGACCTTGTTGAGCATGGAAGCGGACCTGATGAAGGTGGTGCTAAGTTTCAAGCCCAAGGACATGATTTGACACATGATTTTTAATTTCTTGATATTGGACTCCAATTGGGCGTTGGCACTCCTCTTGTAGAATGGTTAGCATGATCACACCTTTTACATCTTCTTGGGCCCTCTCTTGACTCAAATAAATGGGCTCTAAGTTATGAAGCTTATGAATTAAACAATTGAAGGCTTCTTTCATTGCTTTGGCCCTAGCTCTTGTTATTGGGCCTCCTATGCCTTGCAATGGATCTTTAGGTACATTTGATTTGAACTCTTGGGTTTTAATTTGCAAATCATGTCCTTGGGCTTGAAACTTAGCACCACCTTCATCAGGTCCGCTTCCATGCTCAGCAAGGTCTCTTAGTGCTATTGCATCAGAGAGGTCCGTCCACGGCACCTACTCCATAATGAGCACAACCAGGGCTTAGTGTATCTAGGGTCTAATCACAACCCCATGCCCGATCGAAGCACATACACGGGTGGCAGCTACACCATAGCTCCACCATGGACTCACAAGATTCAATCATAATAACAATTCAAGTAGTCAACTAATCATTTAGTATTTCAAAATGATATATGTGCCAACAATAATAGATTAACATGAATATATACATGGAATTAGAAAATTAACCCCCGTTACCTCAATGAAGCTAATTACTCTGCCTCTAGCTACCACCATGGTCCAAAGCATACCAAGCCTAACATAAGCATAATTATCATCATTTAACTACCATTAGTTAAGAAATTCCCTATCCACAGATTACCCTTAATAAGATTACCCTTACCGCAATGCAGGTCAAGGGGATTAGGTGATGAGTATTCCAATAGCTAGTTTTACCATGGTGCATGTATAACTCACTGCAATACAAATCGTGAAACTTTGTATAGGCCAGGGGGTGTTTCACTGCAACACTACATAGGCTTATCGTAACACTCCAAAATTAATTAAGGTGTTAATCATGGTCTTAGATTAATTAGGAATAATTAATATGGAATAATTGGGTAAGTTAAACAAATAGAAATTTTGGAGAGATAAATTATTAATAGGGCTTGAGATTTAATTGGGATAAAAATTTCATCTAGTCCCAAATTAATGTAGGAGATCATGATAAGAGGCTAAAGAGGCCCAATAAGCTAGGTGCAGACCCAATTTGATTCAATGTGATAGAGGCCCAAGATCCACCTTGTATAAGCTCTTATAGTTGGCCCAATAACCCTTGTGTAGACCCAAAACCTTTGAGCTCTTAAAGCTTGTTCTGGCCCAATAGAATTTCAGTAGCCCAATGTATAAGAGTTAGCCCAACAAAGCTAAAATCTAAAGCCCATTAGGAGTTGGATCCTTGGAGCAGCCCATGACCCATATTTGACCTAACTTAACCCAACTAAAACCATAAACACTTCAACCCTTTCCCTTATTCTGTAGAACACAAAAACACAAAGAGAAATTCGGAGCTTCGAAAGGGGGCTAGGGTTTGGGGCAAGAATTCCACCATTTCTCACATCTAAGCTCAAAATCAACTAAGGTACTTGTTATATATCTTAATCCTCTTCTCTTCTTCTTCAATTTGGCCTAATTAGTTTTTCATTTGGAGTATTTTCACCATACCCAAATTCTGAAACATGGTTGTTTGGTATTTTCTTAGAGGAAATTCGTAGGTTGAGGCTAGGGCTGACATTAGGTAAGTGTAAACTATCCATTCTAGTGTATTTTTTGTTGGTTTAAGACCCCCATAGTTGATTTATAGTATGGGTGTTAATTATGTATGAATTTGCTTAGGAATTTGGGTGATATATTGAAGTTTCTGGTAGAGGACATACTCAATCCGAATTTGGGGACTTGTAGTGACTGGGTAAGTGTTCCTTAGGTAGTCATTAGCATTTTAAATTTTTTGGGTACTTGTTGCTACTGTAAATGATAAATTAAAGTATTAATTCTCTGATGCTATGGTTATTGGAAGATTTTTGTACCATTGGTGGCTGTTACAAATTGTCTACAAGTGAAGTAACCGGGAACTATATTAATTCTATGCATGTATCTATTTTAATTTCATATTTGTTGTACATGAATGATTTGAAATGCTAAATGAATTGGTTGGTTATCTATTGTATTGTGATTGGACCTTATGAGTCCATAGTGGAGCTATGGTACCACTGCTACTCGTGCATGTGCTTCGATCGGGCACCAGGTTATGATCAAACCCCAGATGCATTGAGCCCTAGTTGTGCTCAATAGGGAGTAGGTGCCGTGGATGGGCCTCTCCCGGTGTTATTGGCCTTTAACATATGGAAATATGATTGCTAGTATGGAATAGTAATCATGATAGCTTAATTGTTTCATTTACTGATATGACTGGTATGTTTTCTAATGCTTATGTGAAATCATGCATATATGTTAATTAAACTGGAATATATGATGGAATTGCCTTGGTTACTGAGATTCGCATCTCACCCCATTTTATGGGATTAATATTTCAGGTGAAGGTTCTTCAGGTAAGGATAAGAGAAAGCAAGTGGATGAAAATCCATGAGCTCAGACCATGTGAGGAGAAGGCTACACTTAGGCTGATTTATTTAGTATATATGCTAAATTTTATAATCCTTTTTATATAGCATCATCATGTATTCATGTTGCCAAGTATAGACTCTTATATTTTGATCATTTAGGATGTATTCATTGAGGAGTTAGACCTCATCTTAGCATGATATCGGATGTATGAACCCATAACACCTGATGTATGAATTTTACTGAATTTATGGTATGGTATACAATTGGAAATATAATTATGTGATGTATTAGATATTGATATGAACCATTGATGTATGAAATCTATAACGGAATGCATATCAAATGTTATTTCCAATAGTGCATGAATTCTTGTTGTTATTACTCTATAGACTTGCTGGTATAGGATAGTTGGAGGAGTGGAAATTTACATTTAAATTTTGAATTGTTAATGGTAGAATAGCTGGGTGAATAGAGTAGATAAATACCATTAGAGTCATATAAAATGCGTGGGAGTGATCCTAGGATATTTTTAAGATGAGAATTGAAGTGTAGGGGACAAAATTTGGGAGATGTAGCTACAAGAAGGAGTCACGCCGCGGCTAAGAAGGCTTCACTCGGCCAAATAAGTGACAGAGGCGAAGGGCGCCATGGCAGCCGCGACGGAAGAGAATAAAATTTTCCTGGAGAGTAACAATGGTGAGGAATGCCGCAGCTTGAGGATTCTCGTCATGGCTTATAGTGAAAAAAATCACCTAGGAGGGTAACAGAATGAAACCTCGCCGCAGTACTAGTCGAGGGAACAAAGTAAGGAGTGTACAGTAACGAATCTCATCGAGGCGAGGATCATGGGACTTGGAACAGTAGCTCCAGGAGGAATTTTCGCCGCGGCGCAATGTAGGCTGGTCGCGGTGATGGTCCAACTCACTGCGGCAATATTTAGCGTAGGTTGCCTAGTGGTTCCCAATAGTAACTTTGCTACGGCACGAAATGTTGAGGCCACGACTCAGGACCTCAAACTCCTACCTTTGGCCTAGAAACCCCAATTTCTTCAATGGTAATGCTAGGAAATGATATAGGAATACTTGTGGGAGGTTTTTGTGTGTTGAAACTGATGAATGGATGAATCACAAACCCCTCATGATAGTATAATTTCTTCTATGTAATTCTCACCTATGTAGTCGTTTAGTGATGACCCTAACATCAAGGTCCAAATTTCCCTATATCCCCATAATGTACTAGAAATGTAATGACTCCAAACCTTGACCATTAATTATTAATTGCATATTTAACTATAATTACCATGATTAGAAGACAGGGTTGTCACACTCGTTACGATGGGGGTCTAACTCACTGCTGCGAGATTTGTGAAAATATGAGAAGTTGAATCCAATAGCAACTTTGCCACGTCGTGAAAATCTTAAGCCATGGTGCAAGATGTGAAACTTAGTTTTTAAGTTCTAGTAGCCAACTTAGCCACGGCAGGAAGGTTTCAAGTTACGGTGAAAGTCCCCAAACTCTTACTTTTAGCCTAGAAACCTTGGTTTTTCCTATGGTAATGCTAAGGAATGATTTAGAAACCCTTGTAGTAAGTTTTTGTGAGTTGGAAATAATGGATAAATGAATTAAATATTTTTTATAGAGGGTTAGATTCACTTATGCGCATAAAATTTTGTGATTATTTGGTTAATGACTCTAATAATATCAAGGTTCAAATTTCCTTATATTTTTTTAAATTAATTAATTGAAATAGTTTTAGACCTTGATTTATGATCATTGATCATGTATTTAAGCTTAATTATCATGATTAGAATTTAAGGTCATTATGTTTATGCTTTGGGACATGCCCAAGTGGTTATAGAATGGCTAGAAGGCCATTTGATAACATTTGACCCCATTATGGTTGCAAAATATAACATAATCTTGAGCTGAACCACAAATTGACCAAATGGATGATTTGATGCATGAAAATTGGCATGGATATAGGACTCATTTAAAGATTTTCATAGAGTTAAAGAGTATTGTTTTTAGAGCTCTAGATAATTTATTATGAATTTTCAAAGTTGGCCAAATTATGTAGAATTGCCTCAGTCACTGTTCATATGGTTAATTTACATTTCTATGTCATTCAAGGGCTGAAAGAAGTCCAATGCTCATAAAATTTTATAGGTATATAGCTAACATTATAATCTTTCTAGGGCCACTAAGTTTTCATGAAAAGAAACTGTATAGAAAGAGTTATGAATTTTTTAAATTAAAGGTCTGATGGTGCCTGAGTACTATAGCTATCTCTGATATGCAATAGATTTTGTAAGTCAAATGAACTCATATGCTCTTGACATGTTTACAACAATAAGATCTCATCTTAATCTTTCCATAGCCAATGAGAACACCCCATTTGGAGCTAGGCAGGGGGAGATATGAATTTTTAAAATTTGGATTCAGTTGCAGGATGCATTAGTGACTAGTGTTACTGTTCCATTAAATTTTATAGGGTAAACCTAGTTGTTTTGATCTAAATTTTTTATGGTAGTTAGAAGATATCCTAAAATTTCAAGAATGGTATAATTTGCATGATTTGGATTTTTTCTACAATTAATTGTGATTTTCTAAAGTTTGCATCAGATTATGGATTTAAGGAAACTGCAAGTTTGGTCTTAAATTTGTGTTGCTTACTCTAAACCCGAAATAAAAGCTTTGAATTGTGATGTTTCTGGTCCATTAAGTATATTATGGATGGAAGAAAATGTTGGCAAGGCCAAATGGTCCATATAATTAAAATTGAATTATTTGGACTTTTAACATCGAGTAATTCCGTTGCTAAAAGTGCAAATTTCAGGAAAACGATTTAGTTTGATACTTTTATCTAGCTTTGAGATATAATTGATGCTAAAGAGATAGGGTATGACAATTTGTCTTATGTGGCCAAGCTAAAAAGGATTGTCCTAGTAAAGGTGGTATGAAAGAGACTTACTCCAGATGAAGCAACTTGGAAGACAGAGGAAGTAATGAGGAAGGATTATCTAGCACTATTTGAGTAAAGTATGTCTAATTTTGAGGACAAAATTCCTAAAAGAAAAGGAGAATATAACACCCTGAAATTAATTAAGACTAATTATGATGAGTAAGGGAATTAGTGTGGGCAATTAAGAAAAATAATTAAGTGGAAAGGGGAAGTAGAACTTACGGAGGGATAAATTATTAATGTGGGTTTAAGATTCATTTGGGTTAGAAACTTAATCTAGACCCATAATTAATTTAAGTATGTCATGGATAAAAACTAATGGAGGCCCAATTGAATTTTTAAGTAGACCTAACTTCTTACTATGAGACTAAGCCCAAGAGAGACTACTTGGCAATGGCCCAATCTGGCTTAGTGAGCTAGAAACCTATGGCCTTACTAAAATCCTAGAAATTCTGCAGCCCAACCCATCAAGCTTGCCCTAACAAACCAAAAATCTGAACCCCATTTGAATTTGGGCCTTCAATCTACCACTAAAACTTAAACCTTAAACCTTCATCAGCCCCCTCTTCATTCTGTAAAACTCAAAGGCACAAGAAAATTCTGAGGTCTTAGAGAGAGGTTGAAGTTCTTGACCTAAATCTATCTTTTCCCACTCTTAAAGCCAAAATCAGCTAAAGTAACCTTCATAAGACTTAATCATCTCTTCTTTTTCTTTGATTTGGCCAAATTAGTTTTTTATTTAGAGCATTTTCACCTACATCTAAAATTTGAAATGTGTTATTTGATGTTTTCTTAGAGGATTTTCGGAGGTTAAGGCTAGAGGTGCTGTTAGGTAAGTATTTCCTTCCTATCTTGAGGTAGTTTCTTCTAGTTTGAGACCTTTATAGTTGATTTACAATATGAGCCTTTATTTTATGTGAATTTATCCAAAAAAATTGAGTGATACTCAAAAGTTACTGGTGTAGGAAAAACCAAATCCAAATTTGGTTTTTGTAGTGGCTGGGTAAGTATTCTATAAGTGGTCCTTAGTAATTTAATTCTTTAAGTATTGGGTTTATTGCTATAAATGATAAGTAGGAGTAGTAATGGTTAGGTTTTGTATCCACAGGCTAAAGTAGCACTGTTGTTGACTCTTAAAGAATTGTGTATAGAGTAAGGTAATCGTGATTAATGTTAAATCCATGCATATGTCTACTTTAATTTCATATCTGCTGCACAAGCATGATTTTGAATGCATAATAAATGGTTGGTTATCTCAATTGTATGTTTAGACCTTGTGAGTTCATGGTGCAGTTGTGATGCAGCTGTCACCCATGCATCGTGCTTCAATTGGGCACTAGGTTGTGATCAGACCTTTATATGCACTAAGCCCTGGTTGTGCTCATTGGGGAGTAAATGTCGTGGATAGGCCTTTCTTGGTGTTAATGGCCTTTAACATGTGAAATGTGATTACTAGTATAGGATAGTAATTACTGATAGCCTAATTGTTTTATTTGCTAATATGACTGATATTTCTTATGCTTATTTGATTAAATGCACATATGTTAATTAAATTGGAATATATGAATGGAATTTGTCTTTGGTTACTGAGATTTGCATCTTACCCCATTTCATGGGCTAACTATTTCAAGTGAAGGTCTTTCGGGTAAGGATAAAGGGAAGCAAGTGGATGAACATCTATAAGCTAAGATCCATTATGGGGGATGCTGCACTTGGGTTGTTCTAACTTAGGATAGATGCTAACTTTTAGTTATTCTTTTGTATAGTATCATCATGTAATCGTGTTGTCAAGTATAGGAGTTTTGTATTTTGATAACTTAAAATGTATCTATTAAGGAGCTAGGCCTCATACTAAATTATTATCTGATGTATGCGCTTATAATATCTGATATGGAACCTTGTTAATCCTAAGTTGTGATTTATTATTTGAGAATGTAATCATGTGTTACCCAAAAAGTTAACTTAGACTAGAATGCATGGAACCTCTATTGGAATGATAATGTTAGTAGTTTATGAATCCCTTTGCTATTAATGCTTTATAAAATTGCTGATGTATGATAGTAGATGAGTAGGAATCAACACTTAGGATTTGATTTGGCAATGAGTGACATGCTAAGTAAATTAGGTAGTTGAATGCCATTAGAGCCCTACAAATTAAGGTAGAGTAGCCCTAGAGTATTACTAAAGGGAGAGCTGGAGTGTATAGGATAAAATTTAAGAGGTATAGGTGCAGAAAAGAGTTGAGCCAGGGCCAAGATTAGCTAAATCACAGCTAAGAGTCAGTTAGAAGTAGGGAGCACCACAGTGCAAGGTGAAAAGTTCACCCAGGGAGAGTAACAAATAGCAACCTTACCATGACGCAAGGGAATCTCGCCATGGTAAGGCTTCAACTCACCGCGGCTAGAATCATGAAAGTGTGAATAGTGGTTATTGAGAGTACTTTTATAATGACCATAACTTTTAATCATCATAATTAAGCTTAAGTACGTAATTAATAATCATAAAATCAAGGTTGAAAGTCATTACAACTAATTATATTCGAAAAATACATGGAAATTTGAACCTTGATGTTATTAGGGTCATTAATTAGACAACCACAATTATTCGAATGTGCAAGTGAATTTAATCATCAATAAGGAGATTTAATTCTTCTATCCATCAATTCCAACTCACAAAAGCTTCCTACAAGTGTTTCTAAATCATTCCTTAGTATTACTATAAGAGAAACTAAGGTTTCTAGGTGAATATGAGAAATTGGGTACCTTTACCGTGGCTAAATTCCCTCGCGTTGCGACCAATTACTCACGGGTTCAACTCCTTACACCTTTACAAATTTTGCACATTTTGTCATGGCCAAATATCTCTTTCATTGTGGCCAAATACCCTTTGGAACACCTCCAAGCCTGCCTCTCAGACTTAGCCACGGCTAACCTCACTGTTCGTCGCGGCCAATTGCTCTTTGTTTTGTTCCCTGGCAGCTTCACCACATTTGGCCATGGCCAATTACCCTCTGTTACTCTCCTTGGGCAACTTTGTCAAGGCCAATTAAATTTTGGCCGTAGCCAATTCTCTTCTATTCCTATAACTCTCAAGATTTCATCCCATGCTCTCCAATTCTTTCTCTAGTAACACTCTAGACCATTTTAACTTAGTTTGTGAAGATTTAGTCTTTCTTTTACCTAATCTACCTAACATATCTATCATTACCCATTTAAAACTCAAATATGGATCCTTAACCCTCTAGCCACCATAAACCAGTGAGTTCATAGATCAATGACACCAAATAGTTCATACACTACTCACATTTCCATTCAAACATAAGTCGCATTAGACATTTCATACATCACTAATCTAAATTGACATCTGATGTATTAAATGATTACAACCCCTATGCTTGGCAATTCATGATGCAATGCAGTAATTACATAAAACTAGTAGTCTAGTTATACGAATACAATCTGACAAGGTTTCTAAACCTACCTACTACCAAACCATATAATAAACTTCCATTAATTTTTTTCTTGCCACTAAGAGGTCCGATCCCTGAAAATGTTTGCCCACAATCAGGCTGAGATATACAATCTCAGTAATAAGAGGCAAATTCCATATATATATACAGATTAATCAATACAATATAATTTCATATCATCAATACCAGAACCATAAATTCAATTTACAAATGAACTAGTTAAGCTACCAATGACTATTGTCCCATACCAGCAATCATACATGACATGTTAATGGCCAATAACACAGGGAGAGGTCCATCCACGGCACCTACTCCATAATGAGCACAACCAGGGCTCAGTGCATCTGGGGTCTAATCACAACCCGATGCTTGATCGAAGCAGATGCATGGGTGGCAGTTGCACCACAGATCCACCATGGACTCATAATAACAATTCAAGTAGTCAACTAATCATTTGGCATCTCAAAATCAAACATGTGTAGTAAATATTAGATTAACATGGGCATATACATGGAATTAGGAAAGTAACCCCAGTTATCTCAATGAAGCCAATTACTCATCCTCTAGCTACCATCATGATTTAAAGCATACCAGGCCTAACATAAGCATAATCATCATTATTCTACTACCATTAGTAAGGAATTTCCCTATCCACAGATTAATCTTAACAAAAGTACATTAAGAACTTCTTACCCAAGCTTCCTAAGGGTCTATAGCATCAATTCAAGGTCACAACAACAAGAACTCACAATAGGTCACTCCTAACATCTCCATTTTCGCACATGTAAAAGCTATGCACTAAAAGTCAGTCCAAATGATGAAAATTTAGTATATATACCACATAAGAGAAGAGGGAACACTTACCCATATACCTAAGAGGTCAAATGGACTGAGTTGAGCCTCAACTATCAAGAACACACCATGGGAAATTCCAAAATTCGAATTTGAGTCATCAAGCCCATAAATTTTAGTTTTTCACCTTCATCTCCTTGTAATTTTGCACAATAGTAGAACCCATTATGAAAATCAATCCTTAGGGGCATTTTCTAGCAAAGTAATCCACAAAATGGAAAGGAAATACTTACCCAATCATCCCTCTAACTTCTAACTCCGAAAATCTTACAAGGAATCACCTAAACACCAAATTTTAGATTTGAGAAGAAGATAAAAATACCCAAAACCATAAACTAATCAGGCCAAAATGAAGAGGAGAATGAGAGGGACATGTTTTATATAGATTACATTGGCCAAATCTTCCTCTAAAAGTGAGAAATGGTGGAAGAATGCAGAAAACCCTAGCCTCCTCTCTTCTTATGCGAAAATGGAGTTTTCCTTTGCCTAAGATTGAGTTGGTCTACAGAATAGAGGATAAAAGTATGATTAAGTTAGGGTTTTAGATGGGTTTGGGCCAACCCTAAAGCCCAAAATCCACTTAGGTTTAGATATGTGCTTATTGGGTCATAAGTTGAAGGGCTTAGTTGATGAAATGAGAGTTGGGCTCTTAAGAAATGAGAGTTGGACTCTTATGAAATGAGATTGGACCTTCTTACAAACTAGAAGTGGGCTTTCTTATTTGGCTTATGACATAAATACATTGATCATAAGGCCTAAATTAAATGTCTAACTCCCCTTAGTTAACTCCTTAATTAAACCCCATAACCATAATTAATATATCTCCACCTAACAATAACTAAACATGATTATTGACTCAAAATGTCTAAAACAAATCCATTTCTTTAGAAACCTTATTTTTCTTTTTTTTTCCCAAATCCTTATATTAATTCCTTAATTCACCATAATCCTCATTAATAAATTCTGGGGTGTTACATTTTCCCCTCCTTTTAAGAATTTTGTCCTCAAAATTTGACACACCTCACTCAATTAGTGCTAGATAATCCATCCTCATAGCTTCCTCTTTGGTTTCTCAAAATTTCACAAGAACCTAATCCTTCCCCTGCTACTTTCTTGTAGAAGATATCCTTATTCTATTACTACCTCACTTATTATCCACAATTCTATTTCTTCTTTGTCCACCCAAGTCAAATGACATACTAACCTAAAGATTCCGCCTTCTTCCTTTGCCCACAATTAAAGAGATCTAGACTAAGTTACGCTTGATCACCTTATAGCAAGTCTAGGCACCTAGATTAAATAAATCTTAAAATCTCTCTCCCTTTATAATATTTATTTTGTTCTATTCTGTCTCTTTCTTTTTTTTTTCCTTCTCTTGCTCCCCTTTCCTTTTTTTTTTTATGTGCCAACAGTCGATCATTGAATGTTCATGTTAACTTCCTTTCCTTCTTAACTCTCAATCCATTTAAGAGATAACTCCTAAATACTTTAGCTTAACTCTCCTTAATAGTTGATACCAAGAACTACAAGGAATTCCGCTTAGTTAGCTTTTTTAGTATTTATTCCACTAATAGTAACATAGGTAAGTAACGTTATTTCATAATGAAGTTTCATTTGTCCTTCACTTAGATTACCCCCACATTTCCTTAGCCCAACCTTCTTAATTGAAGTGGCTCTTACCTCCTGTAGGGTTATCTAATCTAAGTTTACAAGTCTTGCGTTCAATTATCTCATAAAATCATTGCACATATTATATCCTCATTTATGGTTCATTAGTAAAAGGTCCATTATTTCCATTAGACACAAATTCTATTTTCATCTTTAGTTAGTACCTAAGTTCCCCCTTTTTATTCATGAAGATTTTCTAAAGGTTGGAACTAATATAAAGTTTGATCTTATGACTAATCCATGTAAGGCATTCAAACACTCTAAGGTCACCTTTCACTTAATCGAAACTGAATATAATCTCTTAAGCGAAAATAAACATGATCCTTCAAGTCTAGGTTATATTCCCTATTGAGGCCTAATTTTAAGGGTGAAAATACCTTGTCTAGAGTATTAAGTAATCTTTTAAGACTTAGGAATGAGTTTTCTTAAATCCTACAAGCGATAACTCAAGTGGATGTTCTATTAAATGACACAATTTCAACAACTTGCCTATAACATTAGAAATTTTAAATTCATAATGATGGTTCATTATAGATAATCTAATCGTCGTCTATAGGTGTAACCAAATAGGAAAGCCCTTAGTAGACCTCTTCTCTCTCTTTCTCTTTTTTTTTTTCACTTGTAAAGGCATTACCACAATCACATACATGTGACTCCAAAGACTACCATAATCAATAGATCCCAATGTTTGATCTTGATTCTTAGTTACTACAAGCTTTAGTAGTCAACTTAATGGCATTTACACTTGTTTGAAATCAACTGAACATCTCCTTAGATTTTATGCCATTATATATAGTCCCAAAGGACTGTGCTTTCATATCTTTTACCCCTAACTAAGATATTTTCATATAAGTATAGTCATTCTTCAATTAGCATACGTCTTACCTTTTTTTTTTTGCGATAGTCCAAATTCCCTCAAACCTCCTCACATACTACTAAGTTTTTTTTTCTCTAGTTTGGAAATTCATAATAATTCTTAAAAAGTAATGAAATAATATCTTGTCAATAAGGTTTAAGATCCTATCAACAAGATCTTGTATTCATTAATGTAAAATCTGAGGCCTTGTCAACAAGGTTCTCTAACAACAAGTACCAGGTCTTTTGACCATAAGTTATAGCATATAATATGAGATGGTATGACAATTTTTGTCCTTACATAATGGCTTGTGCCAGCCACAACCAACTCTTTCGCTCCCTTAAAAGTTTTTAGGCCTCAATTCATGCCTGACTATTGGGAGTTAATTTAACATAATAAGGAGACTTAGTGAGTCTTTTCATTATCAAGCATTCCCTAATTATCAAGGATCAAGTAGGGATTCCCAGTGAGAGAACTCAAGTATCATTTTCCACTAGTGTTTCACCCTTCCTCATCAATGATTATACTACAGTTTAATTGTAATAACATAAGTTAATTGCATTACTGCCACCTCTTATTCATTTCCCTCGGGTTATTATTCTAGATCAAGGAGTCCTCTTTCAAATTTAGGGAGTTTTACTACTATGGTAAGTACTAATCCATCTCAAATTCTGAATGTTGTCTCTATCCCCTTAATCACACCTCACGTGATACATGATAATAAGACTACTGATGGCAGAATCATACTTTACCTTCAATATTAGCAGGCAATTCTTTCCTGTGGCTATATACATGCTCATCATCCTATGATGACTGTATCTCAACCACGAATATGCACACGGGTACTATTTTATCCTCTTTTTAGGTGGATCCTTACTATCAAGATCTCCTCTTTACCTTTTAGGTAGAAAGTCTACTTAGTCTAGTTTGACACCAATTTGGTGGTCAAAATTCATTAAATCATATGATAAGTGGCACGCCTCGCATGTCTCAAGCATCAAAGTTCTGAAAAATGAGCACGTCCCATGTGCCTCTAGCACCAAGGTGTTGTAGAATCCTATCTTACACTCTCTGAGTGTATCAGGCACATAAAGTGCCTCTAATCACCACCCAAATGCATGTCAACACATGATACAATACCAGTAGGCATACCCATTGGAGCACAAAAAGTTCGAGAAACCCTCATCCATCAAAAACTTCAAAGAGCTCAAGTGGCCCAAATTATGCACTATGTCCAAAAATTTCAAAGAGCTCAAGATAATATTTATGTTGGACTTCGGCCCAAGTTTAGAGCCCAAGATCCATATTTGATCAATTCAAAATATGCTGAATTGGACTTTAGACATGAAATCTCTTTAAAGATGCAAAAGTGGAAGTCCAAGTGGAAGCCCAATGTTCTAAGAAGGTCCATGGAGATGTTGAAGGCCCAATGTAGTTATACACATACAAGAGGAGTGTCAAGGCCCAATTGGAGTCCAATTGCAAGAGATTAAGAATCATGTGTTAACCATGTAATTTTTAATGAAGCATGTGCATCCCATGTGACTACTTAAAGAAACTAATTAGTTTTGACTAGGATTCTTATGAATTTCGTTTTTATTATTTTATTATTTTTTTAGACTTGGTCAAGGAGCTTATCTAGAAGATTAAGTTAAAATTAATATCTTAATATTATTCCTTGATTTTAGGCATCATTTAAAATATTTCTAATCAGATTTTAGAGTTTTAATTTTGTTAGGATTTTAAGTCTTTTAGAAATTTTGCCTATAAAAGGCCCCCTATTGTACTCTATTTTGAAAGATCATGAATGAATGAACTTGAGTATTATTCAATACTTTGTGAGGCTTTTGCTTCTTTGTGTTCTCTGAAAGTTCACATGACTTATCAAAGGATTGGCCTTTCTTTGTGACATCTTGAGGCGAGAGTTCTAAGAGACAAGTTCTCTTAGGGTCTTTCCTTTGACCAACATTCTTGTTTTCTAGTCGGTCCCGGGCAAAGTTTCGAATTGTTGGAGGTTCATTAGGGCATGTTCCTAGTGGGTCTCGCATCATTTGGTATCAGAGCTTTGGTTCGCTAGTATAAGGTATATCTTTGTGTTTTCCTACCATTGTTCTTCATATTTTCTTTCCTTCCATTTGTATTACTTTTTCATCTTCACCTTTGTCTTCCATCTTCTTCTTTCTTCCATTGTTGTGTACCTCCATCCTTATTCAAAAAAAAAATTTCGAAAAAAAAATTCAAAAAAAATATTCGAAAAAGAAAATTTCAAAAAAGAATTTGAAAAAAAAAGTGAAAAAAAAAAGAAAGAGTGAAAAAAAAAGGAAATTGTAAGTTGTGCAAATTCAAAAGCTTGGAGTTAGTTTCCGAATTGGAATCAATTTCCTAATTGGAGTTAGTTTCCTAATTGGAGTCAATTTCCTAATTGGAGTTAATTTTCTAATTGGAGTTAGTTTCCTAATTTTCAGATTTTCTTAAAGTTGGTTTCCTAATTTCCCAAGTAGTTTCCTATTCTTAAAGTTTCCCTTATTTTTTTGAGATTTTCCCTTTTCTTCTCCTTCCTTCCAAGCCATCCAAACCTCCCCTTCCTTTTTTTTTTCTTCTTTCCTCCTTCCCTTTTTATTACATACCCTCTTTTCTCCTTTATTTGATTCTTTGGGAATTTACATTTTATGATTCTAGTTTTTTGATTACCATTACTATGAAGACTTACTTAGAACACTTGTAAGAAGCAAATTGTTGAGTGGTAAAAGGCAAGAGTGCAATTAACATTAAAGAAAAAGCCAAAAAGAGAGTTAAACACGAGGGAATTTATCATATTTTGAGTGTAAACAGGTGAGAAGAGTGTGTGAGGTCCTATTTCTTCGTTGACTAACTTTTCAGGTGACAAGATGTCTAGTGAGTACAAATTCCTTGAAGAGGCTAACAAAGAGCGATTCAAGCAATCTTGTGCATGGTTAGATGCATTCCAATCCAACTCCAACTCTACAAGACAAGATAAGGAAAAGTCATCTCCTGATTTCCATACTAGATGCCTTATCAAAGAGAAAGTGTGCAGCATGGCTATTGATAATAGTAGCTATATAAATGTTGCTAGTACCTTACTAGTTGAGAAATTAAACTTGCCTACTATAAAGCATCCTAGGCCCTATACCTTGTAAAAGGGTAGTGTTGAATTTAGGGTTAATAAGCAAGTTTTGATTTCTTTATCCATTAGTAAATATCATGATAAAGTGCTATGTGATGTGGCTCCTATATATGAGGGACATATTATGCTTGGTAAACCGTGGAAACATGTTAGAAAAGCTAAATATGTTAAACATAAGCACAGATTTTGCTATTGCTATTCATTTGTATTCAATGAAAAAAATCATGTATTAATACCTCTTGATCCTATGGATGCTTATGAGGATCAAATGAGAATAGTACAAGCATACAAAATGAAAGAAAAAGAGAGAGAATATGAGTTAGAGAAAGAAAAAGAAAAAGAGAGAGAACATGAGTTAGAGAGAGAAAAAGACGAGATTGAAAAAGAAAAGAATGTGAGTGAAAAGAAAGAGGTAGAGAGTTGTGAGAAAAGCATGAGTGTAAGCTTGTTTGATGAAAAAAGAGAGGTTGAGAGCATGCGTAAGGATGTTTGTTTATCGGCTAACAATCTTAACCCATCTTTGCCTATTGTTGGTTCTAGCTCTTTGCAGGTATATAGAGATTTGTTTTCAAAGAAGCTATCTAATGGACCATCATCTTCGACTAGCATTGAAAAGAGTTGTGATTGCCTAGATTTACTTTCTAAGAATCCACCTAACGGTGAAGATTCGAGGACGAATCTTTTCAAAAAGGGAGGGAATGATACAATACCAATAGGCATACCCATTGGAGCACAAAAAGTTCGAGAAACCCTCATCCATCAAAAACTTCAAAGAGCTCAAGTGGCCCAAATTATGCACTATGTCCAAAAATTTTAAAGAGCTCAAGATAATATTTATGTTGGACTTCGGCCCAAGTTTAGAGTCCAAGATCCATATTTGATCAATTTAAAATATGTTGAATTGGACTTTAGACATGAAATCTCTTTAAAGATACAAAAGTGGAAATCCAAGTGCAAGCCCAATGTCCTAAGAAGGTCCATGGAGATGTTGAAGGCCCAATGTAGTTATACACATACAAGAGGAGTGTCAAGGCCTAATTGGATTCCAATTGCAAGAGATTAAGAATCATGTAATGATGCAAGACCCACTAGAAACATGCCCTAGAGAACCTTCAATAATTAGAAACTTTGCCCGAGATCGGCTAGAAAACAAGAATGTTGGTCAAAGGAAAGACCCTAAGAGAACTTGTCTCTTAGAACCCTAGCCTCAAGACGCCACAAAGGAAGACCAATCCTTTGATAAGTCATGTGAACTCTCAGAGAACACAAAGAAGCAAAAGCGTCACAAAGTATTAAATAATACTCAAATTTATTCATTCATGATCTTCTTAAAATAGAGTACAATAGGGAGCCTTTTATAGGCAAAATTTCTAAAAGTCTTAAAATCCTAATAAAACTAAAACTCTAAAATCTGATTAAAAATATTTTAAATAATACCTAAAATCAAGGAACAAGATTAGGATATTAATTTTAACTTAATCTCCTAGATAAGCTCCTTGACCAAGTCCAAAAAAATAATATCATAATAAAAAACGAAATTCTCAAGGAATCCTGGTCAAAACTAATCAACTCTTTTAAATAGTCACATGGGATACTCATGCTTCATTAAAAATCACATGATTGACACATGATTTTTAATCTCTTGCAATTGGACTCCAATTGGGCCTTGACACTCCTCTTGTATGTGTATAACTATATTGGGCCTTTAACATCTCCATGGACGTTCTTAGGACATTGGGCTTCCACTTGGACTTCTACTTTTGCATCTTTAAAGAGATCTCATGTCCAAAGTCCAATTCAGCATGTTTTGAATTGATCAAATATGGATCTTGGGCTCTAAATTTGGGTCGACATCCAACATAGATATTATCTTGAGCTCTTTGAAATTTTTGGACATAGTGCACAATTTGGGCCACTTGAGCTCTTTGAAGTTCTTGATAGATGAGGGTTTCTCGAACTTATTGTACTCCAATGGGCATGCCTACTGGTATTGTATCATTCCCTCCCTCTTTGGAAAGATTCGTCCTCGAATCTTCGTCATTAAATGGTTTGTTAGGGAACAAATCTAAGCAATCACAACTCTTCTCAATGTTAGTTAAAGATGAGGGTCCATTAGATGGCTTCTTTGAAAACAAATTTCCACATACCTGCCAGGAGCTAGAACCAACAATAGGCAAAGATGGGTTAGGATTGTTAGTAGATAAACAAACATCCTTACGCATGCTCTCAACCTCTCTTTTTTCATCAAACAAGCTTACACTCATGCTTTTCTCATAACTCTCTAGCTCTTTCTTTTCATTCATATTCTTTTCTTTTTCAATCTCATCTTTTTCTCTCTTTAACTCATGTTCTCTCTCTTTTTCTTTCATTTTATATGCTTGAGCTATTCTCATTTGATCCTCATAAACATCCATAGGATTAAGAGGTACCAATACATGATGTTTTTCATTGAATATAAATGAATACAATAGCAATATTTGTGCTTATGCTTAACATATTTAGCTTTTCTCGCATGTTTCCATGGTTTACCAAGCATAATATGTCCATGAAACATAGGAGTTACGTCACATAACACTTTATCATGATATTTACCAATTGAGAAAGAAATCAAAACTTGCTTATTAACCCTAAATTTAGCACTACCCTTCAACAAGGTATAAGGCCTAGGATGCTTTATAGTAGGCAAGTTTAATTTCTCAACAAGTAAGGTACTAGCAACATTTACATAGCTACTATTATCAATAGCCATGCTGCAGACTTTTTCTTTGATTAGGCATCTAGTATGGAAATCAGGGGATGCCTTTTCCTTATCTTGTCCTGTAGAGTTGGTATTAGATTGGAATCCATCCAACCATGCACAAGTTTGCTTGAATTGGTCTTTGTTAACCTCTTCAAGGAATTTGTATTCATTGGACATCTTGTCACCTGAAAAGTTAATCAAAGAAAGAAAGAAGGAATAGGACCTCACACACTCTTCTTACGTGTTTACACTCAAAAGATTATAAGTTCACTCGTGTTTAACTCTCTTTTTTGGATTTTTCTTTAATGTTAATTGCACTCTTGCCTTTTACCACTCAATAATTTACTTCTTACAAGTGTTCTAAGCAAGTCACAAGCAAATCAAAAGAAAATATCATACTAGTGGTAATCAAAAAAATTAGAATCCTAAAATGTAAATTCTCAAAGTATCAAACAAAGAAGAAAAAGAGGTGTGTAGCAAAAAGGGAAGGAGGAAAGAAAAAAAAAGGAAGAAGGGGAGGTTTGGATGGCTTGAAAGGAAGGAGAAGAAAAGGGAAAATCTAAAAAAAATAGGAAACTACTTGGGAAATTAGGAAACCAATTTTAAGAAAATCTGAAAATTAAGAAACTAACTCCAATTAGAAAATTAACTCCAATTAAGAAATTGACTCCAATTAGGAAATTGATTCCAATTAGGAAACTAACTCCAATTAGGAAATTGATTCCAATTAGGAAACTAACTCTAACTAGGAAATTAACTCCAAACTTTTGAATTTGCACAACTTGCAATTTCCTTTTTTTTTCTTTTTTTTCACTCTTTCTTTTTTTCACTTTTTTTTTCAATTTTTTTTTTTGAAATTTTCTTTTTTGAATTTTTTTTTGAATTTTTTTTTTAATAAGGATGGAGGTACACAACAATGGAAGAAAGAAGAAGATGGAAGACAAAGGTGAAGATGAAAAGGTAATACAAATGGAAGGAAAGAAAATATGAAGAACAATGGTAGGAAAACACAAAGATATACCTTGTACTAGCAAACCAAAGCTCTGATACCAATTGATGCAAGACCCACCAGGAACATGCTCTAGAGAACCTTCAACAATTCGAAACTTTGCCTAGGACTGGCTAGACAACAAGAATGTTGGTCAAAGGAAAGACTCTAAGAGAACTTGTCTCTCAGAACCCTAGCCTCAAGACGCCACAAAGGAAGACCAATCCTTTGATAAGTCACGTGAACTCTCAGAGAACACAAAGAAGCAAAAGCCTCACAAAGTATTGAATAATACTCAAGTTCATTCATTCATGATCTTTTTAAAATAGAGTACAATAGGGGGCCTTTTATAGGCAAAGTTTTTAAAAGACCTAAAATCCTAATAAAAGTTAAACTCTAAAATTTGATTAGACATATTTTAAATAATGCCTAAAATCAAGGAACAAGATTAGGATATTAATTTTAACTTAATCTCCTAGATAAGCTCCTTGACCAAGTCTAAAAAAATAATATAATAATAAAAAAAGAAATTCAAAAGAATCCTAGTCAAAACTAATTAGCTCCTTTAAATAGTCCACATGGAATGTTCATGCTTCATTAAAAATCACATGGTTGACACATGATTTTTAATTTCTTGCAACTAGACTCCAATTGGGCCTTGACACTCCTCTTGTATGTGTAAAACTACATTGGGCCTTCAACATGTTGGATATTGATTCTAATTGCTTCATGGCCCTTCTTAGAACATTGAGCTTCCACTTGGACATCCACTTTTGCATTTCTAGGGAAATATCATGTTCAAAGTCTAATTTAACATGTTTTGAATTGTTCAAATATGGATCTTGGGCTTTAAACTTAGGCCGACTCCAACATAGATATTATTTTGAGCTCTTTGAGATTTTTGGATATATACTAGCACAATTTGGGCCTTTTGAGCATAGGTTATCCTTTCATGAGCCATTTGGACCCGAATCATAGGCTTTTGAATGATTTGGGTTTCTTGATGGATGAGGGCTTCTCAAACTTGTAGTGCTCCGATGGGCATGTCTACTGATATTGTATCATTAATGATGCGAGACCCACTAGGAACATGCCTTAGAGAACCTTCAACAATTTGAAACTTTGCCCTGGACCGGCTAGACAACAAAATGTTAGTCAAAGGAAAGACCCTAAAAAAACTTGTCTCTTAGAACCCTAGCCTCAAGATGCCACAAAGGAAGACTAATCCTTTGATAAGTCACGTGAACTTTCAGAGAACACAAAGAAGCAAAAGCCTCACAAAGTATTGAATAATACTCAAGTTCATTTATTCATGATCTTTTTAAAATAGAGTACAATAGGGGGCCTTTTATAGGCAAAGTTTTTAAAAGACTTAAAATCCTAATAAAAGTTAAACTCTAAAATCTGATTAGAAATATTTTAAATAATGCCTAAAATCAAGGAACAAGATTAGGATATTAATTTTAACTTAATCTCCTAGATAAGCTCCTTGACCAAGTCCAACAAAATAATATAATGATAAAAAAAGAAATTCAAAAGAATCCTAGTCAAAACTAATTAGCTCCTTTAAAAAGTCCACATGGGATGTTCATGCTTCATTAAAAATCACATGGTTGACACATGATTTTTAATTTCTTGCAACTGGACTCCAATTGGGCCTTGACACTCCTCTTGTATGTGCAAAACTACATTGGGCCTTCAACATGTTGGATATTGATTCTAATTACTTTATGGCCCTTCTTAGAACATTGGGCTTCCACTTAGACTTCCACTTTTGCATTTCTAGGGAAATCTCATGTTCAAAGTCTAATTTAACATGTTTTGAATTGTTCAAATATGGATCTTGGGCTTTAAACTTGGGCCGACGTCCAACATAGATATTATTTTGAGCTCTTTGAGATTTTTAGATATATACTAGTAAAATTTGGGCCTTTTGAGCATAGGTCATCCTTTCATGAGCCATTTGGACCCGAATAATAGGCTTTTGAATGGTTTCTTAGAGAACCTTCAACAACTCAAAACTTTGCCCAGGACCAGCTAGAAACAGGAATGTTGGTCAAAGGAAAGACCTTAAGAGAACTTGTCTCTTAGAACCCTAGCCTCAAGACGACACAAAGGAAGACCAATCCTTTGATAAGTCACGTGAACTCTCAGAGAACACAAAGAAGCAATAGCCTCACAAAGTATTGAATAATACTCATATTCATTCATTCATGATCTTCTTAAATAGAGTACAATAGGGGGCCTTTTATAGGCAAAGTTTCTAAAAGACTTAAAATCCTAATAAAAGTTGAACTCTAAAATCTGATTAGAATTATTTTGAATGATACCTAAATTCAAGGAACAAGATTAGGATATTAATTTTAACTTAATCTCCTAGATAAGCTCCTTGACCAAGTCTAAAAAAATAATAAAATAAGAAAAACAAAATTCATAAGAATCCTAGTCAAAACTAATTAGTTTCTTTAAGTAGTCACATGGGATGCACATGCTTCATTAAAAATCATATGGTTAACACATGATTCTTAATCTCTTGCAATTGGACTCCAATTGGGCCTTAACACTCCTCTTGTATGTGTATAACTACATTGGGCCTTCAACATCTCCATAGACCTTCTTAGGACATTGGGCTTCCACTTGGACTTTCACTTTTGCATCTTTAAAGAGATCTCATGTCCAAAGTTCAATTCAGCATGTTTCGAATTGATCAAATATGAATCTTGGGCTCTAAACTTGGGCTGATGTCCAACATAGATATTGTCTTGAACTCTTTGAGATTTTTGAACATATACTAGCACAATTTGGGCCTCTTGAGCATAGATCATCCTTTCATGAGCCCTTTGAACCTAAATCATATGCTTTTGAATGATTTTAGTTTCTTGATGGATGAAGACTTCTTGAACTTTTTGTACTCCAATGGGCATGCCTACTGATATCGTATCATTCCCTCCCTCTTTGAAAAGATTTGCCCTCGAATCTTCGCTATTAGGTGGTTTCATAGGAAGCAAATCTAGGCAATCAGAACTATTTTCAATGCTAGTTGAAGATGAGGGTCCATTGGATAGCTTCTTTGAAAACAAATCTCCACATACTTGCAAGAAGTTAGAACCAACAATAGATAAAGATATGTTAAGATTGTTAGTAGATAAACAAATATCCTTACACATACTCTCAACCTTTCTTTTTTCATCAAACAAGCTCACACTCATGCTTTTCTTACTTTTCTCACAACGCTCTAGCTCTTTCTTTTCACTCACATTCTTTTCTTTTTCAAACTCTTCTTTTTCTCTCTTTAACTCATGTTCTCTCTCTTTTTCTTTTTTTCTCTCTAACTCATGTTCTCTCTCTTTTTCTTTCATTTTGTATGCTTGTGCTATTCTCACTTGATCCTCATAAACATCCATAGGATCAAGAGGTACCAATACATGATGTTTTTCATTGAATATAAATGAATAGCAATAGCAATATTTATGCTTATACTTAACATATTTTGCTTTCCTAACATGTTTCCATGGTTTACCAAGCATAATATGTCCCTCATACATAGGAGCCACATCACATAGCACTTTATCATGATATTTACCAATGGAGAAAGAAATTAAAACTTGCTTATTAACCCTAAATTCAGCACTACCCTTTAACAAGGTATAGGGCCTAGGATGCTTTATAATAGGCAAGTTTAATTTCTCAACTAGTAAGGTACTAACAACATTTACATAGCTACTATTATCAATAGCCATGCTACACACTTTCTCTTTGATAAGGCATCTAGTATGGAAATCAGGAGATGACTTTTCCTTATCTTGTCTTGTAGAGTTGGTGATGCAAGACCCACTAGGAACATGCCCTAGAAAACCTTCAACAATTCGAAACTTTGCCCGGGACCGACTAAAAAATAAGAATGTTGGTCAAAGGAAAGACCTTAAGAGAACTTGTCTCTTAGAACCCTAGCCTCAAGACGCCACAAAGGAAGACCAATCCTTTGATAAGTCACGTGAACTCTCAGAGAACACAAAGAAGCAATAGCCTCACAAAGTATTGAATAATACTCATATTCATTCATTCATGATCTTCTAAAATAGAGTACAATAGGGGGCCTTTTATAGGCAAAATTTCTAAAAGTCTTAAAATCCTAATAAAACTAAAACTCTAAAATCTGATCAGAAATATTTTAAATAATGCCTAAAATCAAGGAACAAGATTAGGATATTAATTTTAACTTAATCTCCTTGATAAACTCCTTGACCAAGTCCAAAAAAATAATAAAATAATAAAAAACGAAATTCAAAAAGATTCCTAGTCAAAACTAATTAGCTTCTTTAAGTAGTCACATGGGATGCACATGCTTCATTAAAAATCACATGGTTGACACATGATTCTTAATCTCTTGCAATTGGACTCCAATTGGGCTTTGACACTCCTCTTGTATGTGCAAAACTACATTGGGCCTTCAACATGTTGGATATTGATTCTAATTGCTTCATGGCCCTTCTTAGAGCATTGAGCTTCCACTTAGACTTCCACTTTTGCATTTGTAGGGAAATCTCATGTCCAAAGTCCAATTCAGCATGTTTTGAATTGTTCAAATATGGATCTTGGGCTCTAAACTTGGGCCGACGTCTAACATAGATATTATTTTGAGCTCTTTGAAATTTTTGGACATAATGCATAATTTGGCCCACTTGAGCTCTTTGAAGTTTTTGATGGATGAGGGTTTCTCGAACTTTTTGTACTCCAATGGGTATGCCTACTGGTATTGTATCAGTTGGAGTTGGATTGGAATGCATCTAACCATGCACAAGATTGCTTGAATCGCTCTTTGTTAGCCTCTTCAAGAAATTTGTATTCACTAGACATCTTGTCACCTGAAAAGTTAGTCAACGAAGAAATAGGACCTCACACACTTTTCTCACGTGTTTACACTTAAAAGATGATAAGTTCACTCGTGTTTAACTCTCTTTTTTTTTTTGGCCTTTTCTTTAATGTTAATTGCACTCTTGCCTTTTACCACTCAACAATTTGCTTCTTACAAGTGTTCTAAGCAAGTCACAAGCAAATCAAAAGAAAAAATCAAACTAGTGGCAATCAAACAAAACTAGAATCCTAAAATGGAAATTCCCAAAGAACCAAACAAAAGAGAAAAAATGGGTGTGTAACTAAAAGGGAAACAAGGAGGAACGGGAGGTTTGGATGGCTTAGAAGGAAAGAGAAGGAAAGGGAAAATCTGAAAATAGAAAACTTTGAGAATAGGAAACTATTTGAAAACCAAGTTAATCAAAATAGGAAACTACTTGCAATTCAAATTTAAAACAATTTGGAAAGAATATCCTTCCTTGAATGCAAATAGGAAAATTTCTAACTTGGTGGCTACTCAATGCAATCAAATTAGGAAACTAACTCCAATTAGGAAACTAATTCCAACTAGGAAATTAACTCCAACTAGGAAACTAACTCCAATTAGGAAATTGATTCCAATTAGGAAACTAACTCCAAGCTTTAAGTAACTTTTTTTTTTAACCTTTTTTTTCAAATTTCTTTTTTCGAATTTCTCTTTTTTTTTTCTTTTTTTCTTTTTTTTTCTAACTTTTTTTTTTGAATTTTGTTTTTTGGAGTATCACACTCTCCTTTTTTTTTCGAATGAGTATAGAGGCACATAACAATGGAAGAAGGAAGAAGATAGAAGACAAAGATGAAGATGAGAGAGATAACACAAATGGAAGGAGAGAAGGTATGAAGAACAACGGTAGGAAAAATACAAAAATATACCTTGTACTAGCGAACCAAAGCTCTGATACCAAATGATGCGAGACCCACTAGGAACATGCCTTAGAGAACCTCCAACAATTCAAAACTTTGCCTGGGATTGGCTAGAAAACAAGAATGTTGGTCAAAGGAAAGACCCTAAGAGAACTTGTCTCTTAGAACCCTAGCCTCAAGAGGCCACAAAGGAAGACCAATCCTTTGATAAGTCACGTGAACTCTCAGAGAATACAAAGAAGCAAAAGCGTCACAAAGTATTGAATAATACTCAAATTCATTCACTCATTTATTCATGATCTTCCAAAAATAGAATACAATAGGGAGCCTTTTATAGGCAAAATTTCTAAAAGTCTTAAAATCCTAATAAAACTAAAACTCTAAAATCTGATTAGAAATATTTTTAAATAGTGCCCAAAATCAAGGAACAAGATTAGGATATTAATTTTAACTTAATCTCCTAGATAAGCTCCTTGACCAAGTCTAAAAAAATAATAAAATAATAAAAATGAAATTCATAAGAATTCTAATAAAAACTAATTAGCTTCTTTAAGTAGTCACATGGGATGCACATGCTTCATTAAAAATCACATGGTTGACACATGATTTTTAATTTCTTGCAATTGGACTCCAATTGGGCCTTGACACTCCTCTTCAATGTGTATAACTACATTGGGCCTTTAACATCTCCATGGACCTTCTTAGGATATTGGGCTTCCACTTGGACTTCCACTTTTGCATCTTTAAAGAGATCTCATGTCCAAAGTTCAATTCAGCATGTTTCGAATTGATCAAATATGGATCTTGGGCTCTAAACTTGGGCCAACGTCCAACATAGATATTATCTTGAGCTCTTTGAGATTTTTGGAATATACTAGCACAATTTGGGCCTCTTGAGCATAGATCATCCTTTCATGAGCCATTTAAACTTGAATCATACGCTTTTGAATGATTTTAGTTTCTTGATGGATGAAGACTTCTCGAACTTCTTGTACTCCAATGGGCATGCCTACTGATATCGTATCACATGCTCTCAACCTCTCTTTTTTCATCAAACAAGCTTACACTCATGCTTTTCTCACAACTCGCTACCTCTTTCTTTTCACTCACATTCTTTTCTTTTTCAATCTCGTCTTTTTTCTCTCTAACTCATGTTCTCTCTCTTTTTCTTTTTCTTTCTCTAACTCATATTCTCTCTCTTTTTCTTTCATTTTGTATGCTTGTACTATTCTCATTTGATCCTCATAAGCATCCATAGGATCAAGAGGTACTAATACATGATTTTTTTCATTGAATGCAAATGAATAGCAATAGCAAAATCTGTGCTTATGTTTAACATATTTAGCTTTTCTAACATGTTTCCACGATTTACCAAGCATAATATGTCCCTTATACATAGGAGCCACATCACATAGAACTTTATCATGATATTTACTAATGGATAAAGAAATTAAAACTTGCTTATTAACCCTAAATTCAACACTACCCTTTAACAAGGTATAGGGCCTAGGATGCTTTATAGTAGGCAAGTTTAATTTCTCAACTAGTGAGGTACTAGCAACATTTATATAGCTACTATTATCAATAGCCATGCTGCACACTTTCTCTTTGATAAGGCATCTAGTATGGAAATCAGGAGATGACTTTTCCTTATCTTGTCTTGTAGAGTTGGAGTTGGATTGGAATGCATCTAACCATGCACAAGATTGCTTGAATCGCTCTTTGTTAGCCTCTTCAAGGCATTTGTACTTACTAGACATCTTGTCACCTGAAAAGTTAGTCAACGAAGAAATAGGACCTCATACACTCTTCTCACGTGTTTACACTCAAAAGATGATAAATTCACTCGTGTTTAACTCTCTTTTTGACTTTTTCTTTAATGTTAATTGCACTTTTGCCTTTTACAACTCAACAATTTGCTTCTTACAAGTGTTCTAAGTAAGTCTTCATACTAATGGTAATCAAAAAACTAGAATCATAAAATGTAAATTCCCAAAGAATCAAATAAAGGAGAAAAGAAGGTATGTAACAAAAAAGGAAGGAGGAAAGAAAAAAAAAAGGAGGAAGGGGAGGTTTGGATGGCTTAGAAGGAAGGAGAAGAAAAGGGAAAATCTCAAAAAAATAAGGAAAACTTTAAGAATAGGAAACTACTTGGGAAATTAGGAAACCAACTTTAAGAAATCTGAAAATTAGGAAACTAACTCCAATTAAAAAATTAACTCCAATTAGGAAATTGACTCCAATTAGGAAACTAACTCCAATTAGGAAATTGATTCCAATTCGGAAACTAACTCCAAGCTTTTGAATTTGCACAACTTGCAATTTCCTTTTTTTTCACTCTTTCTTTTTTTTCACTTTTTTTTTTGAATTCTTTTTTGAAATTTTCTTTTTCGAATTTTTTTTTGAATTTTTTTTTCAAATTTTTTTTTTGAATAAGGATGGAGGTACACAACAATGGAAGAAAGAAGAAGATGGAAGGCAAAGGTGAAGATGAAAAAGTAATACAAATGGAAGGAAAGAAAATATGAAGAACAATGGTAGGAAAACACAAAGATATACCTTGTACTAGCGAACCAAAGCTCTGATACCAAATGATGCAAGACCCACTAAGAACATGCCCTAGAGAACCTTCAACAATTCGAAACTTTGCCCGGGACCGGCTAGAAACAGGAATGTTCGTCAAAGGAAAGACCCTAAGAGAACTTGTCTCTTAGAACCCTAGCCTCATGATGCCACAAAGGAAGACCAATCATTTGATAAGTCACGTGAACTCTCAGAGAACACAAAGAAGCAATAGCCTCACAAAGTATTGAATAATACTCATATTCATTCATTCATGATCTTCTTAAATAAAGTACAATAGGGAACCTTTTATAGGCAAAGTTTCTAAAAGACTTAAAATCCTAATAAAAGTTGAACTCTAAAATCTGATTAGAATAATTTTGAATGATACCTAAATTCAAAGAATAAGATTAGGATATTAATTTTAACTTAATCTTCTAGATAAGCTCCTTGACCAAGTCTAAAAAAATAATAAAATAATAAAAACGAAATTCATAAGAATCCTAGTCAAAACTAATTAGTTTCTTTAAGTAGTCACATGGGATGCACATGCTTCATTAAGAATCACATGGTTAACACATGATTCTTAATCTCTTGCAATTGGACTCCAATTGGGCCTTGATACTCCTCTTGTATGTATATAACTACATTGGGCCTTTAACATCTCCATGGACCTTCTTAGGACATTGGGCTTCCACTTGGACTTCCACTTTTGCATCTTTAAAGAGATTTCATGTCTAAAGTCTAATTCAGCATATTTTGAATTGATCAAATATGGATCTTAGGCTCTAAACTTGGGCCGAAGTCCAACATAAATATTATCTTGAGCTCTTTGAAATTTTTGGACATAGTGCATAATTTGGGCCACTTGAGCTCTTTGAAGTTTTTGATAGATGAGGGTTTCTCGAACTTTTTGTGCTCCAATGGGTATGCCTACTGGTATTGTATCACAAACTCAATGTGAGGCAAACACTTTTCCCAATTCTTTAAATTTTTTTGAATTACAACACACAATAACGAAGAAAGTGTTCGATTCACCACTTCGGTTTGTCCATCCGTTTGAGGATGTGCAACCGTAGAAAACACAAGCTTTGTACCCAGCTTAGCCCACAAAGTTTTCCAAAAGTGACTAATAAATTTAACATCACGGTCACTCACAATAGATCGGGGCAAACCATGCAATCTAATAATCTCCTTGAAAAACAAATTAGAAATATGGACAGCATCATTTGTTTTTGAGCAAGCAATGAAATGAGCCATTTTACTAAATCGATCAATAACAACAAATATGCTATCCTTTCCACTAGATGTTCTAGGCAATCCAAGCACAAAATCCATTGAAATATCCACCCAAGGATGAGAAGGAACAGGTAAAGGAGTATACAAACCATGTGGTTGCATCTTAGATTTAGCATGCTTGCATACAATGCACCTTTTACATATAACAATCACATCCCTACGCATATGAGGCCAATAAAAATGTTCCTTCAACATGGATAAAGTCTTTTTTATCCCAAAGTGCCCCATCAAACCACCCCCATGAGATTCTTTAACCAAACGCTCATGCATGGAACAAACAGGCACACAATTTATTTCCTTTAAACAAGAAACCATCAAATCTAAAGAAATCATGAGCATCATGTTTTTCACACAACTTCCAACTTTCAGCAAAGTCAGCATCACATTCATACATGCTTTTGAAAGATTCAAAACCAATCAACCTAGCTTACATAGATGTAATGAGACTATACCTCCTAGACAAAGCATCAGCCATAATATTTTCTTTCCCCTTTTTATGTTTAAGTACATAAGGAAATGACTCAATGAATTCAAGCCACACAGCATGCCTCTTATTCAACTTATCTTGGGTCTTTAGGTATTGAAGACTCTTATGATCATAATGCAAAACAAATTCCGTAGACCATAAATAATGTTGCCAATGTTCTAGAGCTCTTTTTAAAGCATACAATTCCTTGTCATAAGTTGAATAATTCAAACAAGCACTACTAAAATTTTCACTAAAGTAAGCAATAGGCCTAGACTCTTGCATCAAAACAGCACCAATACTAATTCCAGAGGCATCACATTCAACTTCAAAAACTTTAGAGAAATCAGGAAGAATAAGTAGAGGGGCATTGGTCAATTTATCTTTCAAAGTGTTAAACGCCGCCTGTTGTGTCTCACCCCATTTAAAGACAACATTTTTCTTTACCAGCTCATTTAAAGGTGCAGCAAGGGTTGAGAAGTCCTTTACAAAACGTCGGTAGAAACTTGCAAGTCCGTGGAAACTCCTCACCTCACTAGCATTCTTAGGTGTTGGCCACTCCCTAATTGCCTTCACCTTCTCTTCATCCACCTGGAGGCCATCAATACCTACAACAAAACCAAGGAAAACAACAGAATCCAAGCATAAAGAGCATTTCTCTAAATTTGCAAAGAGTTTATTTTCTCTCAAAATAATAAACACAGAATGCAAATGCTTAACATGCTCTTCTAGATTCTTAGAAAATACAAGAATGTCATCAAAATACACAACAACAAACTTTCCTATGTAAGGGCAAAACACATGATTCATTAAGCTCATGAATGTACTAGGAGCATTAGTTAAGCCAAAGGGCATAACAAGCCATTCATACAAACCAAACTTAGTCTTAAATGCAGTCTTCCACTCATCACCCTCTTGCATCCTAATTTGATGATAACCACTCCTAAGATCTATTTTTGAAAACAAGCAAGCACCATGCAACTCATCAAGCATGTCATCAAGTCTAGGAATGGGATATCTATACTTAACTGTGATTTTGTTAATGGCTCGATAGTCCATACACATCCTCCATTTGTCATCCTTCTTGGGCAAAAGTATTACCGGAACAGCACATGGACTAAGGCTCTCTCTCACAAACCCCTTTTTCATAAGTTCTTCCACTTGTCTCTGAATTTCCTTAGTCTCTTCTAAATTTGCCCTATAAGCAGGTCGGTTAGGAAGAGAGGCTCCAGGAATAAAATCAATCCTGTGTTTAATGCCTCTTATGGGAGGCAATCCATTTGGTACCTCTTCCAGAAATAAGTCTTTATATTCCTGCAACAAACTCAAAATACTATAAGGAAGGGATTCATCAAGGTCACTAAGGGTTAGATAAACATCCTTATACAAGAGTACAAAAGATGTCTCACTACATAAAACCCTTTTAATCTCTCCTCTACCAGAAAATAGTGTTACTTTATTTTCTTCACTCTCTTGACTTTTCTTTTTAGTAGCTTTCTTTCCTTTTCTCTCCATCTCACTTTCTTTTCTTTCTTTCTCATGCACTTTCTTTTCTTTCTCTCTTAGCTTGCATTCTTGAGTAATTCGCTTTTGATCCTCATATACCTGCAAGGGTCTGAGAGGGGTTAGCATAATTGATACAATATCAATAGACATGCCTATCGGAGCACTACAAGTTCGAGAAGCCCTCATCCATCAAGAAACCCAAATCATTCAAAAGCCTATGATTCGGGTCTAAATGGCTCATGAAAGGATGACCTATGCTCAAAAGGCCCAAATTGTGCTAGTATATATCCAAAAATCTCAAAGAGCTCAAAATAATATCTATGTTGGACGTCGGCCCAAGTTTAAAGCCCAAGATCCATATTTGAACAATTCAAAACATGTTAAATTAGACTTTGAACATGAGATTTCCCTAGAAATGCAAAAGTGGAAGTCTAAGTGGAAGCCCAATGTTCTAAGAAGGGCCATGAAGCAATTAGAATCAATATCCAACATGTTGAAGGCCCAATGTAGTTTTGCACATACAAGAGGAGTGTCAAGGCCCAATTAGAGTCCAGTTGCAAGAAATTAAAAATCATGTGTCAACCATGTGATTTTTAATGAAGCATGAACATCCCATATGGACTATTTAAAGGAGCTAATTAGTTTTGACTAGGATTCTTTTGAATTTCTTTTTTTATTATTATATTATTTTTTTGGACTTGGTCAAGGAGCTTATCTAGGAGATTAAGTTAAAATTAATAGCCTAATCTTGTTCCTTGATTTTAGGCATTATTTAAAATATTTCTAATCAGATTTTAGAGTTTAACTTTTATTAGGATTTTAAGTCTTTTAAAAACTTTGCCTATAAAAGGCCCCCTATTATACTCTATTTTAAAAGATTATGAATGAATGAACTTGAGTATTATTCAATACTTTGTAAGGCTTTTGCTTCTTTGTGTTCTCTGAGAGTTCACGTGACTTATTAAAGGATTGGTCTTCCTTTGTGGTGTCTTGAGGCTAGGGTTCTAAGCGACAAGTTCTCTTAGGGTTTTTCCTTTAACTAACATTCTTGTTTTCTAACCGGTCCCGGGCAAAGTTTCAAATTGTTGAAGGTTCTCTAGGGCATGTTCCTAGTGGGTCTCGCATCAATAATGGTTTTCTTATTAAACTCAAGAGAATACCTGTTAGTATAACCATCATACTTAACTTTCCTATCAAATTGCCAAGGTCTACCCAATAATAAGTGTCCAGCATACATAGGAGCTATATCATACAAAACCTCATCATGGTAACTTCCTATGAAAAATGCTACAACAACCTATTTAGTAACTTTAACATCCCCATTATCATTGAACCACAACAAATTATAAGGAGTGGGGTGTTTTCTAGTTGGCAAACCTAGCTTTTCAACTAACAAGGTACTAGCAACATTAGTGCAGCTCCCATTATCAATGATAAGACTACATACCTTGTTGCTAACAAAACACCTAGTGTGAAAGATATGCTCTCATTGTTCTTTTTCAAGCTCTTCTTTAGGTTGAATGCTAAGAGCACGCCTTGACACTAGAACCTCACCAAACATAGCTTTAGCTACCTCCACATCAGATTCATCACCTCCATTGGAGCTCAACTCAGCTTCCACTTCTTCATCACCACTACTCTCACTAGTAACAACACCATTCTCAAGCAAAATTATAGTCCTTTTATTTGGACATTATGAAGCAATGTGACTAAAACCTTGACATTTAAAGCATTTAATTTTAGAAGAACTAGAAGAAGATTTAGGTTCAGATTTACCTTTAGAAGTAGGTGTTTGCATCTTCAACTTATTCTCCTCTCTAGGCTTGGTCTATCCCTTATACTTGAAAGAGGACTTAAAGTCTTTGTTGGAACTAGCATGTGATTTCAATTTCTGTTTTGCCTTAAAATGCTTCTCCACCTTAATGGCTTTATGCAACAACTCTTCCATATCAAGGTAGTTTTGCAATTCAACTTCTGTAGCAATTTCAGGGTCTAAGCCACCAAGAAATCTTGCCATTGTAACTTCTGAATCTTCCTCAATGTTAGCTTTGATCATGGCAATTTGCATTTGCTGAAAATATTCTTCCACACTCATAGATCCTTGTTTGATTTTGTGGAGCCTTTTGTGCACATCCTTATAATAATGGGTAGGGATAAATCTCTTCCTCATGAGAGCCTTCATTTTTAGCCAAGACCGAATTGGGCCTTCTCCAGAACGCCTCCTACTAGTGGTTAATTGATCCCACCATAGGCTTGCATAATCTGTAAACTCCAAAGCAGCTAATTTCACTTTACTTTCCTCTGAAAAAGATTGGCAGTCAAATATAAACTCAACTTTTCTTTCCCATTCAAGGTATACATCAAGATCAACTATCCCTTGAAAGGAAGGGATTTTCATCTTGATATTACTAAAAGCGTCTTTCTTTTGAGGTGGAGCTCTCCTAAATCTTTCATGTTGGCTTTCCTCCTCAAAATCATATTCATCTCCTCCTAGAACATTTTTACCACGTCTTTCCTTGCTATTGGAAGAAGAAGAATCTATTTGATCCAACCTAGTATTTAGCCTCTTGAATTGTTCTTGAACATATTTGATGAACAATTTAAGGTCAACTTGGTTATCTTCACTTTCAGACATGATTGGCACCTGAAATGTTAGTGAATAGCAAGAGAAAGGACCTGACCACTCCCTCTCGTGTTTCACTCTAAATGATGCAAATTCACTCGTGTTTCACACTTGTAATAGCTTTTACAATGATGAAAACACTCTTGCCTTTTTCCTCTCAACTTGCTTCTTATAGTGTACTAAATTAAATCCAACAAATCAAAAGAAGTAGCAACTGAAGTGGCAATCTCAAATTAGAATTCAAGATGCAAAGTTCTCCAAGAGACAACAAGAGTCCAACATTTAAAAAAAATTCGTAGGTGCAGCCAATGGAAAATACAGCAAGTGACTAGGAAAGGAAATGAAGACAATGAATTTATGGAACAAATGATATGTAGCAGATTATGGGAGAACAAATGGTTAAATGATTAATTATCAAGAGGAAAGGATGGAAAGGAAATTGGAATCTGAAATCAGTAATGAAGCAATCAAAAATTTGAAATTTAGAACAAGGTGAATGAATGCAAATTTCCTTTTATGAATTGTGCATAATATGACATTTAATGACCAGATCAACTCAAGGAATCAAAAATGATAATTCCAAGAATAGATTATCTTCAGCAATTGCAATTTAAGTCAACAATTTATAATTTCCAGCACAACTTTCTTTTTCACAGATTTCGACTTCCTTTTTTTTTCTTTTTTCTTTTTTTGCAACTTTTCCTTCTTTTCTTTTCTTTTCCCTTTTTTTTCACTGTAATATACTCTCTCTTTTTTTTTTTTTTGAATCTCAAAGGTGCTGAAATTTGCAAACAGAACACAAGATTTTTGAAAGATCAGAATGACATGCACGCAAGAAACAGCTATAACTTACTCTAGAAAAATCAGATTGACGTGATTCCAAAACGTGAAGAAAGAAGAGATCTTGAGACACAAGAAAGACCTATTACACGTCCAAAAATACGAAGGAAAACACCAGAAATAGCTGCACGAAAATGAGGATGAACAGAAACTAATCAAACGAAATAAGGGAAAAGAACAAAGAAAAAGTGGATGAAACTAACCTCAACCAATGCTCTGATACCAGATGATGTGAGACCCCTTAGAAACCCGTTCTAGGAACCCCAAATGACACGGATCAGTGATCGAATTTTGACAAGAAACACAAGAACAAATAATATGGACAATAAGCAATAAAGAACAAAGAACAAAGCAGAAGAAGAAGAAGAAGAAGAAGAATAAGAGATGTTGGTCAATGGAATTGAACCCTAAGAGAACCCGTCTCTTAGAACCCTAATCCGGGATGCCACAAAGGAAACCACTCCTTTGATAAGTCAAAGATTTTCTCCAGCACACAAAGGCCATAAGAGAAATCTCACAAATCAGAAATAATTCTGAAAAGATAATTCATTCAATCTGCCATCCTTGGAGTACAAGTGGGCCTTATATAGGCATTTGAAAAATAAAACCCTAAACAGAATAATTCCTAGGTTACATGGCGGGAAAAATAAAAGAAATTTAAATCTAAACAAATTCACCAAGAATGGTGCCTAGAATCTGAAACAGCAACAATCAAATTAAAACAAAATAAAACTAAGAGGATTTTGTGGAAAATGGCTAGACTCCTTCAATTAGGCTCCCTTTGGGCTTGGGCTAGCATCTTATAGGAATGAAATAATCTTTATGCCAATTTGTTCCTTTTGGGCTTCATATTCAGCTAAGACTATGGGCTCCAAGTCTATTAGTTTTTGGATCACTCTATTCAAGGCCTCCTTCATAGCCTTGGCTCTTGATCTTGTGCATGGGCCTCCCATACCTTACAATGGATCTTTATTTGGCCATCTTTTAGAGTCATGTCCAGCCCTTTTATTTCCAAGTTCTTGATTTTGTTTAAGCTTTTTCAAATCTCTTATCTCACTCCTATCTCACCTCTATCAATAAGAGGCATTAAACATAGGATTGACTTTATTCCTGGAGCATCTCTTCCTAACCGACCTGCTTATAGGGCAAATCCAGAAGATACTAAGGAAATTTAGAGACAAGTGGAAGAACTCATGAAAAAGGGGTTTGTGAGAGAAAGCCTTAGTCCATGTGCTGTTCCGGTAATACTTGTGCCCAAGAAGGATGGCAAATGAAGGATGTGTATGGACTATCGAGCCATTAACAAAATCACAGTTAAGTATAGATATCCCATTCCTAGACTTGATGACATGCTTGATGAGTTGCATGGTGCTTGCTTGTTTTCAAAAATAGATCTTAGGAGTGGTTATCATCAAATTAGGATGCAAGAGGGTGATGAGTGGAAGACTGCATTTAAGACTAAGTTTGGTTTGTATGAATGGCTTGTTATGCCCTTTGGCTTAACTAGTGCTCGTAGTACATTCATGAGCTTAATGAATCATGTGTTTCGCCCTCACATAGGAAAGTTTGTTGTTGTGTATTTTGATGACATTCTTGTATTTTCTAAGAATCTAGAAGAGCATGTTAAGCATTTGCATTCTGTGTTTATTATTTTGAGAGAAAATAAACTCTTTGCAAATTTAGAGAAATGCTCTTTCTGCTTGGATTCTGTTGTTTTCCTTTGTTTTGTTGTAGGTATTGATGGCCTCCAGGTGGATGAAGAGAAGGTGAAGGCAATTCGGGAGTGGCCAACACCTAAGAATGCTAGTGAGGTGAGGAGTTTCCACGGACTTGCAAGTTTCTACCGACGTTTTGTAAAGGACTTCTCAACCCTTGCTGCACCTTTAAATGAGCTGGTAAAGAAAAATGTTGTCTTTAAATAGGGTGAGGCACAAGAGGCGGCTTTTAACACTTTGAAAGATAAATTGACCAATGCCCCTCTACTTATTCTTCCTTATTTCTCTAAAGTTTTTGAAGTTGAATGTGATGCCTCTGGAATTGGTATTGGTGCTGTTTTGATGCAAGAGTGTAGGCCTATTGCTTACTTTAGTGAAAAGCTTAGTGGTGCTTGTTTGAATTATTCAACTTATGACAAGGAATTGTACGCTTTAAAATGAGCTCTAGAACATTGGCAACATTATTTATGGTCTAAGGAATTTGTTTTGCATTCTGATCATAAGAGTCTTCAATACCTAAAGACCCAAGATAAGTTGAATAAGAGGCATGCTGTGTGGCTTGAATTCATTGAGTCCTTTTCTTATGTACTTAAACATAAAAAGGGGAAAGAAAATGTTGTGGCTGATGCTTTGTCTAGGAGGTATAGTCTCATTACATCTATGCAAGCTAGGTTGATTGGTTTTGAATCTTTCAAAAGCATGTATGAATGTGATGCTGATTTTGCTAAAAGTTGGAAGTTGTGTGAAAAACATGGTGCCCATGATTTCTTTAGATTTAATGGTTTCTTGTTTAAAGAAAATAAATTGTATGTGCCTGTTTGTTTTATGCGTGAGCTTTTGGTTAAAGAATCTCATGGGGGTGGTTTGATAGGGCACTTTGGGATAGAAAAGACTTTATCCATGTTGAAGGAACATTTTTATTGGCCTCATATGCTTAGGGATGTGATTGCTATATGTAAAAAGTGCATTGTATGCAAGCACGCTAAATCTAAAATGCAACCACATGGTTTGTATACTCCTTTACCTGTTCCTTCTCATCCTTGGGTAGATATTTCAATGGATTTTGTGCTTGGATTGCCTAGAATATCTAGTGGAAAGGATAGCATATTTGTTGTTGTTGATCAATTTAGTAAAATGGCTCATTTCATTGCTTGCTCAAAAACAAATGATGCTGTCTATATTTCTGATTTGTTTTTCAAGGAGATTGTTAGATTGCATGGTTTGCCCCGATCTATTGTAGTGACCGTGATGTTAAATTTGTTAGTCACTTTTGGAAAACTTTGTGGGCTAAGCTGGGTACAAAGCTTATGTTTTCTACGGTTACACATCCTCAAATGGATGGACAAACCGAAGTGGTGAATCGAACACTTTCTTCCTTATTGCGTGTTGTAATTCAAAAAAATTTAAAGAATTGGGAAAAGTGTTTGCCTCACATTGAGTTTGCATATAATCGTGCCTTGCATTCTACAACTGAGTTTTCTCCTTTTGAGATTGTATATGGTTTTAATCCTTTGACTCCCTTAGATCTACTTCCTTTTCCTTGTAATGAGTTTGCTAACCTTGAAGGTGCAAAGAAAGCTAAGTTTGTGCAGGATCTTCATGCTAAGGTTAAGGCGAACATTGAGCGCAAGAATGAGCAATATGCTCAACATGCTAATAAAGGCCGAAGGAAGGTTATCTTTGAACCAGGAGATTGGGTGTGGGTTCATTTGAGGAAAGAAAGGTTTCCTTAACAAAGGAAGTCCAAATTACACCCAAGAGGCGATGGTCCTTTCCAAGTGTTGGAAAGAATAAATGATAATGCATATAAATTTGATTTACCTAGTTCTTATGGGAATGTAAGCGCAACTTTCAATGTGGCTAACCTTTCTCTTTTTGATATTGCAGGTTCGAGGACGAATCCTTTTCTGGAGGGAGGGAATGATGGAGGTGAGATAGGAGATTTGAAAGAGCTTAAACAAAATCAAGAACTTGGAAACAAAAGGGCTGGACATGACTCTAAAAGATGGCCAAATAAAGATCCATTGCAAGGTATGGGAGGCCCATGCACACGATCAAGAGCCAAAGCTATGAAGGAGGCCTTGAATGGAGTGATCCAAAAACTAATAGACTTGGAGCCCATAGTCTTAGCTAAATATGAAGCATAAAAGGAAAAAATTGGCATAAAGATTATTTCATTACTACAAGATGCGAGTCCAAGCCCAAAGGGAGCCTAATTGAAGGAGTCTAGCCATTTTTCACAAAATTCTCTTAGTTTTATTTTGTGTTAATTTGATTGTTGCTGTTTCAGATTTTTAGGCACCATTCTTGGTGAATTTATTCAGATTTAAATTTCTTTTATTTTTCCTGCCATGTAAAAGACGCCACCTAAGAATTATTCTATTTGGGGTTTTATTTTTCAAATGCCTATATAAGGCCCACTTGTACTCCAAGGATGACAGATTGAATGAATTATCTTTTCAGAATCATTTCTGATTTGTGAGGTTTCTCTTGTGGCCTTTGTGTGCTGGAAAAAATCTTTGACTTATCAAAGGAGTGGCTTCCTTTGTGGTATCCTGGATTAGGGTTCTAAGAGACGGGTTCTCTTAGGGTTCAATTCCATTGACCAACATCTCTTCTTCTTCTTCTTTGTTCCTTGTTTTTGTTCTTTGTTCTTTATTCTTTGTTGCTTATTATCCATATTATTTGTTCTTGTGCTGCATGCCAAAATTCGATCACTGATCCATGTAATTTGGGGTTCCTAGAACGGGTTTCTACGGAGTCTCACATCAAGAGTACAATAGGGGGCCTTTTATAGGAAAAATTTCTAAAAGACTTAAAATCCTAATAAAAGTTAAGCTCTAAAATCTAATTAGAATTATTTTGAATGATGCCTAAAATCAAGGAACAATAATAGGATATTAATTTTAACTTAATCTCCTAGATAAGCTCTTTGACCAAGTTCAAAAAAATAATAAAATAATAAAAACGAAATTCATAAGAATCCTAGTCAAAACTAATTAGCTCCTTTAAATAGTTCACATGGGATGCTCATGCTTCTTTAAAAATCACATGGTTGACACATAATTCTTAATCTCTTGCAATTGGACTCCAATTGGGCCTTGACACTCCTCTTGTATGTGTATAACTACATTGGGCCTTCAACATATTGGATATTGACTCTAGCTGCTCCATGGACCTTCTTAGGACATTGGGCTTCCAGTTGGACTTCCACATCTACATTTTTAAGGAGATCTCATGTCCAAAGTCCAATACAGCATGTTTTGAATTGATCAAATATAGATCTTGCGCTCTAAACTTAGGCTGACGTCCAACATAGATATTATCTTGAGCTTTTTGAAATTTTTGGACATAGTGCACAATTTAGGCCACTTGAGCTCTTTGAAGTTCTTGATGGATGAGGGTTTCTCAAACTTGTTGTACTCTAATGGGCATGCCTACTGATATTGTATCATTCCCTCCCTCTTTGAAAAGATTCATCCTCGAATCTTCGCCATTAGGTGGATTCTTAGGAAATAAATCTAGGCAATCACAACTCTTTTCAATGCTAGTCGAAGATGAAGGTCCATTGGGTGGCTTCTTTGAAAACAAATCTCCACATACCTGCAAGGAGCTAGAATCAACAATAGGCAAAGATGGGTTAAGATTGTTAGTAGATAAACAAATATCCTTACACACACTCTCATCCTCTCTTTTTTCATCAAACAAGCTCACACTCATGCTTTTCTCACTGTTCTCATAACTCTCTAGTTCTTTTTTTTCACTCACATTCTTTTCTTTTTCAAACTTGTCTTTTTCTCTCTCTAACTCATGTTCTTTCTCTTTTTCTTTCATTTTGTATGCTTGTGCTATTCTCACTTGATCCTTATAAACATCCATAGGATCAAGAGATACCAATACATGATTTTTTTCATTGAATACAAATGAATAGCAATAGCAATATTTGTATTTATGCTTGACATATTTAGCTTTTCTCACATGTTTCCATGGTTTACCAAGCATAATATGTCCATCATACATAGGAGTCACATCACATAACACTTTATCATGATATTTACCAATGGAGAAAGAAATCAAAACTTGCTTATTAACCTTAAATTTAGCACTACCCTTCAACAAGGTATAGGGCCTAGGATGTTTCATAGTAGGCAAGTTTAATTTCTCAACAAGTAAGGTACTAGAAACATTTACATGGCTACTATTATCAATAGCCATGTTGCAAACTTTCTCTTTGATAAGGCATTTAATATGGAAATCAGGGGATGACTTTTTCTTATCTTGTCTTGTAGAGTTGGAGTTGGATTGGAATGCATCTAGCCATGCACAAGATTGCTTGAATTGCTCTTTGTTAGCCTCTTTAAGGAATTTGTACTCATTAGACATCTTGTGATGCAATAGCACTAAGAGACCTTGCTGAGCATGGAAGCGGACCTGATGAAGGTGGTGCTAAGATTCTCTCCAAGGACATGATTTGCAAATTAAAACCCAAGAGTTCAAATCAAATGTACCTAAAGATCCATTGCAAGGCATAGGAGGCCCAATAACAAGAGCTAGGGCCAAAGCAATGAAAGAAGCCTTCAATTATTTGATTCATAAGCTTCATAACTTAGAGCCCATTTATTTGAGTCAAAAGAGGGCCCAAGAAGATGTAAAAGGTGTGATCATGCTAACCATTCTACAAGAGGAGTGCCAAGGCCCAATTGGAGTCAATATCAAGAAATTAAAAATCATGTGTCAACCATGTGATTTTTTAATGAAGCATGAGCATTCCATGTGGACTATTTAAAAGAGCTAATTAGTTTTGACTAGGAGACTTTTTGAATTTTGTTTTTTATTATTATATTATTTTTGGACTTGGTCAAGGAGTTTATCTAGGAGATTATGTTAAAATTAATATCCTAATCTTGTTCCTTGATTTTAGGCATCATTTAAAATATTTCTAATTAGATTTTAAAGTTTTAGTTTTATTAGGATTTTAAGTCTTTTAAAAATTTTGCCTATAAAAGGCCCCCTATTGTACTCTATTTTGGAAGATCATGAATGAATTTGAGTATTATTCAATGCTTTGTGAGGCTTTTTGCTTCTTTGTGTTCTCTGAGAGTTCACGTGACTTATCAAAGGATTGGTCTTCCTTTGTGGCGCCTTGAGGCTAGGGTTCTAAGAGACAAGTTCTCTTAGGGTCTTTCCTTTGACTAACATTCTTGTTTTCTAGCCGGTCCTGGGTAAAGTTTCGAATTGTTGAAGGTTCTCTAGGGCATGTTCCTAGTGGGTCTCACATCATCTTGTCACCTGAAAAGTTAGTCAAAGAAGGAAAGAAGAAATAGGACTTCACATACTCTTCTCATGTGTTTACACTCATGAATAGTAATTCACTCATGTTTACTCTCAAATTTTGGCTTTTATCAAGATGGTATACTCTAGCCTTTTATCACTCAACAATTTGCTTCTTACAAGTGTTCTAAGCAAGTCACAAGCAAATCAAAAGAAAAGATCAAACTAGTGGCAATAAAAAAGAACTAGAATCCTAAAATGCAAATTCCCAAAGAATCATCATACAATGGAGAAAAAGAGGTGTGTAACAAAAAGAGAAAGAGGAAAGGAAAACAAGGAGGAAGGGGAGGTTGGGATGGCTTGGAAGGAAGAAAAAGAAAAGAAAAAAATCTAAAAATAAGAAACTTTAAAAATAGGAAACTACTTGGGAATTAAGTTAATAAGAAACTACTTGCGATTCAAGTTTAAAATAATTAGGAAAGAAAATCTTTACTTGAATGCAAAAAGGAAAGTAGATAACTTGATGGCTACTCAATGCAATCAAATTGAGAAACTAACTCCAATTAGAAAATTAACTCCAATTAGGAAACTAATTCCAATTAGGAAATTAACTCTAACCAGGAAACTAACTCCAAGCTTTAAGAAACTTTTTTTTTCACTCTTTCCTTTTTTTCACTTTTTTTTATTTTTTTTTTGAATTCTTTTTTTGAATTTTTTTTGAATTTTTTTTTAGAGTATCACACTCTCCTTTTTTTTCTTTTTGAATAAGGATGGAGGCACATAACAATGGAAGGGGGAAGAAGATAGAAGAAAAAGATGAAGATGAGAAGATAACACAAATGGAAGGAGAGAAAATATGAAGAACAGCGGAAGGGAAACACAAAGATATACCTTGCACTAGCGAACCAAAGATTTGATACCAAATGATGCAAGACCCACTAGGAACCTGCCCTAAAGAACCTTCAACAATTCGAAACTTTGCCCGGGACTGGCTAGAAAATAAGAATGTTAGTCAAAGGAAAAACCCTAAGAGAGCTTGTCTCTTAGAACCCTAGCCTCAAGACGCCACAAAGGAAGACCAATTCTTTGATAATTCACATGAACTCTCAGAGAACACAAAGAAGCAAAAAGCCTCACAAAATATTGAATAATACTCAAATTCATTCATGATCTTTTAAAATAGAGTACAATAGGGGGCCTTTTATAGGCAAAATTTCTAAAAGATTTAAAATCTTAATAAAAGTTAAATCTCTAAAATCTAATTAGAATTATTTTGAATGATGCCTAAAATCAAGGAACAAGATTAGGATATTAATTTTAACTTAATCTCCTAGATAAGCTCTTTGACCAAGTTCAAAAAAATAATAAAATAATAAAAAAGAAATTCATAAGAATCCTAGTCAAAACTAATTAGCTCCTTTAAATAGTTCACATGGGATGCTCATGCTTCATTAAAAATCACATGGTTGACACATGATTCTTAATCTCTTGCAATTGGACTCCAATTGGGCGTTGGCACTCTTCTTGTTTGTGTATAACTACATTGGGCCTTCAACATGTTGGATATTGACTCTAGCTGCTCTATGAACCTTCTTAGGACATTGGGCTTCCACTTGGACTTCCATTTTTGCATTTTTAAAGAGATCTCATGTCCAAAGTCCAATTCAGCATGTTTTAAATTGATCAAATATAGATCTTGGGCTCTAAACTTAGGCCGACGTCTAACATAGATATTATCTTGAGCTCTTTGAAATTTTTGGACATAGTGCACAATTTGGGCCACTTGAGCTCTTTGAAGTTCTTGATGGATGAGGGTTTCTCGAACTTATTGTACTCCAATGGACATGCCTACTGATATTGTATCAGTCCATGGAGCAACTAAAGTCAATAGTCAATATGTTAAAGGCCTAATGCAGTTATACACATATAAGAGGAGTGCCAAGGCCCAATTGGAGTCCAATTGCAAGAGATTAAGAATCGTGTGTCAACCATATGATTTTTCATGAAGCATGTACATCCTATGTGACTACTTAAAGAAGCTGATTAGTTTTGACTAGGATTCTTTTTTAATTTCATTTTTTATTATTTTATTATTTTTTTGGACTTGGTCAAGGAGCTTATCTAGGAGATTAAGTTAAAATTAATATCCTAATCTTATTTCTTGATTTTAGGCATCATTCAAAATAATTCTAATGAAATTTTAGAGTTCAACTTTTATTAGAATTTTAAGTCTTTTAGAAACTTTGCCTATAAAAGGCTCCCTATTGTACCATATTTTAGAAGATCATGAATGAATGAATTTGAATATTATTCAATACTTTGTGAGGCTTTTGTTTCTTTGTATTTTCTGAAAGTTCACGTGACTTATCAAAGGATTGGTTTTCCTTTGTGGCGTTTTGAGGCTAGGGTTCTAAGAGACAAGTTCTCTTAGGGTCTTTCCTTTGACCAACATTTTTATTTTCTAGCCGGTTCTGGGCAAAGTTTTGAATTGTTGAAGGTTCTCTAGGGCATGTTCCTAGTGGGTCTTACATCACTATGCTTACATGTTATGATACCATTATGTTTCTTGAAATGTGATTATGATTGTATAATGGCTTACATGGGTTTGTGATGGAGGTGAGATAGGAGATTTGAAAAAGCTTGAACAAAATCAAGAACTTGGAAACAAAATGGCTGGATGTGACTCTAAAAGATGGCCAAATAAAGATCCGTTGCAAGGTATGGGAGGCCCATGCACAAAATCAAGAGCTATAGCTATGAAGGAGGCCTTGAATGGAGTGATCCGAAAACTAATAGACTTGAAGCCCATAGTCTTAGCTAAATATGAAGCCCAAAAGGAACAAATTGGCATAAAGATTATTTCATTCCTACAAGATGCTAGCCCAAGCCCAAAGGGAGCCTAATTGAAGGAGTCTTGCCATTTTCCACAAAATTCTCTTAGTTTTATTTTGTTTTAATTTGATTTTTGCTATTTCAAATTTTTAGGCACCATTCTTGGTGAATTGGTTCAGATTTAAATTTCTTTTATTTTTCCCGCCATGTAAAAGGCGCCACCTAGGAATTATTTTGTTTAGGGTTTTATTTTTCAAATGCCTATATAAGGCCCACTTGTACTCCAAGAATGGCAGATTGAATGAATTATCTTTTCAGAATCATTTCTGATTTGTGAGGTTTTTCTTGTGGCCTTTGTGTGTTGGAGAAAATCTTTGACTTATCAAAGGAGTGGTTTTGATACGATATCAGTAGGCATACCCATTGGAGCACTATAAGTTCATGAAGCCTTCATCCATCAAGAAACCTAAATCATTCAAAAGTCTATGATTCAAGTCCAAATGGCTCATAAAAGGATGGCCTATGCTCAAGAGGCCCAAATTGTGCTAGTATATGTCCAAAAATCTCAAAGAGCTTAAGATAATATCTATGTTGGACATCGGCTCAAATTTAGAGCCCAAGATCCATATTTGATCAATATCTCTTTAAAAATGCAAAAGTGGAAGTCCAAGTGGAAGCCCAATTTCCTAAGAAAAGTCCATAGAGCAACTAAAGTCAATATTCAATATGTTAAAGGCCCAATGCAGTTATACACATACAAGAGGAGTGCCAAGGCCCAATTGGAGTCTAATTGCAAGAGATTAAGAATCATGTGTCAACCATGTGATTTTTAATGAAGCATGTGCATCCTATATGACTACTTAAAGAAGCTGATTAGTTTTGACTAGAATTCTTTATGAATTTCCTTTTTTTATTATTTTATTATTATTTTGAACTTGGTCAAAGAGCTTATCTTGGAGATTAAGTTAAAATTAGTATCCTAATCTAGTTTCTTGATTTTAGGCACCATTCAAAATATTTCTAATTAGATTTTAGAGTTTTAATTTTATTAGGATTTTAACGCTTTTAGAAATTTTGCCTATAAAAGGCCCCCTATTGTACTCTATTTTGGAAGATCATGAATGAATGAATGAATTTGAGTATTATTCAATACTTTGTGAAGCTTTTTGCTTCTTTGTGTTCTTTGAGAGTTCACGTGACTATCAAAGGATTGGTTTTCCTTTGTAGCGTCTTGAGGCTAGGGTTCTAAGAGACAAGTTCTCTTAGGGTCTTGCCTTTGACTAACATTCTTATTTTCTAGCCGTTCCCGAGTAAAGTTTTGAATTGTTGAACGTTCTTTAGAGCATGTTCTTAGTGGGTCTTGCATCAGGTTTCCTTTGTGGCATCCCGGATTAGGGTTCTAAGAGATGGGTTCTCTTAGGGTTCAATTCCATTGACCAACATCTCTTCTTCTTCTTCTTTATTCTTTGTTCTTTGTTATGTATTGTCTATAAAATTTGTTCTTGTGCTGCATGCCAAAATTTAATCACTGATCCGTGTTATTTGGGGTTCCTAGAATGGGTTTCTAAGGAGTCTCACATCATCTAGTATGAGAGCATTGGTTGAGGTTGGTTTCATCCACTTTTTCTTTGTTCTTTTCCCTTATTTCGTTTGATTAGTTTCTGTTCGTCCTCATTTTTGTGCGGTTATTTCTGGTGTTTTCCTTCGTATTTTTGGACATGTAATAGGTCTTTCTTGTGTCTCAAGATCTCTTCTTTCTTCTCATTTTGGAATCACGTCAATCCAATTTTTCTAGAGCAAGTTATAGCTGTTTCTTGTGTGCATGTCATTCTGATCTTTCAAAAATCTTGTGTTCTGTTTGCAAATTTCAGCACCTTTGAGATTCAAAAAAAAAAAAAAAGAGAGAGTATATTACAGTAAAAAAAAAGGGAAAAGAAAAGAAAAGAAGGAAAAGTTGCAAAAAAAAAAGGAAAAAAAAGGGAAGTCAAAATCTGTGTGATATGATATCAATAGGCATGCCCATTGGAGCACAATAAGTTCAAGAAGCTCTCATCCATCAAGAAACCCAAATCATTCAAAAGCATATGATTCAGATCCAAATGGCTCATGAAAGGATGGCCTATGCTCAAGAGGCCCAAATTGTGTTAGTATATGTCCAAAAATTTCAAAGGCCTCAAAATAATATCTATGTTGGACGTCGGCCCAAGTTTAGAGTCCAAGATCCATATTTAATCAATATCTCTTTAAAGATACAAAAGTGGAAGTCCAAGTGGAAGCTCAATTTCCTAAAAAGAGTCCATGGAGCAACTAAAGTCAATATCCAATATGTTAAAGGCCCAATGCAGTTATACACATACAAGAGGAGTGCTAAGGCCTAATTGGAATCCAATTATAAAATATTAAAAATCATGTGTCAACCATGTGATTTTTAATGAAGCATGTGCATCCTATGTGATTACTTAAAGAAGCTAATTAGTTTTGACTAGGATTTTTTTTGAATTTCGTTTTTTATTATTTTATTATTTTTTTGGACTTGGTCAAGGAGCTTATCTAAGAGATTAAGTTAAAATTAATATCATAATCTTGTTCCTTGATTTTAAGCACTATTTAAAATATTTCTAATTAGATTTTAGAGTTTTTGTTTTATTAGGATTTTAAGACTTTTAAAAATTTTGCCTATAAAAGGCTCCCTATTGTACTCTATTTTTGGAAGATCATGAATGAATTTGAGTATTATTCAATACTTTGTGAGGCTTTTGCTTCTTTGTGTTCTCTGAGAGTTCACGTGACTTATCAGAGGATTGGCGTTCCTTTGTGGCATCTTGAGGCTAGGGTTTTAAGAGACAAGTTCTCTTAGGGTCTTTCCTTTGACTAACATTCTTGTTTCTAGCCGATCCCAGGCAAAGTTTCGAATTGTTGAGGGTTCTCTAGGGTATGTTCCTAGTGGGTCTTGCATCATTTGGTATCAGAGCTTTGGTTCACTAGTGCAAGGTGACAAGATGTCTAGTGAGTACAAATTTCTTGAAGAGGCTAACAAAGAGCGATTCAAGCAATCTTGTGCATGGTTAGATGCATTCCAATCCAACTCCCACTCTACAAGACAAGATAAGGAAAAGTCATCTCCTAATTTCCATACTAGATGCCTTATCAAAGAGAAAGTGTGCAGCATGGCTATTGATAATAGTAGCTATGTAAATATTGCTAGTACCTTACTAGTTGAGAAATTAAACTTGCCTACTATAAAGCATCCTAGGCCCTATACCTTGTTGGAGGGTAGTGCTGAATTTAAGGTTAATAAGCAAGTTTTGATTTCTTTTTCCATTGGTAAATATCATGATGAAGTGTTATGTGACATAGCTCCTATGTTTGATGGACATATTATGCTTGGTAAACCATGAAAACATGCAAGAAAAGCTAAATATGTTAAGCATAAGCGCAAATATTGCTATTACTATTCATTTGTATTCAATGAAAAAAATCATGTATTGGTACCTCTTGATCCTGTGGATGTTTATGAGGATCAAGTGAGAATAGCACAAGCATACAAAATGAAAGAAAAAGTGAGAGTAAAAGAAAAAGAGAGAGAACATGAGTTAGAGAAAGAAAAAGATCATGAATGAATGAATTTGAGTATTATTCAATACTTTGTGAAGCTTTTGCTTATTTGTGTTCTCTGAGAGTTTATGTGATTTATCAAAGGATTGGTCTTCCTTTGTAGTGTCTTGAGGCTATGGTTCTAAGAGACAGGTTCTCTTAGGGTCTTTCCTTTGACTAACATTCTTGGTTTCTAGCCGGTCTCGGGCAAAGTTTTGAATTGTTAAAGGTTCTCTAGGGCATGTTCCTAGTTGGTCTTGCATCACTTCATCATGATAATTATTAATAGAAAAAGAAATTAACACTTGCTTAGTAACTTTAACTTCACCACAATCATTAAGCCATTGCAACTTATACGGACTAGGATAATTTAAAGTAGGCAAATGTAGTTTATCAACAAGCAAGATACTAGCAACATTTGTACAACTACCACCATCAATAATCATCCTACATACTGATGTGAGACCCTATAGAAATCCATTCTAGGATCCCCAAATGACACAAATCAGTGATAGGAATTTGGTTGCAACACAAGAACAAGCAAATACATAGATTTGGACAACAAGTAATGAAGAACAAAAAAAGGAACGAAGAAGAAGAAGAGATGTTGGTCAATGGAATTGAACCCTAAGAGAACCCGTCTTTTAAAACTCTAATCCGGGATGCCACAAAGGAAACCACTCCTTTGATAAGTCAAAAATTTTCCCTAGCACACAAAGGCCATAAGAGAAACCTCACAAGTCATAAATGATCTTGAAAAAGATAATTCATTCAATCTCCCCTTTTTGGAGTACAAGTGGGCCTTATATAGGCTTTTGAAAAATAAAACCTTAAATACAAAATAACTCCTAAGTGGCGCCTTTTACATGGCAGGAAAATAAAAGAAATTTAAGTCTGGAAAAATTCACAAAGAATGGCGCCTAATAAAACTAAAAATCTGAAATGGAAATAATCAAATTAAAATAAAATAAAACTAAGAGAATTTGGTGAAAAATGGCTAGGCTCCTTCAATTAGGCTCCTTTTGGGCTTGGGCTAACATCTTGTAGATATAAAATAATCTTCATGTCATGTTGTTCCTTTTAGACTTCATATTTAGCTAAGAATATGGGCTCCAAGTCCATTAGTTTTTGGATCACTGCATTCAAGGACTCCTTCATAGCTTTGGCTCTTGATCTTGTCATTGGGTCTTCCATACCTTGCAATGGGTCTTTTGTTGGCCATCTTTTAGGGTGACGTCTAGCCCTTTTGTTTACAAGTTCTTGATTTTGTTAAAACTCTTTCAAGTTTTTTAGCTCACCTCCATCATTCCCTCCCTCCTAAAAAGGATTCGCCCTTGAATTTGCAACAACAAAAAGAGAAAGGTCAGCTACATTGAAAGTTGCACTTACATTCCTATAAGAATTGGGTAAATCAATTTTATATGCATTATCATTTATTCGTTCCAACACTTAGAAAGGACCATCGCCTCTTGGGTGTATTTTGGACTTCCTTTGTTCAGGAAACCTTTCTTTCCTCAAATGAACCCACACCCAATCTCTTGGTTCAAAGATAACCTTCCTTCGGTCTTTATTAGCATGTTGAGTGATACAATACCAATAGGCATACCCATTGGAGCACAACAAGTTCGAGAAACCCTCATCCATCAAGAACTTCATAGAGCTCAAGAGGCCTAAATTGTGCAAATATATGTCCAAAAATCTCAAAGAGTTCAAGATAATATCTATGTTGGACGTCGGCCCAAGTTTAGAGCCCAAGATCCATATTTGATCAATATCTCTTTAAAGATGCAAAAGTGGAAGTCCAAGTGGAAGCCCAATTTTCTAAGAAGAGTTCATGGAGCAACTAAAGTCAATATCCAATATGTTAAAGGCCCAATGCAGTTATACACATACAAGAGGAGTGCCAAGGCCCAATTGGAGTTCAATTGCAAGAGATTAAAAATCATGTGTCAACCATGTGATTTTTAATGAAGCATGTGCATCCCATGTGACTACTTAAAGAAGCTAATTAGTTTTTGACTAGGATTCTTTTTTAATTTCATTTTTTTATTATTTTATTATTGATAGAGTACCACGGAGCTTCAATGACCACCTTCAAAGAGACCATGCATGGCGTAACCATCAAGGAAAGCTTGGGCAAGTTGCTGAACGTGAGCATCAATTTTCAGACCAAACCCGGAATAATTAGTTTCTATTTTAATGATTTGAATAAGGCCATGTGGTCAATTAAGTTTTTAGAAAGTTTTATTTCCTTATTATTTCATAATTATTTGTTTCCATTTCTTTTAGGAATTGATTTGTTTCCATTTATTCAGGTTATTTTCTTTCTATTTCCAGATGAACAGTGCACGTGAACAGTGCACAACCTTGGGAATTATGTTTTAGGAAGTTTCTTAAGTCTTACTTTTAGGGTTTGCTTAGTATTCAAGTTTTGTATTTCCTTTGCCTATAAATAGGCTATCTTTGTATTCAATTAAAAAGCAATGAGATGAATAAATAGAATTTTCTTTTCAGGACATATGTTCTGTTTTTGTGAGATTCCTCTTGCTCCTTGAGTGATGGAGTGAATTTAACTCGGACTTATCAAATGAGTGGTCTTCCTTTGTGGCATCTTATGGTTAGGTGATGAGAGACCCTGTAGGAAGAAGTCTTAGGAACCTTCAAAAAGATGATACATTGCCCGGGACCGGCTAAGAACAAGAAATGTTGGTCAAGTGGATAAGACCCTAAGAGAACTCGTCCCTTAGAACCCTAGCCTTAAGACGCCACAAAGGAAGACCACTCCTTTGATAAGTTACTTGTATTCTAAAAAAGAACACACAGAAGCAAGAATTCTCACAATGAGAAATAAAATTCTGAATTCATTCCCTTCCTCTTTGAAAAGATTCGTCCTCGAATCTCTCTTGAATGTTAATAGAAAAGAAAATATTGCTTGGGTGCTACTTAATTGAATCAAAAACCAAATAGGAAACAAATCAGAATATGCAAAACTTTCCATTTTTTTCTATTTTTAGCTCTTCTATTCTTTTTCATTTTTTTTAGACTTGGGCAATTTCCTTCCTCCCTTTTTTTTTTCAGCTCCTTTTTTTTTTTTTTGGAATCTGGACAAAAACTCACAAGAATGATGACTAACAAGACACCAAAAGAAACAGAAAGGAGACAAAAAAAACCGCACAAATAGAACCTTGAGTTCTAACACTCAAGAAGACAAGCTACTAATATGAGACCCATTAGATGACATGCTCTAGGAACCCCAACCAACATAACTCATGCTTGAGATGTAAGACCCACTAGACGACTTGCTCTAGGAACCCCAACATAGGTCACGCACAAAGACCAGCTAGAAAACATGAAGACAAGTAAGAACTTTTTAAATCCAGACAATAGAAAGGAAAAAAAATGAAGAACACAAATGAAAGACAAGAAAAGATCACACCTTGACTTGCAAACCTAGAGCTCTGATACCAAATGATGAGAGACCCCCTAAGAATAAGTCCTAGGAACCTTCTTTTTGATAACATAACCCGGATCGTGCAAGATTCAAGAACACAATCACGCAAATAAAAGACAAAAACACTAGTAAAGAATAAGAACACGTATAAACAAAGATAGTTGGTCAAGTGGGTAAGACCCTAAGAGAACTCATCCCTTAGAACCCTAACCATAAGATGCCACAAAGGAAGACCACTCCTTTGATAAGTCCGAGTTAAATTCACTCCATCGCTCAAGGAGCAAGAGGAACCTCACAAAAACAGAACATAAGTTCTAAAAAGAAAATTCTATTTATTATGAATTCAGAATTTTATTTCTCATTGTGAGAATTCTTGCTTCTGTGTGTTCTTCTTTAGAATACAAGTGACTTATCAAAGGAGTGGTCTTCCTTTGTGGCATCTCAAGGCTAGGGTTCTAAGGGATGAGTTCTCTTAGGGTCTTATCCACTTGACCAACATTTCTTGTTCTTAGCCGGTCCCGGGCAATGTATCATCTTGTTGAAGGTTCCTAGGACTTATTCCTACGGGGTCTCTCATCATTTGGTATTTGGAATGTTAATAATGGTGCCATAAAAAAAAGGAAAGAAACTATAAAGAAGAAGAAGGAAAGAAACTAACTTATTATTTAAACTTATGTTTTGACCACATGATCTTATTCAAAAAAACTAAAATAGAAACTTTTACATAGTCTGAAAATTGATGCTCACGTTCAACAACGTGCCCAAGCTTTCCCTGATGGTTATGCCATGCATGGTCTCCTTGAAGGTGGTCATTGAAGCTCCGTGTTACTCTGTCAAAGTGGAAGAGCTCATGAAGAAAGGCTTTGTTCGTGAAAGTCTGAGTTCGTGTGCTGTCCCGATGATTCTTGTGGCCAAAAAGGATGGCAAGTGGCGGATGTGTGTAGATTGTCATGCCATCAACAAAATAACGATAAAATATCACTATCCTATCCCTAGGTTAAATGATATGCTTGATGAGTTGCACGGTGCAAGTGTTTTCTCTAAAGTTGATCTTAGAAGTAGTTACCATCAAATTAGGATGAAAGAAGGTGATGAATAGAAAACTGCTTTTAAGACCAAATTTGGGTTATATGAATGGTTAGTTATGCCATTTGGCTTGATTAACGCACCTAGCACTTTCATGAGTTTAATGAACCATGTCTTTGGACCTTTCATTAGAAGATTTATTGTGGTTTACTTTGATGATATTTTGATCTACTCTAAGAGTCTAGAAGAGCATGTGAGTCATTTGCATGATGTGTTTGTTGTGCTTAGGGAAAATAAACTTTTTGCTAACTTAGAGAAGTGCTCTTTTTGTTTGGATTCTGTGGTTTTTCTTGGATTTGTTGTAGGGGCTCGTGGCATACAAGTGGATGAGGAAAAGGTCAAAGCAATCCGAGAGTGGCCAACTCCAAAGAATGCGAGTAAAGTAAGAAGCTTCCATGGATTGGCGAGCTTCTATAGGCGATTTGTGAAGGACTTCTGATGCAAGACCCACTAGGAACATGCCTTAGAGAACCTTCAACAATTCAAACCTTTGTTTGGGACCGGCTAGAAAACAAGAATGTTGGTCAAAGGAAAGACCCTAAGAGAACTTGTCTCTTAGAACCCTAGCCTCAAGACGCCACAAAGGAAGACCAATCCTTTGATAAGTCACGTGAACTTTTAGAGAATACAAATAAGCAAAAGCCTCACAAAGTATTGAATAATACTCAAATTTATTCATTCATGATCTTTTTAAAATAAAGTACAATAGGGGGCCTTTTATAGGCAAAATTTCTAAAAGACTTAAAATCCTAATAAAACTAAAACTCTAAAATCTGATTAGAAATATTTTAAATAATGCCTAAAATCAAGGAACAAGATTATGATATTAATTTTAACTTAATCTCCTAGATAAACTCCTTGACCAAGTCCAAAAAATAATAAAATAATAAAAAAACGAAATTCAAAAAGAATCCTAGTCAAAACTAATTAGCTCTTGTAAATAGTCACATGGGATACTCATGCTTCATTAAAAATCACATGATTGACACATGATTTTTAATCTCTTGCAATTGGACTCTAATTGGGCCTTGACACTCCTCTTGTATATGTATAACTACATTGGGCCTTCAACATCTCCATGGACCTTCTTAGGACATTGGGCTTCCACTTAGACTTCTACTTTTGCATCTTTAAAGAGATCTCATGTCTAAAGTCAAATTCAGCATATTTTGAATTGATCAAATATGGATCTTGGGCTCTAAACTTGGGCGGATGTCCAACATAGATATTATCTTAAACTCTTTGAAAATTTTGGACATAATGCATGACTTGGGCCACTTGAACTCTTTGAAGTTTTTGATGGATGAGGGTTTCTCGAACTTGTTGTGCTCCAATGGGTATGCCTACTGGTATTGTATCAACTTCTCTACTCTTGCTGCCCCTTTGAATGATTTGGTAAGAAAGAATGTGATATTCAAGTGGGGTGAAGCACAAGAGCGTGCTTTTAACATACTAAAGGAAAAACTAACTAATGCCCCTGTACTTGTGTTACCTGATTTTACTAAGGTTTCTGAAATTGAGTGTGACGCTTCTGGTATAGCCATAGGTGGTGTGTTGATGCAGGATTCTAAGCCTCTTGCATATTTCAATGAGAAATTGAGTGGTTCTGCTTTAAATTATTCCACATATGATAAAGAGTTGTATGCCTTGAAACGAACTTTAGAAACTTGGCAACATTATTTGTGGCCTAAAGAATTTATTATCCATTCTGATCATGAGAGTCTTAAGTTTCTTAAGTCCCAGGGTGAATTGAACAAAAGGCATGCAAGTTGGTTTGAATTTATTGAAACCTTCCCTTATGTGATTAAGCATAAGCAGGGAAAGGAAAATGTTGTAGCTGATGCATTGTCTAGGCTTTACACTTTGATTACTTCCATACATGTTAGATTGATAGGTTTTGTGATGTTAAAAGGCATGTATGAGTCTGATTCTGATTTCACTGATATTTGAAAATCTTGTGAATTGTATGGTGCCAATGACTATTACAGGTTTGATGGATTCCTTTTCAAAAAGAACCAGTTATGTGTTTCTATGTGTTCCATTCGTGAGCTTCTTGTTAAGGAAACTATGGCGGGGGATTGATAGGCCATTTTGGTGTAGAAAAGACTTTGGCTCTTTTGAATGAGCATTTTTATTGGCTTAGCATGAGAAAAGATATGGTTGCTGTTTGTTCTAGATGTATTACTTGTAAGCATGCTAAGTCTAGAATTCAATCACATGGCTTGTATTCTCCTTTACCAGTTCCCTCTCACCCATGGACTGATATTTCTATGGACTTTGTTTTGGGTTTGCCTAAATCTTCCACTGGGAAAGATAGTGTATTTGTTGTTGTTGATAGGTTTAGTAAAATGGCACATTTTATTGCTTATTCCAAAACTAATGATGCTATGAATGTGGCAGAATTATTTTTCAAGGAGATTGTTAGGTTGCATGGTGTGCCAAGAACTATTGTTAGGGATAGAGATGTGAAATTCTTGAGTTATTTCTGGAAAACATTGTGGAATAAACTTGGCACTAAGCTTTTATTTTCTACTATAGCACATCCACAAACTGATGGGCAGACCGAGGTTGTTAATAGAACCCTCTCTACTTTATTAAGAGCTATCATTCAATAAAATCTTAAGAATTGGGAGAAGTGTTTGCACCATGTTAAATTTGCTTATAATCATGTTATTCATTCTGCTACAAAATTCTCTCCTTTTAAAATTGTTTATGGCTTTAATCCTTTAACCCCATTAGATTTGCTTCCTTTACCTTCACATGAGTTTACTAACCTTGATGGTGCTAGGAAGGCAAAGTTTGTGCAGGATTTGCATGAGAAGGTGAAAGCCAATATTGAAAGAAGGAATGAGCAAATTGCCAACCAAGTTAATAAAGGTAGAAGGTGTGTGGTATTTGAACCTGGCGATTGGGTGTGGGTTCACTTGCGAAAAGAACATTTCCCGGAGCAAAGGAAGTCAAAACTCCAACCTAGAGGAGATGGTCCCTTTCAAGTTCTTGTAAGGATTAATGATAATGCTTATAAAATTGACTTATCTAGTTTTTATGGAAATATTAGTGCTACTTTTAATGTAGCTGATCTCTCTTCCTTTGATGTTACAGATTCGAGGATAAATCCTTTTCAAGAGGGGGGAATGATGCAATAGCACCAAGAGACCTTGCTGAGCATAGAAGTGGACCTGATGAAGGATATGGTGCCAAGTTTCAAGCCCAAGGACGTGATTTGGAAATTAAAACCTAAAAGTTTAAGTCAAATGTGCCTAAAGATCCATTGCAAGGCATAGGAGGCCCAATAATAAGAGCTAGGGCCAAAGCAATGAAAGAAGCCTTCAATTGTTTGATTCATAAACTTCATGACTTATAGCCCATTTATTTGAGTCAAGATAGGGCCCAAGAAGATGTAAAAGGTGTGATCATGCTAACCATTCTACAAGAGAAGTGCCAAAGCTCAATTGGAGTCCAATTGCAAGAAATTAAAAATCATGTGTTAACCATGTGATTTTTAATGAAGTATGAGCATCCCATGTGGACTATTTAAAGGAGCTAATTAATTTTGACTAGGACTCTTATGAATTTCATTTTTATTATTTTATTATTTTTTTAGACTTGGTCAAGGAGCTTATCTAGGAGATTAAGTTAAAATTAATATCCTAATCTTGTTCCTTGATTGTAGGCATCATTCAAAATAATTCTAATCAGATTTTAAAGTTCAACTTTTATTAGGATTTTAAGTCGTTTAGAAATTTTGCCAATAAAAGGCCCCTTATTGTACTCTATTATAGATCATGAATGAATGAATTTGATTATTATTCAATACTTTGTGAGGCTTTTGCTTCTTTGTGTTCTCTAAGAATTCACGTGACTTATCAAAGGATTGGTCTTCCTTTGTGGCATCTTGAGGCTAGGGTTCTAAGAGACAAGTTCTCTTAGGGTCTTTCCTTTGACTAACATTCTTATTTTCTAGCCGGTCCCAGGCAAAGTTTCGAATTGTTGAAGGTTCTCTAGGGCATGTTCCTAGTGGGTCTTGCATCAAATAATGTTGCCAAGTTTCCAACACTCTAACTAAAGCATATAGCTCCTTATCATATGTAGGATAGTTAAGAGTAGGACCACTTAGCTTTTTGCTAAAATATGCAATGGGCTTACCTTTTTGCATGAGTACACCTCCTATGCTAATTCCACTAGCATTACATTCAACCTCAAATATCTTACAAAAATCTACAAGGACTAATGATACAATATCAGTAGGCATGCCCATTGGAGTACTACAAGTTCGAGAAGCCCTCATCCATCAAAAAATCCAAATCATTCAAAAGCCTATGATTCAGATCCAAATGGCTCATAAAAGGATGACCTATGCTCAAGAGGCTCAAATTGTGCTAGTATATGTCCAAAAATTTCAAAGAGCTCAAGATAATATCTATGTTGGACGTCGGCCCAAGTTTAGAGCCCAAGATCCATATTTGATCAATTCGAAATATGCTGAGTTGGACTTTGGACATAAGATCTCTTTAAAGATGCAAAAGTGGAAGTTCAAGTGGAAGCCCAATGTCTTAAGAAGGTCCATGGAGATGTTAAAGGCCCAATGTAGTTTTGCACATACAAGAGGAGTGTCAAAGCCCAATTGGAGTCCAATTGCAAGAAATTAAAAATCATGTGTCAACCATGTGATTTTTAATGAAGCATGAGCATCCCATGTGGACTATTTAAAGAAACTAATTAGTTTTGACTAGGATTATTTTTGAATTTCGTTTTTTATTATTTTATTATTTTTTGGACTTGGTCAAGGAGCTTATCTAGGAAACTAAATTAAAATTAATATCTTAATCTTGTTCCTTGATTTTAGGCATCATTTAAAATAATTCTAATTAGATTTTAGAGTTTAACTTTTATTAGGATTTTAAGTCTTTTAAAAATTTTGCCTATAAAAGGCCCTCTATTGTACTCTATTTTAGAAGATTATGAATGAATGAATTTGAGTATTATTTAATACTTTGTGAGGCTTTTGCTTCTTTGTGTTCTCTGAGAGTTCACGTGACTTATCAAAGGATTGGTCTTCCTTTGTGGCGTCTTGAGGCTAGGGTTCTAAGAGACAAGTTCTCTTAGGGTCTTTCCTTTGACCAACAATCTTGTTTCTAGTCGGTCCCGGGCATAGTTTCGAATTGTTGAAGGTTCTCTAGGGCATGTTCCTAGTGGGTCTTGCATCAACTAATAAAGGTGCATGTATGAGCTTCTCCTCTATGGTTTGGAAGGCTTTCTCTTGAGCTTCTCTCCACTTGAATGCAACATTCTTCTTTGTCAACTCATTCAAAGGAGCTGCCAGTGAGCTGGAGTCCCTCACGAATCTTCTATAAAAGCTTGCAAGTCCATGGAAGCTTCTCACTTGTCCGATGGTAGTAGGGGTTGGCCAATCTTGAATGGCTTTAATTTTCTCTTCATCAACCTCAACCCCCTCAGCACTCATAACAAAACCAAGAAAAATAACTTTATTAGTGCAAAAATCACACTTATTCAAATTTCCAAACAATCTTTCTTCTCTTAGAACCTCTAGGACTTGTCTCAAGTGATCTTGATACAATACCAGTAGGCATACCCATTGGAGCACAAGTTCGAGAAACCCTCATCCATCAAAAACTTCAAAGAGTTCAAGTGGCCCAAATCATGCATTATGTCCAAAATTTTCAAAGAGTTCAAGACAATATCTATGTTGGATGTCAGCCCAAGTTTAGAGCCCAAGATCCATATTTGATCAATTCAAAATATGCTGAATTAGACTTTAGACATGAGATCTCTTTAAAGATGCAAAAGTGGAAGCCCAATGTCCTAAGAAGATCATGAATGAATGAATTTAAGTATTATTCAATACTTTGTGAGGCTTTTGCTTCTTTGTGTTCTCTGAGAGTTCACGTGACTTATCAAAGGATTGGTCTTCCTTTGTGGCATATTGAGGCTAGGGTTCTAAGAGACAAGTTCTCTTAGGGTCTTTCCTTTGACCAACATTTTTGTTTCTAGCCGATCCCGGGCAAAGTTTCTAATTGTTGAAGGTTCTCTAGGGCATGTTCCTAGTGGGTCTTGCAACATTTAGTATCAGAGCTTTGGTTTGCTAATACAAGGTATATTTTTGTATTTTTCCTACTGTTATTCTTCATACCTTCTCTCCTTCCATTTGTATTATCTTCTCATCTTCATCTTTGTCTTCTATCTTCTTCCTTCTTCCATTGTTGTGTGCCTCTATACTCATTCGAAAAAAAAAAAAGGAGAGTGTGATACTCCAAAAAAAATTCAAAAAAAAATTTAGAAAAAAAAAGAAAAAAAGAAAAAAAACGAGAAATTCGAAAAAAAAGTGAAAAAAAAAAAGAGAAAGAAAGAGTGAAAAAAGAAGTTGCAAGTTGTGGAGTTAGTTTCCTAATTGGAGACAATTTCCTAATTAGAGTTAGTTTCTTAGTTAGAATTAATTTCCTAATTGGACTCAATTTCCTAATTGGAGTTAGTTTACTAGTTAGAGTTAATTTTCTAATTGGAGTCAATTTCCTAATTGAAGCTAGTTTCCTAATTTGATTGCATTGAGTAGTCACCAAGTTATCTACTTTCCTATTTGCATTCAAGTAAGGATTTTCTTTTCTAATTTTGAACTTAGTTCCCAAGTAGTTTCCTATTTTTAAAGTTTCTTATTTCAGATTTTCCCTTTTCTTCTCCTTCCTTCCAAGCCATTTCATCTTCCTCTCCCCCCTTGTTTTCCTTTCCTCTTTCCCTTTTTGTTACATACCCTCTTTCTCTTTTTTTTTCACTTTTTTTTGAATTTTTTCTTTCGAATTTTTTTTTTTTGGATTTTTTTTTTTGGAATGAGGATGGAGGCATACAACAATGGAAGAAAGAAGTGGAAGACAAATGTGAAGATGAAAAGGTAACACAAAGGGAAGGAAAGAAAATATGAAGAACAATGGTAGGAAAACACAAAGATATACCTTGCACTAGCAAACCAAAGCTCTAATACCAAATGATGCGAGACCCACTAGGAACATACCCTAGAGAACCTTCAAAAATTCGAAAATTTGCCCGAGATCGGCTAGAAACAAGAATGTTGGTCAAAGGAAAGACCCTAAGAGAACTTGTCTCTTAGAACCTTAGCCTCAAGACGCCACAAAGGAAGACCAATCCTTTGATAAGTCACGTGAACTCTCAGAGAATATAAAGAAGCAAAAGCCTCACAAAGTATTGAATAATACTCAAATTCATTCATTCATGATCTTCTTAGGACATTGGGCTTCCACTTGGACTTCCACTTTTGCATCTTTAAAGAGATCTCATGTCTAAAGTCCAATTCAGCATATTTTGAATTGATCAAATATGGATCTTGGGCTCTAAACTTGAGCTGACGTCTAACATAGATATTATCTTGAACTCTTTGAAAATTTTGGACATAATGCATGATTTGGGCCACTTGAACTCTTTGAAGTTTTTGATAGATGAGGGTTTCTCGAACTTGTTGTACTCCAATGGGTATGTCTACTGGTATTGTATCAGATCTACATGCTCATGCAAAGTCCTACTGTACACAAGGATATCATCAAAGTAAACTACCATAAATTTACCTATGAATGCACACAAGACATGATTCATCAACCTTATAAATGTGCTAGGTGCATTAGTGAGACCAAAAGGCATAACTAACCATTCATAAAGTCCATGTTTGGTCTTAAATGCAGTTTTCCATTCGTCTCCTTCTTTCATCCTAATTTGATGGTAGCCACTTTTTAAATCAATTTTAGAGAAGATAGTGGAGCCATTTAATTCATCAAGCATATCATCTAACATAGGGATAGGATGACGATATCTCACCGTTATATTATTGATGGCTCGACAATCAATGCACATTCTCCATGTGCCATCCTTTTTAGGCACGAGCAACACTGGTACTGCACATGGGCTAAGGCGAGACCCTCACATATCCCTTTTCCAGCAGCTCTTGCACTTGTCTTTGAATCTCCTTGGTCTCTTCAGGATTAGCTCGATAAGCTAGACGATTCGGCAAAGGTGCTCTAGGTATAAAATCAATTTGATGTTCTATCCCTCTAATTGGTGGCAACCCAGGTGGTACCTCTTCGGGAAAGACATCTTCATATTCCTGCAAAAGAGACATAACAACACTAGGCAAAGTAGAGGTTAAGTCGTTAGTATTTAACATAGCCTCTTTGTAGATAACTACTAGGAGGTTTTGTTGAGAAAAAAAAGCTTGTTTAATCTCACTCTTTCTTGCTACTAACAAACTTTTCTCTTTTTCTCCCTCTTTCTCTCTTTTATCTTTCGCTCTCTCTCCTTTTCCTTTCTCTTCTCTTAGCTTGCCATCTTTTCTTTTCTCAATTTCACTCTCCTCTTTTTTAGACACTTTTACACACTCACTTTCTCTTTTCTTCTCTCTCTTGATTTGATCTTCTAACACTTGCTTTGGTGACATAAGAAGGAGGGTTATAGGTTCCCCTCTAAGTACAAAAGAATAACGGTTTAGAAAACCATCATATATACACATGTCTATCATACTGCCAAGGCCTACCTAACAAAATATGACATGCTTTTAATGGTACAACATCACAAAGCACTTCATCCCTATACTTGCCGATTGAAACCATTACCTTAACTTGCTTGGTTACCCTCAATTCTCTATATTCATTGAGCCATTGGAGTTTGTAAGGCCGTTGATGCTTGAAAGTAGACAAATTCAACTTCTCCACTAGCTCGGTGCTTGCTATGTTGCAATAACTTCCTCAATCTATAATCACACCACATATCTTTCCTTGGATTTGGCAACGAGTATGGAACAAGTTCTCTCTTTGCTTATCTTCATCTGCCATCATCTGGGTGCTAAGAGCTCTCCTAGTTATAAGGAGTTCTCCTTCTGCATACTCTCCATCTTCATTTTCCATGAATAGCTCTTCTTCTTCCTCTGTTGTTTCTCCTTCAATTTCCCACTCACCAAGGTTGTTGATATTCATGGTTCGCTTGTTAGGACATTCACTAGAGATGTATCCTCTCCCTTGGCACTTAAAGCATATTATGTCTCGGTTTCTTGAAGGATTAGGCCCACTTTGAACCTTCTTGGGTGGTGCAGCCAGTTTTTCTTCTTTCTTTATTTCATTCCCCTTTGAATTTGAAGTAGAGAGAATATCTTTCTTTGGGTTGCTCCTTCATGAGTTGAAAGAAGTTGAACTGGAGTTCTTCCTTGCAATATTCTTCCTTTTGAGTTGTTTTTCCACCTTGCTAGCTTAGTGGACTAAGTCATGAATCTCAACATAGTGGTACATCTCCACAACATCGGCTATGTCACGATTAAGCCCATCTAAGAAACGAGCCATTGTTGCTTCTGGATCCTCATCTACATTAGCTCTAATCATGGCTATTTGCATTTCCTTGTAGTACTCATCCACACTCTTGGATCCTTGAGTGAGGTGTTGAAGCTTATTATGAAGTTCCCTTCGAAAATAGGATAGAATGAATCTCCTCCTCATGATAGCCTTCATCTCTTCCCATGTTGAAATGAGGTGCTCTCCATATCTAATCCGCTCCTTTTGCATCTGGTCCCACCAAATAAGAGCATAATCAGTAAACTTAAGAGCAGCAATTTTGACCCTCTTACCCTCAGAGTAGTTATGGCATGAAAAGATTTGCTCTACACACATCTCCCACTCCAGGTATGTTTCCGGATCACTTTTGCCTTGAAAGAAAGGAATTTTGACTTTAACTCCTCCAAGGCCTTCTTCTTCATCTCTAGGCCTCCTCAGTGGTCTTCTTTGTATGTTGAGCGGCCTTCTTCTTGGCTAAGTCTCCTCTCCTTCATAATCTTCATCATGGCTCTCCATGTTTTCTGCATATTCACGGTGTTGTGGGCGTGCAGCATGAGCTTGTCTTTGGTTAGCTTAAGTAGTCCTTTAGCTAGAGGTTCTACTCTCCACTTGATCTAAACGTTCATGGAGTCCTTCCTACTTCTTATCAAGCATCCTTTCAAAATGACTCACTAGAACTTTCATTTGCAAAGGCGCTACTCCAAATGAATTGTGATCAACATTATCACTTTCATGTGCAACTCCTTTTTCTTGATTATCTGTCATGTTAGTGAAAAAGAAACAAAAGTATATAGGACCTCACAAATACTTCCTCATGTGTTTCACTCAATTGAGATATAATACTCTCACTCGTGTTTACTCTCTCTTATTGCCTTTTTTTGCAATGATCTTATCCACTCTTGCCTTTTACCTCTCAATATCAAATCCCAAGCTCTTATGTTACCTAAGACCTCGTCAAGTGATCAAGGACTGCCAATTCTCGGTTCACCAAAGTATGTGCTGGTGGATGGTATGAAAAGTTGTGATTGGCGCATACAAGTTACAAGTAAGGTTAAGGTTTGGTTAGACTAGGGTTCCAATATGAAAAAGGGAAGATTTAACCCCCTAGCAATGCAAAATCAAGTTTAAACTAAAGAGCCAATTGCAATGATTCTAAAAACCCAAGATATGAGAAATGAATGGAGGATTAGATTAGGAAAGTTCAAATCAAAGGAATAGGAAACAAGTTGAAGTCAGAAGTCATAATAGGAAAGTCCACAATCACAAGATAAAAGGAAACAATATAGGAATAGGAAAGTGGATCATAAAAATTAGGAAACAAATGGAAGAGGAAACAATGCTGATCACAAATGAAAGAAATCTGATCACAATTTTTTCTTTTTTCTTTTTTTTTCACTTTTTTTTTTTTTGCCTTTCTTTTCTATTCCTTTTCCTTTTTTTTTTTTGCCTCTTTTTTTTTGGATCAGATAAAAGAGAATCACAAGATCACACAATAGGAAACAAATCAGATCAGAAAACGTTACCACTATAAATGAATAACTCCCTCTAGAGAACTCTGAATTTGATGATTCCAAAATGAAATGAAAGTTGAGATTCTGAAACTTAGGATTGACGTATTAATCATCCAAAATCTCAAAAGGAAAGGGGTTGAATAGATAAGGGAAAAACAACAACGTCCAGAACAACAAAAATTTTTCAGATTACAAATAATTGGCTTTTATAGCATAAAAACCAAATCTTGCACACTAAGGATCAAATCTGGAAACAAGGAAAGGTAGAAAGTTTAGTATTTTTTTTTTATAATAAAAGGTAGCAATGAACGGATATAGAAAAGGAAAAAAATATGGAGGCTAAAAAGGAAGTAGAATGGTGGATGATGAATGTATGATAGACAACCTACAGTGTAAACCAAGGCTCTGATACCAAATGATGCGAAATCAAAGGGTGGCCCAATCTTCAAGACGTAGGTTGATGGATAGATGATGGTTCGAGACCCGATGGAAGAAAATAGCCAATCAATGTTATAAAAATGTTGACCTGCTACTTAGACAATGTGCCTAACCACGAACACAATAAATCAACCCACACAACGACGCACTTAGATCGAAGCACGAATTGGGGGCTTTTGTGAACTTGAATCACCAACTTAAAGATAGGTTGACAAGACAAAGGTTTCACAAGAGCAAAAAAAAGATAAGATTCTCACAATTAGAAAAACACTCAGAATAATTCTATTACTTCCAATCTGATTCAAATGAAGGCAGAATACATATATTTATAGTGTAGCTCAAACCTATCTACTGAAGGAAAAGTAGGAAACTAACTACATAATCCTAACTAAAAAATCTAAAAATTAGGAATACAAAATCAAATCTTTTTAAAAACAGAAAAGGAAAGAAAATCAGCATAATATAAACTAATTAATACTAATGGGCTGGATATCTTGTATTTGAAGTACTATTCACGTCCTCTAGCTTCAATGGGTCTTTAAGCATCAACTTGGGCTTGAATAAGTATGATTAAGGCTCCATTTGCTTCCTCAATGCATGCACTAACATTATGGGCTTCTAATTCAGCAAATTGAAGCCCAATTGCTCTTTGTAGACACTTAACTCTTCCTCTTGTCATTGGGCCATCTATCATCAAGTCCTTCTTCATACGAGCATCCTTCCCCACATGAGTTTGGTTCATATCAGAATGTGATGCAAGTGGAATTAGCATAAGAGGTGTACTTATGCAGGAAGGTAAGCCCATTGCATATTTTAGTGAAAAGCTAAGTGGTCCTACTCTTAACTATTCTACATATGATAAGGAGCTATATGCCTTAGTTAGAGTGTTGGAAACTTGGCATCATTATTTATGGCCTAAGGAAATTGTCATACATTCTGATCATGAGGCTCTCAAACATATTAAAAGCTAAAACAAATTGAATCGAAGACATGCTAAATGGGTTGAATTCATTGAATCTTTCCCATATGTCATTAAGCACAAGAAAGGTAAGGAGAATATTGCTGCAGATACACTTTCACATCGGTATGTTCTTCTTTCCATGTTAGATTCTAAAATTCTTAGTTTTGAGTTTATCAAAGAATTATATACTAATGACATTGACTTTGGTGAAGCTTTTAGCCATTGCAAGCTTGGATTTGGTTGGGACAAATTTTACTTACATTATGGATTCTTATTTCGTGTTAATAAGCTTTGCATTCCTAATTGTTCTACGCGCATGTTATTGGTGAAGGAAGCACATTTAGGTGGTTTAATGGGACATTTTGGCATTACTAAAACATTTGAAATCTTAAATGAACATTTTTATTGGCCTAGGATGCGTAGGGATGTTGAAAAATTTGTAAGCCGGTGTATTGTGTGTCATAAAGCTAAATCTAAAATAAATCCCCATGGATTGTATACTCCCCTCCCTATTCCTAGTGTACCTTGAGAAGATATCTCCATGGACTTTATTGTGGGATTACCTAGATCTAAAATGGGGAGGGACTCCATTTTTGTTGTAGTAGATAGATTTTCTAAAATGGCACACTTTATTGCATGTCATAAGGTTGATCATGCTTCTAACATTGCCAATTTGTTCTTTCAAGAAGTTGTACGGCTTCATAGGATGCCAAGAACTATAGTATCAAATCGAGATACTAAGTTCCTAAGCTATTTTTAGAAGACTTTGTGGACTAGGAACTAATTGCTATTTTCTACTACCTGCCACCCACAAATTGATGGGCAAACTGAAGTTGTGAATAGGACACTTTCTTCTTTGTTACGAACAATTGTTAAGAAGAACTTAAAGAATTGAGAGGAGTGTCTACCACACGTCGAATTTGCTTACAACAAGGCCATTCATTCTACTACTAAATATTCACCCTTTGAGATTGTATATAGTTTTAATCTTCTTACACCTATTGACTTAACTCCTTTGCCTTTGCAAGAAAGAATCAATATGGATGGGAAGAAGCGTGCTAAGTTTGTTAGGGAAATTCATGAAAGGGCTAAGCAAAACATTGAGACGATGACTCAATAATATGTAAATCGTGATAACAAGGGACGAAAGAAGATAGTATTTGAACCAGGGGATTTAGTTTGGTTGCACCTTAGAAAAGAGAGATTTCCTGACAAAAGAAAGTCCAAGTGATACAATACCAGTAGGCATACCCATTGGAGCATAACAAGTTCGAGAAACCCTCATCCATCAAAAGTTTCAAAGAGTTCAAGTGGCCCCAATCATGCATTATGTCCAAAATTTTCAAAGAGTTCAAGATAATATCTATGTTGGACGTCGGCCCAAGTTTAGAGCCTAAGATCCATATTTGATCAATTCAAAATATGCTGAATTGGACTTTAGACATGAGATCTCTTTAAAGATGAAAAAGTAGAAGTCCAAGTGGAAGCCCAATGTCCTAAGAAGATCATGAATGAATGAATTTGAGTATTATTCAATACTTTGTTAGGCTTTTGCTTCTTTGTGTTCTCTTAGAGTTCACGTGACTTATCAAAGGATTGGTGTTCCTTTGTGGTATCTTGAGGCTAGGGTTCTAAGAGACAAGTTCTCTTAGGGTCTTTCCTTTGACCAACATTCTTGTTTCTAGCCGATCTTGGGCAAATTTTTGAATTGTTGAAGGTTCTCTAGGGCATGTTCCTAGTGGGTCTTGCATCATTTGAAGTTTTTGATGGATGAGGGTTTCTCGAACTTGTTGTGCTCCAATGGGTATGCCTACTGGTATTGTATCACCAAGCTTATGCCTCGAGGAGATGGACCTTTCCAAAAATCAATGATAATGCTTATAAGATTGATTTACTAGGTGAGTATGGTGTAAGTGCTACTTTCAATGTTTCTTACCTTTCTCCTTGTTTTGGTGCAGATTTTGAAGAGTCGAGGATGACTCCTTTTCAAGAGATATGAACCAGATTCATAAAGACGCTAATTCAAAATCTTCAAATGATCCTTTGCATCTTCCAATTGGACCTATTACAAGGGCGAAAGCTAAACAACTTAAAGAAGCATTAAGTGGACTTATTTAAGAGATTTGGACCAAGCAGATTCTTGAATCTGATTAAAACATCCTCAACATTATTTGGGCTAAAGATGGAGTTATTAGAGCTAATTTGGGTTATAATGTTAAAAATTAGAGAGTTTAAACCAAGGGCCATACATAGATTGACTCATTTGGACCTAAATAATGATATTATGGGCTTACTATGCTGACTTCCAGAAGCTTTATGTATTTGGACGAAAATTAGAATTAATTAGGCTAATTATCCTTCCTTTTCTGTTTTTAAAAAGATTTGATTTTGTATCTCTAATTTTTAGATCTTTCTATTAGGATTATGTAGTTAGTTTCCTATTTTTCCTCCAGTAGATAAGTTTGAACTACACTATAAATATATGTATTCTGCCTTAATTTTAATCAGATTGGAAGTAATAGAATTATTCTAAGTATTTCTCTAATTGTGAGAATCTTATCTTTTCTTTGCTTTTGTGAAACCTTTGTCTTGTCAACCTATCTTTAGGTTGGTGATTCAAGTTCGCAAAAGCCCCCAATTCGTGCTTCGATCCAAGTGTATCATTGTGTGGGTTGGTTTACTGTGTTCGTGGCTAGGCGCATTGTCTAAGTAGTAGGTCAACGTTCTGATAATGTTGGTTGGCTATTATTTGCTTCCGTCGGGTTTCGAACCATCATCTATCCATCAACCTACGTCATAAAGATTGGGCCACCCCTTGATTTCGCATCAAGAACCTTCAATAAGATGACACTTTGCCTGAGACCGACTATAAAACAAGAATGGTGCTCAAAGGAAAGACCCTAAGAGAACCTATCTCTTAGAACCTAGCCTCAAGACGCCACAAAGGAAGACCAATCCTTTGATAAGTCACGTGAACTCTCAGAGAACACAAAGAACCAAAAGCCTCACAAAGTATTGAATAATACTCAAATTCATTCATGATCTAAAATAGAGTACAATAGGGAGCCTTTTATAGGAAAAGTTTCTAAAAGACTTAAAATCCTAATAAAAGTTGGACTCTAAAATCTGATTAGAATTATTTTGAATGATGTCTAAAATCAAGGAATAAGATTAGGATATTAATTTTAACTTAATCTCCTAGATAAGCTCCTTGACCAAGTCCAAAAAAATAATAAAATAATAATAAACAAAATTCATAAAGAATCCTAGTCAAACTAATTAGCTTATTTAAGTAGTCACATAGGATGCACATGCTTCATTAAAAATCACATGGTTGACACATGATTTTTAATCTCTTGCAATTGGACTCCAATTGGGCCTTGGCACTCTCCTCTTGTATGTGTATTACTGCATTGGGCCTTTCACATATTAGATATTGACTTTAGTTGCTCCATGAACTCTTCTTAGGAAATTGGGCTTCCACTTGGACTTCCACTTTTGAATCTTTAAAGAGATATTGATCAAATATGGATCTTGGGCTCTAAACTTGGGCCGACATCTAACATAGATATTATTTTGAGCTCTTTGAGATTTTTGGACATATACTAGCATAATTTGGGCCTCTTGAGCATAGGCCATCCTTTCATGAGCCATTTGGACCTGAATCATAGGCTTTTGAATGATTTAGGTTTTTTTATGGATGAGAGCTTCTCGAATTTGTAGTACTCCAATGGGCACGCCTACTGATATTGTATCATTCTCTCCCTCTTTGAAAAGATTCTTCCTCGAATCTTCGCCATTAGGTGGATTCTTAGGAAACAAATTTAGGCAATCACAATTCTCTAGCTCTTTCTTCTCACTCACATTCTTTTCTATTTTAATTCATCTTTTTTCTCTCTAACTCATGTTCTCTCTCTTTTTCTTTCTCTTTCTCTAACTCACGTTCTCTCTCTTTTTCTTTTATTTTATATGCTTGTACTATTCTCATTTGATCCTCATAAGTATCCATAGGATCAAAATGTACTAAATCCATGATTTTTTTCATTGAATACAAATGAATAGCAATAGCAATATCTGTGCTTATGCTTAACATATTTAGCTTTTCTAACATGTTTCCATGGTTTACCAAGCATAATATGTCCCTCATACATAGGAGCCACATCACATAGCACTTTATCATGATATTTACCAATGGAGAAAGAAATCAAAACTTGCTTATTAACGCTAAATTCAGCACTACCCTTCAACAAGGTATAGGGCCTAGGATGCTTTATAGTAGGCAAGTTTAATTTCTCAACAAGTAAGATACTAGCAACATTTATATAGCTACTATTATCAATAGCCATGTTGCAGACTTTCTCTTTGATAAGGCATCTAGTATGGAAATCAGGAGATGCATTTTCCTTATCTTGTCCTGTAGAGTTGGTATTGGATTGGAATGCATCCAACCTTACACAAGATTGCTTGAATCACTCTTTGCTAGCCTCTTCAAGGAATTTGTACTCATTGGACATCTTATCACTTGAAAAGTTAATCAAATAAAGAAAGAAAGAAGGGATATGACCTCACACACTCTTCTCACGTGTTTGCACTCAAGGATAGTAATTCACTTGTGTTTACTCTCAAATTTTGGCTTTTATCAAGACAGTATACTCTAGCCTTTTTACCACTCAACAATTTGCTTCTTACAAGTATTCTAAGCAAGTCACAAGCAAATCAAATGAAAAGATCATACAGTGGCAATTAAAAACTAGAATCCTAAAACTAGAAAAAAGAGGTATGTAACAAAAAGGGAAAGAGGAAAGGAAAACAAGGAGGAAGGGGAGGTTGGGATGGCTTGGAAGGAAGGAGAAGAAAAGGGAAAATCTGAAAATAAGAAACTTTAAAAATAGGAAACCACTTGGGAACCAAGTTAATAGGAAACTACTTGCAATTCAATTTCAAAACAATTAGGAAACAAAATCCTTACTTGAATGCAAATAGGAAAGTAGATAACTTGGTGGCTATTCAATGTAATCAAATTAGGAAACTAACTCCAATTAGGAAATTAGTTCCAATTAGGAAATTAACTCCAATTAGGAAACTAACTCCAAGCTTTTTAAATTTGCACAACTTGCAATTTCTTCTTTTTTTCTCTTTTTTTCACTCTTTTTTTTCAATTTTTTTTATTTTTTTAATTTTTTTTCGATTTTTTTATTATTTTTTTTCGAGTATCACACTCTCCCTTTTTTTTTTTTTGAATGAGGATGGAGGCACACAACAATGGAAGAAAGAAGAAGATGGAAGACAAAGGTGAAGATGAAAAGGTAACACAAATGGAAGGAAAGAAAATATGAAAAACAATGGTAGGAAAACACAAAGATATACCTTGTACTAGCAAACCAAAGCTCTGATACCAAATGATACAAGACCCACTAGGAACATGCCCTAGAGAACTTTCAACAATTCAAAACTTTGTCTGGGACCGGCTAGAAAACAAGAATGTTGCTCAAAGAAAAAACCCTAAGAAAACCTGTCTCTTAGAACCCTAGCCTCAAGACACCACAAAGGAAGATCAATCCTTTGATAAGTCACGTAAACTCTCAGAGAACACAAAGAACCAAAAGCCTCACAAAGTATTGAATAATACTTCATTCATGATCTAAAAAGAGTACAATAGGGAGCCTTTTGTAGGAAAAGTTTCTAAAAGACTTAAAATCCTAATAAAAGTTGAACTCTAAAATCTGATTAGAATTATTTTGAATGATGCCTACAATTAAGGAACAAGATTAAGATATTAATTTTAACTTAATCTCCTAGATAAGCTACTTGACCAAGTCCAAAAAAATAATAAAATAATAATAAACTAAATTCATAAAGAATCCTAATCAAACTAATTAGCTTCTTTAAGTAGTCACATAGGATGCATATACTTCATTAAAAATCACATGGTTGACACATGATTTTTAATCTCTTGCAATTGGACTCCAATTGGGCCTTGGCACTCTCCTCTTGTATGTGTATTACTGCATTGGGCCTTTAACATATTGGATTGACTTTAGTTGCTCCATGGACTCTTCTTAGGAAATTGGGTTTCCACTTGGACTTCCACTTTTGCATCTTTAAAGAGATATTGATCAAATATAGATCTTGAGCTCTAAACTTAGGCCGACGTCTAACATAGATATTATTTTGAGCTCTTTGAGATTTTTGGACATATACTAGCACAATTTGGGCCTCTTGAGCATAGGCCATCCTTTCATGAGCCATTTGGACCTGAATCATAGGCTTTTGAATGATTTGGATTTTTTGATGGATGAGGGCTTCTCGAACTTGTAGTACTCCAATGGGCATGCCTACTGATATTGTATCAAATTACCAACCTCAAGATAGGTTAACAAGACAAAGGTTTCACAATAGTAAAGAAAAGATAATATTCTCACAATTAGAGAAACACTTAGAATAATTCTATTACTTTTAATCTGATTCAAATGAAGGCAGAATATATATATTTATAGTGTAGCTCAAACCTATCTACTGGAGGAAAAGTAGGAAACTAACTACATAATCCTAACTGAAAGATCTAAAAATTAGGGATACAAAATCAAATCTTTTTAAAAACAGAAAAGGAAAGATAATCAGCCTAATTAATTCTAATTTTCGTCTAAATACATAAAACTTCTAGAAATCAGCATATTAAGCTTATAATACCATTATTTAGGCCTAAATAAGTCAATCTATGTATGACCCTTGGTCCAAACTCTCTAATTTACAACATTATAACCCAAATCAACTTTAATAACTCCATCTTTAGCCCAAATAATGTTGAGGATGTTTTAATTAATACTTGAATTAGATTTAAAAATCTGCTTAATCCAAATCTTTTGAATAAGTCCACTTAATGCTTCTTTAAATTGTTTAGCTTTCGCCCTTGTAATAGGTCTAATTAGAAGATGTAAAGGATCATTTGAAGATTTTAAATTAGCATCTTTATGAACCTGGTTCATATCATCCTCCCCTCTTGAAAAGGAGTCGTCCTCGACACTTCAAAATCTGCACCAAAACGAGAAAGGTCAAAAACATTGAAAGGAGCACTTACACCATACTCACATGGTAAATCAATCTTATAAGTATTATCATTGATTTTTTCTAATACTCAGAAAGGTCCATCTCCTCGAGGCATAAGTTTGGACTTTCTTTTATCAGGAAATCTCTTTTTTCTAAGGTGCAATCAAACTAAATCCCCTGGTTCAAATACTATCTTCTTTCGTCCCTTGTTAGCATGATTTACATATTGTTGAGTCATCTTCTCAATGTTTTGCTTAGCCCTTTCGTGGATTTCCCTAACGAACTCAGTATGCTTCTTCCCATCCATATTGATTCTTTCCTGCAAAGGAAAAGGAGTTAAGTCAATGGGTGTAAGAGGATTAAAACTATATACAATCTCATAGGGTGAATATTTAGTAGTAGAATGAATGGCCCTATTATAAGCCAATTCGACGTGCGGTAGACACTCTTCCCAATTCTTTAAATTCTTCTTAACAATTGTTTGTAACAAAGAAGAAAGTGTCCTATTCATAACTTTAGTTTGCCCATCAGTTTATGGGTGGCAAGTAGTAGAAAATAGCAATTTAGTTCCTAGCTTGCTCCATAAAGTCTTCCAAAAATAGCTTAGGAACTTAGCATCTCGATCTGAAACTATAGTTCTTGGCATCCCATGAAGCAGTACAACTTCTTGCATAAGGACACCTCTTATGCCAATTCCACTTGCATCGTATTCTACCTCAAAAATCTTACCAAAGTCTGGAAGTGCAAGTAAAGGTGCTTGGGTGAGCTTCTCCTTGAGAGTTTTGAAAGCTTTCTCTTGAGCTTCTCCCCATTTGAATGGAGCATTTTTTTTTTTGTCAACTCATTCAATGGAGCTGCTAATGTGCTAAAGTCCTTCACAAACCTTCTATAAAAGCTTGCAAGTCCATGAAAGCTCCTCACATGTCTGATCGTGGTAGGGGTCGGCCAATCCCGAATGGCTTTGATCTTTTCTTTATCCACCTCAATCCCCTCAGCACTCACAACAAAACCAAGAAAAATAACTTTATTAGTACAAAAATCACACTTCTTTAAATTGCCAAACAATTTTTCTTTTCTTAGAACATTTAGGACTTGTCTTAAGTGATCTACATGCTCATTCAAAGTCCTACTATATACAAGAATATCATCAAAGTAAACTACCACAAACTTGCCTATGAAAGTACGCAAGACATAATTCATTAACCTCATAAATGTGCTAGGTGCATTAGTGAGACCAAAAGGCATAACTAACCATTCATAAAGTCCATATTTAGTCTTAAATGCAATTTTCCATTCATCTCCTTCTTTCATTCTAATCTAATGGTAGCCACTTTTTAAATCAATTTTAGAGAAAATAGTAAAGCCATTTAATTCATCAAGCATATCATCTAACCTAGGAATAGGTTGACGATATCTCACCATTATATTATTGATGGCTCTACAATCAACACACATTCTCCATGTGCCATCCTTCTTAGGTACAAGCAGCACCGGTACAACACACGGGCTTAGGCTTTCCCTTACATATCCTTTATCAAGAAGCTCTTGCACTTGTCTTTGAATCTCCTTAGTCTCTTCAAGGTTGGCACGGTATGCTGGGCGGTTTGGCAGAGGTGCTCCAGGTATAAATTCAATTTGATGTTCTATCCCTCTAATTGGTGGCAATCCAGGAGGTATTTCTTCAGAAAAGACATCTTCATATTCCTGCAATAGAGACTTAACTACACTAGGCAAGGTAGAGGTTAAGTCGTTAGTGTTTAACATAGCTTCTTTATAGATAAATACTATAAGGTTTTGTTGAGAAAACAAAGCTTGCTTGATTTCACTCCTTTTTGCCACTAATAAACTTTTCTCTCCTTCTCTCTCATTTTCTTTCTTGCCTTTAGATTTTTCTTTCTTTTCTCTCTCTCCTCTTGGCTTACTCTCTTTTCTTCTCCCATTTTCATTGCCTTCCTTTTTAGACACCTTTATACTCTCACTTTCTCTTTTCTTTTCCTTCTTGATTTGATCTTCTAATATTTATTTCGGTGACATAGGAAGGAGGGTTATAAGTTCCCCTCAAGTACAAAAGAATAACGGTTTAGAAAACCATCATGTGTAACATGCCTATCATATTGCCAAGGCTTACCTAATAAAAGATGGCATGCTTTCATTGGTACAACATCACATAGTATTTCATCTTTATACTTACCAATAGAAAACATTACTTTTACTTGTTTTGTTACCCTCAACTCTCCACATTCATTAAGCCATTAAAGCTTGTATGGCCGTTGATGCTTAAAGGTAGATAAATTCAACTTCTCTACTAGTTCAATACTTGCCACATTGCAGCAACTTCCTCCATCTATGATGACACCACATATTTTCCCTTGGATTTGACAGCGAGCATGAAATAAGTTCTCTCTTTGTTCATTTTCTTCTGCCATCATCTGGGCATTAAGGGCTCTTCTAGTCACAAGGAGTTCTCCTTCTTCTACATATTCTCCATCTTCATTCTCTATGAATAGATCTTCCTCTTCTTCAGTTGTTTCTCCTTCAGTTTCCCACTCACCAAGGTTATTGATAGTCACGGTTCGCTTGTTAAGATGTTCACTAGAGATATGTCCTCTCCCTTGACACTTGAAGCATCGTATGTCTCCATTTTTGGAATAATTTTGTCCACTTTGAACCTTCTTACGTGGGGTGGCTAACTTTTCTCCTTTCTTAGTTTCATTCTCCTTAGAATTTGAAGAAGACGGAATATCATTCTTTGAGTTTTTCTTCCATGTGTTGAAAGAACTTGAATTAGAGCTCTTCTTTACAAAAGTCTTTCTCTTAAGTTGCCTCTCTATCTTGGCAGCTTGATGAACTAAGTCATGAATCTCCACAAAGTGGTACATCTCCACAATATCAGCTATCTCACAATTGAGCCCATTTAAGAAGCGAGCCATTGTTGCTTCTGGATCCTCCTCTACATTAGCTCTAATCATGGCTATTTGCATCTCCTTGTAGTACTCATCCATACTCTTAGATCCTTGAGTGAGGCGTTAAAGCTTATTGTGAAGTTCTCTTTGAAAATAGGATGGAATGAATTGCCTCTTCATGATAGCCTTCATCTCTTCCCATGTTGAGATGGGGTGCTCTCCATATCTAATCCTCTCCTTTTGCATCTAGTCTCACCAAATAAGAGCATAATCAGTAAACTCAAGAGCAGCAATTTTGACCTTCTTATCTTCAGAGTAGTTATGGCATGAAAAGATTTCCTTTACATGCATCTCCCACTCCAAGTATGTTTCCGGATCACTCTTGCCTTGAAAGAAAGGAATTTTGACTTTGACTCCTCCAAGGCCTTCTTCTTCATCTCTAAGCCTCTTCGGTGGTCTTCTTTGTATGTTGAGTGGCCTTCTTCATGGCTAAGTCTCCTCTCCTTCATAATCTTCATCATGGCTCTCCATGTCTTCCACATATTCATGGTGTTGTAGGCGTGTAACATCATGAGCTTGTCTTAGGTTCTACTCTCCACTTGATCTAAGCATTCATGGAGTCCTTCCTACTTCTTATCAAGCATCCTTTCAAAATTACTCACTAATGCTTTCATTTGCAAAGGCGCTACTCCAAATGAATTGTGATCATCATTATCACTTTCATGTGTAACTCCTTTTCCTAGATTATCTGCCATGTTAGTGAAAAAGAAATGAAGGAAACAAAAGTATATAGGACCTCACAAATACTTCTTCACGTGTTTCACTCAATTAAGATATAACACTCTCATAATTTCTCCCTCTTTTTGGCTTTTTTTTGGATAATAATAATCTTACCTACTCTTGCCTTATATCTCTCAGTATCAATCTTGTACTCTTACGTCACCTAAGATCTCGTCAGGTGATCCAATATTGCCAATTCTCAGTTCAACCAAGTATGTGTAGATGGGTGGTTTGAAAGTCGTGATTGGCACACACAAGACACAATTGAGGGTAGGGTTTGGTTAGGCTTGGGTTCTAAAGAGAAGAAGGAAGATTTAACTACTTAATAATGCAAAATCAAGTTTAAAATCTCAAAGAGCCACAAATGTAATTCTGAAAATTTCAACTATGAGGAAAATGCAAGATCAAAATAAGAAAGTTCAAATAAAGGAAAAAAAAAAAGGAAATAAGGGCAAATCAAAATAAGGAAGTGCACAATACAATATCAAAGGAAATAAGGTAAAATAGAAAAAAAATTATCTGATCAGCAATTCCTTTTTTTGTTTTGCTTTTTTTCGCTTTTTTTTTTATTTTGCCTTTTCTTTTGTTTTTTTTTCTAAGCTTTTTTTTTTTTTTGGCTTTTCTCTTCTGACTTGATGATACAATATCAGTAGGCATGCCCATTGGAGTACTACAAGTTCAAGAAGCCCTCATCCATCAAGAAACCCAAATCATTCAAAAGCCTATGATTTAGGTCCAAATGGCTCATGAAAGGATAGCCTATGCTCAAGAGGCCCAAATTGTGCTAGTATATGTCCAAAAATCTCAAAGAACTCAAAATAATATCTATGTTAGACGTCGGCCCAAGATTAGAGCCCAAGATCCATATTTGATCAATATCTTTTTAAAGATGCAAAAGTGGAAGTCCAAGTGGAAGCCCAATTTTCTAAGAAGAGTCCATGGAGCAACGAAAGTCAATATCCAATATATTAAAAGCCCAATGCAGTTATACACATACAAGAGGAGTGTTTTTTATTATTATTTTTTTTTTTGGACTTTGTCAAGGAGCTTATCTAGGAGATTAAGTTAAAATTAATATCCTAATCTTGTTCCTTAATTTTAGGCACCATTCAAAATATTTCTAATTAGATTTTAGAGTTTTACTTTTATTAGGATTTTAGACTTTTAGAAACTTTGCCTATAAAAGGCTTCCTATTGTACTCTATTTAAGGAGGTCATGAATGAATAAATTTGAGTATTATTCAATACTTTGTGAGGCTTTTGCTTCTTTGTGTTTTCTGAGAGTTCACGTGACTTATCAAAGGATTAGTCTTCCTTTGTGGCGTCTTGAAGCTAAGGTTCTAAGAGACAAGTTCTCTTAGGATCTTTCCTTTAACTAACATTCTTGTTTTCTAGCTAGTCCCGGGCAAAGTTTCGAATTGTTGAAGGTTCTCTAGGGTATGTTTCTAATGGGTCTTGCATCATTTGGTATCAGAGTTTTGGTTTGCTAGTACAAGGTATATCTTTTTGTTTCTCTACTGTTGTTCTTCATACTTTCTCTCCTTCCATTTGTGCTACCTTTTTCATCTTCGCCTTTGTCTTTCATCTTCTTCTTTTGTCCATTGTTGTGTGCCTCCATCCTCATTCAAAAAAAAAAGTGTGTGATACTCCAAAAAAAAATTGAAAAAAAAATTCAAAAAAAATCAAAAAAAAAAGTGAAAAAAAGAAAGAGTGAAAAAAAAGAAAAAAAAAAGAAATTGCAAGTTGTGCAAATTCAAAGCTTAAAGGTTGGAGTTAATTTCCTAATTGGAGTTGTGACGACCCTACCTTCTGATCAATGTATTTATGGTTAAATACAAGATTATTAATTAATGATCAAGGTTTGAGGTCATTATATTTTACCACATTGTGAAAATATGAGGAAATTTGAACCTTAATGTTAGGGTCATCACCATACCACCATAACAAAACAAAATTTATATAAAAGAAATCCTACTACCATAAGGGGTTTATGATTCAACCGTCCATCGATTTTAATACCCAATAACCACCCACAAGTGTTTCTATATCATCTCTTACCATTACCGTTGAAGAAATTGGGATTTCTAAGCTAAAAGGAGTAAGTTGGGGACTTGCACCGCGGCCTATACTTTCCCTGCCGCGGCCAAGTTACTCTCTGGAATCATTGGACAACTTTCACAAATCTTGCCGCGACAAGTTGGACCTTCGCCCTGGCCAACCTATGTGGTGCCACGGCGAAAATGCCTCCTGGAACTACTATTCTCAACTCCCACAATTCTCGCCTCGGCGCAACGCAGTGAGTTTTGCTTCTGACCAACCCTTATTTTATTTCCTCGACTCGTGCTGCGGCAAGTTTTAGTTCTGTTACCCTTCTAGGCAATTTTTCCCACTTCGCGCCGCAGCAAGATTTATCAGGCCGCGATGTTCTTCGCCACTGTCACTCCTTAGGCCAATTTTTCTTCCCTTGTGCCGCGGCGAGATTGGTTATGCCGCAGCGCCCTTCGGCTCTGTCTCTCATTTGGCCGTGGCGAAGCCTTCTTAGCTGCGGCGGGACTCCCTCTTGTAACTACTTTACCCAAATTTCGCCCTCTACACTCCAAATCTCATCTTAGAAATACTCTAGGTCCACCTTCCCTTATTTTATATGATTCTAATAGTGTTTATCTACCCTGTTTACCCATCAATCTGTCCATTACCATTGCAAAACTTAAATACTACTTCTTACTTGCCCAACTTGCTCATATCAGCAAATTCATGAATATATGACAGCAAGAACACATGCATTAGCAGCAATTAACATCCCATGCACATTCCATAGAGATTCCATTCAACAATAGCTTATGTCCACATCCAAGGCATCATATGACTACAATTCTCATATGGTAATCCATATAACAATTTCAACCAAACTATATATATAATACTATAAGTTCATACATTAATATTCAACTATAATGAGATTTAAATCTTTAACGGTTACATTTCAATCAAATAAAATATGAACGCCTACACTTAGCAACATGATTACATGATGATGCTATGTAAACTAATAACAAAATTGCATCTCTACTAAAAAAGCTAGCCTAAGCGTAGCCTTCTCCCATATGTTGGAGCTTATGGATTTTCATCCACTTACTTCCCTTTATCCTTACCCGATGAACCTTCACCTGAAATGTTAATCCCATAAAACGGGGTGAGATATAAATCTTAGTAACCAAAGCAATTCCATCATATATCCAGTTTAATTAACATATATGCATGAATCAAAATCAACATCAGAATCATATCCATCATATCAGCAAATGAAACAATTAGCTATCATGATTACTATCCCATATTAGCAATCATATTATCACATGTTAAAGGCTATTAACACCGGGAGAGGCCCATCCACGGCACCTACTCCCTATTGAGCACAATCAGGGCTTAGTGTATCTGGGTTTGATCATAACTCGGTGCTCGATCGAAGCACATACATAGGTGGCAGCCGCACCACAGCTCCACCATGGACTCACAAGGTCTAATCATAATTCAACAGATAGCCAACTAATTCATTCAACATTTCAAATCATTCATATATAGCAACATATGAAATTAAATCAAATATATACATGGAATTGATATAAACCCGGTTACCTCCCTTGTAGACAACTTTGCAACAGCCACCACAAATCCCAAATTCATATTAGAGTGTCCTTCACCCGAAAACTCAATATTCCAGCCAAAATCCTAAGCAAATTCGTACAGAATTAATACCCATTTTATAACTCAGCTATGGGGGCCTCAAATTAACAAATGAAGCATCAAAATAGAGGGTTTAAACTCACCCAAGGTCAGCCCTAACCTCAACCTACGAATTTCACCAAGAAAATCCCCAAATACCCACATTTCAGATTTTGGGTAGGGTGAAAATACTCCAAATGAAAAACTAATTGGACCAAATTAAAGAGAAAGATGAGGGGATTAAGTTGTATAACTATTACCTTGGCTGAATCTTGCTTTAAATATGAGAAAATGCAGAATTCTTGCCCCAAACCCTAGCCTCCTTTCCAAGCTCTGAATTTCTCTTTGTGTTTTGTGTTTTCAGCAAGTGTGAGGAAGAGGCTAATGTATTAGGATTTTAGTTGGGTTTAAGTTAGGTCAAAAATGGTTCATGGGCTGCTCTAAGGTCTATCTCCATTTGGGCTTCAGATTTTTAAGTTGTTGGGCCAGTTTTAAAGTGTTGGGCTGCAGAATTTTACTGGGCCAATTTTAAGCATTGGGTTGCTAAAGTTTAATTAGGTTTGGGCTAAGTTTGAAGAGCTCAAAAATGTGGGTCTGCACAAGGGTTATTGGGCTAAGTATAAGAGCCTATATAAGGTGGGTATTAGGCCTCCATCACATTGGATCAAGTTGGGTCTGCACCTAGCTTATTGGGCCTCCATTAACCTCTTATCATGGCCTCCTACATTAATTTGGGCTTAGATGAAATTTCTCTCCTAATTAAATCTCAAACCCATATTAATAAATTTACCTTTCTAAAATCTCCATTTACTTAACCTACATAATTATCCTATATTAATTATTCTTAATTAATCTAATCCGTGATTAACACCTTAATTAATTATAAGGTGTTACAGGAGTCAATTTCCTAATTGGAGTTAATTTCCTAGTTGGAGTTAATTTTTTAATTGGAGTTAGTTTCCTAATTTGATTGCATTGAGTAGCTACCAAGTCATCTACTTTCCTATTTGCATTGAAGTAAGGATTTTCTTTCCTGATTGTTTTGAACTTGAATTGCAAGTAGTTTCCTATTAACTTGGTTCCCAAGTAGTTTCCTATTCTTAAAGTTTCCTATTTTCATATTTTCCCTTTCCTTCTCCTTCTTTCCAAGCCATCCAAACCTCTCCTTCCTTCTTGCTTCCTTTTTTGTTACACACCTATTTTTCTCCATTGTTTGATTCTTTGGGAATTTGCATTTTATGATTCTAAATTTTTTGATTGCCACTAGTATGATCTTTTCTTTTAATTTGCTTGTGACTTACTTAGAACACTTGTAAAAAGCAAATTGTTGAGTGGTAAAAAGCAAGAATGCAATTAACATTAAAGAAAAAGCCAAAAAGAGAGTTAAACACGAGTGAACTTATTATCTTTTGAGTGTAAACACATGAGATGAGTGTGTAAGGTCATATTCCTTCTTTCCTTCTTTGACTAACTTTTCAGGTGATAAGATGTCCAATGAGTACCAATTCTTTGAAAAGGCTAACAAAAAGCGATTTAAGCAAACTTCTGCATGGTTAGATGCATTCCAATCCAATCCCAACTTTACAGGACAAGATAAGAAAAAGTCATCCCCTGATTTCCATACTAGATGCCTTATTAAAGAGAAAGTTTGCAGCGTGGCTATTGATAATAGTAGCTATATAAATGTTGCTAGTACCTTACTAGTTAAGAAATTAAACTTGCCTACTATAAAACATCTTAGGCCCTATACCTTGTTGAAGGGCAGTGCTGAATTTAGGGTTAATAAGCAAGTTTTGATTTCTTTCTCCATTGGTAAATATCATGATAAAGTGTTATGTGATGTAGCTCCTATGTCTAATGGACATATTATGCTTGGTAAACCATGGAAACATGTGAAAAAAGCTAAATATGTCAAGCATAAGTATAAATATTGCTATTGCTATTCATTTGTATTCAATGAAAAAAATCATGTATTGGTACCTCTTGATCCTACGATACTTATGAGGATCAAATGAGAATAGTACAAGCATACAAAATGAAAGAAAAAGAGAGAGAATATGAGTTAGAGAAAGAAAAAGAAAAAGAGAGAGAAAATGAGTTAGAGAGAGAAAAAGAAAAGAATGTGAGTAAAAAGAAAGAGCTAGAGAGTTGTGATTGCCTATATTTGTTTCCTAAGAATCCACCTAATGGCGAAGATTTAAGGACGAATCTTTTCAAAGAGGGAGGGAATGATACAATATCAGTAGGCATGCCCATTGGAGCACTACAAGTTCCAGAAGCCCTCATCTATCAAGAAACCCAAATCATTCAAAAGCCTATTATTCAGGTCCAAATGGCTCATGAAAGGATGGCCTATACTTAAGAGGCCCAAATTGTGCTAGTATATGTCCAAAAATCTCAAAGAACTCAAAATAATATCTATGTTAGACGTCGGCCTAAGTTTAGAGCCTAAGATCCATATTTGATCAATATCTTTTTAAAGATGCAAAAGTGGAAGTCCAAGTGGAAGCCTAATTTTCTAAGAAAAGTCCATGGAACAACTAAAGTCAATATCTAATATGTTAAAGGCCCAATGCAGTTATACACATACAAGAGGAGTGTTAAGGCCCAATTGGAGTCCAATTGCAAGAGATTAAAAATCATGTGTCAACCATGTGATTTTTAATGAAGCATGTGCATCCCATGTAACTATTTAAAGAAGCTAATTAGTTTTGACTAGGATTCTTTATGAATTTCGTTTTTTTATTATTTTATTATTTTTTTGGACTTGGTCAAGGAGCTTATCTAGGAGATTAAGTTAAAATTAATATCTTAATCTTGTTCCTTAATTTTCGGCACCATTCAAAATATTTCTAATTAGATTTTAGAGTTTTACTTTTATTAGGATTTTAGACTTTTAAAAACTTTGCCTATAAAAGGCTTCCTATTGTACTCTATTTTAGGAGATCATGAATGAATGAATTTGAGTATTATTCAATACTTTGTGAGGCTTTTGCTTCTTTGTGTTCTCTGAGAGTTCACGTGACTTATCAAAGAATTAGTCTTTCTTTATGGCGTCTTGAGGCTAGGGTTCTAAGATACAAGTTCTCTTAGGGTCTTTCCTTTGACCAACATTCTTGTTTTCTAGCCGGTCCTGGGCAAAGTTTCGAATTGTTGAAGGTTCTCTAGGGCATGTTCCTAGTGGGTCTTGCATCACTTGATCTAATGAAATAGTCCAAAACTTACAAAATCATAAAATAGGAAACAAACTAAACAAATTAGATTTGAGAGATTCAGAAAATATTATCAACTAAAACCTAATATATCTCGACATAGAAAAGTCTAATTAGGATGATTCCAAAATGACATGAAAGTTGAGATTTTGAACTTTCAGAAACACCTATCAATCATCCAAAACCTCAATCGAAAAGGGGTCGAATAGATAAGAAATGAAACAGAATGTTTAGACAAGAAAATTTTTCAGATTACAAAATTAATGGCTCTTATAGTATAAAAACCAAATTTTGCACACTAAGAATTAAATTTGGAAACAAGATAGAAAGTTTTTTTTTTTTGGTATTCAAGGTGGCAAAGAAAAGATATGGCAAATAAGAAAATTTAGAGGTTAGAAGGAATAGGTATTGGATAATAATGGGTAACCTATCGTGTAAACTAAAGCTCTGATACCAAATTATGCGAAATCAAAGGGTGGCCCAATCTTCACGACGTAGGTTGATGGATAGATGATGGTTCAAGACCCAACGGAAGCAAATAGCTAACCAACGTTATAAGAACGTTGACCTACTACTTAGACAACACGCCTAACCACGAACACAGTAAACCAACCCACACAACGACGCACTTGGATCGAAGCACGAATTAGAGGCTTTTGCAAACTTGAATCACTAACCTCAAGATAGGTTGACAAGACAAAGGTTTCACAAGAGCAAAGAAAGAATAATATTCTCACAATTAGAGAAACACTAAGAATAATTCTATTACTTCCAATCTGATTCAAATGAAGGCAGAATACATATATTTATAGTATAGCTCAAATCTATCTACTGGAGGAAAAGTAGGAAACTAACTACATAATCCTAACTGAAAGATATAAAAATTAGGAATGCAAAATTAAATCTTTTTAAAAACAGAAAAGGAAAGATAATCAGCCTAATTAATTTTAATTTTTGTCCAAATATATAAAGCTTCTAGAAGTCAGCATATTAAGCCCATAATATCATTATTTAGGCCCAAATAAGTCAATCTATGTATAGCCCTTGGTCCAAACTCTCTAATTTATAACATTATAACCCAAATTAGCTCTAATAACTCCATCTTTAGCCCAAATAACGTTGAGAACTTTTTAATTAATACTTGAATCAAATTCAAAAATTTGCTTAGTCTAAATCTTTTGAATAAGTCCACTTAATGCTTCTTTAAGTTATTTAGCTTTGGCCCTTGTAATAGGTCCAATTGGAAGATGCAAATGATCATTTAAAGATTTTGAATTAGCATCTTCATGAACCTAGTTCATATCAATGGGAATGTTGTATAATCATTTGAACATGTGTAATTACTCATATATTTGATGTATGTATGAAGTTTGATACCAAATGAATGATAATGTAGTTTTTGAACCTTGGATGGCAATGTAAGGCATGTGTAATCTTGTGTATGGCAAGGGTGAGAGAGTGAGTGATGCAAGACCCTCTAGGAATCTTGTCCTAGGAACCTTCAATAAGATGACACTTTTCCTAGGACCGGCTAAAAAACAAAATGTTAGTCAAATGATAGACCCTAAGAGAATTCGTCTCTTAGAACCCTAGCCTCAAGATGCCACAAAGGAAGACCAATCCTTTGATAAGTCACATGAACTCTTAAAAAACACAAAGAAGTAAAGGCCTCACAAAGTATTGAATAATACTTAAATTCATTCATGATCTCCAAAATAGAATACAATAGGGAGTCTTTTATAGGCAAATTTTCTAAAAATCTAAAGTTCTAATAAAAGTAAAACACTAAAATCTGATTAGAAATATTTTAAATAGTGCCTAAAATTAAGGAACAAGATTAGGATACTAATTTTAACTTAATCTCTAAGATAAGCTCTTTGACTAAGTCTTAAAAATAATAAAATAAATAAAAAATGAAATTCATAAAGAATCCTAGCCAAAACTGATTAGCTTCTCTAAGTAATCACATAGGATGCTCATGCTTCATTAAAAATCACATAGTAGACACGTGATTCTTAATCTCTTGCAATTGGACTCCAATTGGGCCTTGGCACTCCTCTTGTATGTGTATAACTATATTAGGCCTTCAACATGTTGGATATTGACTCTAGTTGCTCTATGGACCTTCTTGGGACATTGGGCTTCCACTTGGACTTCCACTTTTGCATCTTTAAGGAGATCTCATGTCCAAAGTCTAATTCAACTTTAAGATCAGCATGCCTGATGTGTTGCTTCTTACTAGCTCTATCTTGTGTTTGGAAGCTCCGATAAAGATAGTTCCAAAACGAGGTGAAAGTTAAGAGTTTAAAATTCAAGATTGACCCATTAATCATTTGAAAACTCCATGAGATGTGATGAAAGCATTCACCAAAATTGAATGACGTCCAACATATTCTGAATTGATCAAATATGGATCTTAGACTTTAAACTTGGGCCGACATCCAATATAGAGATTATCTTGAACTCTTTGAAGTTCTTGGACATATACTAGCACAATTTGAGCCTCTTGAGCATGGGCCATCCTTTCATGAGCCATTCGAACCTAAATCATGCTCTTTTGAATGATTTGGGTTTCTTGATGGATGAGGGCTTCTCGAACTTATTGTGCTCCAATGGGCATGCCTACTGGTATTGTATCAGTGAGTTTTCAATTTTTGGGTTTATGCAACCTTGAGACAAGTTTAGAAAGTCATTTTGGTGTATTCCCACGTGCTCAAGTTTATGACCACCTTTAAGGAGACCATGCATGCATAACCATCAAGGAAAGCTTGGGCAACTTGCTGAACATGAGCATCAATTTCCAGACCATGTAAAAAGTTTTTAGTTTAGTTTTCTAAATAAGACCATGTGGTCAAAACTTATGTTTAAAAAATAAGTTAGTTTCTTTCCTTTTTCTTCTTTATAGTTTCTTTCCTTTTTTATAGCACCATTATTAACTTTCCAAATTCTTGTAATAAATAATGCCATCTTTTAAGGAATTATTTTTAGAAAATTTTAGATCTTTCATTGCCTATATAAAAAGGCATCATATGTACTTAGAAAGGGGAGCAATAAGATGAATAAATAGAGTTTTCTTTTCAGGACTTATGTTCTATTTTTGTGAGGTTCCTCTTACTCCTTGGGCGATGGAGTGAATTCAACCGGGACTTATCAAAGGAGTGGTCTTCCTTTGTGGCATCTCAAGGCTAAGGTTCTAAGGGACAAGTTCTCTTAAGGTCTTACCCACTTGACTAACTATCTTTGTTTATATGCGTTCTTATTCTTTATGAGTGCTTTTGTCTTCTATTTATGTGATTGTGTTCTTGAATCTTGCAAGATCCAGGTAATGTTGTCAAAAAGGAGGTTTCTATGACAAAGTTCCTAAAGAGTTTCTCATCATTTGGTATCAGAGCTCTAGGTTTGCAAGTCAAGGCGTGATCGTTTCTTGTCTTTCTTTTGTGTTCTTCATTCTTTCCTTTCTATTGTCTATATCTAAGTAGTTCTTACTTGTCTTCTTGTTTTCTAGCTGGTCCTCAAACATGACCTATGCTGGTTGGGCTTTTTAGAGCACGTCATCTAGTGGGTCTCACATCAGTTGCTTGTCTTCTTGAGTGCTAGAACTCTAGGTTCTATTTGTGTGTTCTATGTTTTCTTGTCTCCTTTATGTTTCTTTTGGTCTCTTGCTAGTCGTCATTCTTGTGTAAGTTTTTGTCCAGATCCCAAAAAACAATAAAAAGAAGAAAAAAAAAGAAAAAAAGAAAAGGAGCTGAAAAAAAAAAAGAAAGAAATTGTCCAACTCCAAAAAGAAAAAAAAAAGCTAAAATTAAAAAAGAAAAGAAACTAGAAAGCTTTACATATTCTACTTTGTTTTCTATTTGGTTATGATTCAATTAAGTAGCACCCAAGCAATATTTTCTTTCTTATTAAAATTCAAGAAAGATTCGAGGACGAATCTTTTCAAAAAGGAAGGGAATGATAGAGTACCATGGAGCTCCTATGACCACCTTCAAGGAGACCATGCATGGCATAACCATCAAGGAAAGCTTGAACAAGTTGCTGAATGTGAGCATCAATTTTTAAACCATATAGAAAGCTTCTATTTTAGTTTTCTGAATAAGACCATGTGGTCAAAACTTATGTTTAAAGAATAAGTTAATTTCTTTCCTTTTTCTTCTTTATAGTTTCTTTCCTTTTTTATGGCACCATTATTAACTTTCCAAATTCTTGTAATAAATAGCGCCATCTTTTATGGAATTATTTTTAGAAAATTTTAGATCTTTCATTGCCTATATAAAGGCATCATATATACTTAGAAAGGGGAGCAATAAGATGAATAAATAGAATTTTCTTTTCAAGACTTATGTTCTGTTTTTGTGAGGTTCCTCTTGCTCCTTGGGTGATGGAGTGAATTTAACCCGGACTTATCAAAGGAGTAGTCTTCCTTTGTGGCATCTCAAGGCTAAGGTTTTAAGGGATGAGTTCTCTTAGAGTCTTACCCACTTAACTAACTATCTTTATTTATATGCGTTCTTATTCTTTATGAGTGCTTTTGTTTTCTATTTGTGTGATTGTGTTCTTGAATCTTACACAATCCGAGTAATGTTGTCAAAAAGGAGGTTCCTATGACAAAGTTCCTAGAGGGTCTTTCATCACAAGTGGTCATGGTTGCCTTGGAGCTCAAATTGAATCATTTGAACCCTTTGTAAGATTAAAAGTGACTATTTCACAACCCAATGTCAAAATCTGATCAAATGAAGGAATTTACCCATAAAATTCAGCATGCATATAGATCTTATCCAGAGCTTTTAGGAAGCCAAAGAACAGAACATTTGGAGTTCTATGGAATTAATTATGATGTTCCAAAGTTGGCATTTTTCTATTAAACTGATGCAGAGACTGTTCATTTGGTCAATAACTTAGGCTATGTCATTTGATGGCCAAATGATATCCAATACTCATAAAACTTTACAGGACATAACTAAACATGATAAGCTTTTCATGGCCACTAAGATCACCTCAATTGGACCTCTGAACAAGCAAATATGAATTTTTGAAGTTGGAGGACAGTACTAATAATGACAGTCAACTTCTAGTACTATTCTATCAATTTTCAATAGCTAGCAGCCTTGTTGTGGTTTGGATATATTTTTACCATAAAGTAAACATCTGTAACTTTTCAAAATGGTAAAGAATACTTAATTTTGATTTTTATAAAATTAATTATGATTTTTTAAAATTTATGACAGTAACCTAAAATTTCTGGTCGATGTTGCACCTATTATTTTATGTATCTACTTTTCATGCTCAAATTCTTGGCCACTTCTTGAGATGATTTTGAGTTTTAATTGTGTAACTAAATATGAGAATGACTTGAGTGAGTTCATATAGTCCATGAGACATCAAATGAAGAATTCATCCACTACGCAACGCAAATAAATTGATTATTTTTATTGAATTTTCCTTCTTCTTCTTGTGTCATAATGGAAGGAAGCTTAACATTCATATGAAATGAGTCCTAGAATTATGGTGTTATAGAAAGGGTGTGTGAAATTAGGATTTAGTTAGATATTAACCTATACTTGTTTTCATCCACTTTGATTCGTATTAAAAGTGCTTGGGAGACATGTAAGAGCCACTCTGAATCAGGTATTTATCTTAGGGTTGGTTGGCTTCTTTTTGAGTGGAGTTATTTGGAATAACTGAGATGATCTTAATTTCATATTCCAATAGAGTTGTTTGCAAAAATTAAAAGGTTCATTCTGAAATTGATTTTAAGATGATGATTGCATCTTGTTTCTTTTAAAATGTAAACGCTTCTTTGTATACCTCCTAAATGCGATATAGTGTATATGAAAGCATGATGCTGATTCTGTTAGTGCTTCTTTGTATACCTCCAAAATGCCACATAGTGTATATGAAAGTATATGAAAGCATGATGCAAGATAGACTTGAAAGCATGTTTTTTATTATTTTAAATAGCATACCTAATTCGAACATGTTATGAGAGATCAGGTGCTAGACTAACTTAACAGGTCATGTTTATTTGATCTTATTGAGTTGTGTATTTATATATGTATATATGAGTATATTACAATGATTTGAATAATTTTTAACCTCTTTGCCTTCTTTCCTTTTGCTGCTAGATGGTAGAAACTTACATGAATGGATTGAGAGGTTACTTAGGAATGCTCAAAAGGGAGATAAGAGAAACACAGGCCCATGAATTGGTGGGAGGAACATCGGGGAGCCCTTTGACAGAGAGCCTCAAGAAAAGCTGAAGACAAGGATTGTATGGATTGTTTCAAATTCAGATGTAATGTATTATTTTTGAAATGAATGACCATTGAACACAAAACACACACGATCAAAGAATTTTGTATGCATATGAATGAGTTGAACCTTTATCCTTTTATTATTATTATTATTATTATTATTATTATTTTATTTTATTTTTAGTTTCCAAAATAGTCGTATGGGATTTTTTGTCTCCTTAGGCACATAGAATTAAACCTAAGGACCATATGTAACAATAAAGTCTCCTTCGTACTTACAGGCTTTTTCTTTTTTACTTACTTGCAATTTTTTGGTTCCAATAGTCTTATCCAATTAATCTTGTCTTCAAAAAAATAAATTCAAGATAAAGGAAAGTAATGCTTAAAATAATAATAATAATAATAATAATAATAATAATAATAATAATATGTTTAAAAAAAAAAAAGAAAAGGATTTTAGAGAATCAAATGAGGTTTCTTAAAAATATATATAGTTTTTTAGAAAAATAAAGTATGTTTTTAAAATAAAAAAATTGAAACAAAAAATCCTTTTGACAAAAAATTACAAATCGTAAAATCCTTTTTCCTTCCTTTTTTTTAAGGTTCTTTCCTAAAAATAAAAAAAATAGTATTTTAGAAATTTGAAATTAATTGTTCCTTTTAGAGTATTTCTTTGAAAAAAAAGGATTAAAAAAATGAAAAAGAGTTCCATAAAAACAAAAAAAAAATACAAAGAACAAAAACAAAAAGAAAAAGAAACAATCAAAAAAGAAAAAAAAAACAACAACAACAAAAAGAGAACAAAAAAGAAAGTAAGAAACGAATTTCCTTTTCAAACCTATAAACTTTTTTAAACTTTTTTAATAAAAATTAAAAGTATACTAAAAAAAATCCTTTTTACTTAAATTAAAATATTTTTCTAAATGACAATATATATATATAAAGAGAAGAAGAACAAATAAAAATAAAAAATAAAAAAATTATTGACAAAATCAAAACACAAAAAATAATAATCTAAATCAACAAAAAAATTGATTAAAACAAAACTAAAAATAAAAATCATTAACAAAAAAAATCCTAAAAAAAGGAATCAAAATTAAAATGAAAAAATGATGGAATTTCCAAAAAAAAGAAGACAGAAAAACTAAAAATGTGAGAAAAATAAGAGAGTAAAATTAACTCTACCTTTAACAAATTAAAACACATCAACTAATTCTAAATTCGTTTTATTTGTTAAAGAGAAAAGTAGTTTTTATTTTCGTTGTCTTTTCATCAAAAACAAAAATAAAAAAAAATTAAAATTAAAAGAAACAAAGAAAAAAAAACAAAAAAAAAAACAAAAATTAGAAATTAAAAGCAAAAAAAAAAAGATAATAACAAAAACAAGAATTAGAAATTAAAAGCAAAGAAAAAAGAAGAAAGATAAAAACAAAAAAACAAAAACAAAACACCAATTAACAAACCTATTTTCTGTGTTTGAACTACGTGAACTTTGATCCATTTGAAAGGTACGTAGGCCTTAGCCTTTTATCCTAGGTTAAATTTGCATCTTGTAAATAAATACCTTCTTTTAATTTTTATTTCTTTCCTTTTATTTTGTTCTTACTTTTATTTCCTTAATTTCTTTCATTTTCATTTTAATTTTATTTCTTTAAATCCCTTCCTTGTTACTTTGTATGTGATTTGTTAAGGAGAATTAAAATAAAATTGATGCCATATTAATTTTACACAACTAACTTAGGGTAACTGATACAATATCAGTAGGCATGCCCATTGGAGCATTACAAATTCGAGAAGCTCTCATCCATCAAGAAACCCAAATCATTCAAAAGCCTATGATTCAAGTCCAAATAGTTCATGAAAGGATGGTCTATACTCAAAAGGCCCAAATTGTGTTAGTATATGTCTAAAAATTTTAAAGAGCTCAAAATAATATCTATGTTGGACGTCGACCTAAGTTTAGAGCTCAAGATCCATATTTAATCAATATCTCTTTAAAGATACAAAAGTGGAAGTCCAAGTGGAAGCTCAATTTCTTACAAAGAGTCCATGGAGTAACTAAAGTTAATATCCAATGTGTTAAAGGCCCAATGCAGTTATACAAATATAAGAGGAGTGCCAAGGCCCAATTGGAGTCCAATTACAAGAGATTAAGAATCATGTGCCAACCATGTGATTTTTAATGAAGCATGAGCATCCCATGTGACTATTTAAAGGAGTTGATTAGTTTTCACTATGATTCCTTAAGAATTTCGTTATTTATTTATTTTATTATTTTTAGGACTTAATCAAAGAGCTTATCTTAGAGATTAAGTTAAAATTAGTATCCTAATCTTATTCCTTGATTTTAAGCACCATTAAAAATATTTCTAATTAGATTTTAGAGTTTTACTTTTATTAGGATTTTAGACTTTAGAAATTTTTGCCTATAAAGGCTTCCTATTGTACTTTATGAAAGATCATGAATGAATTTAAGTATTATTAAATATTTTGTGAGGCTTTTGCTTCTTTGTGTTTTCTGAGAGTTCGTGTGACTTATTAAAGGATTAGTCTTCCTTTGTGGCGTCTTGAGGCTAGGGTTCTAAGAGACAAATTTTCTTAGGGTCTTTCCTTTGACCAACATTCTTGTTTTCTAGCCGTTTCCGGGTAAAGTTTCGAATTGTTGAAGGTTCTCTAGGACATGTTTCTAGTGGGTCTTGCATCATTTGGTATCAGAGTTTTGGTTCGCTAGTATAAGGTATATCTTTGTGTTTTCCTACCGTTGTTCTTCATATTTTCTTTCTTTCCATTTGTGTTACCTTTTCATCTTCACCTTTGTCTTCCATCTTCTTCTTTCTTCCATTGTTGTGTGCCTCCATCCTCATTCAAAAAAAAAAAAAAGAGTGTGTGATACTCCAAAAAAAATCAAAAAAAAAATTCGAAAAAAAAAATTTCAAAAAAAATTTTCAAAAAAAATGTGAAAAAAAAGAAATTGCAAGTTGTGCAAATTTAAAAAGCTTGGAGCTAGTTTCCTAGTTGGAGTTAATTTCCTAATTAGAGTTAGTTTCCTAATTGGAGTTAATTTCCTAATTGGAGTTAGTTTCCTAATTTGATTGCATTGAGTAACTACCAAGTTATCTACTTTCCTATTTGCATTCAAGTAAGGATTTTCTTTCCTAATTGTTCTAAACTTGAATTGCAAGCAGTTTCCTATTAACTTGGTTCCCTAGTAGTTTCCTATTTTTAAAGTTTCTTATTTTCAGATTTTTCCCTTTTCTTCTCCTTCCTTCCAAGCAATCCCAACCTCCCTTTCCTCCTTGTTTTCCTTTCCTCTTTCCCTTTTTGTTACATACCTCTTTTTTTCCTTTGTTTAATTCTTTGGGAATTTATATTTTAGGATTCTAGTTTTTGATTGCCACTAGTTTGATCTTTTCATTTGATTTGCTTGTGACTTGCTTAGAATACTTGTAAGAAACAAATTATTGAGTGATAAAAGGCTAGAGTCTACCGTCTTGATAAAAGCCAAAATTTGAGAGTAAACACGAGTGAATTACTATTCTTGAGTGTAAACACGTGAGAAGAGTGTGTGAGGCCATATTCCTTCTTTCCTTCTTTGACTAACTTTTCAGGTGACAAGATGCCCAATGAGTACAAATTCCTTGAAGAGGCTAACAAAGAGAGATTCAAGCAAACTTGTGCATGGCTAGATGCATTATAATCTAATTCCAACTCTACAAGACAAGATAAGGAAAAGTCATCCCCTGATTTCCATACTAGATGACTTATCAAAGAGAAAGTTTGCAGCATGGCTATTGATAATAGTAGCTATGTAAATGTTGCCAGTACCTTGCTAGTTGAGAAATTAAACTTGCCTACTATGAAGCATCCTAGGCCCTATACCTTGTTGAAGGGTAGTGCTGAGTTTATGGTTAATAAGCAAGTTTTGATTTCTTTTTCCATTGGTAAATATCATGATGAAGTGTTATGTGATGTGGCTCCTATGTATGATGGACATATTATGCTTAGTAAACCATGGAAACATGTGAGAAAAGCTAAATATGTCAAGCATAAGCACAAATATTGCTATTGCTATTCATTTGTATTTAATAAAAAAAATCATGTATTAGTACCTCTTGATCCTATAGATGCTTATGAGGATCAAATGAAAATAGTACAAGCATACAAAATGAAAGAAAAAGAGAGAGAATATGAGTTAGAGAAAGAAAAAGAAAAAGAAAGAGAATATGAGTTAGAGAGAGAAAAAGACGAGATTGAAAAAGAAAAGAATGTGAGTGAAAAGAAAGAGCTAGAGAGTTGTGAGAAAAGTGAGAAAAGCATGAGTGTGAGCTTGTTTGATGAAAAAAAAGAGGTTGAGAGTGTGTGTAAGGATATTTGTTTATCTACTAACAATCTTAACCCATCTTTGCCTATTGTTGATTCTAACTCCTTGCAGGTATGTAGAGATTTATTTTCAAAGAAGCCACCCAATGGACCATCATCTTTAACTAGCATTGAAAAGAGTTGTGATGCAGATTTGTTTCCTAAGAATCCACCTAATGGCGAAGATTCGAGGACGAATCTTTTCAAAGAGGGAGGGAATGATACAATATCAGTAGGCATGCCCATTAGAGCATTACAAGTTCGAGAAGCTCTCATCCATCAAGAAACCCAAATCATTCAAAAACCTATGATTCAAGTCCAAATAGTTCATGAAAGGATGGCCTATGCTCAAGAGGCCCAAATTGTGTTAGTATATGTCCAAAAATTTTAAAGAGCTCAAAATAATATTTATGTTAGATGTCAGCCCAAATTTAAAGCCTAAGATCCATATTTAATCAATATCTCTTTAAAGATGTAAAAGTGGAAGCCCAATTTCCTAAAAAGAGTTCATGGAGCAACTAAAGTCAATATCTAATGTGTTAAAGGCCCAATGCAGTTATACACATATAAGAGGAGTGCCAAAGCCCAATTGGAGTCCAATTACAAAAGATTAAGAATCATGTGTCAACCATGTGATTTTTAATGAAGTATGAGCATCCCATGTGACTATTTAAAGGAGTTAATTAGTTTTGACTAGGATTCCTTAAGAATTTTATTTTTTATTTATTTTATTATTTTTAGGACTTAATCAAAGAGCTTATCTTGGAGATTAAGTTAAAATTAGTATCCTAATCTTGTTCCTTGATTTTAGGCACCATTCAAAATATTTCTAATTAGATTTTAGAGTTTTACTTTTATTAGGATTTTAAACTTTAGAAATTTTTGCCTGTAAAGGCTTCCTATTATACTCTATGAAAGATCATGAATGAATTTGAGTATTATTCAATACTTTGTGCGGCTTTTGCTTCTTTGTGTTCTTTGAAAGTTCATGTGACTTATCAAAAGATTGGTCTTCCTTTGTGGCATCTTGAGATTAGGGTTCTAAGAGACAAGTTCTCTTAGGGTCATTTCTTTGACCAACATTCTTGTTTTCTAATCGGTCCCTGGCAAAGTTTCGAATTATTGAAAGTTCTCTAGGGCATGTTCCTAGTGGGTCTTGCATCAGTAACTGTTTTTAGAAATGGGTGTAGTGGGGGTACCTAATACTTTTCTCACTTACAATTGACTCCAGAATTTATATTTGGTTTGTAGATCATTTTTTTTCTTATAAAAATGTTTTTCCAAAATTTTGCCTTTTAAAAAAATTTTGGTGGTAACTCTACTACTTTTAATTTTGATTTCAATTTTTGCTTTTTTAAAATCATAAATCAAAATTTTCTTTTTAAAAACGTCATGTGGTCGCTTTTTTGAATATGACACTCTCTTCCATTAGCTTCTTGAAGAAGCCAATCCAAGGGAAATATTCTGTCCAAGCTTCCTCAAACTTTATTTTGATTGTATCCAAGCTGTGGGACACATTTTTGGCTTATTTAAAATCATGTTTGGTCCACAGGTAAAATTGTAATTTGGTCCCAAATACAATTACACTTTTGAGCCTTGAGCTTTAAATAATTATACTTTATCTCCAAAATTTCACCTAAATATTTTTATTTTTCAATTAATCCTTTTTACATATTTAGGGCTTTTAAACCCAGGGAATTTAGTGAAATTCCTCCTAAAGGGTTTATTACTTAATTTCTCATAATTTAGTAATTATTATTATTTCCATTTAATTCCCAATAATTCCTATTAAATGCTTAATTAATCCCATATGATTCCGTTATATACCTAATTAATTCCTCAAATTTCCTTGTATTCAAAATTTAGAAAATTCCTATATTATCTTATAAAGTTAATGACCAAATATTAAATTAATTTAATTTATTAAGTGGCTAATTTTAAGGATTTTACATTTTGTTGCAATAAAATTGTGGTTTCATGGCTAAGAATAATAAGAGTAGTAGTAATAGTAAATATATCAACATAAAGTATTTAACCTTAATGGAGTATGTCAAAGCTAGTTAGGTGGTCATAAAACACATATAGACAAAAGAAATATTTGCTGGTCCTTTAACTAAAAAGATAAATCTAAAAGAATTTAAGGATCATATAACTTATATAGGACTTAAACCACATTTGTCATGTTGTTGGTCTAGTTGAAGTATGTTTAAGTGACAAAATTTAAATTATTGGTTTTTGTCTCTATTTTATTTGTATATTCATATTGTGAGGTAAACAAATGATTGAATTTGAACTCAAATAAACATTTAGGGTTCATTCATAAAATATATATATGAGCATTAAGTTCAGAGGAATGTTAGAATTGATACATTAATTTCAAAGGTGTGTTAGATGTGATACATGAAAATTAATACTCATTAATTAGAGGACTTATTGTTGTGATTCTCGTAGTGTATTTTTGGTTGTTATATGGAGAGACTGTGTTTGGATCAAGTGGGACAATATTGAAATTATGTCCCTCAATCAATTCCTATTATTCCATTTGATAAAATTTTCATATTTATTAAGGTGTTACTATTTGCCACTTTATGAGAGATAGATGGTTTAATTCCACTGATAATGGATTAACCCCCTTTGTTGGCAAGTCTTCTTAAAAAAGGGTTTCTGGCTTAGAGTGGCATATAGTGTTCTTATTACTGAAGTGCTCATCACACACAGCTACTCATAGATAAGAAAACCTCTTGGTTTTGCTGTGTTCTACAAGCTCATACTAGAACCACGTGTTTAAGCATCCGTTTACAAGTGTTATATAATTATTTAAAATAACAAAGGCATCAAAGAATAAAATCGATCATCTTGTAAATAATAATAATAATAATAATAATAATAATAATAAAGATTGATAAACATACATTGTGGGACCTGGTTTGGCAAATATTTGGTGCTTTAATTTTCCCTGATTCATCATGGATATATATATATATATTTCGTTGCTTTCTCATAAAAATGAAAATGCGTGACAATTAGTCAAAGTGATGATGCTTTGAAATTCCAATTCCAAACATCCCATTCCTAAAATCACATAAAGACAAGAGTGTAAAAAGACACAGCATGATAACTCATAGAAAATTTAAAAAGGCATACTTATTTTGTTCAAGAGTTCGATTTTTAAGAATTTAGTTTTGTATGTTAGATATTATATTATATTATATTTATAATTTAATCAATAACTAAATAAAATGGAAATTTTGAAATATATTTTAAGAGTAAATTACACCAATTTTCTCTAAAATTTGGCTAAATTATACCTAATATTCCTCTTATTTATAAAATATCATTTGACGCATGATATATATATAATATTTCTCTCTAATTTAAGTCAATTTTTTGCACAAGATATTTTGTTTCCAAAAGTAAAATTAAAATTTTTTAATTATAATATTATATTAAGTAAAAATAATAATTTTATTGGCAAAAATAAATTTAAAAATATTTTTAATATATATAAAATGTCAAGTGAATCAATTACTATAATTACTTCACTTTATTTTATCAACAAAAATTAAAAACTCAAGATATTAACAAGTCGAACTTTTATAAAGTTATTTGAAAAAAAAAAACACGAAATTATACTTTTCCCGATGCACTCACGAGTGAACCATCCACATACGAGAAGGAGCAAAGGGACAGAGAGAGGCAGAGAAAAGGAGATTGTTATGTAGTGAGAAAAGCAGAGATGATTAGGAAGCAAAGTTTTCCAGAAGAAACCCAATTTCCCATATGTAGTTGTCCTTCTAGTTCAATTAACACCTTCGTTCAATTAGCGGAACACTGAAATCCTTGTGGGGGAGTCTTGCCACAGTCAACGAGGAGCTGAAGAGCGATAGGGATAATGAGGTTGATGTTGAGAAGCTTAGCCTTAATAGTGGTGCAGAGGCACACAGCAGCGTCCAAGTCCACTAATCCTTGCAGCACCGGGCAGCAAGTCTGTTTAGCACTGCTTCCAATTCCAACGTGTACAAGCCCACCCAGTACATCCACACATGCACCCAGCTTCAATGTGTCAATTGGGCATGTTGGCTGTGCCGGTGGCGGTGGGCATGGCGCCTCTCCCGGAGGTGGGTTGGGCACATAAGGGGATGGTGGTGTCCCAACAGGTGGTAGTGGTGGTGGGTTAACAACTACTGGTGGTGTTGGTGTTACAACAGGAGGAGGTTGAGGAGCATAAGGTGGCGTCACAATCGGTGGAGGCTTCACAATGGGAGGCGTTGGCACTAAAGGTGGTGTCACAACTGGTGGTGTAGGCACATAAGGAGGTGTGACAACTGGTGGTTTTGGCACGTATGGTGGTGGCTTCACAACCGGTGGTTTTGGCACATACGGTGGTGGCTTCACAACTGGAGGCTTTGGCACATATGGCGGTGGTACAATTGGCGGTGTAGGCACGTATGGCGGTGGCTTCACAACTGGTGGTGTTGGCATATATGGTGGTGACACAATTGGTGGTTTAGGGACATAAGGTGGTGGCTTCACAACTGGAGGCTTTGGCACATATGGTGGTGACACAATTGGTGGTTTAGGCACAAAAGGTGGTGGCTTCCCAACTGGAGGCTTTGGCACGTATGGTGGTGGCTTGACAACTGGAGGCTTTGGCACAAAAGGTGGTGGCTTCACAACTGGAGGCTTTGGCACATAAGGTGGTGGCTTCACAACTGGAGGCTTTGGCACGTATGGTGGTGGCTTTACAATTGGAGGCTTTGGCACACATGGTGGTTTCACAACCGGTGGTTTTGGCATGTATGGTGGTGGCTTCACAACCGGTGGTTTTGGCACATATGGTGGTGGTTTCACAACAGGGGGTTTTGGAAAATATGGTGGTGGTTTCACCTTTGGGAGGTGTTTGGGTGGGAGGTGCTTCGGGGGCTTAGAAGGAGGAGTTGGGTATGGACAATAAGGACAGGCAAGAGTGTTGGGCAAAATGCTCAAGTTCAAGAGGAGAATCAAGAGGGCATACTTCGCCATCCTTGAGTCCAAGGGAAGGGGAACAATAATTCACTGAAAACCAAGGGAATATTGAAACCCTTATATCATGCATCAACCTTCCACATTCTCTCTCTCTTCTGTGGGTCGCACTCACCGACAGACGCGGAGCAACAAATCATGATGCAACTAGGATTAAATTACTTAGCTTTTTTAAGTTTGTGATGGCTCATTCATTTGGATGATAAAAAATCCTTACACATAGATATTGTCAATAATACTCACAATAAGTGCTTCAGAATGATAAATAAATTTGATTGCAGTAGTTTGCATGTGCAAAAAATAAAAATAATAAAAATATTGTAGAGAGGAAAAATCTCTATGTATATTCACAGGGAGTAGGCCCAAATTCAATAAAATAAAATAAATAATAAACTATGAGAATAAAATTCAAGAATATTTTTCCTCATATGTTTAGGAGAAAATACAAACACTTTATTTAATTTTAAACCATTAACAAACACATTTTTAAATCCCCTAAATCGTCACTCTCTACAATTTAAACTCTTGTATTTGCTTTACTATCATGCAAAAGCGTAAATTTCAACTCGCCTAGGCCCACCATGTGCTATTATACTGTTATCTCAACCAAAAGAATTTAAATTTACAAAAAAGTTTTTATAAATGAGTTTATCAATATTATCTGTAACAAGGATAGGCCCCAGAATGAGCTTTATTTGGATTCACGGATAAAGTTGATATCTTTGAATAATTATGCCAAAATAGATATGTGGGACACGAAGCTGTTCACCTTGAACGGACAAAGGAAAGCAAGAAAACGCGCTTGGTTGTGCGGAGGACATTTTTGAAGTGTAGCTAGTAAGTGGCTTGTGCCCCTATTCAGCCCGTGACAAGAAAGGATTCTAATCGATACCTCAAGCATACCATGTGATGCTCTAATTACTACCGCAATGATTTTGCATTTGATTAATTAAAAACAATTAATTAGAAAAAAGCGCCACAATGATGAGAACAATACAAGAAATACTATATTTAGCGGTAGCCATTTTCTTCGATTTTTTAAAACAGGTGGAAATTGAGAGCCTATCGACAATTAATCTGGCGATTATAAAACTACTGGTAATTGCATTCAATTATCAGCCGTTTTACATTTTCTGGCGGTTCTTTAATTACCTCAAATGCAATACATGTAACACCTAATTTTAACTGCCTATTTACTTTATTAATCCAAGCTAATGAATTATAATATTCACTTGTGAAATATATTTAATTGTAATACATAATAATTCTCTTAAATTTAATCTAACTAAATAATCAACATTATAATTATTGATCAATCATCTAATCGAATATTACCATTCATATTCCTAAATCTCACTTCAAATTTCAACAACATTTATCCATTAAATACCAACTGAATTGTTTACGAATAAATTCATATATTTAATCCAAATAAAAATAATCTCGTTGTATAACAACTAAAAATAATCCAAATAAAATAGTACATCTCATAAATATCTTATTATAACTTTATATAACATAGTCTTGCCTTTGCATTAACTAAAATATAACATAACTCAACTATGGTATTCATTGCTGTACTTTCCTTTATCATAATCTATCCTTTCACTTGGAAATATTAGTCACATAAAAAGTGTAGATAAGATAGAAATCTCAATAGCTAATAGAGTTTTAAAACATATATTTCCATTTTCTAGCCATGAATATTAAGCTTTTCATAAACATTTTTCTTGCCATTAAATATATGTATTTCTTATTACTTTGCTATATGAATTATCAAGCTTTCAAAATCCTTTTTACAAATTCATTTAGAAAAACAAAACATTTTTATTTTATGAATTCATTTTGAACAACTATAGTCCTAGTAGGATCCACCATAGGAAGTTTCTATAAGAAAACATATGCTTAATATCATCATACTATATCCTATGATACCCTTGTTCATCCTGTCCCATACCAAAATAAGCAAGCTTATTATAATATCATATGATATCTTGTGATACTAATGGCCACTATCTTAGGAATGTAGGCATGCATCAAACTCATATAACATAATCATCATATAACATTTCCTTTCATAACTGTTCGATGTCTGGGGAATCCACAACCAATAGAAACATCACAGAACCTTAAGCATATCTTTGAAAACATCATCACATTGCACTTTCAAACCAAATAAAACATCATCTCATTTTATAATCTTTCCATTAAAACAAATCATGTGTAAATCATTATTTCCATATAATCATTTCATCAAACGCTAAGAGTGCAAGTAAACATATTCATAGTTCATTTCATAAATATGAAAAAACATTTATAGAATTATGTGATATAGAACTAGCTACATTGCAAAGATGCCAAGACTCTACTTGCTCAAGCAACTCTAATGAGTTTTAAGTTATTAGTGATGAAGGGGCCTGTGAACTTGGAGATAAGGAAGTATAGAGGACGTGCAAGAGAGCCCAACAAGCAAATGGACCCATTACAAGGCATAGGAGACCCAATGATTAGAAGAAGAGCTAAAGCTATGAGGCAAACTTTGAGTTGCATTGTCCAAGAAGTTCAAGAGTTTGAGCCCATGTTTTTACATCAATTTGAAGAGTTACAAGGCTCAAGGGACGTGATCCTCATTGTCCAAGCCCAACAAGACATGCTGCAAAGTCCAAGTGGAGTCCAACTTGAAGAAATCAATTAAAAAGCATGTGCAAATCACATGGCCAGCAAAAGTGACGTGAATATGAGTTCCAAATCTGATTAAGATGTCTTTTAATTGTTTTTAATTAGTTTCCATTTCCATTAGTTTGAATAAGGCCATTTGGTCAAGACTTAGGATTTAAGTTTCAGATTTTGCTTGTTTCCACTTTTTTTAGTTATTGAAAACTTGTAGACTACTTTATTTTCTTTTCCTTAGGATTTCTTGTAATAAATGGCATAATCTCCTCCCATTAAAATTAGATTATTTGTTTCCTATTTCTTGGAGGAGAATATGCCACCTTAGAATCAAATTTAGGAAGCTTTCTTTTATTAGTTCATATGTGGCATCCATTATGAGCCGCATATCTGATTGTAATTCCTTTTAAATGCATGATGTATGAATGCCACTTTAGAAAGCATTGTTAGAGATTAAGTTAAGTTTAGGGTTTTCTTTTATGCCTATTTAATAGGCCACCTTTTGTACTTGCGAGGGAGACTTGAATGAATTTAGAATTTTATTTCTCATTGTGAGAGTTCTTACTTTTGTGTATTCTTCTTTAGAATACACTTATCAAAGGAGTGGCTTCTTTTGTGGCATCTCAATGCTAGGGTTCTAAAGGACGAGTTCACTTAGAGTCTTACCCACTTGACCAACATTTCTTGTTCCTAACCGATCTCGGGCAACGTGTTATCTTGTTGAAGGTTCCTAGGACTTATTCCCACGGGGCCTATCATCATTTGGTATAAGAGCTTGGGTTGCTAGAACTCAAGATATCATTTTAGTGTCTTCTATTCCATTCTTCTTCTTCTTCTTCTTCTTCTTCTTCTTCTTGTTTTGCTTATTTCCTATTTTGTGATTTCTTGACTTGTCTTCCATCTTCTTCCTTCTTCCATTGTTGTGTGCCTCCATCCTCCTTTTTTTATCATTTATAATTTGTTTTCTTGTGATTTGCTAACTTGTGTGTGAGTTTTGTCCCCTTTTTCCAAATTTTCGTTTTTGTTTTGTTCAAAAAAAAAGAGTGCAATAAAAAAATTCAAAAAAAAAAAAGAGTGAAAAAAAGAAGAAGGAAAAAGCTTTGAGTTTAGTAGCTATCAAGTTCTTTCCTTTTGCATTCAAGTAAGAAATTTCCTATTTCATTATGATTGGTTGCAATTGCTTGGCATCCAATTCGTCTCTTATTTTAAAAGTTCCTATTTTGACTAATTTGGGTTGCAAGTTGTAGAAAGTTACCAATTTGTACAAGTAATAATCACTTTCCTAATTTTGTAAACTTGGGTGGTACACTTCCAAATTTCCTAAATTGAATTCTACTTTCCTTTTTTATTCTTTCTTATTTTTCTTTTCTTTCCAAATTGCTTGTTTGCAGATCCTTGCCCTTCTAAAATCTTGTTTGCTTCCTAATCTATTTCTTTCCTAATTCTTATTTCCTTCTTATTTCCAGATTTGCTGACTTTCTTTCTTTCCTTTTTGATTCAGATCTTGTTGTTTTCTTTCTAAATCCTTCAAGTTGTGCTTCTCTCCTTCCTTGATCAGGTCTAAAATGTGATTTTACCTCTCCCTCTCACATCCACTTTCCAAATTTTGTTTTGCTAAATCTGCTCCCTTGCCTGTACTGTTGTTTCATTTTCCTTCCTCTTTTTTCCTTCTTTTTTTGATTTCTTTTTTTTCTCTATTGTTGCATGTTTTTCTTCTTTTCTTTTCCATTATTATTGCTATACCTTGCCTCTTTTTTTCCTTTTGACTCTTTAAGGATTTTAACTTGGAATTTTTTGGTTTTAGGATTGCCACTTTACTCTTTGGTCCTATTGATTTGTTTTGTTTCTAACTAAGAGCACTAAAAAGAAGCAAGTGAGTGGTAAAAGGCAAGAGTGTCATATTAAAGATAAAAGCCAAATTTTGGGTGAAACACAAGTGGATCTACAATATTTTGAGTGATACACATGAAAAGAGTGTGTGAGGTCCTACTTCATATTATTTTTCTTTATTCTGTCTACTAAAATTTTAGGTTGTAAAAAGGCTGAAATGAGTCTAATGATGTTGATCTTAAAGTTTTCATTAAGAGTGTCTATGAGTAATTCAAAAGGCTCAATGCAAAATTGGATGACTTTGAATCTCCACCTAACTCTAAAATTTCAAAAAGGCATGATTTTGAAGAGGAGTATGAAGGAGAATCTAACTTTGATGATTTCATTTCAAGGAGGCACAAGCAACCTCCCCCACGTAAGGAGCATGGTCTAGGCAACATCAAAATGAAAATTCCCTTTTTTCAAGGGAAGAATGATCTAGAGCTTTTTTGGAATGGGAAAAAAAGGTTGAGCACATTTTTTAGTGCCATCATTATTCTGAAGAACAAAAGGTGAAATTGGTAGTCATTGAATTTTCTGATCATGCTAGCATTTGGTGGGATGAACTTCTCATCGATAGAAGGCAAAATGGAGAGCCTCCAATTCAGACTTGGCAAGAGATGAAAATCATTATGAGAAAGAGATTTGTCCCTAGTTATTACTATAGGGATTTGCACAAGAAATTGCAGAAATTGAGACAAGGCTCCATGAGTGTTGAGGAGTATTATCAAGAGATGGAAATGGCTATGATTAGAGCCAATCTTGAGGAAGATAAAAAGGAAACCACGGCAAGATTCATAGATGGTTTGCACCCTGAAATTGTTGCAATTGTTGATCTCCAACATTATGTTAACATAGAAGAGCTTTTACACAAACCCATTAAAGTGGAGAAACAACTTAAATCTCATCAAAAATTCAGATTTGCTGCTGGTTTTGTGTAATGTCTCTTTTAAATACTCATTTTTAGCTATAAAATTTTTTCTCAATAGAATTAATAGCGTAGCAGAATATGAAAATAACAAAAATACACTGTAATTTATATAAACTAGTTTAAGAGTTCCTTCATAGAGGAGTGGGATCATATAGGTCACATCACATCAAAGGAGGATCTATCCTATGACTATCCAAAAAGAAAATCCCCAGATAACAAAAGAATTAAAAATGTCAGTTCCCTATGTTCATAAAAAGATCAGTGTTAGCAACTAGGTTTCTATTCTTACAAACGAAGGAGCAGGAAGGTCAACTCCACCCACTGGGAATGTGTGGGACTCAAGCTCCCTTAGGGACACAAAGTATATTGGTACAACACAAACAACGTCATCACATGATATGATGCGTATATTATGGACGACGAAGACCCATCCCTGGAGTGGGAACTGGATCCACTCCGCCTGGAGTTCTAGGGTCACTTGATAAATTGACATTTAAGAAAAGTATAAACCATAATAGAGTGAGAAATAATTTTCTCAGTAACATAGACAGGATTAATACCACATAATATCCATGAAGAAGAGTTAAGTAATTTTAGTAGACAGCAAGTAATATAGTGGTAAGACAGTTAATTTACTAAACAATATAAACAGAAAGATATACCTATTAGCAATATCTAACATGAATATAAAATAGCAAAGTGAACAGACATATTACATCTAAAGATAGAACATAAATGAATACAGAATTATCTCAATGTAATTAATATTCAGCAGTTGCAAGATATTCACGAGATTTCTACATGCATAGAATACAGAGCATATAGCAAACAATATTTATTCCCTCTTGACCATTAGGCCTTGGAGACTGCCAAGCTCAATACCCAGATCATGTTGCACTGGCTTCGTCAGGTTTAAGCCCAGCCCATGTTGCATTGCCATGACATAGCAGGCTCACCCCTGCTTCCTTTACTGAGGTGTCCCCCAAGGGAGAATAAACTCTTTGCCAATTTAGAGAAGTGCTCTTTTTGTTTGGATTCTGTGCTTTTTCTTGGATTTGTTGTAAGAGCTTGTGGCATACAAGTGGATGAGGAGAAGGTCAAAACAATCCAAAAGTGGCCTACTCCAAAGAATGCGAGTAAAGTAAGGAGCTTCCATGGATTGTCAGCTTCTATAGGCAGTTCGTGAAGGACTTTTCTACTTTTGCTGCCCCTTTGAATGATTTATTAAGAAAGAATGTGGTATTCAAGTAGGGTGAAGTACAAGAGCATGCTTTTAATATACTGAAGGAAAAACTAACTAATGCCCCTATACTTGTGTTTCCAGATTTTACTAAGGTTTTTGAAATTGAGTGTGACGCTTCTGGTATAGGCATAGGTGGTGTGTTGATATAGGATTCTAAACCTATTGCATATTTCAATGAGAAATTGAGTGGTCCTGCTTTAAATTATTCCACATATGATAAAGAGTTGTATGCCTTGAAATGAACTTTAGAAACTTGGCAACATTATTTATAGCCTATAGAATTTATTATCCATTCTGATCATGAGAGTCTTAAGTTTCTTAAGTCCCAGGGTAAATTGAACAAAAGGCATGCAAGTTGGCTTGAATTTATTAAAACCTTCGCTTATGTGATTAAGCATAAGCAGGGAAAGGAAAATGTTGTAACTGATGCATTGTTTAGGCTTTATACTTTGATTACTTCCATGCATGCTTGATTAATAGGTTTTGAGATGTTAAAAGGCATGTATGAGTCTGATTCTGATTTTACTGATATTTAGAAATCTTATGAATTGTATGGTGCTGATGACTATTACATGTTTGATGGGTTCCTTTTCAAAAAGAACAAGTTATGTGTTCCTATGTGTTCCATTCGTGAGCTTCTTGTTAAGGAGACTTATGGCAAGGGATTGATGGGCCATTTTGGTATAGAAAAGACTTTGGCTCTTTTGAATGAGCATTTTTATTGGCCTAACATGAGAAAAGATATGGTTGTTGTTTATTCTAGATGCATTACTTGTAAGTATGCTAAGTCTAGAATTCAATCTCATGGCTTGTATCCCCTTTACCAGTTTCCTCTCACCCATTGACCAATATTTCTATGGACTTTGTTATGGGTTTGCCTAAATCTTCTACTGGGAAAGATAGTGTCTTTGTTGTTGTGGATAGGTTTAGTAAAATGGCACATTTTATTACTTGTTCCAAAACTAATGTGATATGAACCAGACTCATGTGGGGAAGGATGCTCGTGTGGAGAAGGACTTGATGATAGATGGCCCAATGACAAGAGGAAGAGTTAAGCATCTACAAAGAGCAATTGGGCTTTAATTTGCTAAATTAGAAGCCCATAATGTTAGTGCATGCATTGAGGAAGAAAATGAAGCCTTAATCATGCTTATTCAAGCCCAAGTTAATGCTTAAAGAGCCCATTGAAGCTAGAGGACGTGAATAATACTTCAAATGCAAGATGTCTAGCCCATTAGTATTAATTAGTTTCTATTAGGCTGATTATCTTTCCTTTTCTGTTTTTAAAAAGATTTGATTTTGTATCCTTATTTTTTAGATCTTTCAATTAGGATTATGTAGTTAGTTTTCTTCTTTTCCTCCAGTAGATAAGTTTGAGCTACACTATAAATATATGTATTCTGCCTTCATTTGAATCAGATTGGAAGTGATAGAATTATTTTGAGTGTTTCTCTAATTATGAGAATCTTATCTTTTCTTTGCTCTTGTGAAACCTTTGTCTTGCAACCTATCTTTAGGTTGGTGATTTAAGTTCGCAAAAGCCCCCAATTCGTGCTTCAATCCAAGTGCATCGTCGTATGGATTAGTTTACTGTGTTCGTGGTTAGGCGTATTGTCTAAGTAGTAAGTCAACGTTCTTCTAAAGTTGGTTAGCTATTTGCTTCCGTCGGGTCTCGAACCATCATCTAGCCATCAACCTACGCCATGAAGATTGGGCCACCCCTTGATTTCACATCATAATGATGCTATGTATATGGTAGGATTGTTTTTCAAGGACATTGTTAAGTTACATGGCGTGCTAAGAACTATTGTTAGTGATAGAGATGTAAAATTCTTGAGTTATTTCTAGAAAACATTGTGGAATAAACTTAACACTAAGCTTTTGTTTTCTACTATAGCACATCCACAAACAAATGGGCAGACCGAGGTTGTTAATAAAACCCTCTCTACTTTATTGAGAGCTATCATTCAAAAGAATCTTAAGAATTGGGAGAAGTTTTTGCCCCATGTCAAATTTGCTTATAATCGTGCTGTTCATTCTGCTAAAAATTCTCTCCTTTTGAAATTGTTTATGGCTTTAATCCTTTAACTTTGTTTGATTTGCTTCCTTTACCTTCACATGAGTTTACTAACCTTGATGGTGCTAGGAAGGCTAAGTTTATGCAGGATTTGCATGAGAAGGTGAAAACCAACATTGAAAGAAGAAATGAGCAAATTGCCAACCAAGTTAACAAGGGTAGAAGGCGTGTGGTGTGTGAACTTGGCGATTGGGTGTGAGTTCACTTGTGAAAAGAACGTTTCCCGGAGCAAAGGAAGTCAAAACTCCAACCTAGAGGAGATGGCCCCTTTCAAGTTCTTGAAAGGATTAATAATAATGCTTATAGAATTGACTTGCCTAGTTTTTATGAAAATGTTAGTGCTACTTTTAATGTAGCTGATCTCTCTTCCTTTGATGTTGTAGATTTGAAGACGAATCCTTTTCAAGAGGGGGGATGATGCAATAGCACCAAGAGACCTTGCTAAGCATAAAAGTGGACCTGATGAAGGATATGGTGCTAAGATTCAAGACCAAGGATGTGATTTGCAAATTAAAACTTAAGAGTTCAAGTCAAATGTGCCTAAAGATCCATTGGAATGCATAGGAGGCCCAATAACAAAAGCTAGGGCTAAAACAATGAAAGAAGCCTTCAATATTTTGATTCATAAGTTTCATGACTTAGAGCCCATTTATTTGAGTTAAGAGAGGTCCAAGAAGATGTAAAAGGTGTGATAATGTTAACCATTCTACAAGAGGAGTGACAAGGCCCAATTGGAGTCCAATTGCAAGAGATTAAGAATCATGTGTCAACCATGTGATTTTTAATGAAGCATGAGCATTCTATATGACTATTTAAAGGAGTTGATTAGTTTTGAGAAGGATTCTTTATAAATTTTATTTTTTATTTGTTTATTATTTTTAGAACTTGGTCAAAGATTTTATCTTGGAGATTAAGTTAAAATTAGTATCCTAATCTTGTTTCTTGATTTTAGGCACCATTTAAAATATTTCTAATCAGATTTTAGTGTTTAACTTTCATTAAGATTTTAGACTTTTAGAAACTTTGCCTATAAAAAGCTTTCTATTGTACTCTATTTTCATATTATGAATGAATTTGAGTATTATTCAATTCTTTATGAGGCCTTTGCTTCTTTGTGTTCTCTGAGAGTTCACGTGACTTATTAAGGGATTAGTCTTTTTTTGTAACATCTTAAGGCTAGGGTTCTAAGAGGCAGATCCTCTTAGGGTCTTTCCTTTTACCAATATTCTTATTTTCTAGCCAGTTCCAGGCAAAGTGTCATCTTATTGAAGGTTCCTAGGACAAGATTCTTAAAGGGTCTCACATCAGAATGTGAAGCCCAAAAGGAACAAAATAGCATGAAGATTATTTCATATCTACAAGATGCTAGCCCATTCCCAAAAGGAGCTTAATTGAAGGAGCCCAGCCATTTTCCACGAAATTTTCTTAGTTTTTTTTTAATTTGGTTGTTTCCGTTTCAATTTTTTAGCTTGATTAGGCACCATTATTGGTAAATTTGTCTAGACTTAAATTTCTTTTATTTTCCCACTATGTAAGAGGTGCCACCTAGGAGTTATTTTGTGTTTAAGGTTTTACTTTTCAAAGGCCTATATAAGACCCACTTGTACTCCAAGAATTGGCAGATGGAATGAATTATCATTTTCATTTTAGAATCATTTCTGACTTGTGAGGTTTCTCTTATGGCCTTTGTGTGCTGGGGAAAATCTTTAACTTATCAAAGGGGTGGTTCCCTTTGTGGCGTCTTAGATTAGGGTTCTAAGAGACGGGTTCTCTTAGGGTTCAATTCCACTGACCAACATCTCTTCTTCTTCTTCATTCGCTCATTTCTTTATTCTTCATTGCTTGTTGTCCATATCTGTGTTTTGGCTTGTTCTTGTGTTGCAGCCAAATTCCGATCACTAATCTGTGTCATTTGGGGTTCCTAGAATAGGTTTCTACAGGACCTCACATCATAGGCCATGACTATGCAATGTGTGTGGGTGTATGATTTTCTCATTTTTCTCTTGCCAAATGTTCAATCTTGCATATTCAAGGTAGATACACAAAAATTCCAAATCAATTTTTGGATATTCATGAATTTTTTCAAACTTTCATCAAGATGAAATTTCAAGGAACAACTTGTCATAGCTTCATGAAAATCAATATTATATTAATCAATATTCCACTTAAGCCTTCTTCCATCAATTTTCCACTTGTTTTGTCTTCAATTCCTTCCATGGCTTCATGAAATTCAAAGTTATGAATTTTTAAAAAGTTTTAAAAAATTAAGAATATTCTTGAAGTAAATGAATCCATTTGCTATATATATAAATTCTTCATCTTTTTCTTGGTAAGGATTCATGAAATATCAAGAACTCCCTTTCCTCTTAGCCATGTTCGAAGTTTGAAGGAAGAAGAAGAGAAAAATCCACGGTTAAATAGTGAAAGAAAAACAAGAAAAAGAAAAACCATCCATGTTACCTTGATTTTCGTGACTTTTCTTTTCCTTTCTTCCTTCATTCTTCTTCCTTTTTTGCTTGGTTGTGCTCTTCCTCTCCTTTTTCTCTCTTGGTCGTGGGGGGTGTGTGTGTTTTTGGTGAATTGTGTGTTGTGTAAGAGAGAGAGAGAGTGTGTGTGTGTGTGTGTGTGTTTATATATGTTTTACTTTTAATGAATGGATAAGATTTAATGTTGTTTTATGATGAAAGATTTAGACCGTTAGATTATATGGATGGCTAGGATTTTGATCTTGATATTAAGGATTAGATGTGAGCCTTTAGATTGGGTAAATGGTTAGGATTTAATTCCTAAAAGTAAGAAAGAATTTAAACCATTGGATCATTCCAACTTTAAGATTACATCTTTCATTATGAATGAATATCTATTGTTGGATTTTCTTTTTCTAACAATTTAGTTACAATTTAACTATAGTTACCTTCCCATTTGATTAAAGTAACTAAATTAGTTACTTTTACATTTATTACAATTTGTGTCAATGGTGACACTAGCCGTTACTTTTTCGATAAATGTGTTATTACAATCTTTTGCTAAGATTTGCTAATATTAGCATTATTGGTGGTTTGAAATACATGTATTCTCTAGAATTCTCCCTGCGTATGGTGCCAAATCATCCCTAGCTAGTAAAAAATTATGAAAATACCCTGTTTTGTTGATGTATCTTTTTGTAGGTTCTCTGTCATATTTTATTCGATTAGTGTTTTCATGTTTTCTGCCACATTTTAATATTGTTTATGCTATGTGGGTTCCACTTATGTTCTATAGATATGTATTTTATTCTTATTTTATTATCTCAGTATTTTAGGATTCAAATAACTGTTTTACCCCTTGTAGAAGGATAAGTGACAAACACCTCTGTTTGTTTTTTTGCTTATATCTCCATTTTAACCTTATTTCTTTGAATTCTATCACCACTATCTGGAAGTTCTTTATGCATTGAACCTCTTGAAGCATTTAACTTGAACTTCGGAGTCCAATTTCATTCTATATAGGCTTTTAATCATTCGACACTATTTCTGATCCTAATAATCTCTAAAAATGACAAAGGAAATTTTATAATTTTCTACGTGTTATTTTCTAACCGATGATATATGTATATATATATATATATTATGCCAATTCTTAATACTTTTCCCTTCTGAAAAAATTATCAAAGTCAATTCAGATGACAAATGATGATTTTGCCCCTGTACCCTATTTGACCTAAAAAATTCCTATAGGTCCTATTAGCCTCTTATTCCTCATGCACAAAGTTATTTCACTCTAATTCATTCATTTAGGGCTTTAATTCATTTCATAAAATACTAAATAATTAAAAAAATCCTAATTTTTAAGACAACATATTGTGAATACTATATTTTGTCCAGACATACTTCAAAATAATAATAAAATTAGACTAACAAAAAATCAAAAAGAAGTAAAAAAAAATCAATCAAGAGAACCAAAAATAGAAAAATCATGAAAGAATCAAAAATTATATTTTTCAAAAAATAAGAAAATCAAAGAAAAATCATAAAAGAATCAAAAGTTATATTTTCCAAAAAAAATATCAAAGAATCAAAACCCAAAAATTTTCAAAAAACCAAAAAAAAAAGAGAAGTGAGAGAAGAAAAGAAAAATGCAAAAAAAATAATCAAATGATAAAATATACATAAGGAAAAAGAAAAGCAAAGAGGACAGAAAGAAAATCTTAAAAAAAGTAAAAGCAAGAACAAAAATCAAAAATTAAGAATATTTAATAAAAAAAGAGAGAAGGAAAAATAAAAAATTGAGAATCAAATCAAAATAGTAAAAAAAAAAGAAAAAAGAGAGATAGAAAAAAAAAGCAATCAAAATCTAAAAATAATAGTAAACTAAAGAACGAAAAAAAGGGGAAACCAAAAACCAAAAGGAAAGAAGAAAGCCCCAATAGAACCCCTTTCCCAAAAAAAAATAAAAATAAAAAAGAAAGAGAGACCAAACAAGGTAAGCCCATAAGGAGGAATTTCCTTGGCCCAATAGCTAAAATAATCAGAAGCTCAAACAACAAAGAATAAAAGGAGAAGAAAAGCAAAATGGAAAAAGGAAGGAGGGAAGGCCCAGTCCAAAGCCTAAACAACGATGTCCAAGGAAAAAGCCTAGCATCCTTAAAACAAAACAAAGGAAAAAAGAAAGAAAAAAAATTTCAACCCAGAACCATATCTTCTTCCTCTGGTCCAAATTTTGAAGCCCACGTACCAAAAAAAAAATTGAATTAACTCATTAGAAAAAAAGAGAACAGAAGCAAAAATAAAAGAAAGATAAGAAGCCCAATAACGAATAGGAAACCCAGAACCATCATATTCTTTCATCGGCCCACACACCTAACCCATATACTCAAAAGTTGGAATTGACTCATCAAAAAGAAAAAACCATCAGAACCCAAAATACAAAACCCTACCTGACTCAAAAAAGAAATGGTCCCTTAGGTTCCCCTTTGGATTCTCTCTCTCAGGAGCAAATGCGAGGGATCAGGACAGCAAGGTCTGCCTTATGCGAGATGAAACTGTAGAGAGTGGAAGGTAGATTAGACACAGAGGCAAGAAAAAATAAAAAGCAACACTCATATGTGCACAAAAGAGAGAGGACGAGGGAGGAGCACCACTTGAGTACGGAAAAAAGGGAGATAGTGGAGCAAAAATGCATAGAAGGGGACCACACACACTCAGAGACAAAGGGGAAAGTGGAAATCACTCACGGATCTACTATAAAGTGTGCATAAACCAAAGGACGGAGGGGGGAATGGGGACATAAACATAAGCGAAGAGAGGCAAATAGCACGAAAAGTAAGGCATTGTTTGGTTCAACCAAGGGGAGGCGAGGGAAGGGATTTTAATGGAGGGGAGGGGAGGAGTTTTAATAATACCTTGTTTGGTTTATCTGGAGGGGAGGGGAAGGGAAGGGAAGGATTTTAATGAAATCTTATTTGGTTCAGGAGGGGAGGGGAGGGGAGGGGAGGGGAAATAAAATTAAATGGACAATTATACCCTTATGATATTATACTATTATTATTATTTTTTAAGATATTTTTTATAAAAAAAGGCTTTTCCTTGTTTTTTATTATAGAAAATAAATTTTCTCGATTTCTATTCAAAAAATATTTTTTATTTTTATAAAAAATTATCTTGAACCCCACTAAAAAAAATAAAACCTGCATTATATTTTTAGTGAAAGCAAAAGTGGGTATATAAGGGATAATTTAGTCAAATGAAACATAAATATTTCTCTCCCCTCCAAAAACCCCCACTTTTGAAGGGGAGGGGAATGAGGGGAGGGGGGTATTTTGCCTCCCCTCCCTTCCAATTTTTTCATACCAAACAAGGGGAGGAACCCCTCCCCTCCCCTCCAAAACCTTCAAACCAAACACTAGGTAAAAAAAGAGAGGCACAAAAGAAAAAATTAAGGGGAGATTCTGATATAGAGGAGGGAGAAGAAGAGAGATGGAAGGATCGCTGGTGAGAGATTTTCAAGTGGAGAGAGAAATAAGGAGAGACTGTGAGACAGACGGAATAATAGAGAAAAAGGAAAGGGAGAGTGTTTCTGATTTGGGCCCAGTGAGAGGGAAAAGGCTGAGGGTACACCAGTGAATTGAGATCAAGAGGGAGTTTGAAAGAGGAGACAGAAATGGAGAGCAGGGACTGAGAGAGAGAGAGAGGGAGAGTCGGAGATTGAAAAGAGAAGGGGGAGAAAACAGTTTCAAAGGAAAGAAAAGGGTGAACGGGAGAGATTGAGAGAAGGGAGAAAGGAAAAAGGAGAGGTGGCTTCAGAGAGGGGAAGAGGTTAAATAGGTTGCCATTTTCGGGTCTGAGAAATTCAAAAGGGGTTACAGAGGCTGAAATAGAGGGAGACTAAGAGTGAGAGATCGAGTGGGCTTTATGGCATGGCGTCTTGTGAAGTAGAGAAGTGGATTCATTGAAACAGAAAAACACAAAAGAAGGAGAAAAGATACGGAGCGATTGAGAAGGGAAACTAAAAGCAATAGTAGCAGAGGCTTGAAGACCTAGTGAGAGGGAGAAACCAAGTTCATAGAAGGATCCTATCCTTAGGTTTGATGGCAATCTGAGAGGTATGTCTCCTTCACTCTCCACTTATGAACTGGAAGCCATAGACGGATTACATGTTTGAGTATTTAAATTCGTCATGAACATGCTTTGTTCGGAATATTGGAATTTTTTTTTATAATTTCTTAGATGTATTTTGTTCTAGGATGCTAAGATTAGGACTCTTGCTATTGCTTTTTGAAATGATCCTCTGATTGGTAACCAACCCCTTTTATCACTTTGCGCTTTCGTTGTTTTTGGAAGCTTGAAACAATCGTTGCAGAATTGTATAAGATCTTGAATGTTGCTTTCGAGTTTCAAAGTCTAAAAGGAAATGTCTATTATGTGTTTGATCAAAGACCAAAATAGGAGTGGTAAATTCTGAATTGCTGTGTTAGAGTTTGGACAAGTTCTGAGTTACTAGCGCTTCATATCTTTTTCTATTTTGGGATTATGTAATACCTGAACCTTTTTGTCTTTGTCCTGTTTGGAATTGATGGTGCCAAAGGTTAAAGACGAAATTGGTCTTTTATCTTACTGTTGTTTTGAGTTTTCCCCTTTCCTTTTCTCTATTCTAGCTTAGTTATTAGAAGACATGTATTGGCTGGAAGGACAAGCATTGACATCCATTAGTAGTTGTTCCCCTCCTGGTTTGATTGAAACTATGTGCCTATTCTGTTTTGGGGCCTTAATGTATTGATGATATTGAACTCTTGCTGTGTCCGTTTATTTCTACATGTTATTCTGATGGGTTCTTCTGCTTGGTTTGTACCTTAGTTTTATGAACATCCAATTTTCCTAGTTAGGTTCATCTAGTTTCAATAATAAAATGTTTTAATCCCTCACTTTGGAAATTTGAAATTTGAAAGGAGATTGAAGTGTGATGGGTGGAGTTGAAAATTTATTAGATGATGATAAGAAGTCAACTCTGCACTTGAACTTATGTTGCTGATGCCTTCATAATATGATTCTCATAATCTAAATCTTCCTTTGAACACAAAAAATCATTTCAATATTGATCTTTTGAATATTAAGGATCATTTCCTTATTCAATTTTTGGATTTTTATTGTTGTCACTGACCATTACTTTTGTTGTGCTTGGCATGTGGAAGCAATCTATGTTAAGTATGATTGAAGAAGGTAGACATGAGTTGAAAAATGCAAGGCAGAATCCATTTCATTTTGCTCCACATTTGAGAAGAATTCAGACTTATAATGTACAGGGAATGGCTCTTTTGACTGCTTTAGGAGAAGGAAGGAGTGGGGTACAATTGAATTGCAATATGTATAATTTCCTTTTTTACCAATCTTGTAAATATGCCTAAGTGTGACATAGTGAATTATGAATGAACACCAAGCGCTCACTCCCACAAATTACTTTTGCTTGTTTAGACTATATTTTTATTTTATTTTATTTTAGACTAACTACGTGGGATTTTATATCTCCTCAGGCATATAAGGATTAACTAGAGTATCATGTGTGACAATAAAGTCTCATTGATACTCATTGATTTTTTTTTTTATATACATTTGCAAGTTTTGGGTTCTAATCGCCTTATAAAATTAATTTTGTTTTCAAAAATTCTAAGAAAAAGAAAATGTGCTTAAAAAAAGAGATTTTAAATTATTAAAACTTGATTCAAAACAAAAAGAGGGTTCAAAAAAACAAATGAAGTTCTTTCAAAAATATATATAGTTTTCTTTTAGCCAAAATAAAGTATGTTTTTAAAACCAAAAAAAGAAACTAAAAAATACATTTTCTGGCAATAAATTACTAATTTAAAAGAAAAAAAAACCTTTTTCCCCTTCTTTTCTTAAAGGATCTTCTCTAAAAATAAAAAAAATTAGTATTTTAAAAGAAAATTTTAAAATTAATTATTCCTCTTTGGGGTATGTCTTTTGAAAAAAAAGGATAAAAAGTAAAGCAAACAAAAGCCAAAAAACAACAAAAAAATAAAAACAAAAATAGAAAAGAAAAAAAGAGACAAAATTAACAAATAACCAAAAAAAAGAGAAAATAAGAAAAGTAAGTGAATATTTCTTCTAATAAAAACATACTTCATAGAAATAAAAAGCTTTCTTTAAATAAACAAAAATATAAAAAAGGAAATAAAATATAAAGAAATCAAAATAAAAAATACCAAAATCTAATGAAAAATATTTTTCAAACAAAAATATATAAAAAAAGAGAATCAATTATAAGGATCAAGAATCAAAATCTAATCAAAACAACAACAAAAAAACAAAAAATAGAGAAAGAAAAATCAAACATCAATTCTAAAAGAAAAATGAATGAAAAAACTAAAAGGATAAAAAGTAATTAAAAAAGAGAAAGAAGATACTTAAATGCAAATGTCATTTTAAAATTAAATAAATTAAAAAAGAGAGAGAAGCCTTTTTTACTTAAACAAAAATAAATAAATGAAAAAAAATCCAAAAAATAGGAAAAAAATAAAATCAAAAAATTAATTAATTAAAAAAATAAAAAATCAAAACAAAAAGAAAAATAAAGAAAGAAAGTCAACAAATATAAATATAAAATATAAAATAATAAATTAATCAAAACCAAAAGCAAAAATCAAAATACAAGAAAAATTAAGAAAGTCAAAAGTTAAAATCAAATCAAACAAAAAGTTTTAAAAATGCAAAAAGAAAAAAAGAAAAGAGAAAAATTCCTTTTTTAATTTTCATTAAAAAATCATTAAAGTCATAAGAAAATACAAATTAAAAAATAAATAAAAAATAAAAAACCAAAAAATAAACAAAAATAAAAACAAGAAATAAATAAAAAGAGAAAAATGTAAAACAAAAAAATGATAAAAAAGGAGAAAAAAATTGAAAATGTAAGAAAAGTAAAATTAAGTTTACTTTTAACAAATCAAAACATATCAACCAATTTCAAAACTCGTTTTATTTGTTAAAGAAAAAAGTAATTTTTATTTTCTTTGTCTTTTCGCAAAAAAAAAGAGAAAAAGATACAAAAAAATTAAATATACAAAAATTTAAAAAAAGAAGAAGAAAAAAAAAACAAAGAACAAAACAAAAGAAAACAAAACACCAACCTAAACATAACTTTTGTTCAAATTATGTGGAGTTTGATCCCTTCTAAAGGGTACGTAAGTTTTAGACTCTCATCCTATGTCAAGTTTGCCTTTGTAAATAATCATTTTTTTTTAATTTTATTTCCTTAATTTCTTTCTTTTGCTCTTAATTTTATTTCTTTAATTTATTTTCCTTTTTTTACTTTTAATTTTATTTCCTTAAGTTTTTCTTTTCGTTTTTCATGTGATTTATTAAGGAAAATTAAAATAGAATTGAGGCCATATTAATTTTGCACAACTAACTTAGGGTAATCATTTTAGGAATAGGTGTAGTAAGGTGCCTGACACATTCCTCACTCACAATCAACTCCCGAATCTAAATCTGGTTCGTAGACCATTTTTCAAACTAAAAAAGCGTTTCCAAAGTTTTGCCTAAAAAAATAAAATTTTGGTGGCGACTCTACTACTTTTAATTTTGATTTCGGTTTTCATTTTCTTTGAAAATCAAAATTTCTTTTGAAAATTTTCTTTTCTCTAAGGCGCCACAAGGTTACATTTTCGGGTGTAACACATATAACTCATTATATAACCTTAAGCTCCAAGGGGTAACTTCAAAATTCATCTTCTAAACTTCAAAATTTCATCATATATAATCCATATGATCCAAGACTCATTAAGGTCATCACAAGCTTACTCAAATAAGCCTAACACCAGGTGGTCTCATATTGTCCTTTCTTGAATCTTACAAATTCAACTTTCATAATATAGCCTTTAAATTCAACCCAATACTTCAATTAGAATTCTTACATCATTTTAAGACTATCCATATCCCTAAAATCAATTAAACAACTTCTTAGATCCCTTAAACCCTCCATGACTGAATAGGTACCTTTAAAACCCTAATATGGATTTCACGGATTCATCTAATTCTAAACTTAGATTCTTATTCTTGGCATCATAAAACATCTAACACATTAATTAGGGGTTGAAAACAACATGATTTCACCCTCTTCCATGTCTTGGCCAAAACCACGCATATAATGGCCTAACTTCTTATTTTCAAAGATTCATGTGAAATGGAAACTAGCATTATGTTCTTCATGCTAGAAAACATCTAAATGGACCACAAGAACATCAAAACATTATCATCCTCACCATTTCTCTCTAATGGCTGAACCTACAAGGCCTTATAAGTTGAAAATTTTCAAGTGATTCACATGGAAGCTTACCTTAATGTGGAACACTCTTTGTGTAGACTAATTTCCACCAAATAGTTTTTTTGAAAAGATCTTTCTTTTGTGTTGGGTTAGATCTAAACTTCAACTTTTCATGAAAAGAAAATCACCATTAGAAAGTCCTCAAAGAGTATATTAATCTTTCTAATTAGTGTGAGGTGAATTAGAGCCGTTGACTTGTATAAAATAGAGTTAGAAATCTCCCTCTCTCTCTCTCTCCTCTCTTTCTTAAGACACCATTAATGGCTGCCCAAGGCTACAAATAGAACAAGGTAGAAGATGATGAGGTGTGGCTTCCCTTATAAGCCACTTTTATAATTTTTCAAAATGACAATTTTGCTTTTTTAGACTTTTCAAGATCTAACTGCTCCTTATACAATTTTAAGTGCTCTTTCACATAAAAATATTATTTTTGGGGCCTAAATAGCTTAAAACAGTGAAAAATAACTCTGCTTATGGTCACAACACTATTTGACTCAATTTACGTGCCATAAGGATTTTAACTAATTCTGATGGTCCTTATTGGCATGAACCTGTAAGGATCAAATCCCTCGAACCTATAGCCAATGCTAAGTATACGCATCTTAAAAAAGCTAAACAAAAATCTGGTGATCCACTTGGAACCCTTGAGCACAGACGACCCCAAGTGTAGGCACCACAAAGCTGATCAAGCCTTGATAAGTCTATTAGTTCTATGAAGAACCTAGAGAAAATCACTCTCAAGTCTGGAATTACTAAAATTAAAACTTCATTCATTCATCTAATCTAATTATAAAATGGAGGCAAAATACATATATTTACAGTGTAAGTTAAATTTGTCTGTTGGAGGAAAACCAGAAACTAACTGCATAATTTTAACTAAATGACCTAGAAATTAGGAATACAAAATAATCAAATCTTTTTAAAAAAATAGAAAAAGAAAGAGAATCTACTTAATTAATCTTAATTTTCGTCCTAATATAGAAAGTTTCTAGAAGTCAGTATTAGACACCTCTAATAGCATTATTTAAGCCCAATTGAGTTAATCCATATATGATCATTGGCCTAAACTCTTTATTTTGCAATATTCTAACTCAGAATAACTTTTGTAATTTCATCTTTAGCCTAAATAATATTAATGACATCTGGATTAATACTTGGATCAAATTTGTCAAAATTTTTCTTAGCTCAAGTCTTTTGAACAAATTCACTCCGTGCTTCTTTGAGTCTTTTAGCCCTAACCCTTGTGATAGGTCTAATTGGAAGATGTAAAGCATTATTTGAAAATTTTGAATCAATTTATTTTTCCAAACTAGCTAACTTTGTCCCATGATTTCACATCACCTAAGGTTTTCAAGACCTCCAAAAATCATAGTGAGTTTAATTTTGGCATTTAAAATTTTTTTTCTTGAGTTTCCAAAATTTTGCTCAAAATCACAACTATGCCACTTATGTGCCACTTTACTCTATTTAGCCACTTTGGCTCTATTTTCACATCGTAAATGATTTCATAACCCTATTTCTTGATGTTCTAATTAATAGTCTACCTTTATTTGGCTTTAATTCATTTTATTTTTGGATCTTCTTTCATTAACATATTGGTTCCAATTTAGTTAAAAAATCAGACGTTACACTAAGAGGTTGTTACCTATTAGTTATTAGAATACAAGGTCCAAATTGAGTAAGCAAGTAGTTAGACTAATGTGGTAAGTTGTAACACTATGTGGGGCATTGGTTGGGGTGCAAAAATCATAGGACACAATTGTGCTATCTTAAATAGCTAGGACATGTCTGTGACCTTTGTTTTTGCTAAATAAGTTATTTCTCCATGTTTTTGAGTTCCAAATCCATTCTTTCTCTTATCATGCAATCCCACATGCTTATTTAACCTTTAATCATCAAAATACAACTGACTTAACCAAATTAGAAGTGAGCTAAATCGAATTCATGCAAAGTTTCCTAAGGCCAACTAACTTCTATAACTCCTATAGTCTCTTTAACTATAATAGCTTAAGCTTTCAAGGTGTATGAAAGGAGATGAAAACCCATAAACATCCTAAAATATGTTTTGGGAAAATACCAACAAACTAAACAACTCAATCATCCATTCACTTCTACAACTACAACATGAAGAAATGAAAGAGAACAGATGGAGTTGAAGGATCAAACCAAGCTACCCATGTCTCAGCTCAAAAGGGGTGTTCTTACCTATTTCTCCAAGTTCTTCTTCTTCTTTCATGTCTCCTCTTTTCTTCTCATTCTTCTTCTCTCCTTCTTCCCATCTACTTATTCTCCCCCTTCTCTCTCTTGTGATTTCAATAGAGTGTATGTGTGAAAGTGACTTGTAAATGTCTAAGTTTATATAAAGAGGAGAGGGATGGCTTAGCTTCTTCAAGAAGCACTTTCTGTTCCTTGCATTTTTCTTTTGGCAAAACAAAGGAGCTTGTCAGGCATGCCATGTCATTAACCTAGCTTTGACTTCGTTTTTAAGAAGTTGTGTTATGATTTACTCTAGGTTTTAGTTTTGAAAGTTGTTTTGATTGTTGATAGGTCATTTTCACATAAAGATCTCTTTCTAACTCTACTACTTTTAATTTGGGAAAAAATATTTAAACTCTACGAAAATTGTATTTTAGTTGTAGCAAAATTAGACTTTAACCTTTAAACTTTTACTAATTTATTTTGACCCTATAATTTTATCAAATTATTTTTATTACCCACATATTTTCTTTATTTTTTTAAGGCCCCTGTGGCTCCAATGAATTTCTAGAAATTCTTTTTCTAGATATTTATTTCTTAATTATTTATTATTTGATAACTAGGAATTAATCCTAATTAAGTCCAATAAATTCTTAATAATCCATAAAAATGTCTAAAAAACTCTTATGAGATTCCTAATAGTTCCAATAAATTCCTATGATGTCCCAAGCATTATAACCTCCCAAATTCTTAAAATTCTACCAAAAATTTATATTAAACAATTTTTAATATTTACATTAGCCTTAATTAATTAGTTAGAAAACTTGGCAATGTTATAATAGGCAAGCTTTCACTTCAAATTTACAACAACACATGTCAAAGCTCAACAACACATGAAGAAGTAAGATGATACAAAACGAAAAAGAAGACATTCTAGTGGGGGATCTTGTTTGGGTGAAACTCCATAGGTATAAATAGCAAACTATGGCAATAAAAAAATTCAAATATGCTAAATGTTATTTTGGCCATTTGCAATAACACAGAGGATAGGTGTTAGGGCATATGCTATAGACCTTCCACCAGAGGCCAAAATACATAACATATTCCATGTGTCCTTATTGAGAGATACATAGGACCCTTGCTCCCTACTATTGAAACAACAAGAGAATTTACATAATTGCAGGAGTTATCACCACTCAAGATTTTGGCTAAGAAGGTCATATAAGTGGTAAATCATGTTAGACCTTAATTCCTAGTTGAGTGGGCTCAACAACCTAAGGTTTAGAAACAATTAAAATGCTTTTTTCTTCTCTTAACCTTGGGGACAAGGTTATTCTACAAGAGTTGAGTGATGAAAGCAACCCTTTTACACTTGGGCCAGAGAAAAGCTCTAATATACTTAGGCCAGGAAAGGACTATTATCAAACCCAATCACAAAAGGAGCAAAAAGAGGAAGCAACCTAGTTGGTTCAAATATTTAGCAAATGAATTGAGCAATTTTTTGAATGAATAGTAATTTGTAGCCAAAGAGTTTTGAATATGGATCATTTGCAGTAATGCTTATTACTATAGACGGTCTACTAGTAGTTTTTTTTTGGCTTTTTCTATTTTTTTTTTGAGTTTAGGAATTAAAAAAAAAATAAAAATTATATTCATTAGGATAAAAAGTTTAAATGTGAAAAAAATTGTATTTTAAAAATTTTAACTATATCTAAACTTGAAAAGTAAAAGAAATAAAAAATAAAAAATAGACTACTATATGCTATTGCATGCGGACCTCTACTATAAATGATCTCTACATGCATGGAGTTTTAAACCTTTTTCTCAAATAAAGGGATGTATTTAGCCATTTCTCACATGCTTGCTCTTGATTTCCAATTAATATATAGGATTGCAAGAAAGTATCATTAACGATTTTCTCTAACAAATTGGAGTGTTGTAGGACTATTATCTTCTTTTCAAAAGGTCAATCTAATGGGATGTACAGTACACCTATTTATATGCTTCAAACTCACCTCAAATATATCTGATGTGGGTTTGTAACACGAGATTATTCATCATATCGAGGAGTGTGGCTCCCTTGTTAAGGTTGTGGCCTTAGTCCACCGTTAGTTCCAGAGAACATATTTGAGAAGGAAAGTTGACCAGCTGGAACAAAACCAAAGAACATTCAATAGCAAGCCAAGGACTTCATACAGTAAAATAATTTCTCTTTACCTAAAATTTAAAAATGTATTATAACTCAACCCATTATGAATCTTCCAATAATACTAATAGTCATTAAATATTAGCACAACTGTTTTTTTGGTAGAATATTAGTACTGTTTTTAATCTAATAATAAATTCGAAAATCATCAAAATAAAAAATAAGAACAAGAAAATGATAACAAATTCTTCTTCAAATTATTTATTGCCTTTGTGTAATGCTTATTTATCTTTTAAAATAGAAACTCAACTATATATATTACGAGAATATTTTTAGCTTAAAAAAAAAGAGCTGTACGGCTTTGACTAAGCGAAAACGTAACAGTTGAACGTGGTTAGTTAGTTATAGTGCATATTTTTTATTTCTAATACATAGTATATATATATATATATATATAATCATATAATTTTCGCTCTTTGTGGCGCGAATAACATTCGAATTAGATTGCCTCAAAATTGACCCCGCAGCAGTTAGCAATACCACGAGATTTGACGTGTACAAAGCAGGCCATGTGGCCGATTCATTGTTTATGATTTATTGACTATTTCCAACAAACAAGTCACCCTTGTTCGTCTGTACACTTGTAATTATGCCTTTATTTAAATTGATATAATTACAGGTCGAAAAATTCATGTAGTCTAAAATAAAAAATGAGTTTGAAAAAAAGAATTAATAAAAAATTTATTTAAAAAAATTCAAATATAAAATAAATTAGATTTTGGACTTTTTTTAAAGTCCAATGTGTATTATAATTAATTTTTTAATATTATCAACTAAATGGTGAGGTGGCTTCTGAAATCTTTTTGTAAAAGCGGTCAAATTTGGCTTACAATTTCATAAGATGGAATCGCATTAAAGAAAAAAAAAATCACACATCAAAGCGCTATATATATAAGGCCCACGTTGGACAAAGAGTTTACTTACCAACCAATTTGTATACAGGTTGACCAATCACGGGAGGCACGGCCCATTTGGTTTCATTCAATGAAAAAGGGTGCGCTTTTTTCTAATCTGTAATAAATATGAAGGCATAACAATGTTTGAAACGTAAAAAAATGGCTAATTTCTCATCATTTATTATTTTATAAATGTAGAAAAAAGCACAATTTTCACATTTGGGGTTATAGTATTTGTGTTTTTGGTGTATCTAAGGAAATTTTTTTTTATCAGTCCGGGCCGAGACTCGTTTTTTAAAATAGTACATAGCTTAGGTCTAATTTTTTTTACTTTTTGTTTTTTACAGATTCAACCCGTATTTTAAGTCATTTTCTAAAGCTTGTTTTTTGTTTATTTTTTTCTTTTTAATATATACGTATCACTTTCCTAGCATTGACACTCCTCTTTCTTTCTTTTACTAACTAAAATAATTTTATTTGATGCATTAGATGTGTTATTTACTTATAAAGAATATTTTAAAAAAATTAAATTTTACATGTATCAAATAATACTTTAAAATTTTTATTTTTCATGATTTATTTCTACTTCTCCTATTTTGAGGATTATTTTCTTCGGCCAATCCATGTAGTTGCATGCATCAATCTTCAAGACATAATTTTGCCAATTTTTTGTTTTTGCATTATCCATGTATATTTTATTTTAAAAAAATTTTGGCAATTTTGATAACTCATCTCTCTTACATTTTCTACAATTTTACTATATAACGAGAGAAATTATAAAATAATTCAGAATAAATTGTTTTCCTTTTTCATAAAAGATTGTTTAGTTACACAATCATGTTTTCTATAATAAACAATTACACAGTTCTTATTTGGAAATAAATGCTCTCCAACTGAAGCTATTTTAACCGAAACAACCTTAAATTTATAAAACAACCAATTTTTAAGATTTAGTAAATTTCAAAATTATTTTAAAATAAATAGTTTAAATAAAATAATATATCCATAAAATTATTTTTTTTAAAAAACCTCAATCAATTTAAAAAATAAATAACATTATTTAATTTTAGTATTAATACGTTACATCTTGATAATTATCTAATAAGATATGCTTTATTAAGAATTTAATTGATTAAATTAAATGAAAAAGAAGTAAAGATAATTAAAAGGGTACATATTGGAATTAATACATAACAAATTAAAAATTAGATAATTAATAAAAATTCAAACCAAGTCTATCATTCACTTAATTGTCATTTAGTCGGATTACATGATACCTTACATTAACTTACATTTAGAAAATTAAACATTTGCCACAGTCCAACCAATACCATACAAAACCATTTGATTACTAATGCAATAAATACATCTCAAATAGTTACGTACTGCCGGCAATTATTTCTAATCCGTTGTCCTTATCTCATTGAATATTAATCTAACAGCTACCTACCACTCATTTTTATTTCTAATACATTGTACTTATCCCATCAAATATTAATGTAATAGAATTAAACTTTAAAATAATAAAATATTATTTCATACAAAAAAATTATTTAACCAACCAAATTATGCGTAAATGGTACAAAAAGACATCAATGCATTATTTTTTTTAAATTAAGATTTTCGTCTTGTATCTAAGATTAACTTTATATAGCAGTTTCGGTGAGAAATTTCCACCTACCCATTTTGTCCTTCCAGGTCTTCTTATTGACTCCTCACCAACCAAAGGGCTGCCTCTATTTAAACCCAAACCTCCGATGAGGTTTTGCACAGTGTATGAACATGGCAGGTAATCCTCAAAACGATGCATCAGAATCAGACCCACTTATGTGGGGCGTGGCAGCAGAGTCACTCAAAGGTAGCCACTTAGACGAAGTGAAAGGCATGGTGGCTGACTACTGGAAGCCCGTCATCCATCTGGGCAGCAAAGCGCTCTCGATTTCGGAGGTGGCGGCGGTTGCTAACCGTAGCTCTCAAGTTAGGGTTGAGCTGTCTGAGTCCTCAAGAGCAGGCGTCAAGGCAAGCAGTGATTGGATAATGGAAAGCATTAACAACGGCGCTCCCATTTATGGTGTTACCACTGGCTTTGGTGCTACCTCCCACCAGCGAACCAACCAAGTCGCTGCCCTTCAGAAGGAGCTAGTTAGGTGAGCTTAGAACTTTTCATGAATTTCGCACAAGAACAAGGTGAAAGTAGTAAGACTAAATTTCATAAACATTTTTTTTGAGTTTATTGAAATTACATTGACATTTTTTTTTCTAATTTTTTGAAATATATAGATCTTAGTTGAATTTTATTAGAATATCTTTTATAAAATAATGTGTAAGAAGGTATTTTAATTATTAAAAAAATTAAGTTAATATAAGTTGTCTTAATAAAAAAATTAAAATTAAATTAAAATATAACATAATTTTTTATTTTTTAAAAAAATCATGCGTATTTTAAAAACAAAAAGATAGTCAATATGATTTCGTCAAAGCTAATTACACAGGCAGTAATGATTCTTGTGCCTCCAGATTCTTAAACTGCGCAATATTCGGCAAGGGAAAAGAGTTATGGCACACTCTGCCTCAGCCAGCAAGCAGGGCAGCTATGCTTGTGAGGGTCAACACACTTCTTCAAGGGTACTCAGGCATCAGATTTGAAATCTTAGAAGCAATTACCAAACTCCTCAACCACAACGTCACTCCCTGCTTGCCTCTGCGTGGTACGATCACTGCTTCTGGTGATCTCATCCCTCTTTCCTACATTCTTGCTTTGCTCGTTGGTAGGCCAAATTCACAGGCCGTTGGACCTTCTGGAGAGTTTCTTAATGCCAAACAAGCTTTCCTTTTAGCAGGCATCAATTCTGGGCTAAAAAGCACTGATTCCGACGTGGATACAGATACTGTCAAGTTCTTTGAATTGCAGCCAAAGGAAGGCCTCGCTCTTGTCAACGGCACAGCCGTTGGATCCGGCTTGGCTTCCATGGTGCTTTTTGAAGCAAATATTTTAGCTTTATTGTCAGAAGTTGTATCAGCCATTTTTGCTGAAGTAATGCACGGGAAACCAGAATTTACGCATCATATGATACATAAGCTTAAGCATCATCCTGGACAAATTGAAGCTGCTGCCATTATGGAACACATTTTAGATGGAAGCTCTTATGTCAAGCAATCTCAGAAATTACAAAAACCTAAAAAAGAACGATATGCTCTTATAACTTCCCCTCAGTGGCTAGGACCACAGATTGAAGTCATCAGATATTCCACCAAGTCCATTGAGAGGGAGATAAACTCAGTGAACGACAATCCTTTGATTGACGTTTCAAGGAACAACACTTTGCATGGCGGTAATTTCCAAGGCACACCCATTGGAGTTTCCATGGACAACGCTCGTTTAGCTGTTGCTTCCATAGGCAAACTTGTGTTTGCACAATTCACTGAGCTTGTAAACGACTTGTACAACAATGGGTTGCCATCTAATCTCTCTGCTTCTAGAAACCCAAGTTTGGATTATGGTTTTAAGGCATCTGAAGTTGCAATGGCATCTTATTGTTCTGAACTTCAATTTTTGGCAAATCCAGTGACGACTCACGTGCAAAGTGCAGAGCAGCACAACCAAGATGTGAACTCCTTGGGTTTGATTTCTGCCAGGAAAACTGGTGAGGCTGTGGAGATCTTGAAGCTCATGTGCTCCACTTACTTGGTCGCACTCTGTCAAGCTATTGACTTGAGGCACTTGGAGGAAATTTTCATGATCACAGTCAAGAAAACTGTCGGCCAAGTTGCAAAGAAGATATTTCTAGCCACAGAAAACCCATTTGCATTTTGTGATGAAGATTTAGTTAAAGTGGTTGATAGAGATTATGTATTTTCCTACATTGACGATCCCTGCAATGCTGCATACCCATTGATGCCAAAACTAAAGCAAGTGCTTTATGAGAAAGCACACATGAACGTTGTTAATGAGAGGAATAATGTGAGCAGTGCTTCAGTTTTTGAGAAGATTGGAGGTTTTGAGGATGAACTGAAGCGTGTGCTGCCAAAGGAAGTTGAAAGGGCAAGGGTGGGTTATGAGAATGGTAATCATGCAACTCCAAATAGAATTAAGGAGTGTAGGTCATACCCATTGTACAAGTTTGTGAGGGAAGAATTGGGGACTGGAATGCTGACTGGAGAAAAAATCAAGTCACCAGATGAGGACTTTGATAAAGTGTTTACAGCAATCTGTGAAGCAAGGATTGTTGACCCACTTCTGCAATGCCTTGCAGATTGGAATGGAGTCCCCATTTCAATATAATAATGTTCTTAGTTTATCTTTGCAGTCAGTCAATCGCTCATTGTTATATATATATATATATATATATATATATATTTGTTGTGTCTTCCCTTTTTTTTATGATTAATATAAAGATGGTGGGTTATTTTAAACTATTATTGGCAATCATGTTTATTGAATTGGTATATTCCAAAACTTTTTAGGATTAAAAAAAGATAATTTTAGTCAAAGAATATTAAAAGCCCCCTCCCAATCGACCTTCACCTCATTCTCTCTCCTCCCTCATGACATCTACAACGATGCTTCCTTATTCAACGCGTTGTGCAACGTTTTTTTTATCATGGCACCAACGTCTTCTTGCACCTTCTGAAATTTGCCATCCAAATCATTGTCGGTAGCTCATCCCCGCCGTCAGCTCGATTCCCCATTGTCTTTTCGCCGTAAACCGCCTTGGGTGATGGTGAAAAAGGAGCCCAAGTGGTGATTTTCACTCCTCTTTCATCTTCTGCTCTTTTCTTTTTGTTTTGGGGCTTTTTTCTCTCATTTTCTCATTCCACTATCACTGCATCTTGACTCCATTAGTGGTCTAACACTTCCAGCTCTTTCCTCTAAAGATTAATGGTGGGTTAGCTCTCAAGATTGGGGCTTTTGTTGGTGAATCTTCAAATGTAAAGTGCACACTTTAATCTTTAATTATTTGCTTCATAAGGTAATTTTTTAATTCAATTTGAATTTAAGAGTTTTAATTTGCAAAACCTAGATTTAGAGTTAGTCTTGATGATAAAAATTTGAGCACAAATTGGGGCTTTAACTATTGGAGGATGTATTTAGTTAAATTGATATTATTAGATGTTAAATGAATGGATTAATTGTTAATTTCATATTAAATGCAGTTTTAGGGGACCAGGAGAACACCCTTTTAATTGGGATTGTGCCTTAAGTTAATAAGAAAATGAACCATTGTTAATGAATCCTCATAGGTGAGTGTACAAGTAGTAATGTCATTTTTTATTTATTCTCTAATTGTGTTTTCTTGTCCTAATCTCCTTTTTAAGAAAATCTTGTTCCTTTGTATTTAGAGGGGAACTTATAACCCTCCTTCCTATGTCACCAAAGAAAGTGTTAGAAGATCACATCAAGAGAGAAGAAAAGAGAAAGTGAGTGTGTAAAAGTGTCTGAAAAAGAGGAGAGTGAAATTGAGAAAAGAAAAGAGGGTAAGCCAAGAAGAGAGGAAAAGGAGAGAGAGCTAAAGGTAAAAGAGAGAAAGAGGGAGAAAGAGAGAAAAGTTTGTTAGTGGCAAGAAAGAGTGAGATCAAGCAAGTTTTGTTTTCTCAACAAAACCTCTTAATAGTTATCTACAAAGAGGTTATGTTGAACACTAACGACTTAACTTCTACTTTGCCTAGTGTTGTGTCTCTTTTGCAGGAATATGAATATGTCTTTCCTGAAGAGGTACCACCTGGGTTGCCACCAATTAGAAGGATAGAATATCAAATTGATTTTATACCTAGAGCACCTTTGCCCAACTGTCTAGCTTACTGAGCTAATCCTGAAGAGACTAAGGAGATTCAAAAACAAGTGCAAGAGCTACTGGAAAAGGGATATGTGAGGGAGAGCTTTAGCCATGTGCAATATCAATATTGTTTGTGTCTAAGAAGGATGGCACATGGAGAATGTGCATTGATTGTCAAGCCATCAATAATATAACGAAAGTTGTGAGGCTTCATGGGATTCCGAAGACTATAGTGTCAAATCATGATGCTAAGTTTCTAAGCTATTTTTGGAAGACTTTGTGGAACAAGCTTGGAACTAAATTGCTATTCTCTACTACTTGTCATCCACAAACTGATGGGTAAACTAAAGTTGTTAATCAGACATTATCTTCTTTGTTATGAACTGTGGTTAAAAAGAACTTGAAGAATTGGGAGGAATGTCTACCACATGTCAAGTTTGTATATAATAGGGCTGTTCATTCCACTACTAAATATTCACCATTTGAGATTGTATATGGTTTAATCCTCTTGCACCCATTGACTTAGTTCCTTTGCCTTTGCAGGAATGAATCAATATGGATGGACAAAAACGTGCTAAGTTTGTTAAGCAAATCCATGATAAAGCAAAACAAAACATTGAGAGGATGACTCAACAATATGTAGAACGTGCTAATAAGGGGCAAAAGAGGGTTGTCTTTGAACCAAGAGATTTGGTTTGGTTGCACCTTAGAAAAGAGAGGTTTCCTGACAAAAGAAAGTCTAAACTTATGCCTCAAGGAGATGGGCCTTTTCGGGTGCTAGAGAGAATTAATGATAATGCCTAAAAGATCAATTTACCAGGTGAGTATGATGTCAGTGCTACTTTTAATGTTTGTGACCTTTCCCCTTATTTTGGTGCAAACTTTGAAGAGTTGAGGATGACTCCTTTTTAAGAGGGGGAGGATGATATGAACCAGACTCATGTGGAGAAGGATGCTCGTATGGAGTGATAGATGGCCCAATGACAAGAGGAAGAGTTAAGCATCTACAAAGAGCAATTGGACTTCAATTTGCTGAATTAGAAGCCCATAATGTTAGTGCATACATTGAGGAAGCAAATGGAGCCTGAGTGATACAATGCCAGTAGGCATGCCCATTGGAGCACTACAAGTTCGAGAAGCCCTCATCCATCAAGAAACCCAAATAATTCAAAAGCGCATGATTCAGGTCCAAATGGCTCATGAAGGGATAGCTTATGCTTAAGAGGCCTAAATTGTGCTAGTATATGTCCAAAAATTTCAAAGAGCTCAAGATAATATCTATGTTGGACGTCGGCCCAAGTTTAGAGCCCAAGATCCATATTTGATCAATATCTCTTTAAAGGTGCAAAAGTGGAAGTCTAAGTGGAAGCCCAATGTCCTAAGGTTCATGGAACAACTAGAGTTAATATCCAACATGTTGAAGGCCCAATTTAGTTATACACATATAAGAGGAGTGCTAAGGCCCAATTGGAGTCCAATTGCAAGAGAATAAGAATCATGTGTCAACCATGTGATTTTTAATGAAGCATGAGTATCCCATGTGACTATTTAAAGAAGTTTATCAGTTTTGACTAGGATTCTTAGAGTTTAACTTTTATTAGGATTTTAGACTTTGAGAAACTTTGCCTATAAAATGTTCTCTATTGTACTCTATTTGGAAGATCATGAATGAATGAATTTGAGTATTATTCAATACTTTGTGAGGCTTTTGCTTCTTTGTTTTTTCTGAGAGTTCACGTGACTTATTAAAGGATTAGTCTTCCTTTGTGGCGTCTTAAGGCTAAGGTTCTAAGAGACAAGTTCTTTTAAGGTCTTTCATTTGACTAACATTCTTGTTTACTAGCTGGTCCCGGGCAAAGTGTCATCTTGTTGAAGGTTCCTAGGACAAGGTTTCTAGAGGGTCTCGCATTACTGAGTCATGCTTATTCAAGCCCAAGTTGATGCTTAGAGAGCCCATTGAAGTTAGAGGACGTGAATAGTACTTCAAATGCAAGATGTCCAGCCCATTAGTATTAATTAGTTTCTATTTTATTGATTTGAACAAGGCCATGTGGTCAATTAAGTTTTTAGAAAGTTTCATTTCCTTATTATTTTAGAATTATTTGTTTCTATTTCTTTTAGGGGCTGATTTGTTTCCATTTATTTAGGTAATTTTCTTTTTACTTTCGGATAAACAGTGCATGTGAACAGTGTGCAACCTTGGGAATTATGTTTTAGGAAGTTTCTTAAGTCTTACTTTTAGGGTTTGCTTTGTATTCAAGTTTTGAATTTCCTTTGCCTATAAATAGGCCATCTTTGTATTCAATTTTCAGATGATGATTGAAGTAATAGAATTATTCTGAGTGTTTTCTCTAAATTGTGAGAGTTATCTCTTTCCCTTGCTCTTGTGAAGCCTTTGTCTTGTTAACCTATCCCTAGGTTGGTGATTCAAGTTCACAAAAGCCCCCAATTCGTGCTTCACCTGAGTGTGTCGTTGTGTGGTTGGTTCATCGTGTTCGTGGTTGGGCGTGTAATCTAAGTCATAAGTCAACGTTCCTCTAACATTGGTTGGCCACTTACTTCTGTCAAGTCTCGAACTATCATTTTACTTAACCTACGCCGTAAAGATTGGGCCACCCCTTGATTTTACATCACCAATACTAATACCAGAAGCATCATATTCAACTTCAAAAACCTTAGAGAAATCAGACAAAATAAGCAAAGGGGCATTAGTTAACTTATCTTTCAAAATCTGAAATGCCCTTTCTTGTGCCTTACCCCACTTAAACTCAATTTTTTTCTTTACTAGCTCATTGAGAGGTGCAGCAATGGTTGAGAAGTCTCGCACAAATCTCCAGTAGAAACTTGCAAGCCCATGGAAGCTTCTCGCTTCATTAGCAATCCTTGGCGTAGGCCAATCACGAATCACTTTCACTTTCTTCTTGTCCACACGAACACCTTCAGCACCTACAACAAAGCCAAGGAAAACAACAAAATCCAAAAAGAATGTGCATTTCTCTAAATTCACAAAGAGCCTATTTTCACGCAAAACAACAAAGACATCATGCAAATGAGACATATGCTTATCTAGGTTCCTAGAAAATACTAGAATGTCATCAAAATACACTACAACAAATTTGTCAATGTGATAGAGTATCATGGAGCTCCTATGACCACCTTCAAGTTACATCAAGGAAAGCTTGGGCAAGTTGCTGAACATGAGCATCAATTTCCAGACCATGTAGAAAGTTTCTATTTTAGTTTTTGGAATAAGATCATGTGGTCAAAACTTATGTTTAAAGAATAAGTTAGTTTCTTTCCTTTTCTTATGGCACCATTATTAACTTTTCAAATTCTTGTAATAAAATAGTGTCATCTTTTAAGGAATTATTTTTAGAAATTTTAGGTCTTTCATTGCCTATATAAAGGCATCATATGTACTTAGAAAGGGGAGTAATAAGATGAATGGAAAGAATTTTCTTTTTAGGATTTATGTTATGTTTTTGTGAGGTTCCTCTTGCTCCTTGGGCGATGGAGGGAATTCAACCCGAACTTATCAAGGGAGTAGTCTTTCTTTGTGGCATCTCAAGGCTAGGGTTTTAAGGGACGAGTTCTCTTAAGGTCTTACCCACTTGACCAACTATCTTTGTTTATATGTGTACTTATTCTTTATGAGTTCTTTTGTCTTTTATTTGTCTAATTGTGTTCTTGAATCTTACATGATTCGGGTAATGTTGCCAAAAAGAAGGTTCCTAGGACAAAGTTCCTAGAGGGGATGCAAAACCCTTAGGAACCTTGTCTTAGGAACCTTGGCATACAAATTGATCACCCGAGATCGGCTATGTCTCACACAAAAGTGAAAGCACACAAAGGGATTGTTAGTTAGAGGTAGTGGTGCAAACCCGCAAGGAGTCGAGTCTCCTTGAACCCACAACCGATCTGAAATACACGCACCCCAAAAAAGCCAAATCAAGTCTGAACGATCCACTTAGAACCCCTGAATACGAAGAGATAAGGACCCCAAGAGTTGGAAGACACCATAAGGTTGATCAAGCCTTGATAAGTCTACGAGTTCAATGAAGAACCCTAGAGAGCACTCCTCTCAAGTCTGGGATTTCCAGAAATACAATTTTATTCATTCAAATCTTGTTACAATGGGAGGCAGAGTACAATTATATAGTGTGCAAGTCAAATCTGCCTTCAATGCTCATAGAAAAGGAAGCCTAGGGAAATTAATGGCAAATATCCTAATTAATGACCTATGAAATCGGAATTATAAAAGTCAAATTCTCTTAAAAACTAAAAAGGAATAAATCCCCCTAAATAAGCTAAATTCGTCCAGATACATTAGGGTTCTACAAATTAGCTTATTAAGTTCAAAATGACATTATTTAGCCCTAAATGAGCCTACAAATGGATGGTCCATGGTTCAAGTACTTTAATTTATAATGTTTTGGCCCAATTTAGCCTCAGTAGCTCCATCTTCAGCCCATATGATGTTGAGGACGTCCACATTAGAAATGTATGGATCTTGCTTGACTTTTGTTGCTTCAATTGCTATTTGCTTAGTCCAAGTCTTTTGAACAAGTCCACTTAAGGCTTCTCTCATTCTTTTAGCTCGTGCTCTTGTCATCAGGCCACTTGGAATTTGTAGAGGATCATTCCAAGAATTTGAGATAGCTTGCTCCTTTTGATGGATCGCATTAGGTAGAACCTTAAGAAAACTTGTCTCTTAGAACCATAACCAATAACACCACAAAGGATGGTCAATCCTTTGATAAGTCACATGAACTCTCATAAAGCACAAAGAAGTAAAGGGCTCACAGAGAATTGAATAATACTCAAATTCATTCATAATCTGAAAATAGAGTACAATAGGAAGCCTTTTATAGGCAAAGTTTCTAAAAGTTTAAAATCCTAACAAAATTTAAATACTAAAATCTAATTAGAAATATTTTAAATGGTGCCTAATATCAAGAAATAAGATTAGGATACTAATTTTCATTTAATCTCCAACATAACATCTTTGACCAAGTCCTAAAAATAATAAAATAAATAAAAAATGAAATTCATAAAGAATCTAGGTTTCTAGGACAAGGATCCTAGAGGGTCTTGTATCATCTTGGTATTAGAGCTAGTCTCAAAGGTAAATTTTTTTCCATCCCTTTCTTCAAATTTTCATCCATTCCCCTTTCTTCTTCTTTGGCTTTGTTGCTGTCAATTTCATCTTGTTCTTCAACCATTCATTTCTGGTGTTTTTGATTGAGATTTTTGACATGTAAATTTCAATTCCATAGTTCGAGATCTCTTCTTTCTTCTCATTTTTGAAATACCACAATTGGAGTTTTCTATCGTGAGTTATAGCCATTTGAAATTTCGTCGTCTCTGAGTTCTTCTTGTCCAATTTTTTTGATTGCTATTTTGTGCTTCTCATCCCAATTCCATCCATCAATTTCATGCCTTTCATACCTCCATCTTACCATTTGGTGTAACGACCCTAACTTCCAATTATAGTAATTAAGGTTAAGTACATGATTAATAATCATATATCAAAGTTTGAAGTCATTAAAATTAATTACATCGGGAACAAGTGAGGAAATTTGAAACCTTAATATTGCTAGGGTCATTAGCTAGACAACCACAATTATTCGAATGCATGAGTGAATTTAATTATTAATGAGGAGCCTTTGATTCTCCCATCCATCATTTCCAACTCTTAAAATCCTCTTACAAGTGTTCCTAAATCATTCCTTAGCATTACCTTAAGAGAAACTAAGTTTTCTAGGTGAATATGAGAAATAGAGCACTTTCGCCGCAGCTAAATTCACTTGCGCCGCGGCCAATTACTCTCGGTTCAACACCTTACGCCTTCACAAGTTTTTCACATTTAGCCGCGGCCAAATACCCCTTTCGCCGTAGCCAAATACCCTCTGGAACACCCCCAAATCTGCCTCTCAGACTTAGCCGCGGCTAACGTTACTATTCGCCGTGGGCAATTGCTCTCTGTTTTCTTCCCTGGCAGGTTCGCCACATTTGGCCGAGGCTAATTAAATGTTGGCCGCGGCCAATTCTTCTCTGTTACGATTTGGCCTAGGCCAATTAAATGTTGGCCGCAGCCAATTCCCTTCTGTTCCTACAACTCCCAAGATTTCATCTTATGCTCTCCAATTTCCCTCCAATATCACTTTAGGGCCATTCTACCTTAATTTATGCAACTTTAGTGGTAATTATGTACCTTAATTACCCAACTAATCTATCATTACCCTTTTAGCATTTAGATGTGGATTTTCCTACTCATCTATAGGATTTTACGTCAACAAATTATAAATCTCCCACAATGGTCATTCAATCATATTTCATTGGGTATTTCTTGCATTAATAGTCAAGTGTATAAGGGACATATCATGGGATTACATTCTATGTTAACAAAATACAACTTCTACACTTGGCAATTCATGATGCAATGCAACAATGGTACAAAACTTGTAAACTAGTTACATTACATTTTGTCAAAGCTCCCAAACCTATGTGCTACCAAACCATTTAATGATCTTCCATTAATTTTCTCCTTGCCACTAAGAGGTCCGGTCCCTGAAAATGTCAGCCCACAACGGGGTGAGATATACAATCTCAGTAACAAAAGGGCGGATTCCATATACATGTACAAGTCAATCAATCCAATGCAATTTCATGCCATCAATATCAGAATCATCAATTTAATTCACAAATGAACCAGTTGAACTACCAATGACTACTGTCCCATACCAGCAATCATACACATGTTAATGGCCAATAACACCGGGAGAGGTCCGTCCACGGCACCTACTCCATAATGAGCACAACCAGGGCTCAGTGCATCTGGGGTCTGATCACAACCCGGTGCCCGATCAAAGCACATGCACGAGTGGCAGCCGCACCACAACTCCACCATGGACTCACAAGGTCCAATTACAATAACAATCAAGTGGTCAACCAGACATTTAGCATTTCAAAATCAAGCATCTATAACGAATAGCAGATTAACATGAGCATGTACATGGAATTAGAAAAATAACCCAGTTACCTCAATGAAGCCAATTACTCATCCTCTAGCTACCATCAAATCCAAATGCACATCAAGCCTAACATAAGCATAATCATCATTATTTAACTACCATTAGTAAAGAATTTCCCTATCCACAGATTAATCTTAACAAGAGTACGTTAAGAACTTCTTACCTAAGCTTCCTAAGGGTCAATTGCACTAATGCAAGGTCAAGTCATCAAAGCTCACAATAGTTCACCCCCCATATTTCCATTTTCGCACATACATAAGCCATGCACCAAAAGTCAGTCCAAATGATGGAAATTCAGTATATATGCCATATAAGAGAAGTGGGATCACTTACCCATATACCTAAGGGGTCAAATGGACTGAGGTGAGCCTCAACTACCAAGAACACACCATGGGAAATTCCAAAATTCGGATTTTAGTCATCAAGCCCAGAAAATTCAGTTTTTCACCTCCCTCTCCTTGTAATTTCGCACAATAGCAGAACCCATTATGAAAATCAACCCTTGGGGGTATTTTCCAGCAAAATAATACACAAAATGAGAGGAAAATACTTACCCAATCACCCCTCTAGCTTTTAACTCTGAAAATCTTCCAAGGGAACCCCAAAACACCAAGGTTCAGATTTGAAAGGAGATGAAAATGCCCAAAACCAGAAATTAATCGGACCAAAATGAAGAGGAGGATGAAAGGGACAAGTTATATATAACTCACCTTGGCTAAATCATCCTCTAAGAGTCAAAAATGGAGCCTCCATGTTGGTAGAACCCTAGCCTCCCTTGAACCTCCGAATTTCCTCTCTTGAGTTTCAGCAAATGAAGGGGAGGCTAAAGAGTTAGGGTTTAGTTATGTGTGTGTTGGGTCCCAAGTGGGTTGTGGGTTGACCCATCAGCCCAAGGTCCAATTGGGCTCATTATTTCAAGTGGGCTGCAGAAAATTTAAGGCTAGAAGTGGGATGTGCTGATCCAATGGCCCAATTCATTGTGGGTTCAGATTTTCATACTTGTTGGGCCTTATTTCATGAGTTGGGTTACAGAAATTTGATTGGGCTAGGCCAAATTCCAAGGGCCAATCCAACTTGGGTCTGCATAATGTGTGTTGGGCTAACTATAAGGGCTCATGTAAATTGGGTCTTGGGCCTCCATTCCACTAAATTAAATTGGGTTATTATTAGGTGATCTCTCTTGGCCCAAATTTTATGATAAGGAGTTGGACTTGCACCCAAAATCATTAGGCCTCCATAAATCCTTACCCATGGCTTATTTAAATTGATTTTGGGCCCAAATTAAGCTTTAACCCAAATGAAATCTTGAACCTAATTATCTCTCTATAAATTCTCGTTCATATTGCTTATCCAATTATTCCATAATAATTATCCTTAATTAGTCCAAATACATTATTAACACCTTAATTAATTTTAGGGTGTTACATTTGGTGTTCCATTATTTTTGTGCATTGTGAGTCATTCATCTCACCATCTTCTTCTGTCCATCTTGCATCCTTGTGTACCTTGTTCATGCTAATCATTGGTGTGAATAGTTTTCTGTTTTGAGTGAGTGAGTTTAAAAAAAAAGATACCAAAAAAAAAGGAGGAGAAAAAGAAGTACCCAACAAAAAAGGGGGAAAAAAGTGATTATTGCTTGAGAGTGCAAAATCCAAAGTTGAAAGGTTGTATTTGCCAAAAAAAAAAAACCTTGTTCTTGCTAAAGTTCTAACCTTTCTTGAGTTCTTTCTTTTTTAAAGTACATACCCCTTCTTAGCAAGATTTGAGGAAGAATTTTCAGATTTGTAGTTTTTGATGTGCATTACATAAAAAGGTGGTTACTTGTATTTGGTGGTAAGTTCATCTTCTTTTGCTTCCAAAACTAACTTATCTTTTCTTCTTTTTGGTTCTTAGACCTTGTGGATCCTTGTTTCCTCCATCCCTTCTTGACTTCTTCAAGTTGGGCTCAAGTCAAGTTTGGTTCTCTTACTCTTTCTTTCATTTCACCTCTTTACCCTTTCTTCTTTGTGTCCCTTTTGTTGCTTTTGTAGTGTCAATTGCTTGTCACATGTTTCCATCACACACCTCCTTTTGTGTGATTATGGTTAAAAGTCTAGGATTACTTGTGTTTAGAAACTCTTGCTTGTGATTGCCACTAGTATAATCTTTTCTTTTGATTTGCTTGTGACTTGCTTAGAACTCTTGTAAGAAGCAAATTGTTGAGTGATAAAAGGCTAGAGTGTACCATGTGATAAAAACCAAAATTTGAGAATAAACACAAGTGAATTACTATTCTTGAGCGTAAACACATAAGCTAGTGAGTAACGAGATTCTATATCTTTTTTTGCTTGTTTTTGTACAAACTAATATTTTAGGATGTCCGGAGAATTTGAGCATAATGACTTTGACATGAAAGTCTGGATTAGAGTGGTTCAAAGTACTTTTAACTTAGTGTCAAATTAGATGATGTGGAGTCTTCTTCCAATAGGAGGACCCATAGGAGACGAGCTCAGGTGGAGCTTGATCATGATGCTAAGTCTCGTCCAATAAGGATGGTGGCATTGGAAACATTAAGGTGAAGATTCCCTTATTCCCTGGGAAAAATGATCCAGACCAACACTTAGATTGGGAAGGAAGAGTGGAGCATGTGTTCAAGTGCCACTTTTATACTGAGGAAAAGAAAGTGAAGTGTACTACAGTGGAGTTTACTAATTATGCTAGCATATGGTGGGATCAACTCTTACTCACTAGAAGACATATAGGTGAAGGTCCAATTCATGATTGGCAGGAGATGAAAACTATCATGCACAAGCAATTTGTCCCTAGTTACTATTATAGGGAATTGCATAAGAGGCTCCAAAAGTTGAAATAGGGTTCCATGAGTGTGGAGGATTACTATCAAGAAATGGAGATTGCTATGATTAAGGCAAATGTGGAGAAAGACCATGAGGCAACCATGGCCCAATTCATTGAGGGCTTAAATCCTGATATAGCTACCCAAATTGATTTATACAATTACATGGATATGAAGGAGCTCTTGCATAGAGCTATAAAGGTGGAAAAATAGCTAAGGTCTCAACAAAAGCTGAAAAAGACATTTAGCTCGAGTTCTTGGAGCGATTCCAAAGTCCCTTTCAAGCCAAGGACTGATTTCAAGTCTAAGGAGGAAAGTAAGGTTTTTCCTTTTAGGTTAAAGGTAAAACTAATTCAAAACTAATACAATATCAATAGGCATGCCCATTGGAGCACTACAAGTTTGAGAAGCCCTCATCCATTAAGAAACTCAAATCATTCAAAAGCCTCACAAAGTATTGAATAATACTCAAATTCATTCATTCATGATCTTCCAAAATATAGTACAATAGAATGATACAATATCAGTAGGCATGCCTATTGGAGCACTACAAGTTCGAGAAGCCCTCATCCATCAAGAAACCCAAATCATTCAAAAGCCTATGATTCAGGTCCAAATGGCTCATGAAAGGATGGCCTATGCTCAAGAGGCCCAAATTGTGCTAGTATATGTCCAAAAATTTCAAAGAGCTCAAGATAATATTTATGTTAGAGTCGGCCTAAGTTTAGAGCTCAAGATCCATATTTGATCAATTCAAAATATGCTAAATTGGACTTTGGACATGAGATTTTCTTAAAGATGCAAAAGTGGAAGTCCAAGTGGAAGCCCAATGTCTAAGAAGGGCCATGGAGCAACTAGAGTCAATTGTTTGATTCATGAGTTTCATGACTTAGAGCCCATTTATTTGAGTCAAGAGAGGGCCTAAGAAGATATAAAAGGTGTGATCATGCTAACCATTCTACAAGAGGAGCCCAATTGGAGTTCAATTGCAAGAGATTAAGAATCATGTGTCAACCATGTGATTTTTAATGAAGCATGAGCATCTCATGTGACTACTTAAAGAAGCTGATCAGTTTTGACTAGGATTCTTTATGATTTTCATTTTTTTATTTTATTATTTTTTGAACTTGGTCAAAGAGCTTATCTTGGAGATTAAGTTAAAATTAGTATCCTAATCTTGTTCTTTGATTTTAGGCACCATTTAAAATATTTCTAATTAGATTTTAGTGTTTTACTTTTATTAGGATTTTAGTCTTTTAGAAACTTTGCCTATAAAAGGCTTTCTATTGTACTATATTTTGGAAGATCATGAATGAATGAATTTAAGTATTATTCAATACTTTGTGAGGCTTTTACTTTTTTGTGTTCTCTGAGAGTTCATGTGACTTATCAAAGGATTAGTCTTCCTTTGTGGCGTCTTGAGGCTAGGGTTCTAAGAGACAAGTTCTCTTAGGGTTTTCCCTTTGACCAACATTCTTGTTTTCTAGTCGGTCCTGGGCAAAGTTTCAAATTGTTGAAAGTTCTTTAGGGCATGTTCCTATTGGGTCTTGTATCAGTTGGTATCAGAGCTTTGGTTCGCTAGTACAAGGTATATCCTTATGTTTCCCTACCGTTGTTCTTCATACTTTCTTTCCTTCCATTTGTGTTATCTTTTTCATCTTCACCCTTTGTCTTCTATCTTCTTTCATCTTCCATTGTCGTGTGCCTCCATCCTAAAAAAAAAAAAAAAGAGAGTATGATACTAAAAAAAAATTTGAAAAAAAAAATCCAAAAAAATTCAAAAAAAAAATCGAAAAAAAAGTGAAAAAAAAAAGAAAGAGTGAAGAAAAAAGAGTAGAAAGAAAGAAGAAGAAAATTGCAAGTTGTGCAAATTCAAAGCTTAAAGCCTGAAGTTAGTTTCCTAATTGGAGTTAGTTTCTTAGTTGGAGTTAATTTCTTAATTGGAGTTAATTTCTTAATTGGAGTTAATTTCTTAATTGGAGTTAGTTTCTTAATTTGATTGCATTAAGTAGCCACCAAGTTATCTACTTCCCTATTTGCATTCAAGTAAGAATTTTCTTTCCTAATTGTTCTAAACTTGAATTGCATGTAGTTTCCTATTTTGATTAACTTGGTTCTCAAGTAGTTTCCTATTCTTAAAGTTTCCTATTTTCAGATTTTCCCTTTCCTTCTCCTTCCTTCCAAGCCATCCAAACCTCCCCTCCCTCCTTGTTTCCTTTTTAGTTACACACCCTTTTTTCTTCTTTATTTGATTCTTTGGGAATTTGCATTTTAGGATTCTAGTTCTTTTTTGATTGCTACTAGCCTGGTTTTTTCTTTTAATTTGCTTGTGACTTGCTTAGAACACTTGTAAGAAGCAAATTGTTGAGTGGTAAAAGGCTAGAGTCTACCATTTTGATAAAAGCCAAAATTTGAGAATAAACACGAGTGAATTACTATTCCTGAGTGTAAACATGTTAGAAGAGTGTGTGAGGTCTTATTCCTTCTTTCCTTCTTTAACTAACTTTTCAGGTGACAAGATGCTCAATGAGTACAAATTCCTTGAAGAGGTTAACAAAGAGAGATTCAAGCAAACTTGTGCATGGTTAGATGCATTCCAATCCAATTCCAACTCTACAGGACAAGATAAGGAAAAATTATCCCCTTATTTCCATACTAGATGCCTTATCAAAGAGGAAGTTTGCAACGTGGCTATTGATAATAGTAGCTATGTAAATGTTGCTAGTACCTTACTAGTTAAGAAATTAAACTTACCTACTATGAAACATTCGAGGCCCTATACCTTGTTGAAGGGTAGTGCTGAGTTTAGGGTTAATAAGCAAGTTTTGATTTCTTTCTCCATTGGTAAATATCATGATAAAGTGTTATGTGATGTGGCTCCTATATATGATGGACATATTATGCTTGGTAAACCTAAATATGTCAAGCATAAGCACAAATATTGTTATTGCTATTCATTTATATTCAATGAAAAAAATTATGTATTGGTACCTTTTGATCTTATGGAAGCTTATATAAGGATCAAATGAGAATAGTAAAAGCATACAAAATGAAAGAAAAGGAGAGAGCAAAAGAAAAAGAGAGAGAACATGAGTTAAAGAGAGAAAAGGACGAGATTGAAAAAGAAAAGAATGTGAGTGAAAAGAAAGAGTTAAAGAGTTGTGAGAAAAGCATTAGTGTGAGCTTATTTGATGAAAAAAGAGAGGTTGAGAGCATGTGTAAGGATGTTTGTTTATCTACTAACAATCTTAACCCATCTTTGCCTATTGTTAGTTCTAGCTCTTTGTAGGTATGTCGAGATTTGTTTTCAAAGAAGCTACCCAATGGACCCTTATCTTCAACTAGCATTGAAAAGAGTTGTGATTGCTTAGATTTGTTCCCTAAGGTCCACTTAATGGCAAAGATTTGAGGACGAATCTTTTCAAAGAGGGAGGGAATGATACAATATCAGTAGGCATGCCCATTGGAGTACTATAAGTTTGAGAAGCCCTCATCCATCAAGAAACCCAAATCATTCAAAAGCCTATGATTCAGGTCCAAATGAGTCATGAAAGGACGACCTATGCTTAAAAGGCCTAAATTGTGCTAGTATATGTCTAAAAATTTCAAAGAGCTCAAGATAATATTTATGTTAGACGTTGGCCTAAGTTTAGAGCTCAAGATCTATATTTAATCAATTCAAAACATGCTAAATTAGACTTTGGACATGAGATCTCCTTAAAGATGCAAAAGTGGAAGTCTAAGTGGAAGCCCAATGTCTAAGAGGGGCCATGGAGCAACTAGAGTCAATTGTTTGATTCATGAGCTTCATGACTTAGAGCCCATTTATTTGAGTCAAGAGAGGGCCCAAGAAAATATAAAAGGTGTGACCATGCTAATCATTCTATAAGAGGAGCCCAATTGGAGTCCAATTGCAAGAGATTAAGAATTATGTGTCAACCATGTGATTTTTAATGAAGCATGAGCATCTCATGTGACTACTTAAAGAAGCTGATAAGTTTTGATTAGGATTCTTTATGATTTTCATTTTTTTATTTTATTATTTTTTGAACTTGGTCAAAGAGCTTATCTTGGAGATTAAGTTAAAATTAGTATCCTAATTTTGTTCCTTGATTTTAGGCACCATTTAAAATATTTCTAATTAGATTTTAGTGTTTTACTTTTATTAGGATTTTAGTCTTTTAGAAACTTTGCCTATAAAAGGCTTTCTATTGTACTATATTTTAGAAGATCATGAATGAATAAATTTGAGTATTATTCAATACTTTGTGAGGCTTTTGCTTCTTTGTATTCTCTGAGAGTTCATGTGACTTATCAAAGGATTGGTCTTCCTTTGTGGTGTCTTGAGGCTAGGGTTCTAAGAGACAAGTTCTCTTATGGTCTTTCCATTGACCAACATTCTTGTTTTCTAGCCGGTCCTGGGCAAAGTTTCAAATTGTTGAAGGTTCTCTAGGGCATTTTCCTATTGGGTCTTGCATAAAAAACCATTCTTGTCTTCCAATCCTCCTTCTTCTTCCTCTAAGGTTAGATGTTTTAAAATGCAATGGTTTTGGTCATATTGCTTTTCAATGTTAGACGAACTGTGATTATTCTTGAAAATAATGATGTGACTAGTACTAGTAGTGAGTCTAAGGAGGATGAGATACCACCTGATACAATACCAGTAGACGTACCCATTAGAGCACAACAAGTTCGAGAAACCCTCATCCATCAAAAACTTCAAAGAGTTCAAGTGGCCCAAATCATGCATCATGTCCAAAATTTTCAAAGAGTTCAAGATAATATCTATGTTGGACGTCAGCCCAAGTTTAGAGTCCAAGATCTATATTTGATCAATTCAAAATATGCTGAATTGGACTTTAGACATGAGATCTCTTTAAAGATGCAAAAGTGGAAGTCCAAGTGGAAGCCCAATGTCCTAAGAAGGTCCATAGAGATGTTGAAGGCCCAATGTAGTTATATTCATACAAGAGGAGTGTCAAGGCCCAATTAGAGTCCAATTGCAAGAGATTAAAAATCATGTGTCAATCATGTGATTTTTAATGAAGCATGAGCATTCCATGTGGACTATTTAAAAGAGCTAATTAGTTTTGACTAGGAGTCTTTTTGAATTTTGTTTTTTATTATTATATTATTTTTTGGACTTGGTCAAGGAGCTTATTTAGGAGATTAAGTTAAAATTAATATCCTAATCTAGTTCCTTAATTTTAGGCATTATTTAAAATATTTCTAATTAGATTTTAGAGTTTTAGTTTTATAAGGATTTTAAGTCTTTTAGAAATTTTGCCTATAAAAGGACCCCTATTGTACTCTATTTTACAAGGATCATGAATGAATAAATTTGAGTATTATTTAATACTTTGTGAGGCTTTTGCTTCTTTCTGTTCTCTGAGAGTTCACGTGACTTATCAAAGGATTAGTCTTCCTTTGTGGTGTCTTGAGGCTAGGGTTCTAGGAGACAAGTTCTCTTATGGTCTTTCCTTTGACTAACATTCTTGTTTTCTAGCCGGTCCCGGGCAAAGTTTCGAATTGTTGAAGGTTCTCTAGGGCATGTTTCTAGTGGGTCTCGCATCATTTGGTATCAGAGCTTTGGTTCGCTAGTACAAGGTATATTTTTGTGTTTTTCCTATCGTTGTTCTTCATACCTTCTCTCCTTCCATTTGTGTTACCTTTTCATCTTCACCTTTGCCTTCCATCTTCTTCTTTCTTCCATTGTTGTGTACCTCCATCCTTATTCAAAAAAAAAAAATTCGAAAAAAAAAATTCAAAAAAAAATCGAAAAAGAAAAATTCAAAAAAGAATTTAAAAAAAAAGTGAAAAAAAAACAAAGGAAATTGCAAGTTGTGCAAATTTAAAATCTTGGAGTTAATTTCCTAATTGGAGTTAGTTTCCTAATTGGAATCAATTTCCTAATTGGAGTCAATTTTCTAATTGGAGTTAGTTTCTTAATTTTCAGATTTTCTTAAAGTTGGTTTCCTAATTTCCCAAGTAGTTCCTATTTTTAAAGTTTCTTATTTTCAGATTTTTCCTTTTCTTCTCCTTCCTTCCAAGCCATCCAAACCTCCCCTTTCTCCTTGTTTTTTCTTTCCTCCTTCCCTTTTTGTTACACACCTCTTTTTCTTCTTTATTTGATACTTTGAGAATTTGCATTTTAGGATTCTAGTTTTTTTTTATTGCCACTAGTCTGATCTTTTCTTTTGATTTGCTTGTGACTTACTTAGAACACTTGTAAGAAGCAAATTGTTGAGTGGTAAAAGGCAAGAGTGCAATTAACATTAAAGAAAAAGCCAAAAAGAGAGTTAAACACGAGTGAACTTATCATCTTTTGAGTGTAAACACGTGATACTTTGAGAATTTGCATTTTAGGATTCTAGTTTTTTTTATTGCCACTAGTCTGATCTTTTTTTTTGATTTGCTTGTGACTTACTTAGAACACTTGTAAGAAGCAAATTGTTGAGTGATAAAAGGCAAGAGTTCAATTAACATTAAAGAAAAAGCCAAAAAGAGAGTTAAACACGAGTGAACTTATCATCTTTTGAGTGTAAACACGTAAGAAGAGTGTATGAGGTCCTATTTCTTCGTTGACTAACTTTTCAGGTGACAAGATGTCTAGTGAGTACAAATTCCTTGAAGAGGCTAACAAAGAACGATTCAAGCAATCTTGTGCATGGTTAGATGCATTCCAATCCAATTCTAACCCTACAAGACAAGATAAGGAAAAGTCATCTCCTAATTTCCATACTAGATGCCTTATCAAAGAGAAAGTGTGCAGCATGGCTATTGATAATGGTTGCTATGTAAATGTTGATAGTACCTTACTAGTTGAGAAATTAAACTTGCCTACTATAAAGCATCCTAGGCCCTATACCTTATTGAAGGGTAGTGCTGAATTTAGGGTTAATAAGCAAGTTTTGATTTCTTTCTCAATTGGTAAATATCATGATAAAGTGTTATGTGATGTAGCTCCTATGTTAGATGAACATATTATGCTTGGTAAACCATGGAAACATGTGAGAAAAGCTAAATATGTCAAGCATAAGCACAAACATTGCTATTGCTATTCATTTGTATTCAATGAAAAAAATCATGTATTGATACCTCTTGATCCTATGGATGTTTATGAGGATCAAGTGAGAATAGCACAAGCATACAAAATGAAAGAAAAAGAGAGAGAACATGAGTTAGAGAAAGAAAAAGAAAAAGAGAGAGAACATGAGTTAGAGAGAGAAAAAGACGAGATTGAAAAAGAAAAGAGTGTGAGTGAAAAAAAAGAGCTAGAGAGTTATGAAAAAAGTGAGAAAAACATGAGTATGAGCTTGTTTGATGAAAAAAGAGAGGTTGAGAATGTGTGTAAGGATCTTTCTTTATCTACTAACAATCTTAACCCATCTTTGCCTATTGTTGATTCTAGCTCCTTACAAGTATGTGGGGATTTGTTTTCAACGAAGTCACCTAATGAACCATCATCTTCAACTAGCATTGAAAAAAAGTTGTAATTGCCTAGATTTGCTTCCTAAAAATCTACCTAATGGCGAAGATTCGAGGACGAATCTTTTCAAAGAGGGAGGGAATGATACAATACCAGTAGACATACCCATTGGAGCACAACAAGTTCAAGACACCCTCATCCATCAAAAACTTCAAAGAGTTCAAGTGGCCCAAATCATGCATTATGTCCAAAATTTTCAAAGAGTTCAAGATAATATCTATGCTGGACGTCGGCCCAAGTTTAGAGCCCAAGATCCATATTTGATCAATTCAAAATATGCTGAATTGGACTTTAGATATGAGATCTCTTTAAAGATGCAAAAGTGGAAGTTCTAGTGGAAGCCCAATGTCCTAAGAAGGTCCATGGAGATGTTGAAGGCCCAATGTAGTTATACTCATACAAGAGGAGTGTCAAGGCCCAATTGGAGTCTAATTGCAAGAGATTAAAAATCATGTGTCAATCATGTGATTTTTAATGAATCATGAGCATTCCATGTGGACTATTTAAAAGAGCTAATTGGTTTTGACTAGGAGTCTTTTTGAATTTCGTTTTTTATTATTATATTATTTTTTGGACTTGGTCAAGGAGCTTATCTAGGAGATTAAGTTAAAATTAATATCCTAATCTTGTTCCTTGATTTTAGGCATTATTTAAAATATTTTTAATTAGATTTTAGAGTTTTAGTTTTATTAGGATTTTAAGTCTTTTAGAAATTTTGCCTATAAAAGGCCCCCTATTGTACTCTATTTTAGGAGGATCATGAATGAATAAATTTGAGTATTATTCAATATTTTGTGAGGCTTTTGCTTCTTTGTGTTCTCTGATAGTTCACGTGACTTATCGAAGGATTGGTCTTCCTTTGTGGCGTCTTGAGGCTAGGGTTCTAAGAGTTAAGTTCTCTTAGAGTCTTTCGTTTGACCAACATTCTTATTTTTTAGCCGATCCTGGGCAAAGGTTTGAATTGTTGAAGGTTCTCTAGGGCATGTTTCTAGTGGGTCTCGCATCATTTGAATGATGCAATAGCACTAAGTGACCTTGCTGAGCATGGAAGCGGACCTGATGAAGGTGGTGCTAAGTTTCAAGCCCAAGGACATGATTTGCAAATTAAAACCCAAGAGTTCAGATCAAATGTACCTAAAGATCCGTTGCAAGGCAAAGGAGGCCCAATAACAAGAGCTAGGGCCAAAGCAATGAAAGAAGCCTTCAATTGTTTGATTCATAAGCTTCATAACTTAGAGCCCATTTATTTGAGTCAAGAGAGGGCCTAAAAAGATGTAAAAGGTGTGATCATGCTAACCATTCTACAAGAGGAGTGCCAAGGCCCAATTGGAGTCCAATATCAAGAAATAAAAATCATGTGTCAACTATGTGATTTTTTAATGAAGCATGAGCATTCCATGTGGACTATTTAAAAGAGCTAATTAGTTTTTACTAGGAGTCTTTTTGAATTTCATTTTTTATTATTATATTATTTTTTGGACTTGGTCAAGGAGCTTATCTAGGAGATTAAGTTAAAATTAATATCTTAATCTTATTCTTTGATTTTAGGCATTATTTAAAATATTTCTAATTAGATTTTAAAGTTTTAGTTTTATTAGGATTTTAAATCTTTTAGAAATTTTGCCTATAAAAAGCCCCCTATTGTACTCTATTTTGGAAGATCATGAATGAATAAATTTGAGTATTATTCAATACTTTGTGAGGCTTTTGCTTCTATATATTCTCTAAGAGTACACGTGACTTATCAAAGAATTGGTCTTCCTTTGTGGCGTCTTGAGGCTAGGGTTATAAGAGACAAGTTCTCTTAGGGTTTTTCCTTTGACCAACAATCTTGTTTCTAGCCGGTCCCGGGCATAGTTTCAAATTGTTGAAGGTTCTCTAGGGCATGTTCCTAGTGGGTCTTGCATCATTTGGTATCAGAGCTTTGGTTCGCTAGTACAAGGTATATTTTGTGTTTTTCCTACCATTGTTCTTCATACCTTCTCTCCTTCCATTTGTGTTATCTTCTCATCTTCATCTTTGTCTTCTATCTTCTTCCTTCTTCCATTGTTGTATGCCTCTATACTCATTCAAAAAAAAAAAAGGAGAGTGTGATACTCTAAAAAAAAAATTCAAAAAAGTAAAAAAAAAAGAGAAAAAAAAGAGAAATTCGAAAAAAAAGTGAAAAAAAAGAGAAATTAAAAAAAAAGGTGAAAAAAAAAGAGAAAGAAAGAGTGAAAAAAAAAGTTGCAAGTTATGGAGTTAGTTTCCTAATTGGAGATAATTTCTTAATTAGAGTTAGTTTCCTAGTTGGAATTAATTTCCTAATTAGACTCAATTTCCTAATTAGACTTAGTTTCCTAATTTTCAGATTTTCTTAAAGTTGGTTTCCTAATTTCACAAGTAGTTTCCTATTTTTAAAGTTTCTTATTTTCAGATTTTTCCTTTTCTTCTCCTTCCTTCCAAGCCATCCAAACCTTACCTTCCGCCTTGTTCTCCTTTCCTCTTTATCTTTTTGTTAAACACCTCTTTTTCTTCTTTGTTTGATTCTTTGGGAATTTGCATTTTAGGATTCTAGTTCTTTTTGATTGCCACTAGTATGATCTTTTCTTTTGATTTGCTTGTGACTTGCTTAGAACACTTGTAAGAAGCAAATTGTTGAGTGGTAAAAGGCAAGAGTGCAATTAACATTAAAGAAAAAGCCAAAAAGAGTTAAACACGAGCAAACTTATCATCTTTTGAGTGTAAACACGTGAGCTAGTGAGTTGCGAGGTCCTATATCTTTCTTTGCTTGTTTTTTTTGTACAAACTAATATTTCAGGATGTCTGGAGAATCTGAGCATAGTGACTTTGACATGAAAGTCTAGGTTAAGGCTGTTCAAAGTACTCTTGAGAAACTAAGTGCCAGATTAGATGATGTGGAGTCTTCTCCCAATAAGAGGACCCATAGAAGGCGAGCTCAAGTGGAGCTTAATGATGATGCTGAGTCTGACTTTGAGGAGTCCTATACTCAGAGAGGTAGAAAATCATCATCTAATAAGGATGGTGGTATCGGAAATATCAAGATGAAGATTCCATCATTCCCTGGGAAAAATGACCCGGACCAGTACTTAGATTGGGAAAGAAAAGTGGAGCATGTATTCGAGTGCCACTTTTACACTGAGGCGAAGAAAGTAAAACTTGCTGCAGTAGAGTTTACTGACTATGCTAGCATCTGGTGGGATCAACTCTTACCCGAAGACGTACCGATGAAGGTCCAATTCATGATTGGCAAGAGATGAAAATTATCATGTGCAAACGGTTTATCCCTAGTTACTATTATAGGGAATTGCATAAGAGGCTCTAAAAGCTGAAGCAAGGTTCTATGAGTGTGGAAGATTACTATCAAGAAATGGAGATTGCCATGATTAAGGAAAATGTGGAGGAAGACCGTGAAGCAACCATGGCCCTATTCATTGAGGGCTTAAATCTTGATATAGCTGCCCAAGTTAATTTATACAATTACCTAGATATGGAGGAGCTCTTGCATAGAGCTATCAAGGTGGAAAAGCAACTAAGGGCTCGACAAAAGCTGAAAGTGACATCTAACTCGAGTTCTTGGAGGGATTCCAAAGTCCCCTTCAAACCAAAGACTAATTTCAAGTCTAAGGAGGAAAGTAAGGTAAAATCCTTTCAGGTTAAGGGTAAAACTGAGTCAAAACCTTTCTCATCTTCTAATCCTACTGCTTCCTCCTCTAAGCTTAGATGCTTTAAATGTAATGGTTTTGGTCATATTGCTTCACAATGTTTGAACAAACGAACTATGATTATTCTTGAGGATGGTGATGTGACTAGTGCTAGTAGTGAGTCTGAGGAGGATGAGATACCACCCTTGACTGATGACTCAAATTTAGAGTTAACTGAAGCTATAAATGGTGAAGCCCTTGTGGCTAGGCGTGCTCTCAACATTCAACCTAAAGAAGATCTCGAGGTAGAGTAGCGTGAGCATATTTTCCATACTCGATGTTTCATCCACAAGAAGGTATGTAGGTTGATTATTGATGGTGGTAGCTGCACAAATGTAGCTAGTACTTTACTTGTGGAAAAGCTGAACTTGCCTACTTTGAGTCACCCTACCCCTTATAAATTACAATGGCTTAACGATAGTGGGGAGGTAAAGGAAACAAAACAGGTGCTCATCTCTTTTTCTATTGGTAATTATCATGATGAGATTCTTTGTGATGTAGCACCCATGTATGCTGGTCACTTGTTACTTGGTAGGCCATGGCAGTTTGACCGAAAGGTAAAACATGATGGATATAAAAATTATTATTCTTTTGTTTTTAATGGTAAGACCATTGTGTTGACCCTTCTTCGTCCTGTTCAAGCATATGAGGATCAGTTAAAAATTGAAAGAGAGTGTAAGAAGAGAGAGTAAGAAAAGAAAGGTAAAGTGAGTGTGAGTGTTGAGAATGAGAAGAAGCAGGAGAAAGGAGAGCTGAGTAGAAAGGAAAAGAAAATTAAAGAAAAACATGAGGAAAAGAAAGTGAGTTTATTTTCGGGGAAAAAGTGAGATCAAGAGAGCTCTTATTTGTGAAAATGCCTTCTTATTATTTTATAAAGATGTTTATCTTACTATCGATGATCTTGATCACTCTTTGCCTGCTAGTGTTACATCTTTATTATAGGAATTTTGTGACTTGTTCCCAGAGGAAATACCTGATGGATTGCCCCCGCTAAGAGGCATTGAGCATCGGATAGACTTTATCCCAGGGGCATCTATTCCCAATAGACCTGCTTATCGAGCAAATCCAGACGAGACTAAGGAAATACAACATCAAGTGGAAGAGCTCATGAAGAAAGGCTTTGTTCGTGAAAGTCTGAGTCCGTGTGCTGTCCCGGTGATTCTTGTACCCAAAAAGGATGGCAAGTGGCGAATGTGTGTAGATTGTCATGCCATCAACAAAATAACGATAAAATATCGCTATCCTATCCCTAGGTTAGATGATATGCTTGATGAGTTGCATGGTGCATGTGTTTTCTCTAAAGTTGATCTTAGAAGTGGTTACCATCAAATTAGAATGAAAGAAGGTGATGAATGGAAAACAGCTTTTAAGACTAAGTTTGGATTATATGAATGGTTAGTTATGCCATTTGGCTTGACTAATGCACCTAGCACTTTCATGAGTCTAATGAACCATGTTTTTAGACCTTTCATTGGAAGATTTGATGTGGTTTACTTTGATGATATTTTGATCTACTCTAAGAGTCTAGAAGAACATGTGAATCATTTGCATGATGTGTTTGTTGTGCTTAAAGAGAATAAACTTTTTGCCAATTTAGAGAAGTGCTCTTTTTGTTTGGATTCTGTGGTTTTTCTTGGATTTGTTGTAGGAGCTCGTGGCATACAAGTGGACGAGGAAAAGGTCAAAGCAATCCAAGAGTGGCCAACTCCAAAGAATGCGAGTGAAGTAAGAAGTTTCCATCGATTGGCAAGCTTCTATAGGCGATTCGTGAAGGACTTCTTTACTCTTACTGCCCCTTTAAATGATTTGGTAAGAAAGAATGTGATATTCAAGTGGGGTGAAGCACAAGAGCGTGCTTTTAACATACTAAAGGAAAAACTAACTAATGCCCCTGTACTTGTGTTGCTTGATTTTACTAAAGTTTTTGAAATTGAGTGTGACACTTCTGGTATAGGCATAGGTGGTGTGTTGATGCAGGATTCTAAACCTATTGCATATTTCAATGAGAAATTGAGTGGTCTTGCTTTAAATTATTCCACATATGATAAAGAGTTGTATGCCTTGAAATGAACTTTAGAAACTTGGCAACATTATTTGTGGCCTAAAGAATTTATTATCCATTCCGATCATCAAAGTCTTAAGTTTCTTAAGTCTCAGGGTAAATTGAACAAAAGGCATGCAAGTTGACTTGAATTTATTGAAACCTTTCCTTATGTGATTAAGCATAAGCAGGGAAAGGAAAATGTTGTAGCTGATGCATTGTCTAGGCGTTACACTTTGATTACTTCCATGCATGCTAGATTGATAGGTTGTGAGATGTTAAAAGGCATGTATGAATTTGATTTTGATTTCACTGATATTTGAAAATCTTATGAATTGCATGGTGCTAATGAATATTATAGGTTTGATGGATTCCTTTTCAAAAAGAACAAGTTATGCATTCCTATGTGTTCCATTCGTTAGCTTCTTGTTAAGGAAACTCATGGTGGGGGATTGATGGGCCATTTTGGCGTAGAAAAGACTTTGGCTCTTTTGAATGAGCTTTTTTATTGGCTTGGCATGAGAAAAGATGTGGTTGCTGTTTGTTCTAGATGTATTACTTGTAAGCATGCTAAGTCTAGAATTCAATCATATGGCTTGTATTCTCCTTTACTAGTTCCCTCTCACCCATGGACTGATATTTCTATGGACTTTATTTTGGGTTTGCCTAAATCTCCCACTGGGAAAGATAGTGTCTTTGTTGTTGTGGATAGGTTTAGTAAAATGGCTCATTTTATTGCTTGTTCCAAAACTAATGATGCTATGTATGTGGTAGAATTATTTTTCAAGAAGATTGTTAGGTTGCATGGTGTGCCAAAAACTATTGTTAATGATAGAGATATGAAATTCTTGAGTTATTTCTGGAAAACATTGTGGAATAAACTTGGCACTAAGCTTTTATTTTCTACTATAGCGCATCCATAAACTGACGGGCAGACCGAGGTTGTTAATAGAACCCTCTCTACTTTATTAAGAGCTATCATTCAAAAGAATCTTAAGAATTGGGAGAAGTGTTTGCCCCATGTCGAATTTGCTTATAATCGTGCTGTTCATTCTGCGACAAAATTCTCTCCTTTTGAAATTGTTTATGGCTTTAATCCTCTAACCCTGTTAGATTTGCTTCCTTTACCTTCACATGAGTTTACTAACCTTGATGGTGCTAGGAAGGCAAAGTTTGTACAGGATTTGCATGAGAGGGTGAAAGCCAATATTGAAAGAAGGAATGAGCAAATTGCCAACCAAGTTAACAAGGGTAGAAGGCGTGTGGTATTTGAACCCGGCGATTGGGTGTGGGTTCACTTGCAAAAAGAACGTTTCCTGGAGCAAAGGAAGTCAAAGCTCCAACCTAGAGGAGATAGTCCCTTTCAAATTCTTGAAAGGATTAATGATAATGCTTATAAAATTGACTTGCCTAGTTCTTATGGAAATATTAGTGCTACTTTTAATGTATCTGATCTCTCTTCCTTTGATGTTACAGATTCGAGGACGAATCCTTTTCAAGAGGGGGGGAATGATGTAATAGCACTAAGAGACCTTGCTAAGCATGGAAGCGGACCTGATGAAGGTGGTGCTTAGTTTCAAGCCCAATGCGAGACCCACTAGGAACATGCCCTAGAGAACCTTCAACAATTCGAAACTTTGCCCGGGACAGGCTAGAAACAAGAATGTTGGTCAAAGGAAAGACCCTAAGAGAACTTGTCTCTTAGAACCCTAGCCTCAAGATGTCACAAAGGAAGACCAATCCTTTAATAAGTCACGTGAACTCTCAGAGAACACAAAGAAGCAAAAGCCTCACAAAGTATTGAATAATACTCAAATTTATTCATTCATGATCTTCTAAAATAGAGTACAATAGGGGGCCTTTTATAGGCAAAATTTCTAAAAGACTTAAAATCCTAATAAAACTAAAACTCTAAAATCTAATTAGAAATATTTTAAATAATGCCTAAAATCAAGGAACAAGATTAGGATATTAATTTTAACTTAATCTCCTAGATAAGCTCCTTGACCAAGTCCAAAAAATAATATCATAATAAAAAATGAAATTTAAAAAGACTCCTAGTCAAAACTAATTAGCTCTTTTAAATAGTCCACATGGAATGCTCATGTTTCATTAAAAATCACATGATTGACACATGATTTTTAATCTCTTGCAATTGGACTCCAATTGGGCCTTGACACTCCTCTTGTATGAGTATAACTACATTGGGCCTTCAACATCTCCATGGACCTTCTTAGGACATTGGGCTTCTACTTGGACTTCCACTTTTGCATCTTTAAAGAGATCTCATATCTAAAGTCCAATTCATCATATTTTGAATTGATCAAATATGGATCTTGGGCTCTAAACTTGGGCCGACGTCCAACATAGATATTATCTTGAACTCTGAAAGTTTTGGACATAATGCATGATTTGGGCCACTTGAACTCTTTGAAGTTTTTGATGGATGAGGGTTTCTCGAACTTGTTGTGCTCCAATGGGTATGTCTACTGGTATTGTATCATTCCCTCCCTCTTTGAAAGGATTCGTCCTCGAATCTTCGCCATTAGGTAGATTTTTAGGAAGCAAATCTAGGCAATTACAACTTTTTTCAATGCTAGTTGAAGATGATGGTTCATTAGATGACTTCGTTGAAAACAAATCCCCACATACTTGTAAGGAGCTAGAATCAACAATAGACAAAGATGGGTTAAGATTGTTAGTAGATAAAGAAAGATCCTTACACACATTCTCAACCTCTCTTTTTTCATCAAACAAGCTCATACTCATGTTTTTCTCACTTTTTTCATAACTCTCTAGCTCTTTTTTTTCACTCACACTCTTTTCTTTTTCAATCTCGTCTTTTTCTCTCTCTAACTCATGTTCTCGCTCTTTTTCTTTTTCTTTCTCTAACTCATGTTCTCTCTCTTTTTCTTTCATTTTGTATGCTTGTGCTATTCTCACTTGATCCTCATAAACATCCATAGGATCAAGAGGTATCAATACATGATTTTTTTCATTGAATACAAATGAATAGCAATAGCAATGTTTGTGCTTATGCTTGACATATTTAGCTTTTCTCACATGTTTCCATGGTTTACCAAGCATAATATGTCCATCTGACATAGGAGCTACATCACATAACACTTTATCATGATAAAATACCAATTGAGAAAGAAATCAAAACTTGCTTATTAACCCTAAATTCAGCACTACCCTTCAACAAGGTATAGGGCCTAGGATGCTTTATAGTAGGCAAGTTTAATTTCTCAACTAGTAAGGTACTAGCAACATTTACATAGCAACTATTATCAATAGCCATGCTGCACACTTTCTTTTTGATAAGGCATCTAATATGGAAATTAGGAGATGACTTTTCCTTATCTTGTCTTGTAGAGTTGGAATTGGATTGGAATGCATCTAACCATGCACAAGATTGCTTGAATCACTCTTTGTTAGCCTCTTCAAGGAATTTGTACTCACTAGACATCTTGTCACCTGAAAAGTTAGTCAACGAAGAAATAGGACCTCACACACTCTTCTTACGTGTTTACACTTAAAAGATTATAAGTTCACTCGTGTTTAACTCTCTTTTTGGCTTTTTCTTTAATGTTAATTGCACTCTTGCCTTTTACCACTCAACAATTTGCTTCTTACAAGTGTTCTAAGTAAGTCACAAGGAAATCAAAAGAAAAGATCAGACTAGTGGCAATAAAAAAAACTAGAATCCTAAAATGCAAATTCTCAAAGTATCAAACAAAGAAGAAAAAGAGGTGTGTAACAAAAAGGGAAGGAGGAAAGAAAAAAAAAAGGAGAAAGGGGAGGTTTGGATGGCTTGGAAGGAAGGAGAAGAAAAGGAAAAATCTGAAAATAAGAAACTTTAAAAATAGGAACTACTTGGGAAATTAGGAAACCAACTTTAAGAAAATCTGAAAATTAGGAAACTAACTCCAATTAGAAAATTAACTCTAATTAGGAAATTGACTCCAATTAGGAAACTAACTCCAATTAGGAAATTAACTCCAAGCTTTTAAATTTGCACAACTTGCAATTTCCTTTGTTTTTTTTCACTTTTTTTTTTAAAATTCTTTTTTGAATTTTTCTTTTTCGATTTTTTTTTGAATTTTTTTTTTGAATAAGGATGGAGGTACACAATAATGGAAGAAAGAAGAAGATGGAAGGCAAAGGTGAAGATGAAAAGGTAACACAAATGGAAGGAGAGAAGGTATGAAGAACAACGGTAGGAAAAACACAAAAATATACCTTGTACTAGCGAACCAAAGCTTTGATACCAAATGATGCGAGACCCACTAGAAACATGCCCTAGAGAACCTTCAACAATTCGAAACTTTGCTCGGGACCGGCTAAAAAACAAGAATGTTGGTCAAAGGAAAGACCCTAAGAGAACTTGTCTCCTAGAACCCTAGCCTCAAGACGCCACAAAGGAAGACCAATCCTTTAATAAGTCACATGAACTCTCAGAGAATACAAAGAAGCAAAAGCCTCACAAAGTATTGAATAATACTCAAATTCATTTATTCATGATCTTCTCAAATAGAGTACAATAGGGGGCCTTTTATAGGCAAAATTTCTAAAAGACTTAAAATCCTAATAAAACTAAAACTCTAAAATCTAATTAGAAATATTTTAAATAATGCCTAAAATCAAGGAACAAGATTAGGATATTAATTTTAACTTAATCTCCTAGATAAGCTCCTTGACCAAGTCTAAAAAATAATATAATAATAAAAAATGAAATTCAAAAAGACTGCTAGTCAAAACTAATTAGCTCTTTTAAATAGTCCACATGGAATGCTCATGCTTCATTAAAAATCACATGATTGACACATGATTTTTAATCTCTTGCAATTGGACTCCAATTGGGCCTTGACACTCCTCTTGTATGAGTATAACTACATTGGGCCTTCAACATCTCCATGGACCTTCTTAAGACATTGGGCTTCCACTTGGACTTCCACTTTTGCATCTTTAAAGAGATCTCATGTCTAAAGTCCAATTTAGCATATTTTGAATTAATCAAATATGGATCTTAGGCTCTAAACTTGGGCCGACGTCCAACATAGATATTATCTTGAACTCTTTGAAAATTTTGGACATAATGCATGATTTGGGCCACTTGAACTCTTTGAAGTTTTTGATGGATGAGGGTTTCTCGAACTTGTTGTGCTCTAATGGGTATGTCTACTGGTATTGTATCACCATCCCTGACAGATGACTGATGGAGGTAAGCTAGGAGACTTATAAGAGCTTGAACAAAATCAAGAACTTAGAAACAAAAGGGCTGGACGTGACTCTAAAAGATGGACAACAAAAGACCCATTGCAAGGTATGGGAGGCCCAATGACAAGATCAAGAGCCAAAGCTATGAAGGAGGCCTTGAATGGAGTGATTTAAAAGGTAATGGACTTGGAGCCTATATTCTTAGCTAAATGTGAAGCCCAAAAGGAACAAAATGACATGAAAATTATTTCATATCTATAAGGTGCTAGCCCAAGCCCAAAAGGAGCCGAATTGAAGGAACTCAGCCATTTTCCACCAAATTCTCTTAGTTTTATTTTGTTTTAATTTGATTGTTTCTGTTTCAGATTTTTAGCTTTATTAGGTGCCATTCTTGGTGAATTTGTCTAGACTTAAATTTCTTTTATTTTTTCGCCGTGTAAGAGGCACCACCTAAGAGTTATTATATGTTTAGGGTTTTATTTTTCAAATGCCTATATAAGGCCCACTTGTACTCCAAGAATTGGTGGATAATGAATCTTTTTCAGAATTATTTTTGACTTGTGAGGTTTCTCTTGTGGCCTTTGTCTATTGGGAAAAATCTTTGACTTATCAAAGGTATGGTTTCCTTTGTGGCGTCTCAAATTAGGATTCTAAGAGACGGATTCTCTTAGGATTTAATTTCATTGACTAACATCTCTTCTTCTTCTTCTTCATTCCTTTTCTTGTTCTTCGTTACTTGTTGTCCAGATCTATGTATTTGCTTGTTCATGTGTTGTAGCCAAATTTTGATAACTGATCTGTGTCATTTGGGGTTCATAGAATAGGTTTCTATGGGGTCTCACATCATCTGGTATCAGAGCGTTGGTTGAAGTTGGTTTCACCAACTTTTTCCTTGTTCTTTTCCCTTATTTCATCTGATTCATGTCTGTTCATCATCATTTTTTGTACGGCTATTTCTTGTGTTTTCCTTTGTGTTTTTGACATGTAATAGGTCTTTCTTGTGTCTCAAGACCTCTTCTTTTTGTTCGTTTTGGAATCACATCAATCAGATTTTTCTAGAGCAAGTTATAGCTATTTCTTTTGTACATGTCATTCTGACCCTTCAGAAATATTGTGTTCTGTTTGCAAATTTCAGCACCTTTGAGATTCGAAAAAAAAAAGAGATATTACAGTGAAAAAAAAGGGAAAAGAAAAGAAAAGAAGGAAAAGTTGCAAAAAAAAAAGTCAGAATCTGTGAAAAAGAAAGTTGTGTTGGAAATTGTAAATGTTGAATTGTTGACTTGAATTGCAATTGCTGAAGATCCTCTATTCTTGGAATTACCATTTCTGATTCCTTGAGTTGATCTGGTCATTAAATGTCATATTGTGCATAATTCATAAAAGGAAATTTGCATTCATTCACCTTGTTCTAAATTTCAAATTTCTGATTGCTTCATTACTGATTTCAGATTTCAATTTCCTTTTCATCCTTTTCTCTTGATAATTAATCATTTAACCATTTGTTCTCCCATAATCTACCACACACCATTTGTTCCATAAATTATTGTCTTCATTTCCTTTCCTAGTTACTTGCTGTATTTTCTATTGGCTGCACCTATGATTTTTTTTTAAAATGTTGTACTTTTGTTGTCTCTTTGAGAACTTTGCATCTTGGACTCTAATTTGAGATTGCCACTTCATTTGCTGCTTCTTTTGATTTGTTGGATTTAATCCAATACTTATGCAAAATCAAGGGCTGGTCCAATTTTCATGACGTAGGTTGATGGATAGATGATGGTTCGAAACCCGACAAAAGAAAATAGCTAACCAACGTTATAAGAATGTTGACCTGCTACTTAGACAACTCGCCTAACCACGAACACAGTAAACCAACCCACACAACGACGCACTTGGATTGAAGCACGAATTAGGGGCTTTTGCGAACTTAAATCACCAACCTCAAGATAGGTCGACAAGACAAAGGTTTCACAAGAGCAAAGAAAAAATAATATTCTCACAATTAGAGAAATACTTAGAATAATTCTATTACTTCCAATCTGATTCAAATGAAGGCAGAATATATATATTTATAGTGTAGCTCAAACCTATCTACTAGAGGAAAAGTAGGACACTAATTACATAATCCTAACTGAAAGATCTAAAAATTAAGGATACAAAATCAAATCTTTTTAAAAACAGAAAAGGAAAGATAATTAGCCTAATTAATTCTAATTTTCGTCCAAATACAAAAAGCTTCTAGAAGTCAGCATATTAAGCCCATAATATCATTATTTAGGCCCAAATAAGTTAATCCATGTATGACCCTTGATTCAAACTCTCTAATTTACAACATTATAACCAAATTAGCTCTAATAATTCCATCTTTAGCCAAAATAACGTTGAGGACGTTTTGATTAATATTTGAATCAGATTCAAAAATCTGCTTGGTCCAAATATCTTAAATAAGTCCACTTAATACTTCTTTAAGTTGTTTAGCTTTCGCCCTTATAATAGGTCCAATTGGAAGATGCAAAGGATCATTTGAAGATTTTGAATTAGCATCTTCATGAACCTGGTTCATATCATCCTTCCCCTCTTGAAAAGGAGTCATCTTCGACTTTTCAAAATCTGCACCAAAACAAGGAAAAAGGTCAGAAACATTGAAAGTAGCACTTACACCATACTTACCTGGTAAATCAATCTTATAAGCATTATCATTAATTTTCTCTAATACTCAGAAAGGTCCATCTCCTCGAGGGATAAGCTTGGACTTTCTTTTGTCAGGAAATCTCTCTTTTCTAAGGTGCAACCAAACTAAATCCCCTGGTTCAAATACTATCTTCTTTCATCCCTTCTTAGCACGATTTACATATTGTTGAGCCTCTCAATGTTTTGCTTAGCCCTTTCATGGATTTCCCTAATGAACTCAGCATACTTCTTCCCATCCATATTGATTCTTTCCTGTAAAGGTAAGGGAGTTAAGTCAATGGGTGTAAGAGGATTAAAACTATAAACAATCTCAAAGGGCAAATATTTAGTAGTAAAATGAATGGCCTTGTTGTAAGCAAATTCGACCTGTGGTAGACACTCTTCCCAATTCTTTAAATTCTTTTTAATAATTGTTCGTAACAAAGAAGAAAGTGTCCTATTCACAACTTCAGTTTGCCCATCAATTTGTGGGTGGTAGGTAGTAGAAAATAGCAATTTAGTTCCTAGCTTGCTCCACAAAGTTTTCCAAAAATAGCTTAGGAACTTAGCATCTCGATTTGATACTATAGTTCTCGGCATCCCATGAAGCCGTACAACTTCTTGAAAGAACAAATTAGCAATGTTAGAAGCATCATCAACCTTATGACATGCAATGAAGTGTGCTATTTTAGAAAATCTATCTACTACAAAAAAAATAGAGCCTCTCCCCCTTTTAGACCTAGGTAATCCCATAATAAAGTCCATGGAGATATCTTCCCAAGGTACACTAGGAATAGGAAGGGGAGTATACAATCCATGGGGATTTATTTTAGATTTAGCTTTATGACACAAAATACACCTGCCTACAAATTTTTCAACATCCCTCCGCATCCTAGGCCAATAAAAATGTTCATTTAAGACTTCAAATGTTTTAGTAATGCCAAAATGTCCCATTAAACCACTTGAATGCACTTCCTTCACCAATAACATATGCGTAGAACAATTAGGAATGCAAAGCTTATTAACATGAAATAAGAATCCATCATGTAAGTAAAATTTGTCCCAACCAAGTCCAGGGGCAATGGCTAAAAGCTTCACCAAAGTCAATGTCATTAGTATATAATTCTGTGATGAACTCAAAACCAAGAATTTTAGAATCTAACATGGAAAGAAGAACATACCTACGTGAAAGTGCATCTGCAACAATATTCTCCTTACCTTTCTTGTGCTTAATGACATATGGGAAAGATTCAATGAATTCAACCCACTTAGCATGTCTTCGATTCAATTTGTTTTGGCTCTTAATATGTTTTAGAGCCTCATGATCAGAATGTATGACAAATTCCTTAGGCCATAAATAATGATGCCAAGTTTTCAACACTTTAACTAAGCTCCTTATCATATGTAGGAAAGTTAAGAGTAAGACTTAGCTTTTCACTAAAATATGCAATGGGCTTACCTTCTTGCATAAGTACACCTCCTATGCCAATTCCACTTGCATCACATTCTACCTTAAAAATCTTACCAAAGTCTAGAAGTGCAAGTAAAAGTGAATGGATGAGTTTCTCCTTGAGAGTTTGGAAAGATTTTTGATACAATACCAGTAGGCATGCCCATTGGAGCATAACAAGTTCGAGAAACCCTCATCCATGACCTTCAAAGAGCTCAAGTGGCCCAAATTGTGCACTATGTCCAAAAATTTCAAAGAGCTCAAGATAATATCTATGTTGCACATTGGCCCAAGTTTAGAACCCAAAATCCATATTTGATCAATTCAAAACATGCTGAATTGGACTTTGGACATGAGATTTCCTTAAAGATGCAAAAGTGGAAGCCCAATGTCTTAAAAAGGTCCATGGAGCAACTAAAGTCAATATCCAATGATATGAACCAGACTCATGTGGGGAAGGATGCTCGTGTGGAGAATGACTTGGTGATAGATGGCCCAATGACAAGAGAAAGAGTTAAGTGTCTACAAAGAGCAATTGGACTTCAATTTGCTGAATTAGAAACACATAATGTTAGTGCATGCGTTGAAGAAGCAAATGGAGCCTTAATCATGCTTATTCAAGCCCAAGTTGATTCTTAAAGAGCCCATTGAAGCTAGAAGATCATGAATGAATGAATTTGAGTATTATTCAATATTTTGTGAGGCTTTTGCTTCTTTGTGTTCTCTAAGAGTTCACGTGACTTATCAAAGGATTGGTCTTCCTTTGTGGCGTCTTGAGGCTAGGGTTCTAAGAGACAAGTTCTCTTAGGGTCTTTCCTTTGACCAACATTCTTGTTTTCTAGCTGATCTCGGGCAAAGTATCATCTTGTTAGAGGTTCCTAGGACAAGGGTCCTAAAGGGTCTTGCATCACTTTCTCTTGAGCTTCTCCCCATTTGAATGGAGCATTTTTCTTTGTCAACTCATTCAATGGAGCTACTAATGTGCTAAAGTCTTTCACAAACCTTCTATAAAAGCTTGCAAGTTCATGAAAGCTCCTCACATGTCCAATAGTGGTAGAGGTCGGCCAATCTCGAATGGCTTTGATCTTTTCTTCATCCACTTCAATCCCCTCAGTACTCACAACAAAACGAAGAAAAACAACTCTGTTAGTACAAAAATCACACTTCTTTAAATTACCAAACAATTTTTCTTTTCTTAGAACGTTTAGGACTTGTCTTAAGTGATCTACATGCTCATTCAAAGTCCTACTATACACAAGAATATAATCAAAGTAAACTACCACAAACTTGCCTATGAAAGCACGCAAGACATGATTCATTAACCTCATAAATATGCTAGGTGCATTAGTGAGACCAAAAGGTATAACTAACTATTCATAAAGTCCATGTTTAGTCATAAATGCAGTTTTCCATTCATCTCCTTCTTTCATTCTAATCTGATGATAACCACTTTTTAAATCAATTTTAGAGAAAATAGTAGAGCCATTTAATTCATCAAGCATATCATCTAACCTAGGAATAGGATGACGATATCTCACTGTTATATGATTGATGGCTCTACAATCAACAAACATCCTCCATGTGCTATCCTTCTTAGGTACAAGCAGTACAGCACACAGGCTTAGGCTCTCCCTTATATATCCTTTATCAAGAAGCTCTTGCACTTGTCTTTGAATCTCCTTAATCTCTTTAGGGTTGGCATGGTATATTGGGCGGTTTGGTAGAGGTGCTCCAGGTATAAAGTCAATTTGATATTCTATCCCTCTAATTGGTGGCAATTCAGGAGGTATTTCTTCAGAAAAAACATCTTCATATTCCTGCAATAGAGACTTAACAACACTAGGCAAGGTAGAGGTTAAGTCATTAGTGTTTAACATAACTTTTTTGTAAATAAATACTATAAGGTTTTGTTGAGAAGACAAAGCTTGCTTGATTTCACTCCTTTTTGCCACTAATAAACTTTTCTCTCCTTCTCTCTCATTTTCTTTCTTGCTTTTAGATTTTTCTTTCTTTTCTCTCTCTCCTCTTGGCTTACTCTCTTTTCCTCTCCCATTTTCATTACCTTCCTTTTAGACATCTTTATACTTTCACTTTCTCTTTTCTTTTCCTTCTTGATTTGATCTTCTAATATTTGTTTCGGTGACATAGGAAGGAGGGTTATAGGTTCCCCTCTAAGTACAAAACAATAACAGTTTAGAAAACTATTATGTAACATGCTTATCATATTGCCAAGGCCTACCTAATAAAAGATGGCATGCTTTCATTGGTACAACATCACATAGTATTTCATCTTTATACTTACCAATAGAAAACATTACCTTTACTTGTTTTGTTACCCTCAACTCTCCATATTCATTAAGCCATTGAAGCTTGTATGGCCATTGATGCTTGAAGGTAGATAAATTCAACTTCTCTACTAGTTCAATGCTTGCCACATTGCAGCAACTTCCTCCATCTATGATGACACCACATATTTTCCCTTGGATTTGACAGCGAGTATGAAATAAGTTCTCTCTTTGTTCATTTTCTTCTGCCATCATCTGGGCACTAAGGGCTCTCCTAGTCACAAGGAGTTCTCCTTCTTCTGCATATTCTCTATCTTCATTCTCTATTAATAGATCTTCTTCTTCTTCTTCTTCAGTTGTTTCTCCTTCAGTTTCCCACTCACCAAGGTTGTTGATAGTCATGGTTCGCTTGTTAGGACATTCACTAGAGATATGTTGATACGATATCAGTAGGCATGCCCATTGGAGTGCTACAAGTCCAAAAATATCAAAGAGCTCAAAATAATATCTATGTTGGACGTCGGCCCAAGTTTAGAGCCCAAGATCCATATTTGATCAATATCCTTTTAAAGATGCAAAAGTGGAAGTCCAATGTCCTAAGAAGGTCCATGGAGCAACTAGAGTTAATATCTAACATGTTGAAGGCCCAATGTAGTTATACACATACAAGAGGAGTGCAAGGCCCAATTGGAGTCCAATTGCAAGAGATTAAAAATCATGTGTCAATCATGTGATTTTTAATAAAGTATAAGTATCCCATGTGACTATTTAAAAGAAGCTAATTATTTTTGACTAGGATTCTTATGAATTACGTTTTTAATTATTATATTATTATTTTTGGACTTGGTCAATGAGCTTATCTAGGAGATTAAGTTAAAATTAATATCCTAATCTTGTTCCTTGATTTTAGGCATCATTTAAAATATTTCTAATCAGATTTTAGAGTTTTAGTTTTATTAGGATTTTAAGTCTTTTAGAAATTTTGCCTATAAAAGGCCCCTATTGTACTCTATTTTGGAAGATCATGAATAAATGAATTTGAGTATTATTCAATACTTTGTGAGGCTTTTGCTTCTTTGTGTTCTCTGAGAGTTCACGTGACTTATCAAAGGATTGGTCTTCCTTTGTGGCGTCTTGAGGCTAGGGTTCTAAGAGACAAGTTCTTTTAGGGTCTTTCCTTTAACCAACATTCTTGTTTTCTAGCTGGTCTCGGGCAAAGTTTCAAATTGTTGAAGGTTCTCTAGGGCATGTTCCTAGTGGGTCTAGCATCATTTGGTATCAGAGCTTTGGTTTGCTAGTACAAGGTATATCTTTGTGTTTCCCTTCCACTATTCTTCATATTTTCTCTCCTTCCATTTGTGTTATCTTCTCATCTTCATCTTTGTTTTCTATCTTCTTCCCTCTTCCATTGTTGTGTGTCTCCATCCTCATTCCAAAAAAAAAATTCAAAAAAAAAAAATCAGAAAAAAGTGAATAAAAAAGAAGAAATTGCAAGTTGTGCAAATTCAAAAAGCTTGGAGTTAGTTTCCTAGTTGGAGTTAATTTCCTAATTAGAGTCAATTTCCTATTTGGAATCAATTTCCTAATTGGAGTTAGTTTCCTAATTGGAGTCAATTTCCTAATTGGAGTCAATTTCCTAATTGGAGTTAGTTTCCTAATTTTCATATTTTCTTAAAGCTGGTTTCCTAATTTCTCAAGTAGTTTCCTATTCTTAATGTTTCTTATTTTTTTCAGATTTTTCCTTTTCTTCTCCTTCCTCCTTGCTTCACTTCTTGTTACACACCCCTTTTTTTTTCCTCCTTTGTTTGATTCTTTGGGAATTTGCATTTTAGGATTCTAGTTTTTTTTTAATTGCCACTAGTTTGATCTTTTCTTTTGATTTGCTTGTGACTTGCTTAGAACACTTGTAAGAAGCAATTTTTTGAGTGGTAAAAGGCTAGAGTATACCATCTTGATAAAAGCCAATTTTTGAGAGTAAACATGAGTGAATTACTATTCATGAGTGTAAACACGTGAGAAGAGTGTGTGAGGTCTTATTTCTTCTTTCCTTCTTTGACTAACTTTTCAGGTGACAAGATGTCTAATGAGTACAAATTCCTTGAAGAGGTTAACAAAGAGCAATTCAAGCAATCTTGTGCATGGTTAGATGCATTCCAATCCAACTCCAACTCTACAAGACAAGATAAGGAAAAGTCATTCCCTGATTTCCATACTAGATGCCTTATCAAAGAGAAAGTTTGCAGCGTGGCTATTGATAATAGTAGCTATGTAAATGTTGCCAGTACCTTACTTGTTGAGAAATTAAACTTGCTTACTATAAAGCATCCCAGGCCCTATACCTTATTGAAGGGTAGTGCTGAATTTATAGTTAATAAGCAAGTTTTAATTTCTTTCTCCATTGGTAAATATCATGATAAAGTGTTATATGATGTGGCTCCTTTGTCTGATGGACATATTATGCTTGGTAAACCCTAGAAACATGTTAGAAAAGCTAAATATGTTAATCATAAGCACAAATATTGCTATTTATATTCATTTATATTCAATGAAAAACATCATGTATTGGTACCTCTTGATCATATGGATGTTTATGAGGATCAAGTGAAAATAGCACAAGCATACAAAATGAAAGAAAAAGAGAGAGAGAAAGAAAAAGAGAGAGAATATGAGTTAGAGAAAGAAAAATAAAAGGAGAGAGAACACGAGTTAGAGAGAGAAAAAGTTGAGATTAAAAAAGAAAAGAGTGTGAGTGAAACGAAAGAGCAAGAGAGTTGTGAGAAATGTGAGAAAAGCATGAGTGTGAGCAAGTTTGATGAAAAAAGAGAGGTTGAGAGCATGTGTAAGGATGTTTGTTTATCTACTAACAATCTTAACCCATCTTTACCTATTGTTGGTTCTAGCTCCTTACAAGTATGTGAAGATTTGTTTTCAAAGAAGCTATCCAATGGACCCTTATCTTCAACTAACATTGAAAAGAGTTGTGATTGCCTAGATTTGCTTCCTAAGAAACCACCTGATGGTGAAGATTCGAGGACGAATCTTTTCAAAGAGGGAGGGAATGATACGATATCAGTAGGCATGCCCATTGGAGTGCTACAAGTCCAAAAATCTCAAAGAGCTCAAAATAATATCTATGTTGGACGTCGGCTCAAGTTTAGAGCCCAAGATCCATATTTGATCAATATCTTTTTAAAGATGCAAAAGTGGAAGTCCAAGTGGAAGCCCAATGTCTTAAGAAGGTCCATGGAGCAACTAGAGTTAATATCTAACATGTTGAAGGCCCAATGTAGTTATACACATACAAGAGGAATGCAAGGCCCAATTGGAGTCCATCTAAGAAGCGAGCCATTGTTGCTTCTGGATCCTCTACATTAGCTCTAATCATGGCTATTTGCATCTCTTTGTAGTACTCATCCACACTCTTGGATCCTTGAGTGAGGCATTGAAGCTTATTGTGAAGTTCCCTTCGAAAATAGGATGGAATGAATCGCCTCCTCATGATAGCCTTCATCTCTTCCCATATTGAGATGGGGTCTCCATATCTAATTCACTCCTTTTGCATCTGGTCCCACTAAATAAGAGAATAATCAGTAAACTCAAGAGCAGCAATTTAATTTTGACCTTCTTACCCTCAGAGTAGTTATGGCATGAAAAGGTTTGCTCTACACGCATCTCCCACTCCAGGTATGTTTCTGGATCACTCTTGCCTTGAAAGGAAGGAATTTTGACTTTGACTCCTCCAAGGCCTTTTTCTTCATCTCTAGGCCTTCTCGGTGGTCTTCTTTGTATGTTGAATGGCCTTCTTCTTGGTTGAGTCTCCTTTCCTTCATAATCTTCATCATGGCTCTCCATGTCTTCCATATATGTGGGCGTGCAACATGAACTTGTCTTTGGTTAGCTTAAGTAGTCCTTTGGCTAGAGGTTCTACTCTCCATTCTATCTAAGGGTTTATAGAGTCCTTCCAACTTCTTATCGAACATCCTTTCAAAATGACTCACTAGTGCTTGATTATCTGCCATGTTAGTGAAAAAGAAATGAAAGATACAAAAGTATATTGGACCTCACAAATACTTCCTCACGTGTTTCACTCAATTGAGATATAATACTCTCACTCGTGTTTACTTTCTCCCTCTTTTTGGCTTTTTTTGTTGGATAATAATCTTACCTACTCTTGCCTTTTACCTCTCAGTAGCAAACCTATTCTCTTACATCACCTAAGATCTCATCGGGTGACCCAATATTGCCAATTCTCAGTTCAACCAAGTATATGTAGATGGGTGGTTTGAAAGTCGTGATTGGCACACACAAGACACAATTGAGGGTAGGGTTTGTTTAGGCTTGGGTTCCAAAGAGAAGAAGGAAGATTTAACTACTTAATAATGCAAAGTCAAGTTTAAAATCCCAAAGAGCCACAAATGATTCTGAAAATTTTAACTATGAGGAAAATGCAAAATCAAAATAAGAAAGTTCAAATAAAGGAAAAAAAAAAGGAAAACAAGGGTAAATCAAAATAAGGAAATGCACAATACAATATCAAAGGAAATAAGGTAAAATAGGAAAAAAAATAATCTGATAAGCAATTCCTTTTTTTTTTTTGCTTCTTTTTCCCTTTTTTTGTTTTGCCTTTTTTTTTGTTTTGCTTTTTTTATAAGCTTTTTTTTTTACTTTTTTTTTCTAAGCTTTTTTTTTTGGCTTTTCTCTTCTGACTTGATCTAATGAAATAGCCCAAAACTTACAAAATCACAAAATAGGAAACAAACTAAACAAATTAGATTTGAGAGATTCAGAAAATATTATCAATTAAAACCTAATATATCTCGACATAGAAAAGTCCAATTGGGATTTTTCCAAAACGACATGAAAGTTGAGATTCTGAACTTTCAGAAACACCTATCAATCATCCAAAACGTCAATCGAAAAGGGGTCGAACAAATAAGAAATGAAATAGAATGTTCAGACAAGAAAAATTTTTAGATTACAAAATTAATGGCTCTTATAGTATAAAAACCAAATTTTGCACACTAAGAATTAAATCTGGAAACAAGATAGAAAGTGTTTTTTTTGGTATTCAAGGTGGCAAAGAAAAGATATGGTAAATCAGAAAATTTAGAGGTTAGAAGGAATAGGTATTGGATAATAATGGGTAACCTACCGTGTAAATCAAAGCTCTGATACCAAATGATGTGAAATCAAGGGGTGGCCCAATCTTCACGACGTAGGTTGATGGATAAATGATGGTTCGAGACCCGACGGAAGCAAAGAGCCAACCAACATTATAAGAACGTTGACCTGCTACTTAGACAATATGCCTAACCATGAACACAGTAAACCAACCCACACAACAACGCACTTGGATCGAAGCATGAATTGGGTACTTTTGCGAACTTGAATCACCAATCTCAAGATAAGTTGACAAGATAAAGGTTTCACAAGAGCAAAGAAAAGATAATATTCTCACAATTAGAAAAACACTTAGAATAATTCTATTACTTCCAATCTGATTCAAATGAAGGTAGAATACATATATTTATAGTGTAGCTCAAACTTATCTACTGGAGGAAAAGTAGGAAACTAACTACATAATCCTAACTGAAAGATCTAAAAATTAGGGATACAAAATCAAATCTTTTTAAAAACAGAAAAGGAAAGATAATCAGCCTAGGTTGAATAAGAGGCATGCTGTGTGGCTTGAATTGATTGAGTCATTTCCTTATGTGCTTCAACATAAAAAGGGGAAAGAGAATGTTGTGGTTAATGCCTTGTCTAGGAGGTATAGTCTTATTACATCTATGCAAGTTAGGTTGATTGGTTTTGAATCTTTCAAAAGCATGTATGAATGTGATACGAACATTGCTAAAATTTGGAAATTGTGTGAAAAAATGATGTTAATGATTTCTTTAGATTTGATGGTTTCTTATTTAAAGGGAATAAATTGTGTGTGAATGTTTGTTCTATGCGTGAGCTTTTTGGTTAAAAAATCTCATGGGGGTGATTTGATAGGGCATTTTGGGATAGAAAAGACTATATCCATGTGGAAAGTTTTGCATATTCTAATTTGTCTTTTGTTTGGTTTGTGATTCAATTAAGTAGCACCCAAGCAATATTTTCTTTCCTATTAACAATCAAGAAAGATTCAAGGATGAATCTTTTCGAAGAGGAAGGGAATGATAGACTACCATGGAGCTCCTATGACCACCTTTAAGGAGACCATGCATGGCATAACCATCAAGGAAAGCTTGGGCAAGTTGCTGAACATGAGCATATTGTTCTAGACCATGTAGAAAGTTTTTATTTTGGTATTTTTGAATAAGATCATGTGGTCAAAACTTATGTTTAAAGAATAAGTTAGTTTCTTTCATTTTTCTTCTTTATAGTTTCTTTCCTTTTTTTTGGCACCATTATTAACTTTCCAAATTCTTGTAATAAATAGTGCCATCTTTTAAGGAATTATTTTTAAAAAATTTTAGATCTTTCATTGCATATGAAGGCATCATATGTACTTGGAAAGGCAACAATAAGATGAATAAGAATTTTGTTTTTTCACATTGTATCCGAATTTATCCTATTTTCCTTGTGTTCTTGTGAGAATGCTTGACTTATCAAAGAAGTGGTATTCTTTTGTGGCGTCTTGAGGCTAGGGTTCTAAGAGACAGGATCTCTTATGGTTCCACCTTTGACCACCATCTTCTATCCCTATTTTCTTTTGGTGTTTCAATTTTTTGTTTGTTGCTAGTCGGTCTTGGGGTAAGATTCAGATTGTGTAAGGTTCTTAGAGCAAGTCTCTAGAGGGTCTCACATCATGATAGCTATAAAGATTATTACTTTTGTTTTTAATGGTAAGTTGACCCCTCTTTGTCCTGTTCAAGTATATGAGGATTAATTAAAAATTGAAAGAGAGCGTAAGAATAGAGAGCAAGAAAAGAAAGGTACAGTGAGTGTGAGTGTTGAGAATGAGAAGAAGCAAGAGAAAGGAGAGCTGAGTAGAAAGGAAAAGAAAATTAAAGAAAAACATGAAGAAAAGAAAGTGAGTTTATTTTCTTGTAGAAGTGAGATCAAGAAAGCTCTTATTTGTGAAAATGCTTTCTTATTGCTTTATAAATATATTTACCTTACTATCGACGATCTTGATCACTCTTTGTTTGCTAGTGTTATGTCTTTATTGCAGGAATTTTGTGACTTATTCCTAGAGGAAATACTTGATGGATTGCCCCTTTTAAAAGGCATCGAGCATTGTATAGACTTCATCGTTGGAGCATCTATCTTCGATTGACCTGCTTATCGAGCAAATCTAGAGGAGACTAAGGAAATACAACATCAAGTAGAGAAACTCATGAAGCTAAAGGATTTGTTCATCAAAGTCTAAGTCCGTGTGCTATCCCGATAATTCTTGTGCCCAAGAAGGATTGCAAGTGGCGGATGTGTATAGATTGTCGTGCCATCAATAAAATAATGGTAAAAGATCGCTATCCTATCCCTAGATTAGATAATATGCTTGATGAGTTGCATGGTGCATGTGTTTTCTCTAAAATAGATTGATGGAAGTGAGCTAGGAGACTTGAAAGAGGTTGAACAAAATCAAGAACTTGGAAATAAAAGGGCTAGACATGACTCTAAATGATGCAATAGCACTAAGAAACCTTGCTGACCATGGAAGTGGACCTGATGGAGGATATGGTGCTAAGTTTCAAGCTTAAGGACGTGATTTGCAAATTAAAACCTAAGAGTTCAGGTTAAATGTGCCTAAAGATCCATTGCAAGCTTGCATAGGAGGCCCAATAACAAGAGCTAGGGCCAAAGCAATGAAAGAAGCCTTCAACTGTTTGATTCATAAGCTTTATGACTTAAAGCCCATTTATTTGAGTCAAGATAGGGCCCAAGAAGATGTAAAAGATGTGATCATGCTAACCATTCTACAAGAGGAGTGCCAAGACCCAATTGGAGTCCAATTGCAAGAATTAAAAATCATGTGTCAACCATGTGATTTTTAATGAAGCATGAGCATCCAATGTGGACTATTTAAAGGAGCTAATTAGTTTTGACTAGGATTCTTTTTGAATTTTGTTTTTTATTATTTTATTATTTTTTTGGACTTGGTCAAGGAACTTATCCTAATCTTATTCCTTGATTTTAGGCATCATTTAAAATAATTCTAATTAGATTTTAAAGTTAAAATTTTATTAGGATTTTAAGTCTTTTAGAAACTTTGCCTATAAAAGGCTCCTTATTATACTCTATTTTAGATCATGAATGAATGAATTTGAGTATTATTCAATACTTTGTGAGGCTTTTGCTTCTTTGTGTTCTCTGAAAGTTCACATGACTTATCAAAGGATTGGTCTTCCTTTATGGCGTCTTAAGGCTAGGGTTCTAAGAGACAGGTTCTTTTAGGATCTTTTCTTTGACCAACATTCTTATTTTCTAGCTGGTTCCGGGCAAAGTGCCATCTTATTGAAGGTTCCTAGGACAAGGTTCCTAGAGGGTCTTGCATCATTTGGTATCAGAGCTTTGGTTTGCTAGTACAAGATATATCTTTGTGTTTTCCTACCGTTGTTCTTCATATTTTCTTTCCTTCCATTTGTGTTACCTTTTCATCTTCACCTTTGTCTTCCATCTTCTTCTTTCTTTCATTGTTGTGTGCCTCCATCATCATTCAAAAGAAAAAAAGAGAGGTGATACTCCAAAAAAAAAAATTCAAAAAAAAATTGAAAAAAAAAATTTCAAAAAAAAAAATTGAAGAAAAAGTGAAGAAAAAAGAGTGAAAAAAAAGAAGAAATTGCAAGTTGTGCAAATTCAAAAAGCTTGGAGTTAGTTTCCTAATTGGAGTTAGTTTCCTAGTTAGAGTTAATTTCCTAATTGGAGTTAGTTTCCTAATTGGAGTTAATTTCCTAATTGAAATTAATTTCCTAATTGGAGTTAGTTTCTTAATTTGATTGCATTGAGTAGCCACCAAGTTATCTACTTTCCTATTTGCATTCAAGTAAGGATTTTCTTTCCTAATTGTTTTGAACTTGAATTGCAAGTAGTTTCCTATTAACTTGGTTCCCAAGTAGTTTCCTATTTTTAAAGTTTCTTATTTTTAGATTTTCCCTTTTCTTCTCCTTCCTTCCAAGCCATCCCAACCTCCCCTTCCTCCTTGTTTTCCTTTCCTCTTTCCCTTTTTGTTACATACCTCTTTTTTTTTTTCCTTTGTTTGATTCTTTGGGAATTTATATTTTAGGATTCTAACTTTTGATTGCCACTAGTCTGATCTTTTCATTTGATTTGCTTGTGACTTGCTTAGAACACTTGTAAGAAGCAAATTATTGAGTGGTAAAAGGCTAGAGTCTACCATCTTGATAAAAGCCAAATTTTAAGAGTAAACATGAGTGAATTACTATTCTTGAGTGTAAACACGTAAGCTAGTGAGTTGCGAGGTCCTATATCTTTCTTTGCTTGTTTTTGTACAAACTAATATTTCAGGATGTCTGGAGAATTTGAGCACAGTGACTTTGACATGAAAGTCTGGGTTAGAGCTGTTCAAAGTACTCTTGAGAAACTTAGTGCCAGATTAAATGATGTGGAGTCTTCTTCCAATAGGAGGACCCATAGAAGGTGAGCTCAAGTGAAGCTTGATGATGATGCTGAGTTCAACTTTGAGGAGTCCCATACTCAGAGAGGCAGATAATTATCATCTAATAAGGATGGTGGTATTGGAAATATCAAGATGAAGATTCCATCATTCCCTAGGAAAAATGACCCGGACTAATACTTAGATTGGGAAAGAAGAGTAGAGCATGTGTTCGAGTGCCACTCATACACTGAGGCGAAGAAAGTAAAACTTGCTATAGTGGAATTTACTGACTATGCTAGCATCTAGTGGGATTAACTCTTACTCACCAGAAGACGTACCGGTGAAGGTCTAATTCGTGATTGGCAGGACATGAAAACTATAATGTGCAAAGGGTTTTTCCCTAGTTACTATTATAGGGAATGGCATAAGAGGCTCCAAAAGCTGAAACAAGGTTCTGAGTGTGGAAGATTACTATCAAGAAATGAGATTGCCATGATTAAGGCAAATGTGGAGGAAGACTGTGAAGCAACGATGGCTCGATTCATTGAGGGCTTAAATCCTGATATAGCTGCCTAAGTTGATTTATACAATTACTTGGATATGGAGGAGTTCTTGCATAGAGCTATTAAGGTGGAAAAGCAGCTAAGGGCTTGACAAAAGTTGAAAGTGACATCTAGTTCGAGTTCTTAGAGGGATTCTAAAGTCCCCTTCAAGCCAAAGACTGATTTCAAGTCTAAAAAGGAAAGTAAGGTAAAACCCTTTCAAGTTAAGGGTAAAACTGATTCAAAACCTTTTTCGTCTTCTAATCTTACTGCTTTCTCGTCTAAGGTTAGATGCCTTAAATGTAATGGTTTTGGTCATATTGCTTCACAATGTCTTAACAAACAAACTATGATTATTCTTGAGAATGGTGATGTGACTAGTGGTAGTAGTGAGTTTGATGAGAATGAGATGCCACCCCTGACTGATGACTCAGATTTAGAGTTAATTGAAGCTGTAAATGGTGAAGCCCTTATGGCTAGGCGTGCTCTCAACATTCAACCTAAAAAAGACTTGAGGTAGAGCAACGTGAGCATATTTTCCATACTCGTTGTTTCATCCACAAGAAGGTATGTAGTTTGATTATTGATGGTGGTAGCTGCACAAATGTAGCTAGTACTATACTTGTGGAAAAGTTAAACTTGCCTTCTGTGAGGCACCCTACCCCTTATAAATTACAATGGCTTAATGATAGTAGGGAGGTAAAGGTAACAAAATAGGTGCTCATCTCTTTTTCCATTGGTAATTATCATGATGAGATTCTTTGTGATGTAGCACCCATGTATGCTGATCACTTGTTACTTGGTAGACCATGGCAGTTTGATAGAAAGGTAAAACATGATGGATATAAAAATTATTACTCCTTTGTTTTTAATGGTAAGACCATTATGTTGACCCCTCTTCATCCTATTCAGGCATATGAGGATCAGTTAAAAATTGAAAGAGAGTGTAAAAAGAAAGAGCAAGAAAAGAAAGGTAAAGTGAGTGTGAGTGTTGAGAATGAGAAGAAGCAAGAGAAAGGAGAGCTGGGTAGAAAGGAAAAGAAAATTAAAGAAAAACATGAGGAAAAGAAAGTGTGTTTATTTTCAAGTAGAAGTGAGATCAAGAGAGCTCTTATTTGTGAAAATGCTTTCTTATTGCTTTATAAAGATGTTTATCTTACTATCGATGATCTTGATCACTCTTTGCCTGTTAGTGCTACATCTTTATTGAAGGAATTCTGTGACTTGTTCCCAGAGGAAATACTTGATGGATTGCCCTTTAAAAGGCATTGAGCATTGTATAGACTTTATTCCCAGAGCATCTATTCCTAATAGACCTGCTTATCGAGCAAATCCAGAAGAGACTAAGGAAATACAACATCAAGTGGAAGAACTCATGAAGAAAGGCTTTGTTCGTGAAAGTCTGAGTCCGTGTGCTGTCCCAGTGATTCTTATGCCCAAAAAGGATGGCAAGTGGCGGATGTGTGTAGATTGTCGTGCCATCAACAAAATAACGATAAAATGTCGCTATCCTATCCCTAGGTTAGATGATATGCTTGATGAGTTGCACGGTGCAAGTGTTTTCTCTAAAGTTGATCTTAGAAGTGGTTACCATCAAATTAGGATGAAAGAAGGTAATGAATGGAAAACTGCTTTTAAGACCAAATTTGGGTTATATGAATGGTTAGTTATGCTATTTGGCTTGACTAACGCACCTAGCACTTTCATGAGTTTAATGAACCATGTCTTTAGATCTTTCATTAGAAGATTTGTTGTGGTTTACTTTGATGATATTTTGATATACTCTAAGAGTCTAGAAGAGCATGTGAGTCATTTGCATAATGTGTTTGTTGTGCTTAGGGAGAATAAACTCTTTGCCAATTTAGAGAAGTGCTCTTTTTGTTTGGATTCTGTGGTCTTTCTTGGATTTGTTGTAGGGGCTCGTGGCATACAAGTGGATGAGGAAAAGGTCAAAGCAATTTAAGAATGGCCAACTCTAAAGAATGCGAGTGAAGTAAGAAGCTTCCATGGATTGGCGAGCTTCTATAGGCGATTCGTGAAGGACTTCTCTACTCTTGTTGCCCTTTTGAATGATTTGGTAAGAAAGAATGTGATATTCAAGTGGGGTGAAGCACAAGAGCGTGCTTTTAACATACTGAAGGAAAAACTAACAAATGCCCCTATACTTGTGTTGCCTGATTTTACTAAGGTTGTTGAAGTTGAGTGTGACACTTTTGGTATAGGCATAGGTGGTGTGTTGATGCAGGATTCTAAACCTATTGCATATTTTAGTGAGAAATTGAGTGGTCTTGCTTTAAATTATTCCACATATGATAAAGAGTTGTATATCTTGAAACAGACTTTAGAAACTTGGCAACATTATTTATGCCCTAAAGAATTTATTATCCATTCTAATCATGAGAGACTTAAGTTTCTTAAGTCCCAGGGTAAATTGAACAAAAGACATGTAGGTTGGCTTGAATTTATTGAAACCTTCCCTTATGTGATTAAGCATAAGCAAGGAAAGGAAAATGTTGTAGCTGATGCATTGTCTAGGCGTTACACTTTGATTACTTCCATGTATGGTAGATTGATAGGTTTTGAGATATTAAAAGGCATGTATGAGTCTGATCTTGATTTTGCTAATATTTAGAAATCTTGTGAATTGTATGGTGCTAATGCCTATTACAGGTTTGATGGTTCCTTTTCAAAAGGGACAAGTTATGTGTTCCTGTGTGTTCCATTTGTGAGCTTCTTGTTAAGGAGATTGTGAAGGATTGATGGGCCATTTTGGTGTAGAAAAGACCTTGACTCTTTTGAATGAGCATTTTTATTAGCCTGGCATGAGAAAAGATGTGATTGTTGTTTGTTCTATATGTATTACTTGTAAGCATGCTAAGTCTAGAATTCAAAAATGTGGCTTGTATTATTCCCTTTACTAGCTCCCTCTCACCCATGGACTGATATTTCTATGTGGCAGATTTGTTTTTCAAGGAGATTGTTAGGTTGTATGGTGTGCCAAGAACTATTGTTAACGATAGAGCTATGAAATTCTTGAGTTATTTCTAGAAAACATCGTGGAATAAACTAGGCACTAAGCTTTTGTTTTTACTACAGCACATCCCCAAATAGATAGACAGTTCAAGATTGTTAACAGAACCTTCTCTACTTTATTGACAGTTATCATTCAAAAGAATCTTAAGAATTGGGAGAAATGTTTGCCCCATATCAAATTTACTTACTATTATGCTATTCAATCTGCTACAAAATTCTCTCTTTTTGAAATTGTTTATGGCTTTAATCCTTTAACTCCATTAGATTTGCTTCCTTTACCTTCACATGAGTTTACAAACCTTATGGTGTTAGAAAGGCTAAGTTTGTGCAGGATTTGCATGAGAAGGTAAAAGCCAACATTGAAAGGAGGAATGAGCAAAATTGCCAACCAAGTTAACAAGGGTAGAAGGCACGTGGTGTTTGAACCCGGCGATTGGGTGTGAGTTCACTTGTGAAAACAACATTTCCCAGAGCAAAGGAAGTCAAAACTCTAACTTAGAGGAGATGGCCCCTTTCAAGTTCTTGAAAGGATTAATGTAATACTTATAAAATTAACTTGTGATGCAAGATCCTCTAGGAACCTTGTCCTAAGAACCTTTAACAAGATGACACTTTGCCTGGGACCGGCTAGAAAACAAGAATGTTGGTCAAAGAAAAGACCCTAATAGAACCCGTCTCTTATAACCCTAACCTCAAGATGCCACAAAGGATGACCAATCCTTTGATAAGTCACGTGAACTCTTAGAGAACACAAAGAAACAAAGGTCTCACAAAGTATTGAATAATACTCAAATTCATTCATAATCTTCAAAATAGTATTAGTATAATAGGGAGCCTTTTATAGGCGAAGTTTCTAAAAGTCTAAAGTCCTAATAAAAGTAAAACACTAAAATCTTATTAGAAATATTTTAAATAGTGCATAAAATCAAGGAACAAGATTAGGATACTAATTTTAACTTAATCTCTAAGATAAACTCTTTGACCAAGTCCTAAAAATAATAAAATAAATAAACAACGAAATTCATAAAGAATCCTAGCCAAAACTGATCAGCTTCTTTAAGTAGTCACATGAGATATTTATGCTTCATTAAAAATTATATGGTTGACACATGATTCTTAATCTGTTGCAATTGGACTCCAATTAGGCCTTGGCACACCTCTCGTAGAATGGTTAGCATTATGACATCTTTTACATCTTTTTGGGCCCTCTTTTGACTCAAATAAATGGGCTCTAAGTGATGCAATAGCACCAAGAAACCTTGCTGAGCATAGAAGTGGACCTGATGAAGGATATGGTGCTAAGTTTCAAGCCCAAGGACATGATTTGCAAACTAAAACCCAAGAGTTCAAGTCAAATGTGCCTAAAGATCCATTGCAGGCATAGGAGGCCCAATAACAAGAGCTAGGGCCAAAGCAATGAAAAAAGCCTTCAATTGTTTGATTCATAAGTTTCATAACTTAGAGCCCATTTATTTGAGTCAAGAGAGGGCCCAAGAAGATGTAAAAGGTGTGATCATGCTAACCATTCTACAAGAGGAGTGCCAAGGCCTAATTGGGTCCAATTGCAAGAAATTAAAAATCATGTATCAACCATGTGATTTTTAATGAAGCATGAACATCCCATATGGACTATTTAAAGGAGCTAATTAATTTTGACCAGAATTCTTTTTGAATTTCGTTTTTTATTATTTTATTATTTTTTTGGACTTGGTCAAGGAGCTTATCTAGGAGATTAAGTTAAAATTAATATCCTAATCTTGTTCCTTGATTTTAGGCATCATTCAAAATAATTCTAATCAGATTTTAGAGTTCAACTTTTATTAGAATTTTAAGTCTTTTAGAAATTTTCCCTATAAAAGGCCTCCCATTGTACTCTATTTAAGATCATAAATGAATGAATTTGAGTATTATTCAATACTTTGTGAGGCTTTTGCTTCTTTGTATTCTCTGAGAGTTCACGTGACTTATCAAAGGATTGGTCTTCCTTTGTGGCGTCTCGAGGCTAGGGTTCTAAGAGACAAGTTCTCTTAGGGTCTTTTCTTTGACCAACATTCTTGTTTTCTAGCCAATCCCGGGCAAAGTTTCGAATTATTGAAGGTTCTCTAGGGCATGTTCCTAGTGGGTCTTGCATCATTTGGTATCAGAGCTTTGGTTCGCTAGTACAAGGTATATCTTTGTGTTTTCCTACCATTGTTCTTCATATTTTCTTTCCTTCTATTTGTGTTACCTTTTCATCTTCACCTTTGCCTTCCATCTTCTTCTTTCTTCCATTGTTGTGTGCCTCCATCCTCATTCAAAAAAAAAAAAATGGAGAGTGTGATACTCCAAAAAAAAATTTGAAAAAAATAAAATAAAAAAAATTCAAAAAAAAATCAAAAAAAGTGAAAAAAAAAGAAAAAAAAGAAGAAATTGCTAGTTGTGCAAATTCAAAAATCTTGGAGTTAGTTTTCTAGTTGGAATTAATTTCTTAATTGGAGTTAGTTTCCTAATTGGAGTTAATTTCCTAATTGGAATTAGTTTCCTAATTTGATTGCATTGAGTAGCCATCAAGTTATCTACTTTCCTATTTGCATTCAAGTAAGGATTTTCTTTCTTAATTGTTTTAAACTTGAATTGGAAGTAGTTTCCTATTAACTTGGTTCCCAAGTAGTTTCCTATTTTTAAAGTTTCTTATTTTCAGATTTTCCCTTTTCTTCTCCTTCCTTCCAAGCCATCCCAACCTCTCCTTCCTCCTTGTTTTCCTTTCCTCTTTTCCTTTTTGTTACATACCTCTTTTTTTTTCCTTTGTTTGATTCTTTGGGAATTTATATTTTAGGATTCCAACTTTTGATTGCCACTAGTCTGATCTTTTCATTTGATTTGCTTGTGACTTGCTTAGAACACTTGTAAGAAGCAAATTATTGAGTGGTAAAAGGCTAGAGTCTACCATCTTGATAAAAGCCAAATTTTAAGAGTAAACACGAGTGAATTACTATTCTTGAGTGTAAACACGTAAGCTAGTGAGTCGCGAGGTCCTATATCTTTCTTTACTTATTTTTGTACAAACTAATATTTTAGGATGTTTGGAGAATCTGAGCACAGTGACTTTAACATGAAAGTCTGGGTTAGAGCCGTTCAAAGTACTCTTGAGAAACTTAGTGCCAGATTAGATGATGTGGAGTCTTCTTCCAATAGGAAGACCCATAAAAGGTGAACTCAAGTGGAGCTTGATGATGATGCTAAGTTCGACTTTGAGGAGTCCCATACTCAGAGAGGTAGACAATCATCATCCAATAAGGATGGTGGTATTAGAAATATCAAGATGAAGATTCCGTCATTCCCTGGAAAAAATGACCTGGATCAATACTTAGATTGGGAAAGAAGAGTGGAGCATGTGTTTGAGTGCCATTCTTACACTGAGGCGAAGAAAGTAAAACTTGCTGTAGTGAAGTTTACTGACTATGCTAGCATCTGGTGGGATCAACTTTTACTCACCAGAAGATGTACCAGTGAAGGTCTAATTCGTGATTGGCAGGAGTGAAAACTATAATGCGCAAATAGTTTGTCCCTAGTTACTATTATAGGGAATTGCATAAGAGGCTCCAAAAGCTGAAACAAGGTTCTATGAGTGTGGAAGATTACTATCAAGAAATAGAGATTGCCATGATTAAGGCAAATGTGGAGGATGACCGTGAAGCAACCATGGCCCGATTCATTGAGGGCTTAAATTTTGATATAGCTGCCCAAGTTGATTTATACAATTACCTAGATATGGAGGAGCTCTTGCATAGAGCTATTAAGGTGGAAAAGCAACTAAGGGTTTAACAAAAGCTGAAAGTGACATCTAGCTCGAGTTCTTGGAGGGATTCTAAAGTCCCCTTCAAGCCAAAGACTTATTTCAAGTCTAAAGAGGAAAGTAAGGTAAAACCCTTTCAGGTTAAGGGTAAAACTGATTCAAAACCTTTTTTGTCTCCTAATCCTACTGCTTCCTCCTCTAAGGTTAGATGCTTTAAGGGTAATGGTTTTAGTCATATTGCTTCACAATGTCCTAACAAACAAACTATGATTATTCTTGAGAATTGTGATGTGACTAGTGCTAGTAGTGAGTCTAAGGAGGATGAGATGCCACCCCTTGACTGATGACTCAGATTTAGAGTTAACTGAAGCTGTAAATGGTGAAGCCCTTGTGGCTAGGCGTGCTCTCAACATTCAACCTAAAGAAGATCTTGAGGTAGAGCAACGTGAGCATATTTTCTATACTCATTGTTTCATCCACAAGAAGGTATGTAGTTTGATTATTGATGGTGGTAGCTGCACAAATGTAGCTAGTACTTTACTTGTGGAAAAGTTAAACTTGCCTTCTGTGAGGCACCCTACCCCTTATAAATTATAATGGCTTAATGATAGTGGGGAGGTAAAAGTAACAACATAGGTGCTCATCTCTTTTTCCATTGGTAATTATCATAATGAGATTCTTTGTGATGTAGTGCCCATGTATGCTGGTCACTTGTTACTTAGTAGACCATGACAGTTTGACAGAAAGGTAAAACATGATGGATATAAAAATTATTACTCCTCTATTTTTAATGGTAAGACCATTGTGTTGACCCCTCTTCGTCCTGTTCAAGCATACGAGGATCAGTTAAAAATTGAAAGAGAGTGTAAGAAGAGAGAGCAAGAAAAGAAAGGCAAAGTGAGTGTGAGTATTGAGAATGAAAAGAAGCAAGAGAAAGGAGAGCTGAGTAGAAAGGAAAAGAAAATTAAAGAAAAACATGAGGAAAAGAAAGTGAGTTTATTTTCAAGTAGAAGTGAGATCAAGAGAGCTCTTATTTGTGAAAATGCTTTCTTATTGCTTTATAAAGGTAAACATCTTACTATCGATGATCTTGATCACTCTTTGCCTACTAGTGTTACATCTTTATTATAGGAATTCTATGACTTGTTCCTAAAGGAAATACTTAATGGATTGCCCCCTTTAAGTGGCATTGAGCATCTATAGACCTTATCCCCAGAGCATCTATCCCTAATAGACCTGCTTATCGAGCAAATCCAGAAAAGACTAAGGAAATACAACATGAAGTGGAAGAGCTCATGAAGAAAGGCTTTGTTCGTGAAAGTCTAAGTCTGTGTGCTCTCCCGGTAATTCTTGTGCCAAAAAAGGATGGCAAGTGGTGATGTGTGTGGAAGGTGTGCTCTCCCGATGTATCAAAAGCAATGAAAGAAGCCTTCAATTGTTTGATTCATAAGCTTCATGACTTAAAGCCCATTTATTTGAGTCAAGATAGGGCCTAAGAAGATGTAAAAGGTGTGATCATGCTAACCATTCTACAAGAGGAGTGCCAAGGTCCAATTGGAGTCCAATTGCAAGAAATTAAAAATCATGTGTCAACCATGTGATTTTTAATGAAGCATGAGCATCCCATGTGGACTATTTAAAGGAGCTAATTAGTTTTGACTAGATTTCTTTTTTGAATTTCGTTTTTTATTATTTTATTATTTTTTGGACTTGGTCAAGGAACTTATTTAGGAGATTAAGTTAAAATTAATATCCTAATCTTGTTCCTTGATTTTAGGCATCATTCAAAATAATTCTAATCAAATTTTAGAGTTCAACTTTTATTAGGATTTTAAATCTTTTAGAAACTTTGCCTATAAAAGGCTCTCTATTGTGCTCTATTTAAGATCATGAATGAATGAATTTGAGTATTATTCAATACTTTGTGAGGCTTTTGCTTCTTTGTGTTCTCTGAGAGTTCACGTGACTTATCAAAGGATTAGTCTTCCTTTGTGGCGTCTTAAGGCTAGAGTTCTAAGAAATAAGTTCTTTTAGGGTCTTTCCTTTGACCAACAATCTTATTTTCTAGCCGGTCCCGGGCAAAGTTTCGAATTGTTGAAGGTTCTCTAGGGCATGTTTCTAGTGGGTCTTGCATCAACTGATTTCAAGTCTAAAGAGAAAAGTAAGGTAAAACCCTTTTAGGTTAAGGGTAAAACTAATTCAAAACCTTTTTCGTCTTCTAATCCTACTGCTTCCTCCTCTACGGTTGGATGCTTTAACTGTAATGGTTTTGGTCACATTGCTTCACAATGTCCTAACAAATGAACTATGATCATTCTTGAGAATGGTGATGTGACTAGTGCTAGTAGTGAGTCCGAGGAGGATGAGATGCCACCCTCGATTGATGACTTAGATTTAGAGTTAACTGAAGCTATAAATGGTGAAGCCCTTGTGGCTAGGCATGCTCTCAACATTCAACCTAAAGAAGATCTTGAGGTAGAGCAACATGAGCATATTTTCCATACTCGTTGTTTCATCCATAAGAAGGTATGTAGTTTGATTATTGATGGTGGTAGCTGCACAAATGTAGCAAGTACTTTACTTATGGAAAAGCTGAACTTACCTACTTTGAGGCAACCTACCCCTTATAAATTATAATGGCTTAATGATAGTGGGAAAGTAAAGGTAACAAAATAGGTGCTCATCTCTTTTTGTATTGGTACTTATCATGATGAGATTCTTTGTGATGTAGCAACCATGTATACTGGTCATTTGTTACTTGGTAGGCCATGACAGTTTGACATAAGGTAAAACATAATGGATATAAAAATTATTACTCCTTTGTTTTTAATGGTGAGACCATTGTGTTGACCCCTCTTCATCTTGTTCAAGCAGATGAGGATCAGTTAGAAATTGAAAGAGAGTGTAAGAAGAGAGAGCAGGAAAAGAAAGGTAAAGTAAGTGTGAGTGTTAAGAATGAGAAGAAGCAAGAGAAAGGAGAGTTGAGTAGAAAGGAAAAGAAAATTAGAGAAAAATATGAGGAAAAGAAAGTGATAGAGTACAACGGAGCTTCAATGACCACCTTCAAGGAGACCATGCATGGAGTAACCATCAAGGAAAGCTTGGGCAAGTTGCTGAATTTGAGCATCAATTTTCAGACTATGTAGAAGTTTCTATCAGAGCATATGTTTGCTAGTACAAGGTATATTGATACGATATCAGTAGGCTTGCCCATTGGAACACTACAAGTTCGAGAAGCTTTCATCTATCAAGAAACCCAAATCATTCAAAAGTCTATGATTCAGGTCCAAATGGCTCACGAAAGGATGGCCTATGCTCAAGAGGCCCAAATTGTGCTAGTATATGTCCAAAAATCTCAAAGAGCTCAAGATAATATCTATGTTAGACGTCGGCCCAAGTTTAGAGCCCATGATCCATATTTGATCAATATCTCTTTAAAGATGCAAAAGTAGAAGTCCAAGTGGAAGCCTAATTTTCTAAGAGGAGTCCATGGAGCAACTAAAGTCAATATCCAATATGTTAAAGGCCCAATGCAGTTATACACATACAAGAGGAGTGCCAAGGCCCAATTGGAGTCCAATTGTAAGAAATTAAAAATCATGTGTCAACCATGTGATTTTTAATGAAACATGTGCATCCCATGTGACTACTTAAAGAAGCTAATTAGTTTTGACTAGGATTCTTATGAATTTTGTTTTTATTATTTTATTATTTTTTTAGACTTGGTCAAGGAGCTTATCTAAGAGATTAAGTTCAAATTAATATTCTAATCTTGTTTCTTGATTTTAGGCACTATTTAAAATATTTCTAATTAGATTTTAGAGTTTTAGTTTTATTAGAATTTTAAGACTTTTAGAAATTTTGCCCATAAAAGGCTCCCTATTGTACTCTATTTTTGGAAGATCATGAATGAATGAATTTGAATATTATTCAATTCTCTGTGAGGCTTTGCTTCTTTGTGTTCTTTGAGAGTTCACGTGACTTATCAAAAGATTGGTCTTCCTTTGTGGCGTCTTGAGGGTAGGGTTCTAAGAGACAAGTTCTTTTAGGGTCTTTCCTTTGATCAACATTCTTGTTTTCTGGCCGATTTCGGGCAAAGTTTTGAATTGTTAAAAGTTCTCTAGGGCATGTTCCTAGTGGGTCTTGCATCATTTCGCATCATTTGGTATCAGAGCTTTGGTTTGCTAGTACAAGGTATATCTTTGTGTTTTCCTACCATTATTCTTCATATTTTCTTTCCTTCCATTTGTATTACCTTTTCATCTTCACCTTTGTCTTCCATCTTCTTCTTTCTTTCATTGTTGTGTACCTCCATCCTTATTCAAAAAAAAAATTGAAAAAAAAAATTCAAAAAAAAATTCAAAAAAAAATTTCAAAAAAGAATTTGAAAAAAAAAGTGAAAAAAAAGAAAGAGTGAAAAAAAAGAAAAAAAAGGAAATTGCAAGTTGTGCAAATTCAAAAGCATGGAGTTAATTTTCTAATTGGAGTTAGTTTCTTAATTAGAATCAATTTCCTAATTGGAGTTAGTTTTCTAATTGGAGTCAATTTCCTAATTGGAGTTAGTTTCCTAGTTTTCAGATTTTTTTAAAGTTGGTATCCTAATTTCCCAAGTAGTTTCCTATTCTTAAAGTTTCCTATTTTTTTTAGATTTTTCCTTTTGCTTCTCCTTCCTTCCAAGCCATCCCAACCTCCCCTTCCTCCTTCCCTTTTTGTTACACACCTATTTTTCTTCTTTGTTTGATACTTTGAGAATTTGCATTTTAGGATTCTAGTTTTTTTTATTACCACTAGTCTGATCTTTTCTTTTAATTTGCTTGTGACTTGCTTAGAACACTTGTAAGAAGAAAATTATTGAGTCGTAAAAGGCAAGAGTGCAATTAACATTAAAGAAAAAGCCAAAAAGTCAAACATGAGTGAACTTATAATCTTTTTAGTGTAAACACGTAAGAAGAGTGTGTGAGGTCCTATTCTTTCTTTCTTTCTTTAACTAACTTTTCAGGTGACAAGATGTCCAATGAATTCAAATGCCTTGAAGAGGCTAACAAAGAGCGATTCAAGCAAACTTGTGCATAGTTAGATGCATTCCAATCCAACTCCAACTCTACAAGACAAGATAAGGAAAAGTCATCCCCTGATTTCCATACTAGATGCCTTATCAAAGAGAAAGTTTGCAGTATGGTTATTGATAATAGTAGTCATGTAAATGTTGCTAGTACCTTACTTGTTGAGAAATTAAACTTGCCTACTATAAAGCATCCTAGGCCCTATACCTTGTTGAAGGGTAGTGTTGAATTTATAGTTAATAAGCAAGTTTTGATTTCTTTCTCCATTGATAAATATCATGATAAAGTGCTATGTGATGTGGCTCCTATGTATGAGGGACATATTATGCTTGGTAAACCATGGAAACATGTTAGAAAAGCTAAATATGTTAAGCATAAGCACAAATATTGCTATTGCTATTCATTTGTATTCAATGAAAAAATCATGTATTAGCACCTCTTGATCCTATGGATGCTTATGAGGATCAAATGAGAATAGTACAAGCATACAAAATGAAAGAAAAAGAGAGAGAATATGAGTTAGAGAAAGAAAAAGAAAAAGAGAGAGAACATGAGTTAGAGAGAGAAAAAGACGAGATTGAAAAAGAAAAGAGTGTGAGTGAAAAGAAAGAGCTAGAGAGTTATGAGAAAAGTGAGAAAAGCATGAGTGTGAGCTTGTTTGATGAAAAAAGAGAGGTTGAGAATGTGTGTAAGGATCTTTGTTTATCTTCTAACAATCTTAACCCATCTTTGCCTATTGTTGGTTCTAGCTCCTTGCAAGTATGTGAAGATTTGTTTTCAAAGAAGCTATCCAATGGACCATCATCTTCAACTAGCATTGAAAAGAGTTGTGATTGCCTAGCATTGTTTCCTAAGGATCCACCTAATGCGAAGATTCGAGGACGAATCTTTTCAAAGAGGGAGGAAATGATACGATATCAGTAGGCATGCCCATTGGAGCACTACAAGTTCGAGAAGCCTTCATCCATCAAGAAACCCAAATCATTCAAAGGTCTATGATTCAGGTCCAAATGGCTCATGAAAGGATGGCCTATGCTCAAGAGGCCCAAATTGTACTAGTATATGTCCAAAAATCTCAAAGAGCTCAAGATAATATCTATGTTAGACGTCGACCTAAGTTTAGAGCCCATGATCTATATTTGATCAATATCTCTTTAAAGATGCAAAAGTGGAAGTCTAAGTGGAAGCCCAATTTTCTAAGAAGAGTCCATGAAGCAACTAAAGTCAATATCCAATATGTTAAAAAGGCCTAATACAGTTATACACATACAAGAGGAGTGCCAAGGCCTAATTGGAGTCCAATTATAAGAAATTAAAAATCATGTGTTAACCATGTAATTTTTAATGAAACACGTGCATCCCATATGACTACTTAAAGAAGCTAATTAGTTTTGACTAGGATTCTTATGAATTTTGTTTTATTATTTTATTATTTTTTTATACTTGGTCAAGGAGCTTATCTAAGAGATTAAGTTAAAATTAATATCCTAGTCTTGTTTTTTGATTTTAGGCACTATTTAAAATATTTCTAATCAGATTTTAGAGTTTTAGTTTTGTTAAGATTTTAAGACTTTTAGAAATTTTGCCTATAAAAGGCTCCCTATTGTACTCTATTTTTGGAAGATCATGAATGAATGAATTTTAGTATTATTCAATTCTCTATGAGGCTTTGCTTCTTTGTGTTCTCTGAGAGTTCACGTGATTTATCAAAGAATTGGTCTTCCTTTGTGGCATCTTGAGGCTAGGGTTCTAAGAGACAAGTTCTCTTAGGATCTTTCCTTTGACCAACATTCTTATTTTCTAGCCAGTTTCGGGCAAAGTTTTGAATTGTAGAAGGTTCTCTAGGGCATGTTCCTAGTGGGTCTTGCATCATTTCGCATCATATATCTTTGTGTTTCCCTTCCACTATTCTTCATACCTTCTCTCCTTCCCATTTGTGTTACCTTTTCCATTTTCGCCTTTGTCTTCCATTTTCTTCTTTCCTCCATTGTAGTGTGCCTCCACCTTCCTTTTCATACCATCCCTAGTTTGTTTGTTTGTTTTAGTGATTTGCTAACTTGTGTGTGAGTTTTGTCCTCTTTGCCATATATTTTTTTTTCTTCAAAAAAAAAAGAGTGTGTGATACTTAAAAAAAATTAAAAAAAAGTGAAAAAAAAGAAGAGGAGAAAAAGGAAAGAAACTAACTTATTCTCTAAACATAAGTTTTGACCACATGGTCTTATTCAAAAAAACTAAAATAGAAACTTTTACATAGTCTAAAAATTGATGCTCAAATTCAGTAACTTGCCCAAGCTTTCCTTGATGGTTACGCCATGCATGGTCTCCTTGAAGGTGGTCATTGAAGCTCCGTGGTACTCTATCATTAATGATGCGAAACCCCATAGGAATAAGTCCTAGGAACCTTTTTTTTCATAACATTACCCAGATCGTGCAAGATTCAAGAACACAATCGCACAAATAGAAGACAAAAGCACTCATAAAGAATAAGAACACATGTAAATAAAGATAGTTGGTGAAGTGGGTAAGACCCTAAGAGAACTCGTCCCTTAGAACCCTAACCATAAGACACCACAAAGGAAGACCACTCCTTTGATAAGTCCGGGTTGACTTCACTCCATCGCTCAAGGAGCAAGAGGAACCTCACAAAAATAGAACATAAGTCCTGAAAAGAAAATTCTATTTATTCATCTTATTCCCTCCTTTTCTAAGTACATATAATGCCTTTATATAGGCAATGAAAGACCTAAAAGTTTCTAAAAATAATTCCTTAAAAGATGGCACTATTTATTACAAGAATTTGGAAAGTTAATAATGGTGCCATAAAAAAGGAAAGAAACTATAAAGAAGAAAAAGGAAAGAAACTAACTTATTCTTTAAACATAAGTTTTGACCACATGGTCTTATTCAAAAAAACTAAAATAAAAACTTCTATATAGTCTGAAAATTGATGTTCAAATTTAGCAACTTGCCCAAGCTTTCTGTGATGGTTACGCCATGCATGGTCTCCTTGAAGGTGGTCATTGAAGCGCTGTGGTACTCTATCATTCCCTTCCTCTTCGAAAAGATTCGTCCTCAAATCTCTCTTGAATGTTAATAGGAAAGAAAATATTGCTTAGGTGCTACTTAATTGAATCATAAACCAAATAGGAAACAAATCAGAATATACTAAACTTTCTAATTTTTTTTTTCTAATTTCAGCTCTTTTATTTTTCTTTCTTTTTGTTTTTTTTTTGGAGTTGGACAATTTCCGTCCTGTTTTTCTTTTCAGCTCCTTTTCTTTTCTTTTTTTCTTTTTTTTTGTTGGGATCTGGACAAAAACTCACAAGAATGACGACTAGCAAGACACTGAAAGAAATATAACGGAGAAAAAAAAACATATAATGCACAAATAGAACTCTGAGTTCTAGCACTCAAGAAGACAAGCAACTGATGTGAGACCTACTAGAAGACATACTCTAGGAAGCCCAACCAACGTAGGTCATGCCTGAGATGTGAGACCCACTAGACGACTTGCTCTAGGAACCCCAACATAGGTCAAGCACAAGGACCAACTAGAAAACAAGAAGACAAGTAGGAACTTTTTTTTTTTATCGAGACAATAGAAAGGAAAAAAAAATGAAGAACACAAATGAAAGACAAGAAAAGATCACACCTTGACTTGCAAACCTAGAGCTCTGATACCAAATGATGCGAGACCCCATAAGAATAAGTCTTAGGAACCGTTTTTTTGACAACATTACCCGGATCGTGCAAGATTCAAGAACACAATCACACAAATAGAAGACAAAAGCACTCATAAAGAATAAGAACACATGTAAATAAAGATAGTTGGTGAAGTGGGTAAGACCCTAAGAGAACTCGTCCTTTAGAACCCTAACCATAAGACACCACAAAGGAAGACCACTCCTTTGATAAGTCCGGGTTGACTTCACTCCATCGCTCAAGGAGTAAGAGGAACCTCACAAAAATAGAGCATAAGTCCTGAAAAGAAAATTCTATTTATTCATCTTATTCCCTCCTTTTCTAAGTACATATAATGCCTTTATATAGGCAATGAAAGACCTAAAAGTTTCTAAAAATAATTCCTTAAAAGATGGCACTATTTATTACAAGAATTTGGAAAGTTAATAATGGTGCCATAAAAAAGGAAAGAAACTATAAAGAAGAAAAAAGAAAGAAACTAACTTATTCTTTAAACATAAGTTTTAACCACATGGTCTTATTTAAAAAAACTAAAATAGAAACTTCTATATAGTCTGAAAAGTGATGCTCAAATTCAGTAACTTGCTCAAGCTTTCCTTGATGGTTATGCCATGCATGGTCTCCTTGAAGGTGGTCATTGAAGCTCCGTAGTACTCTATCAGAAAGTGAGTTTATTTTCAGGTAGAAGTGAGATCAAGAGAGCTCTTATTTGTGAAAATGCTTTCTTATTGCTTTATAAAGATGTTTATCTTACTATCGATGATCTTGATCACTCTTTGCCTACTAGTGTTACATCTTTATTATAGGAATTCTATGACTTGTTCCCAGAGGAAATACCTGATGGATTGCCCCCTTTAAGAGGCATTGAGCATCGTATAGACTTTTATCCCAGGAGCATCTATTCCTAATAGACCTGCTTATTGAGTAAATCTAGACGAGACTAAGGAAATACAACATCAAGTGGAAGAGCTCATGAAGAAAGGCTTTGTTCGTGAAAGTCTGAGTCCGTGTACTGTCCCGGTGATTCTTGTGCCCAAAAAGGATGGCAAGTGGCAGATGTGTGTAGATTGTCATGCCATCAACAAAATAACAGTCAAATATCGCTATCCTATCCCTAGGTTAGATGATATGCTTGATGAGTTGCACGATGCAAGTGTTTTCTCTAAAGTTGATCTTAGAAGTGGTTACCATCATATTAGGATGAAAGAAGGTGATAAATGGAAAACTGCTTTTAAGACCAAGTTTGGGTTATATGAATGGTTAGTTATGCCATTTGGCTTGACTAACGCACCTAGAACTTTCATGAGTTTAATAAACTATGTCTTTAGACCTTTCATTGGAAGATTTGTTGTGGTTTACTTTGATGATATTTTGATCTACTCTAAGAGTCTAGAAGAGCATGTGAGTCATTTACATGATGTGTTTGTTGTGCTTAGGGAGAATAAACTCTTTGCCAATTTTTAGAGAAGTGCTCTTTTTGTTTGGATTCTGTGGTTTTTCTTGGATTTGTTGTAGGAGCTCATGGCATACAAGTGAACGAGGAAAAGGTCAAGCAATCCGAGAGTGGCCAACTCCAAAGAATGCGAGTGAAGTAAGAAGCTTCCATGTATTGGCAAGCTTCTATAGGCGATTCGTGAAGGACTTCTCTACTCTTATAGCCCCTTTGAATGATTTGGTAAGAAAGAATGTGATATTCAAATGGGGTGAAGAACAAAATGTGCTTTTAACATACTGAAGGAAAAAGTAACTAATGCCCCTATACTTGTGTTGCCTGATTTTACTAAGGTTTTTGAAATTGAATGTGACGCTTCTGGTATAAGCGTAGGTGGTGTGTTGATGCAGGCTTCTAAACCTATTACATATTTTAGTGAGAAATTGAGTGGTCCTACTTTAAATTATTCCACATATGATAAAGAGATGTATGCCTTGAAATGAACTTTAGAAACTTGGTAACATTATTTGTGGCCTAAAGAATTTATTATCCATTCTGACCATGATAGTTTTAAGTTTCTTAAGTCCCAAGATACATTGAACAAAAGGCATGTAAGTTAGCTTAAATTTATTGAAACCTTCCCTTATGTGATTAAGCATAAGTAGGGAAAGGAAAATGTTGTGGCTGATGCATTGTCTAGGCGTTACACTTTGATTACTTCCATGCATGCTAGATTGATAAGCTTTGAGATGTTTAAAGGCATGTATGAGTCTGATTCTGATTTCACTGATATTTGGAAATCTTGTGAATTGTATGGTGCTAATGACTATTACAGGTTTGATGGGTTCCTTTTCAAAAAGAACAAGTTATGTGTTCCTATGTGTTTCATTCATGAGCTTCTTGTTAAGGAAACTCATGGTGGGGGATTGATGGGCCATTTTGGTGTAGAAAAGACTTTGGCTCTTTTGAATGAGTATTTTTATTGGCCTGACATGAGAAAAGATGTGGTTGCTATTTATTCTAGATGTATTACTTATAAGCATGCTAAGTCTAGAATTCAATCATGTGGCTTGTATTCTCCTTTACCAGTTCCCTCTCACCCATGGATTGATATTTCTATGGACTTTGTTTTGGGTTTGCCTAAATCTTCCACTGGGAAAGATAGTGTATTTGTTGTTGTGAATAGGTTGAGTAAAATGGCATATTTTATTGCTTGTTTCAAAACTAATGATGCTATGTATGTGGCAAAATTATATTTTTCAAGGAGATTGTTAGGTTGCATGGTGTGCCAAAAACTATTGTTAGTGATAGAGATGTGAAATTCTTGAGTTATTTCTGAAAAACATTGTGGAATAAACTTGGCACTAAGTTTTTATTTTCTACTACAGCATATCCACAAACTGACGGGCAGATCGAGGTTGTTAATAGAACCCTCTCTACTTTATTAAGAGCTATTATTCAAAAAAATCTTAAGAATTGGGAGAAGTGTTTACCCCATGTTGAATTTGCTTATAATCGCGCTGTTCATTATGCTACAAAATTCTGTCCTTTTGAAATTGTTTATGGCTTTAATCCTTTAACCCCATTAGATTTGCTTCCTTTACCTTCACATGAGTTTACTTACCTTGATGATGCTAGGAAAGCAAAGTTTGTGCAGGATTTGCATGAGAAGGTGAAAGCCAATATTGAAAGAAGGAATGAGGAAATTGCTAACCAAGATAACAAAGGTAGAAGGTGTGTGGTGTTTGAACCTGGAGATTAGGTGTGGGTTCACTTGCGAAAAGAACATTTCCCGGAGTAAAGGAAGTCAAAACTCCAACCTAGAGGAGATGGTCTTTTTCAAGTTCTTGAAAGGATTAATGATAATGCTTATAAAATTGACTTGCCTAGTTCTTATAGAAATATTAGTGCTACTTTTAATGTAGCTAATCTCTTTTCCTTTAATATTACAGATTCGAGGACGAATCCTTTTCAAGAGGAGGGAATGATGCAATAGCACCAAGAGACCTTGCTGAGCATAGAAGTAGACTTGATGAAGGATATGGTGCTAAGTTTCAAGCCCAAGGATGTGATTTGAAAATTAAAATCCAAGAGTTCAAGTCAAAGTGCTTAAAGATCCATTGCAAGGCATAGGAGGCCCAATAACAAGAGCTAAGGCCAAAGCAATGAAAGAAGCTTTCAATTGTTTGATTCATAAGCTTCATGACTTAGAGCCCATTTATTTGAGTCAAGAGAGGGCCCAAGAAGATGTAAAAGGTGTGATCATGCTAACTATTCTACAATAGGAGTGCCAAGGCCCAATTGGAGTCTAATTGCAAGAAATTAAAAATCATGTGTCAACCATATGATTTTTAATGAAGCATGAGCATCCCATGTGGACTATTTAAAGGAGCTAATTAGTTTTGACTAGGACTCTTTTTGAATTTCGTCTTTTATTATTTTATTATTTTTTTAGACTTGGTCAATGAGTTTATCTAGGAGATTAAGTTAAAATTAATATCCTAATCTTGTTTCTTGATTTTAAGCATCATTCAAAATAATTCTAATCAGATTTTAGAGCTTAACTTTTATTAGGATTTTAAGTTTTTTAGAAACTTGGCCTATAAAAGGCTCCCTATTGTACTCTATTTTGGATCATAAATGAATTTGAGTATTATTCAATACTTTGTGAGGCTTTTGCTTCTTTGTGTTCTTTGAGAGTTCACGTGACTTATCAAATGATTGGTCTTCCTTTGTGGTGTCTTAAGGCTAGGGTTCTAAGAGAGAATGATACAAGACCCACTAGGAACATGCCTTAGAGAACCTTCAACAATTCAAAACTTTGCCCGGGACTGGCTAAAAAATAAGAATGTTGGTAAAAGGAAATACCCTAAGAGAACTTGTCTCTTAGAACCCTAGCCTCAAGATGCCACAAAGGAAGACCAATCCTTTGATAAGTCACGTGAACTCTCAAAGAACACAAAGAAGCAAAAGCCTCACAAAGTATTAAATAATACTCAAATTCATTCATTCATGATTTTCAAATAGAGTAGTACAATAGGGAGCCTTTTATAGGTAATGTTTCTAAAAGACTTAAAGTCCTACTAAAAGTTGAACTCTAAAATCTGATTAAAATTATTTTGAATGATGCCTAAAATCAAGGAATAAGATTAGGATGTTAATTTTAACTTAATCTCTTAGATAAACTCCTTAATCAAGTCCAAAAAATAATAAAATAATAAAAAACGAAATTCTCAAGGAATCCTAGTAAAAACTAATTAACTCTTTTAAATAGTCACATGGGATACTCATGCTTCATTAAAAATCACATGATTTTTAATCTCTTGCAATTGGACTCCAATTGGGCCTTGCACTCCTCTTGTATGTGTATTTACATTGGGCCTTCAACATGTTAGACATTAACTCTAGTTGCTCCATGGACCTTCTTAGGATATTGGGCTTCCACTTAGACTTCCACTTTTGCATCTTTAAGGAGATCTCATGTCCAAAGTTCAATTTAACATGTTTTGAATTGATCAAACATAGATCTTGGGCTCTAAACTTGGGTCGACGTCCAACATAGATATTATCTTGAACTCTTTGAGATTTTTGGACATATACTAGCACAATTTGGGCTTCTTGAGTATAGGTCATCCTTTCATGAGCCATTTAGACCTGACTCATATGCTTTTGAATGATTTGGGTTTCTTGATGGATGAGGGCTTCTCGAACTTGTTGTGTTTCAATGGGTATGTCTACTAATATCATATCAGACAAGTTCTCTTAGGGTCTTTCCTTTGACCAACATTCTTGTTTTCTAGCCAGTCCTGGGCAAAGTTTCGAATTATTGAAGGTTCTCTAGGGTATGTTCCTAGTGGGTCTTGCATCACTAAGTCATGAAACTTATGAATCAAACAATTGAAGGCTTCTTTCATTACTTTGGCCTTAGCTCTTATTATTGGGCCTCCTATGCCTTGCAATGGATCTTTAGGCACATTTGACTTGAACTATTAGGTTTTAATTTGCAAATCACGTCCTTGGGCCTGAAGCTTAGCACCATATCCTTCATCAGGTCTGCTTCTATGCTCAGCAAGATTTCTTGGTGCTATTGCATCAACTTGCCTAGTTCTTATGGAAATGTTAGTGTTACTTTCAATGTGGATGATCTCTCTCCCTTTGATGTTGCAGATTCGAGGATGAATCCTTTTTCAAGAGGGGGAATGATACAGTAGCACCAAGAGACCTTGCTGAGCATAGAAGTGGACCTAATGGAGGATATGGTACTAAGCTTCATGCCCAATGATTTGAAAATTGAAATCCAAGAGTTCAAGTCAAATATGTCTAAAGATTCAATGCAAGGGCATAGGAAATGATACAATATCAGTAGGCATGCCCATTGGAGCACTACAAGTTTGAGAAGCTCTCATTCATCAAGAAATTCAAATCATTGAAAAGCACATGATTTAAGTCCAAGTGGTTCATGAAGGGATGGCCTATGCTCAAGAGGCCCAAATTGTGTTAGTATATGTTCAAAACTTTCAAAGAGCTCAAGATAATATCTATGTTGAACGTCGGCCCAAGTTGCCTAAGATCCATATTTGATCAATTCAAAACATGATGAATTGGGTTTTGGACATGAGATCTCCTTAAAGATGCAAAAGTGGAAGAGGAAATACCTACTAGTGTTACATCTTTATTGCAAGAATTCTGTGACTTGTTTCTAGAGGAAATACCTGATGGATTGCCCTCTCTAAGAGGCATTGAGCATCGTATAAACTTTATCCCAGGGGTATCTATTCCCAATATGATGCAAGACCCACTAGGAACATGCCCTAGAGAACCTTCAACAATTTGAAACTTTGCCTGGGATCAGCTAGAAAACAAGAATGTTGGTTAAAGGAAAGACCCTAAGAGAACTTGTCTCTTAGAACCCTAGCCTCAAGATGCCACAAAGGAAGACTAATCCTTTGATAAGTCACGTGAACTCTCAAAGAACACAAAGAAGCAAAAGCCTCACAAAGTATTGAATAATACTTAAATTCATTCATTCATGATCTTCTTTAAAATAGAGTACAATAGGGGGCCTTTTATAGGCAAAATTTCTAAAAGACTTAAAATCCTAATAAAACTAAAACTCTAAAATCTGATTAGAAATATTTTAAATAATGTCTAAAATCAAGGAACAAGATTAGGATATTAATTTTAACTTAATCTCCTAGATAAGCTCCTTGACCAAGTCTAAAAATAATAATAAAATAATAAAAACAAAATTCATAAGAATCCTAGTCAAAACTAATTAGCTTCTTTAAGTAGTCACATGGGATGCATATGCTTCATTAAAAATCACATAGTTAACACATAATTCTTAATCTCTTGCAATTTGACTCCAATTGGGTCTTGACACTCCTCTTGTATGTGTATAGCTACATTGGGCCTTTAACATTTCCATGGACCTTCTTAGGACATTGGGCTTCCACTTAGACTTCCACTTTTGCATCTTTAAAGAGATCTCATGTCCAAAGTCCAATTCAGCATGTTTCGAATTGATCAAATATGGATCTTGGGCTCTAAACTTGGGCCGACATCCAACATAGATATTATCTTGAACTCTTTGAAATTTTTGGACATATACTAGCACAATTTGGGCCTCTTGAGCATAGGCCATCCTTTCATGAGCCATTTGGACCTGAATCATATACTTTTGAATGATTTGGGTTTCTTGATAGATGAGAGCTTCTTGAACTTGTTGTGCTCCAATGGGCATGCCTACTGATATCATATCACAATAGACCTGCTTATCGAGCAAATCCAGATGAGACTAAGGAAATACAACATCAAGTGGAAGAGCTTATAAAGAAAGGCTTTGTTCGTGAAAGTCTGAGTCTGTGTGCTTCTCGGTGTTGTCCCGGTGATTCTTGTGCCCAAAAAGGATAGCAAGTGGCAGATATGTGTAGATTGTTGTGCTATCAACAAAATAACGATAAAATATCGCTATACTATCCCTAGATTAGATGATATGCTTGATGAGTTGCATGGTGCAAGTGTTTTCTCTAAAGTTGAACTTAAAAGTGATTACCATCAGATTAGGATGAAAGAAGGTGATGAATGGAAAACTGCTTTTAAGACCAAGTTTGGGTTATATGATACAATATCAATAGGCATTCCCATTGGAGCACTACAAGTTCGAGAAGCCCTCATTCATCAAGAAACCCAAATCATTCAAAAGCCTATGATTCTAGTCCAAATGGTTCATGAAAGGATGACCTATGTTCAAGAGGCCCAAATTATGCTAATATATGTCAAAAAATCTCAAAGAGCTCAAGATAATATTTATGTTAGACGTCAGCCTAAGTTTAAAGCCCAAGATCTATATTTGATCAATATCTCTTTAAAGAGGCAAAAGTGGAAGTCCAAGTGGAAGCCCAATTTCTTAAGAAGAGTCCATGGAGCAACTAAAGTCAATATCCAATATGTTAAAGGCCGAATGCAATTATACACATACAAGAGGAGTGCCAAGGCCCAATTGGAGTCTAATTGCAAGAAATTAAAAATCATGTCAACTATGTGATTTTTAATAAAGCATGAGCATCCCATGTGGACTATTTAAAGGAGCTTTGACTAGGATTCTTTTTTAATTATTTTTTTAGACTTCGTTAAGGAGCTTATCTAGGAGATTAAGTTAAAATTAATATCCTAATCTTGTTCCTTGATTTTAGGCATCATTCAAAATAATTCTAATCAAATTTTAGAGTTCAACTTTTATTAGGATTTTAAGTCTTTTATAAACTTTGCCTATAAAAGGCTCCTTATTGTACTCTATTTTAAGATCATGAATGAATTTGAGTATTATTCAATACTTTGTGAGGCTTTTGCTTCTTTGTGTTCTTTGAGAGTTCACGTGACTTATCAAATGATTGGTCTTCCTTTGTGGCGTCTTGAGGCTAGGGTTCTAAGAGACAAGTTCTCTTAGGATCTGTCCTTTGACCAATATTCTTGTTTTCTAGCTAGTCTAGGGCAAAGTTTCGAATTGTTGAAGGTTCTTTAGGGAATGTTTCTAGTGGGTCTAGTATCATTTGGTATCAGAGCTTTGGTTCGCTAGTACAAGGTATATCTTTGTGTTTTCCTACTATTATGCAAAAAAGAAAAAAAGAAGAAATTGCAAGTTGTGCAAATTTAAAAAGTTGGGAGTTAGTTTCCTAATTGGAGTTAATTTTTGAAATGGAGTTAATTTCCTAATTAGAGTTAGTTTCCTAATTTGATTGCATTGAGTAGCCACCAAGTTATCTACTTTCCTATTTGCATTCAAGTAAGGACTTTTTTTCCTAATTGTTTTGAACTTGAATTGCAAGTAGTTTCCTATTAACTTGGTTCCCAAGAAGTTTCCTATTTTTCAAGTTTCTTATTTTCAGATTATCTCTTTTCTTCTCCTTCCTTCCAAGCCATCCCAACCTCCCATTCCTCCTTGTTTTCCTTTCCTCTTTCCCTTTTTGTTACACACCTCTTTTTCTCCTTTGTTCTTTAGGAATTTACATTTTAGGATTCTAGTTTTTTTTATTGTCACTAGTCTAATCTTTTCTTTTGATTTGCTTGTAACTTGCTTAGAACACTTGTAAGAAGCAAATTGTTGAGTCGTAAAAGGTAAGACTGCAATTAACATTAAAGAAAAAGCCAAAAAAAGAGTTAAACACGAGTGAACTTATCATCTTTTGAGTGTAAACACGTGAGAAGACTGTGTGAGATCCTATTCCTTCTTTCTTTTTTTGACTAACTTTTCAGGTGACAAGATGTCCAATGAGTACAAATTCCTTGAAGAGGTTAACAAAGAGCGATTCAAGCAAACTTGTGCAAGGTCAGATACATTCCAATTGAACTCCAACCCTATAGGACAAGATAAGGAAAAGCCATCCCCTGATTTTCATACTAGATGCCTTATCAAAGAGAAAGTTTGCAGCATGGCTATTGATAATAGTAGCTATGTAAATATTGCTAGTACCTTACTTGTTGAGAAATTAAACTTGCCTACTATAAAGCATCCTAAGCCTATACGTTGTTGAAGGGTAGTGCTGAATTTAGGGTTAATAATTAAGTTTTGATTTCTTTCTCCATTGGTAAATATCATGATAAAGTGATATGTGATGTGGCTCCTATGTATGATGGACATATTATGCTTGGTAAACCATGGAAACATGTTAGAAAAGATAAATATGTTAAGCATAGGCATAGATATTGCTATTGCTATTCATTTGTATTCAATGAAAAAAATCATGTATACCTCTTGATCCTATGGATGCTTATGAGGATCAAATGAAAATAATACAAGCATACAAAATGAAAGAAGAAGAGAGAGCAAAAGAAAAAGAGAGAGAAGATGAGTTAAAGAGAAAAAAAGACGAGATTGAAAAAGAAAAGAATGTGAGTGAAAAGAAAGAGCTAGAGGGTTGTGAAAAAAGTGAGAAAAGCATGAGTGTGAGCTTGTTTGATGAACAAGAGAGGTTGAGAGTGTGTGTAAGGATCTTTGTTTATCTACTGACAATCTTAACCATCTTTGCCTATTGTTGGTTCTGGCACCTTGCAGGTGTGCGGAGATTTGTTTTCAAAGAAGCCACCCAATGGACCCTCATCTTCAACTAGCATTGCGAAGAGTTGTGATTTCTTAGATTTGTTCCCTAAGAAACCACTTAATGGCGAAGATTCGAGGATAAATCTTTTCAAAAAGGGAGGGAATGATACAATATCAGTAGCATGGCCATTGGAGCACTAAAAGTTCGAGAAGCTCTCATCCATCAAGAAACCCAAATCATTCAAAAGCCTATGATTCAGGTCCAAATGGCTCATGAAAGGATGACCTATGCTCAAGAGGCCCAAATTGTGCTAATATATGTCCAAAAATCTCAAAGAGCTCAAGATAATATCTATGTTGGATGTTGACCCAAGTTTAAGCCCCAAGATCCTTATTTGATCAATATCTCTTTAAAGATGCAAAAGTGGAAGTCCAAGTGGAAGCCCAATTTCTTAAGAAGAGTTCATAGAGCAACTAAAGTCAATATCCAATATATTCAAGGCCCAGTTATGCACATACAAGAGGAGTGCCAAGGCCTAATTGGATTAATTATAAGAAATTAAAAATCGTGTCAACCATGTGATTTTTAATGAAGCATGAATATCCCATGTGGACTATTTAAAGGAGCTAATTAGTTTTGACTAGGATTTTTTTGAATTTCGTTTTTTATTATTTTATTATTATTTTTGGACTTGGTCAAGGAGCTTATCTAAGAGATTAATTTAAAATTAATATCCTAATCTTGTTCCTTGATTTTAGGTATCATTCAAAATAATTCTAATCAGATTTTAGAGCTCAACTTTTATTAGGATTTTGATAGAGTACCACAGAGCTTCAATGACCACCTTCAAGGAGACCATGCATGGCATAACCATCAAGGAAAGCTTGGGCACGTTGCTGAACGTGAGCTTCAATTTTCAGACTATGTAGAAGTTTCTATTTTAGTTTTTTTGAATAAGACCATGTGGTCAAAACTTATATTTAAAGAATAAGTTAGTTTCTTTCCTTTTTCTTCTTTATAGTTTCTTTCCTTTTTTTATGGCACCATTATTAACTTCCCAAATTCTTGTAATAAATAGTGCCTTCTTTTAAGGAATTATTTTTAGGAAATGTTAGATCTTTCATTGCCTATATAAAGGCATCATATGTACTTAGAAGAAAAAAAAGCAATAAGATGAGTAAATAAAATTTTCTTTTCAAAACTTATGTTCTATTTTTGTGAGGTTCCTCTTGCTCCTTGAGCGATGGAGTGAATTTAACTCGGACTTATCAAAGGAGTGGCCTTCCTTTGTGGCGTCTCAAGGCTAGGGTTCTAAGGGACGAGTTCTCTTAGGGTCTTATCGACTTGACCAACATTTCTTGTTCTTAGCCAGTCCCAGGCAACGTATCATCTTGTTGAAGGTTCCTAGGACTTATTCCTACAGGGTCTCTCATCAGATTTTAAGTCTTTTAGAAACTTTGCCTATAAAAGGCTCCCTGATACGATATTAGTAGGTATGCCCATTAGAGCACTACAAGTTCGAGAAGCCCTTATCCATCAAGAAACCCAAATTATTCAAAAGTGCATGATTCAGGTCCAAATGGCTCATGAAGGGATGGCCTATGCTCAAGAGGCCCAACTTGTGTTAGTATATGTCCAAAAATTTCAAAGAACTCAAAATAATATCTATGTTGGACGTCGGCCCAAGTTTAGAGCCCAAGATCCATATTTGATCAATATCTCTTCAAATATGCAAAAGTGGAAGTCCAAGTGGAAGCCCAATTTCCTAAGAAGAGTCCATGGAGCAACTAAAGTCAATATCCAATATGTTAAAGGCCCAATGCAGTAATACACATACAAGAGGAGTGCTAAGGCCCAATTGGATTCCAATTACAAGAGATTAAAAATCATGTGTCAACCATGTGATTTTTAATGAAGCATGTACATCATATGTGACTACTTAAAGAAGCTAATTAGTTTTGACTAGGATTCTTTTTGAATTTCGTTTTTTATTATTTTATTATTTTTTGGACTTGGTTAAGGAGCTTATCTAGGAGATTAAGTTAAAATTAATATCCTAATCTTATTCCTTGACTTTAGGCATTATTTAAAATATTTCTAATCAGATTTTAGAGTTTTAGTTTTATTAGGATTTAAGACTTTTAGAAATTTTGCCTATAAAAGGCTCCCTATTGTACTCTATTTTTGGAAGATCATGAATGAATGTACTTGAGTATTATTCAATACTTTGTGAGGCTTTTGTTTCTTTGTATTCTCTGAGAGTTCACGTGACTTATCAAAGGATTGGTCTTCCTTTGTGGCGTCTTAAGGTTAGGGTTCTAAGAGACAAGTTCTCTTAGGGTTTTTCCTTTGACCAACATTCTTGTTTCTAGTCAGTCCCGGACAAAGTTTCGAATTGTTGAAGGTTCTCTAGGGCATGTTCCTAGTGGGTCTTGCATCACTCCCTATTGTACTCGATTTTAAGATCATGAATGAATTTGAGTATTATTTAATACTTTGTGAGGCTTTTTGATGCAAGACCCATTAGGAACATACCCTAGAGAACCTTTAACAATTCAAACTTTGCCCAAGACCGACTAGAAAATAAGAATGTTAGTTAAAGGAAATACCCTAAGAGAACCTATCTCTTAGAACCCTAGCCTCAAGACGCCACAAAGGAAGACCAATCCCTTAATAAGTCACATGAAGTCTCAAAGAACACAAAGAAGTAAAAGCCTCACAAAGTATTAAATAATACTCAAATTCATTCATTCATTCATGATCTTCAAATAGAGTATAATAGGGAGCCTTTTATAGGCAAAGTTTCTAAAAGATTTAAAATCCTACTAAAAGTTGAACTCTAAAATCTGATTAAAATTATTTTGAATGATGCCTAAAATCAAGGAATAAGATTAGGATGTTAATTTTAACTTAATCTCCTTGATAAACTCCTTGACTAAGTCCAAAAAAATAATAAAATAATAAAAAACGAAATTCTCAAGGAATCCTAGTCAAAACTAATCAATTTTTTTAAATAGTCACATGGGATACTCATGCTTCATTAAAAATCACATGATTGACACATGATTTTTAATCTCTTGCAATTGAACTCCAATTGGGCCTTGCACTCCTCTTGTATGTGTATAACTGCATTGGGCCTTCAATATGTTAGACATTAACTCTAGTTGCTCCTTCTTAGGACATTGGGCTTCCACTTGGACTTCCACTTTTGCATCTTTAAGGAGATCTCATGTCCAAAGTTCAATTTAGCATGTTTCGAATTGATCAAATATAGATCTTGGGCTCTAAACTTGAGCCGGCATCTAACATAAATATTATCTTGAGCTCTTTGAGATTTTTGGACATATACTAACACAATTTAGGCCTCTTGAGTATAGGCCATCCTTTCATGAGCCATTTGGACTTGACTCATACGCTTTTGAATGATTTGGGTTTCTTGATGGATGAGGGCTTCTCAAACTTGTAGTGCTCCAATAGGTATACCTACTGATATTGTATCACTTTTGCTTCTTTGTGTTCTTTGAGAGTTCACGTGACTTATCAAAAGATGGATCTTCCTTTGTGGCATCTTGAGGCTAGCGTTCTAAGAGACAAGTTCTCTTAGGGTCTTTTTACTTTGACTAACATTCTTGTTTTCTAGCCAGTCCTGGGCAAAGTTTCAAATTGTTGAAGGTTCTCTAGGGCATGTTTGATGTGAAATCAAGGGGTGGCCCAATCTTCACGATGTAGGTTGATGGATAGATGATGGTTCGAGATCCGACGGAAGCAAATAGCCAACCAACGTTATAAGAACGTTGACCTGCTACTTAGACAATGTGCCTAACCATGAACACAGTAAACCAATCCACACAAAGACGCACTTGGATCGAAGCACGAATTGGGGGCTTTTGCGAACTTGAATCACTAACCTAAAGATAGGTTGACAAGACAAAGGTTTCATAAGAGCAAAGAAAAGATAAGATTCTCACAATTAGAGAAACACTCAGAATAATTCTACTACTTCCAATCTGATTCAAATGAAGGCAGAATACATATATTTATAGTGTAGCTCAAACCTATCAACTGGAGGAAAAGTAGGAAACTAACTACATAATCCTAACTGAAAGATCTAAAAAATAAGGATACAAAATCAAATCTTTTTAAAAACACAAAAAGAAAGATAATCATCCTAATAGAAACTAATTAATATTAATGGGCTGGACATCTTGCATTTGAAGTACTATTCACGTCCTCTAGCTTCAATGGGCTCTTTAAGCATCAACTTGGGCTTGAATAAGCATGATTAAGGCTCCATTTGCTTCCTCAATGCATGCACTAACATTATGGGCTTCTAATTCAGCAAATTGAAGCCCAATTACTCTTTGTAGACGCTTAACTCTTCCTTTTGTCATTGGGCCATCTATCATCAAGTCCTTCTCCACACGAGCATCCTTCCCCACATGAATCTGGTTCATATCATCCTCCCCCTCTTGAAAAGAAGTCATCCTCGACTCTTCAAAGTCTGCACCAAAATAAGGGGAAAGGTCAAAAACATTAAAAGTAGCACTTATACCATACTCACCTGGTAAATCTATCTTGTAGGCATTATCATTAATTCTCTCTAGCACGCAGAAAGGCCCATCTCTGCGAGGCATAAGTTTAAACTTTCTTTTGTCAGGAAACCTCTCTTTTCTAAGGTGCAACCAAATCAAATCTCCTGGTTCAAAGACAACCATCTTTCGCCCCTTATTAGCACGTTCTACATATTGTTGAGTCATCCTTTCAATGTTTTGTTTTGCTTTCTCATAGATTTGCTTAACAAACTCAGCACATTTCTGTCCATCCATATTGATTCTTTCCTGCAAAGGCAAAGGAACTAAGTCAATGGGTGCAAGAGGATTAAAACCATATACAATCTCAAATGGTGAATATTTAGTAGTGGAATGAACAGCCCTATTGTATGCAAACTCGACATGTGGGAGACACTCCTCCCAATTCTTCAGGTTCTTTTCAACCACAGTTCGTAACAAAGAAGATAGTGTCCTATTAACAACTTCAGTTTGTCCATCAATTTGTGGATGACAAGTAGTAGAGAATAGCAATTTAGTTCCAAACTTGCTCCACAAAGTCTTCCAAAAATAGCTTTTAGAAACTTAGCATCACAATCTGACACTATAGTCCTCGGAATCCCATGAAACCTCACAACTTCCTGAAAGAACAAATTAGCAATATTAGAAGCATCATCAGCCTTATGACATGCAATGAAGTGTGCCATTTTAAAAAACCTATCTACCACAACAAAAATAGAGTCCCTCCCCTTCTTAGACCTAGGTAATCCCACAATAAAATCCATGGAAACATCTTCCCAAGGTACACTAGGAATAGGGAGGGGAGTATACAGTCCATGGGGATTTAATTTAGATTTTGCTTTATGACATACAACGCATCTCCCCACAAGCTTTTGAACATCTCTACACATTTTAGGCCAATAAAAATGCTCATTCAAGATATCAAAGGTTTTAATAATGCCAAAGTGTCCCATTAAACGTCTTAAATGTGCTTCCTTCATTAATAACATGCGCAAAGAACAATTAGGAATGCAAAGCTTATCAACATGAAACAAGAATCCTTGATGCAAGTAAAATTTGTCCCAACCAACTCTAGGCTTGCAATAGTTAAAAGCTTCACCAAAATCAACATCATTAGTATATAATTCCTTGATGAACTCAAAACCAAGAACCTTAGAGTCTAACATGGAAAGAAGAACATACCTACGTGAAAGTGCATCAGTAACAATATTCTCCTTACCTTTCTTATACTTAATAACATATGGGAAAGATTCAATGAATTCAACCCAACTAGTGTGTCTTTGATTCAATTTGTTTTGGTTCTTAATATATTTTAGAGCCTCATGGTCAGAATGTATGACAAATTCTTTAGGTCACAGATAATGTTGCCAAGTTTCCAACACTCTAACTAAAGCATATAGCTCCTTATCATATGTAGGATAGTTAAGAGTAGGACCACTTAGCTTTTCGCTAAAATATGCAATGGGCTTACCTTCTTGCATGAGTACACCTCCTATGCCAATTCCACTAGCATCATATTCAACCTCAAAAATCTTACCAAAATCTGGAAGGACTAATAAAGGTGCATGTATGAGCCTCTCTTTGATAGTTTGGAAGGCTTTCTCTTAAGCTTCTCCCCACTTGAATGGAACATTCTTTTTTGTCAACTCATTCAAAGGGGCTGCCAGTGAGCTGAAGTCCCTCACGAACCTCCTATAAAAGCTTGCAAGTCCATGGAAGCTCCTCACTTGTCCGATGGTGGTAGGGGTTGGCCAATCTTGAATGGCTTTGATTTTCTCTTCATCAACCTTAACCCCTTCAGCACTCACAACAAAACCAAGAAAAACAACTTTATTAGTGCAGAAATCACACTTATTCAAATTGCCAAACAATCTTTCTTTTCTTAAAACCTCTAGGACTTGTCTCAAGTGATCTACGTGCTCATGCAAAGTCCTATTGTACACAAGGATATCATCAAAGTAAACTACCACAAATTTACCTATGAATGCACGCAAGACATGATTCATCAACCTCATAAATGTGCTAGGTGCATTAGTGAGACCAAAAGGCATAACTAACCATTCATAAAGTCCATGTTTAGTCTTAAATACAGTTTTTCATTCGTCTCCTTCTTTCATCCTAATTTGATGGTAGCCACTTTTTAAATTAATTTTAGAGAAGATAGTGGAGCCATTTAATTCATCAAGCATATCATCTAACTTAGGGATAGCATGACGATATCTTACGGTTATATTATTGATGGCTTGACAATTAATGCACATTCTCCATGTGCCATCCTTTTTAGGCACGAGCAATACTGGTACTGCACATGGGCTAAGGCTCTCCCTCACATATCCCTTTTCTAGCAGCTCTTGCACTTGTCTTTGAATCTCCTTGGTCTCTTCAGGATTAGCTCGGTAAGCTAGACAATTAGGCAAAGATGCTCCAGGTATAAAATCAATTTGACGTTCTATCCCTCTAATTGGTGGCAACCCAGGTGGTACCTCTTCGGGAAAGACATCTTTATATTCCTGCAAAAGAGACATAACAACACTAGGCAAAGTAGAGGTTAAGTCGTTAGTATTCAACATAGCCTCTTTGTAGATAACTACTAGGAGGTTTTGTTGAGAAAACAAAGTTTGTTTGATCTCACTCTTTCTTGCTACTAAACTTTTCTCTCTTTCTCCCTCTTTCTCTCTTTTACCTTTAGCTCTCTCTCCTTTTCCTCTCTATTTTCTTGGCTTGCTCAAAAAAGGAAAGACCGACTAAAAACAAGAATGTTAGCCAAAGGAAAGACCCTAAGAGAACTTGTCTCTTAGAACCCTAGCCTCAAAATGCCACAAAGGAAGACCAATCCTTTGATAAGTCACGTAAACTTTCAGAGAACACAAAGAAGCAAAAGTCTCACAAAGTGTTGAATAATACTCAAAGTCATTCATTTATGATCTTTAATAGAGTACAATAGGAAGATTTTTATAGGCAAAGTTTCTAAAAGACTTAAATCCTAATAAAAGTAAAACTCTAAAATCTGATTAAAAATATTTTAAATAGTGCCTAAAATCAAGGAACAAGATTAGAATACTAATTTTAACTTAATCTCCAAGATAAGCTCTTTGACCAAGTCCTAAAAATAATAAAATAAATAAAAAACGAAATTCATGAAGAATCCTACCGAAAACTAATTAGTTCCTTTAAATAGTCACATGAGATGCTCATACTTCATTAAAAATTACATGGTTGACACATGATTCTTAATCTCTTAGAATTGGACTCCAATTGGACCTTGGCACTCCTCTTGCATATGTATAACTACATTGGGCCTTTAACATGTTGGATATTGACTCTAGTAGCTCTTGGACCTTCTTAGGACATTGGGCTTCTACTTTTGCAACTTTAAGGAGATCTCATGTCCAAAGTCCAATTCAGCATGTTTTGAATTGATCAAATATGGATCTTGAGATCTAAACTTGGGCCGATGTCCAACATAGATATTATCTTGAGCTCTTTGAAATTTTTGGACATATACTAGCACAATTTGGATCTCTTGAGCATGGGTCATCCCTTCATGAGCCATTCAGACCTTAATATAGCTCCTTTGAATGATTTGGATCTGTTTTGAATAATTTGGGTTTCTTGAACTTGTTGTGCTCCAATGGGCATGCCTTCTGGTATTGTATCAATATAGCTCCTTATCATATGTAGGATAGTTAAGAGTAGGACCACTTAGCTTTTCACTAGAATATGCAATGGGGTTACCTTCTTGCATAAATACACCTCCTATGTAAATTCCACTTGCATCACATTCTACCTAAAAAATCTTACCAGAGTTTGGAAGTGCAAGTAAAGGTGTTTGGGTGAGCTTCTCCTTAAGAGTTTGGAAGACTTTCTCTTGAGTTTCTCCACATTTGAATGGAGCATTTTTCTTTGTCAACTCGTTCAATGGGACTGCTAATGTGCTAAAGTCCTTCACAAACCTTCTATAAAAGCTTGCAAGTCCATGAAATCTCCTCACATGTCTGATCGTGGTAAGGGTCAGCCAATCTTGAATGGCTTTTATCTTTTTCTTCATCCACCTCAATCCCCTTGGCCCTCACAACAAAACCAAAAAAGATAACTTTATTAGTGCAAAAATCACACTTCTTTAAATTGCCAAACAATTTTTCTTTTCTTAGAACTTCTAGAACTTGTCTTAAGTGATCTACATGCTCATGAAAAGTCCTACTATACATAAGAATATCATCAAAGTAAACTATTACAAACTTGCCTATAAAAGCATGCAAGACATGATTCATTAACCTCATAAATGTGCTAGGTGCATGAGTGAGACTAAAAGGCATAACTAACCATTCATAAAGTCCATGTTTAGTCTTAAATGCAGTGTTTCATTCATCTCCTTCTTTCATTCTAATATGATGGTAGCCACTTTTTAAATCAATTTTAGAGAAAATGGTGGAGCTATTTAATTCATCAAGCATGTCATCTAACCTCATAGGACGATAATATCTTACCATTATATTATTGATGGCTCTACAATCAACACACATCTTCCATGTGCCATCCTTCTTAGGCACAAGCAGCACCAGTACTGCACACAGGCTTAGGCTCTCCCTTACATATCCTTTATCTAGAGATCTTACACTTGTCTTTGAATCTCCTTAGTCTCTTCAGGGTTGGTACAGTATGCTGGGTGGTTTGGTAGAGGTGCACTAGGTATAAAATCAATTTGATGTTCTATCCCTTTACTTGGTGGCAATCCGAGTGGTGTTTCTATGGAAAAGACATCTTCATATTTATACAATAGAGACTTGATACTAGGAAAAGTAAAGGTTAATTCGTTAGTGTTTAACATATCTTTTTTGTAAATAAATACTGTGAGGTTTTGTTGAGCAAACAAAGCTTGCTTGATTTCACTCCTTCTTACCACTAATAAACTTTTCTCTCCTTCTCTCCCATTTTCTTTCTTGCCCTTAGATTTTTCTTTCTTTTCTCTCTCTCTCTCCTTTTGGCTTACTTTCTTTTCCTCTCCCATTTTCATTGTTTTCCTTTTTAGACACCTTTATACTCTTACTTTCTGATACAATATCAGTAGGCATGCCCATCGAAGCACTACAAGTTTGAGAAGCCTATCCATGAAGAAACTCAAATCATTCAAAAGCCTATGATTCGGGTCCAAATGGCTCATGAAAGGATGACCTATGCTTAAGAGGCCCAAATTGTGCTAGTATATGTCCAAAAATCTCAAAAAGTTCAAGATAATATCTATGTTGGACGTCGGCCCAAGTTTAGAGCCCAAGATCCATATTTGATCAATATTTCTTTAAAGATGCAAAAGTAGAAGTCCAAGTGGAAGCCCAATTTTCTAAGAAGAGTCCATGGAGCAACTAAAGTCAATATCCAATAAGTTAAAGGCCCAATGCAGTTATACACATACAAGGAGTGCTAAGGCCCAATTAGAGTCCAATTACAAGAGATTAAAAATCATGTGTCAACCATGTGATTTTTAATGAAGCATGTGCATCCTATGTGACTACTTAAAGAAGCTAATTAGTTTTGACTAGGATTCTTTTTTAATTTCGTTTTTTATTATTTTATTATTTTTTGGAATTGGTCAAGGAGCTTATCTAGGAAATTAAGTTAAAATTAATATCCTAATCTTGTTCCTTGATTTTAGGCACTATTTAAAATATTTCTAATCAGATTTTAGAATTTTAGTTTTATTAAGATTTTAAGACTTTTAGAAATTTTGCCTATAAAAGGCCTCTATTGTACTCTATTTTGGAAGATCATGAATGAATGAATGAATTTGAGTATTATTCAATACTTTGTGAGGCTTTTACTTTTTTGTGTTCTTTGAGAGTTCACGTGACTTATCAAAGGATTGGTCTTCCTTTGCGACTTCTTGAGGCTAAGGTTCTAAGAGGCAGGTTCTCTTAGGGTCTTTCCTTTGACCAACATTCTTGTTTCTAGCCGGTCCCGGGTAAAGTTTCGAATTGTTGAAGGTTCTCTAGGGCATGTTCCTAGTGGGTCTTGCATCATTTGGTATCAGAGGCTAAATACAAGGTTGAATCAAATAGATTCTTCTTCTTCCAATAGCAAGGTAAGACGTGGTAAAAACGTTCTAGGAGGAGATGAATCTGATTTTGAGGAGGAAAGCCAACATGAAAGAGTTAGGAGATCTCCACCTCAAAAGAAAGACAGGTTTAGTAATATCAAGATGAAAATCCCTTCCTTTCAAGGGAAAGCTGATCCTGATGTATACCTTGAATGGGAAAGAAAAGTTGAGTTTATATTTGACTACCAATCTTTTTCAGAGGAAAGTAAAGTGAAATTAGCTGCTTTGGAGTTTACAGATTATGCAAGCCTATGGTGGGATTAGTTAACCACTAGTAGGAGGCGTTTTGGAGAGGGCCCAATTCGGTCTTGGCTAGAAATGAAGGCTCTCATGAGGAAGAGATTTGTCCCAACCCATTACTATAGAGATGTGCACAAAAGGCTCCACAAAATCAAACAAGGATCTATGAGTGTGGAAGAATATTTTCAGCAAATGCAAATTGCCATGATCAAAGCTGACATTAAGGAAGATTCAGAAGTTACAATGGCAAGATTTCTTGGTGGCTTAGACCCTGAAATTGCTACAGAAGTTGAATTGCAAAACTACCTTGATATGGAAGAGTTGTTGCATAAAGCCATTAAGGTGGAGAAGCATTTTAAGGCAAAACAGAAATTGAAATCACATGCTAGTTCCAACAAAGACTTCAAGTCCTCTTTCAAGTTTAAGGGAGAGACCAAGCCTAGAGAGGAGAATAAGTTGACAATGCAAACACCTACTTCTAAAGGTAAATCAGAACTTAAATCTTCTTCTAGTTCTTCTAAAATTAAATGCTTTAAATGTCAAGGTTTTGGTCACATTGCTTCATAATGTCCAAATAAAAGGACTATGATTTTGCTTGAGAATGGTGTTGTTACTAGTAAAAGTAGTGGTGATGAAGAAGTGGAAGCTGAGTTGAGCTCCAATGGAGGTGATGAATCTGATGTGGAGGTAGCTGAAGCTGTGTTTGGTGAGGTTCTAGTGTCAAGGCGTGCTCTTAGCATTCTACCTAAAGAAGAGCTTGAAAAAGAACAATGAGAGCATATCTTTCACACTAGGTGTTTTGTTAACAACAAGGTATGTAGTCTTATCATTGATAATGGGAGCTGCACTAATGTTGCTAGTACCTTGTTAATTGAAAAGCTAGGTTTGCCAACTAGAAAACACCTCACTCCTTATAATTTGTTGTGGTTCAATGATAATGGGGATGTTAAAGTTACTAAATAGGTTGTTGTAGCATTTTCCATAAGAAGTTACCATGACGAGGTTTTGTGTGATATAGCTCCTATGCATGCTGGACACTTATTATTGGGTAGACCTTGGCAATTTGATAGGAAAGTTGAGTATGATGGTTATACTAACAGGTATTCTCTTGAGTTTAATAAGAAAACCATTATGCTAACCCCTCTCAGACCCTTGCAGGCATATGAGGATTAAAAGCGAATTACTCAAGAATGCAAGCTAAGAGAGAAAGAAAAGAAAGTGCGTGAGAAAGAAAGAAAAGAAAGTGAGATGGAGAGAAAAGGAAAGAGAGCTACTGAAAAGAAAAGTCAAGAGAGTGAAGAAAATAAAGTAACATTATTTTCTGGTAGAGGAGAGATTAAGAGGGTTTTATGTAGTGAGACATCTTTTGTACTCTTGTATAAGGATGTTTATCTAACCCTTAGTGACCTTGATGAATCTCTTCCTTCTAATGTTTTGAGTTTGTTGCAGGAATATAAAGACTTGTTTGCGGAAGAGGTACCGGATGGATTGCCTCCCATAAGAGGCATTGAACACAGGATTGATTTTATTCCTGGAGCATCTCTTCCTAACCGACCTGCTTATAGGGCAAATCCAGAAGAGACTAAGGAAATTCAAAGACAAGTGGAAGAACTCATGAAAAGGGGGTTTGTGAGAGAGAGCCTTAGTCCATGCGCTGTTCCGGTAATGCTTGTGCCCAAGAAGGATGGCACCTGGAGGATGTGTGTGGACTGCCGAGCCATTAACAAAATCACAGTTAAGTATAGATATCCCATTCCTAGACTTGATGACATGCTTGATGAGTTGCATGGTGCTTGCTTGTTTTCAAAAATAGATCTTAGGAGTGGTTATCATCAAATTAGGATGCAAGAGGGTGATGAGAGGAAGACTGCATTTAAGACTAAGTTTGGTTTATATGAATGGCTTGTTATGCCTTTTGGCTTAACTAATGCTCCTAGAACATTCATAAGCTTAATGAATCATCTGTTTCGCCCTTACATAGGAAAGTTTGTTGTTGTGTATTTTGATGACATTCTTGTGTTTTCTAAGAATTTAAAAGAGCATGTTAAGCATTTGCATTCTGTGTTTGTTATTTTAAGAGAAAATAAACTCTTTGCAAATTTAGAGAAATGCTCTTTCTACTTGGATTTTGTTGTTTTCCTTGGTTTTGTTGTAGGTACTGATGGCCTCTGGGTGGATGAAGAGAAGGTGAAGGCAATTTGAGAGTGGCCAACACCTAAGAATGCTAGTGAGGTGAGGAGTTTCCACGGACTTGCAAGTTTCTACCGACGTTTTGTAAAGGACTTCTCAACCCTTGCTGCACCTTTAAATGAGTTGGTAAAGAAAAATGTTGTCTTTAAATGGGGTGAGGCACAAGAGGCGGCTTTTAACACTTTGAAAGATAAATTGACCAATGCCCCTCTACTTATTCTTCCTGATTTCTCTAAAGTTTTTGAAGTTAAATGTGATACCTCTGGAATTGGTATTGGTGCTGTTTTGATGCAAAAGTCTAGGCCTATTGCTTACTTTAGTGAAAAGCTTAGTGGTGCTTGTTTGAATTATTCAACTTATGACAAGGAATTGTATGCTTTAAAAACAGCTCTATAACATTGGCAACATTATTTATGGTCTAAGGAATTTGTTTTGCATTCTGATCATAAGAGTCTTCAATACCTAAAGACCCAAGATAAGTTGAATAAGAGGCATGCTGTGTGGCTTGAATTCATTGAGTCATTTCCTTATGTACTTAAACATAAAAAGGGGAAAGAAAATGTTGTGGTTGATACTTTGTCTAGGAGGTATAGTCTCATTACATCTATGCAAGCTAGGTTGATTGGTTTTGAATCTTTCAAAAGCATGTATGAATGTGATGCTGACTTTGCTGAAACTTGGAAGTTGTGTGAAAAACATGGTGCTCATGATTTCTTTAGATTTGATGGTTTCTTGTTTAAAGGAAATAAATTGTGTGTGCCTGTTTGTTCTATGCATGAGCTTTTAGTTAAAGAATCTCATGGGGGTGGTTTGATGGGGCACTTTGGGATAGAAAAGACTTTATCCATGTTGAAGGAACATTTTTATTGGCCTCATATGCATAGGGATGTGATTGCTATATGTAAAAGGTGCATTGTATGCAAGCACACTAAATCTAAAATGCAACCACATGGTTTGTATACTCCTTTACCTGTTCCTTCTCATCCTTGGGTAGATATTTCAATGGATTTTGTGCTTGGATTGCCTAGAACATCTAGTGGAAAGGATAGCATATTTGTTGTTGTTGATCGATTTAGTAAAATGGCTCATTTCATTGCTTGCTCAAAAACAAATGATGTTGTCTATATTTCTAATTTGTTTTTCAAGGAGATTGTTAGATTGCATGGTTTGCCCCCGATCTATTGTGAGTGACCGTGATGTTAAATTTGTTAGTCACTTTTGGAAAACTTTGTGGGCTAAGCTGGGTATAAAGCTTGTGTTTTCTACGGTTGCACATCCTCAAACAGATGGACAAACTAAAGTGGTGAATCAAACACTTTCTTCCTTATTGCGTGTTGTAATTCAAAAAAATTTAAGGAATTGGGAAAAGTGTTTGCCTCACATTGAGTATGCATATAATCGTGCCTTGCATTCTACAACTAAGTTTTCTCCTTTTGAGATTGTATATGGTTTTAATCCTTTGACTCCCTTGGATCTACTTCCTTTGCCTTGTAATGAGTTTGCTAACCTTGATGGTACAAAGAAAGCTAAGTTTGTGCAGGATCTTCATGCTAAGGTTAAGGCAAACATTGAGTGCAAGAATGAGCAATATGCTCAACATGCTAATAAAGGCCGAAGGAAGGTTATCTTTGAACCAAGAGATTGGGTGTGGGTTCATTTGAGGAAAGAAAGGTTTCCTGAACAAAGGAAGTCCAAATTACACCCAAGAGGCAATGGTCCTTTCCAAGTGTTGGAAAGAATAAATGATAATGCATACAAAATTGATTTACCTAGTTCTTATGGGAATGTAAGCGTAACTTTCAATGTGGCTGACCTTTCTCTTTTTGATATTGCAGATTCGAGGACGAATCCTTTTCAGGAGGGAGGGAATGATGAAGGTGAGATAGGAGATTTGAAAAAGCTTGAACAAAATCATGAACTTAGAAACAAAAGGGCTGGACGTGACTCTAAAAGATGGCCAAATAAAGATTTCATTGCAAGGTATGGGAGGCCCATGCATAAGATCAAGAGTCAAAGCTATGAAGGAGGCCTTGAATGGAGTGATCCAAAAACTAATAGACTTGGAGCCCATAGTCTTAGCTAAATATGAAGCCCAAAAGGAAAAAATTGGCATAAAGATTATTTCATTCCTACAAGATGCTAGCCCAAGCCCAAAGGGAGCCTAATTGAAGGAGTCTAGCCATTTTCCACAAAATCAGCCATTTTCTACAAAATTCTTAGTTTTATTTTGTTTTAATTTGATTGTTGCTATTTCAGATTTTTAGGCACCATTCTTAGTGAATTTGTTTAGATTTAAATTTCTTTTATGTAACCTAGGAATTATTCTGTTTAGGGTTTTATTTTTCAAATGCCTATATAAGGCCCAATTGTACTCTAAGAATGGTAGATTGAATGAATTATCTTTTCAGAATCATTTCTGATTTGTGAGGTTTCTCTTGTGGCCTTTGTGTGCTAGAGAAAATCTTTGACTTATCAAAGGAGTGGTTTCCTTTGTGGCGTCCTGGATTAGGGTTCTAAGAGACGGGTTCTCTTAGGATTCAATTCCATTGACCAACATCTCTTCTTCTTCTTCTTCTTTGTTCTTTGTTGCTTATTGTCCATATTATTTGTTCTCGTGTTGCTTGCCAAAATTTGATCACTGATCCGTGTTATTTGGGGTTCCTAGAACGGGTTTCTAAGGGGTCTCACATCACCCTTCAACAAGGTATAGGGCCTAGGATGCTTTATAGTAGGCAAGTTTAATTTCTCAACTAATAAGGTACTAGCAATATTTACATAGCTACTATTATCAATAGCCATGCTGCACACTTTCTCTTTGATAAGGCATCTAGTATGGAAATCAAGAGATGACTTTTCCTTATCTTGTCTTGTAGAGTTGGAGTTGGATTGGAATGCATCTAACCATGCACAAGATTGCTAGAATCGCTCTTTGTTAGCCTCTTCAAGGAATTTGTACTCACTAGACATCTTGTCACCTGAAAAGTTAGTCAACAAAGAAATAAGACCTCACACACTCTTCTCACATGTTTACACTCAAAAGGTGATCAGTTCATTCGTGTTTAACTCTCTTTTTAGCTTTTTCTTTAATGTTAATTGCACTCTTGCCTTTTACCACTCAACAATTTACTTCTTACAAGTGTTCTAAGTAAGTCACAAGCAAATCAAAAGAAAAGATTAACTAGTGGCAATAAAAAAATACTAGAATCCTAAAATGCAAATTCTCAAAGTATCAAACAAAGAAGAAAAAGAGGTGTGTAACAAAAAGGGAAGGAGCAAAGAAAAAAAAAGGAGGAAGGGGAGGTTTGGATGGCTTGGAAGGAAGGAGAAGAAAAGGGAAAATCTAAAAAAAATAGGAAACTACTTGGGAAATTAGGAAACCAACTTTAAGAAAATTTGAAAATTAGGAAACTAACTCCAATTAGGAAATTAACTCCAAGCTTTTGAATTTGCACAACTTGCAATTTCTTTTTTTTTTCTTTTTTTTTCACTCTTTTTTTTCACTTTTTTTTTTATTTTTTTTTTGAATTTTTTTTTTGGAGTATCATACTCTCCTTTTTTTTTTGAATGAGGATGGAGGCACACAACAATGGAAGAAAGAAGAAGATGGAAGACAAAGGTGAAGATGAAAAGGTAACACAAATAGAAGGAAAGAAAATATGAAGAACAATGGTAGGAAAACACAAAGATATACCTTGTACTAGTGAACCAAAGCTCTGATACCAAATGATGCAAGACCCACTAGGAACATGCCCTAGAGAACCTTCAACAATTCGAAACTTTGCCTGGGACCGGCTAGAAACAAGAATGTTGGTCAAAGGAAAGACCCCAAGAGAACCTGCCTCTTAGAACCCTAGCCTCAAGACGCCACAAAGGAAGACCAATCCTTTGATAAGTCACGTGAACTCTCAGAGAACACAAAGAAGCAAAAGCCTCACAAAGTATTGAATAATACTCAAATTCATTCATTCATTCATGATCTTCCAAAATAAAGTACATAAGGGGCTTTTTATAGGCAAAATTTCTAAAAGTCTTAAAATCCTAATAAAACTAAAACTCTAAAATCTGATTAGAAATATTTTAAATAGTGCCTAAAATCAAGGAACAAGATTAGGATATTAATTTTAACTTAATTTCCTAGATAAGCTCCTTGACCAATTCCAAAAAATAATAAAATAATGAAAAACGAAATTCAAAAAGAATCTTAGTTAAAACTAATTAGCTTCTTTAAGTAGTCACATGGGATGCACATGCTTCATTAAAAATCACATGGTTGACACATGATTTTTAATCTCTTGTAATTGGATTCCAATTGGGCCTTAGCACTCCTTGTATGTGTATAACTGCATTGGGCCTTTAACTTATTGGATATTGACTTTAGTTGCTCCATGGACTCTGCTTAGAAAATTGGGCTTCCACTTGGACTTCCACTTTTGCATCTTTAAAGAGATATTGATCAAATATGGATCTTGGGCTCTAAACTTAGGCCGACGTCTAACATAGATATTATCTTGAACTCTTTGAGATTTTTGGACATATACTAGCATAATTTGGGCCTCTTGATCATAGGTGATCCTTTCATGAGCCATTTGGACCCAAATTATAGGCTTTTGAATGATTTGGGTTTCTTCATGGATGAGGGCTTCTTGAACTTGTAGTGCTTCGATGGGCATGCCTACTGATATTGTATCACTTTCTCTTTTATTTTCTCTTTTGATTTGATCTTCTAATATTTGTTTTGGTGACATAGGAAAGAGGGTTATAGGTTCCTCTCTAAGTACAAAAGAGTAACAATTTAGAAAACCATCATGTGTAATATGCCCATCATATTGCCAAGGCTTATCTAATAAAAGATGGCATGTTTTCATTGGTAGAACATCACATAGTACTTCATCTTTATACTTACCAATAGAAAACATAACCTTTACTTGTTTTGTTACCCTCAGCTCTCCACATTCATTAAGCCATTAAAGCTTGTATGGCCATTGATGCTTGAAAGTAGATAAATTCAACTTCTCTATTAGCTCAGTGCTTGCCACATTGCAACAACTTCCTCCATCTATGATTACACCACATATTTTTTCTTGGATTTGACAACGAGTATGTAACAAGTTCTCTCTTTGTTTATTTTCTTCTGCCATCATCTGGGCACTAAGGGCTCTCCTAGTCATAAGGAGTTCTTCTGTTTATTCTTCATCTTCATTATGAATAGATGTTATTCTTCTTCAGTTGTTTCTTCTTCAGTTTCCTATTCACCAAGGTTGTTGATAGTCATGGTTCACTTGTTAGGACATTCACTAGAGATATGTCCTCTCCCTTAACACTTGAAGCATCGTATGTCTCGATTTCTAAAAGAACTAGGTCCACTTTGAACCTTCTTGGGTGGGGTGGCTAACTTTTCTCCTTTCTTAGTTTCATTCTCCTTAGAATTTGAAGAAGGAATATTATTCTTTGAGTTTTTCTTCCATGTGTTGAAAGAACTTGAATTAGAGTTCTTCTTTACAAAATTTTTTCTCTTAAGCTATCTCTCTATCTTGGCAGCTTGATGGACTAAGTCATGAATCTCCACATAGTGATACATCTCCATAATATTTGCTATATTATGGTTGAGCCCATCTAAGAAGCGAGCCATTGTTGCTTCTAGATCCTCCTATACTTTAGCTCTAATCATGGCTATTTGCACTCATCCACACTCTTGGATCCTTGAGTCCTCGTTGAAGCTTATTGTGAAATTCCCTTCGAAAATATGATGGAATGAATTGCCTTCTCATGATAGCCTTATCTCTTTCCATGTTGAGATGGGGTGCTCTCCATATTTACTCTGCTGCTTTTACATCTGGTCCCACAAAATAAGAGCATAATCAATAAATTCAAGAGCAACAATTTTGACCTTCTTACCTTCAGAATAGTTATGGCATGAAAAGATTTGCTCTACACACATCTTCCACTCCAGGTATGTTTTTGGATCACTCTTGCCTTGAGAGAAAGGAATTTTGACTTTGACTCCTCCAAGGCATTGTTCTTCATCTCTAGGCCTCCTCAGCGGTCTTTGTATGTTGAGTGGCCTTCCTCTTAGCTGAGTCTCCTCCCTTTCATAATCTTTATCATGACTCTCCATGTCTTCCATATATTCATGGTGTTGCGGCCGTGCAGCATAAGCTTGTCTTTGGTTAGCTTAAGTAATGCTTTGACTAGAGGTTCTACTTTCCACTCGATCTAAACGTTCATGGAGTCCTTCCAACTTCTTATCAAGTATCCTCTCAAAATGGCTCACTAGTGCTTTCATTTGCAAAGGTGCTACCCCAAATGAATTGTGACCATCATTATCACTTTCATGCGCAACTTCTTTTTTTCGATTATCTGCCATGTTAGTGAAAAAACACTAAAAGAAACAAGAGTATATTCCTCATAAACACTTTCTCACATGTTTCACTTAATTGAAATTGATACAATACCAGTAGGCATGCCCATTGGAGCACAACAAGTTCAAGAAGCCTTCATCCATCAAAAAATCCAAATCATTTAAAAGCGTATGATTCAGGTCCGAATGGCTTATGAAGGGATGGCCCAAGCTCAAGAGGCCCAAATTGTGCTACTATATGTCCCAAGAACTTCACAGAGCTCAAGATATATGTTGGACATTAGCCTAAGTTTAGAGCCCAAGATCCATATTTGATCAATTCAGAACATGCTAGACGTCACTCAATTTTGGTGGATGATTTCATTATTGTTTCACAGAATTTTCAAATAACTAATGGGTCAATCTTGAATCTTAAACCCTCAACTTTCACCTCATTTTGGAATCATCCTTATCGGAGCTTCCAAACACAAGATAGAGCTAATAAGAAGCAACACGTCAGGCATGCTAATCTTGGAGTTGAATTGGACTTTGGACATGAGATCTCCTTAAAGATATAAAAGTAGAATTCTAAGTGGAAGCTCAATGTCCTAAGAAGGTCCATGGAGCAACTAGAGTCAATATCCAACATGTTGAAGGCCCAATGTAGTTATACACATAAAAAGGAGTGCCAAGGCCCAATTGGAGTGCAATTGCAAGAGATTAAGAATCATGAGTCAACTATGTGACTTTTAATGAAGCATGAGCATCCCATGTGACTACTTAAAAAAGATGATTGTTTTGGTCAAAGATTTTAGGCACCATTTAAAATTAAGCTAATTAAGAATTCTTGTTCCTTGATTTTAGGCACCATTTAAAATATTTCTAATCAGATTTTAGTATTTTACTTTTATTAGGATCTTAGTCTTTTAGAAACTTTGCCTATAAAAGGCTTTCTATTATATTCTATTTTGAAGATCATGAATGAATTTGAGTATTATTCAATTCTTTGTGAGACTTTTGCTTCTCTGTGTTCTCTGAGAGTTCACGTGACTTATCAAAGGATAGATCTTCCTTTGTGGCGTCTTGAGGCTAGGGTTCTAAGAGACAGGTTCTCTTAGTGATGTGAGACTCCATAGAAACCCATTCTAGGAACCCCAAATGACACAGATCAGTGATCAAAATTTGGCATGCAACACAAGAACAAGCAAATAGACAGATCTGGACAACAAGCAACAAAGAACAAAGAAAAGAACAAAGAAGAAGAAGAAGAGATGTTTGTCATTGGAATTGAACTTAGAAACCTATCTCTTAGAACCCTAATTCGAGACGCCATAAAGGAAACCACTCCTTTGATAAGTCAAAGATTTTCTCCAACACACAAAGGCCACAAGAGAAACCTCACAAGTCAGAAATGATTCTGAAAAGATAATTCATTCAATCTCTCCATTCTTGGAGTACAAGTGGGGCCTTATATAGGCATTTGAAAAATAAAACCCTAAACATAGAATAACTCCTAGGTGGCGCCTTTTACATGGCGGGAAAAATAAAAGAAATTTAAGTCTGGACAAATTCACCGAGAATGGCGCTTAATAAACCTAAAATTCTGAAACAAAAATAATCAAATTAAAACAAAATAAAACTAAGAGAATTTTATGGAAAATGGCTGGGCTCCTTCAATTAGGCTCATTTTGAGCTTGGGTTAGCATCTTGTAGATATGAAATAATTTTCATGCCATTTTGTTCCTTTTGGGTGATACAATACCAGTAGGCATACCCATTGGAGTACAACAAATTCAAGAAATCTTCATCCATCAAGAACTTCAAAGAGCTCAAGTGGCCCAAATTGTGTACTATGTCCAAAAATTTCAAAGAGCTCAATAATCTATATTGGACATCGGCCCAAGTTTAGAGCCCAAGATCCATATTTGATCAATATCTCCTTAAATATGCACAAGTGGAAGCCCAATTTCCTAAGAAGAGTCCATGGAGCAACTAAAGTCAATATCCAATATGTTAAAAGCCCAATGCTATTATACACATACAAAAGGAGTGCTAAGGCCCAATTGGAGTCCAATTACAAGAGATGAAAAATCATGTGTCAACTATGTGATTTTTAATGAAGCATGTGCATCCCATGTGACTACTTAAAGAAGCTAATTAGTTTTGACTAGGATTCTTATGAATTTCGTTTTTATTATTTTATTATTTTTTTAGACTTGGTCAAGGAGCTTATCTAGGAGATTAAGTTAAAATTAATATCCTAATCTTGTTCCTTGATTTTAGGCACTATTTAAAATATTTCTAATCAGATTTTAGAATTTTAGTTTTATTAGGATTTTAAGACTTTTAGAAATTTTGCCTATAAAAGGCCCCCTATTGTACTCTATTTTGGAAGATCATGAATGAATGATTAAATTTGAGTATTATTCAATACTTTGTGAGGCTTTTGCTTCTTTGTGTTCTCTGAGAGTTCACGTGACTTATCAAAGGATTGGTCTTCCTTTGTGGCGTCTTGAGGCTAGGGTTCTAAGAGGCAGGTTCTCTTGGGGTCTTTCCTTTGACCAACATTCTTGTTTCTAGCCGGTCCCAGGCAAAGTTTCGAATTGTTGAAGGTTCTCTAGGGCATGTTCCTAGTGGGTCTTGCATCATTTGGTATCAGAGCTTTGGTTCACTAGTACAAGGTATATCTTTGTGTTTTCCTACCATTGTTCTTCATATTTTCTTTTCTTCCATTTGTGTTAACTTTTCATCTTCACCTTTGTCTTCCATCTTCTTCTTTCTTCCATTGTTGTGTGCCTCCATCCTCATTCAAAAAAAAAAAAGTGTGTGTGATACTACTCAAAAGAAAAAAATTCAATAAAAAATCGCAAAAAAAAAATTCACAAAAAAATTCTAAAAAAAAGTGAAAAAAAAGAAAGAGAGAGAAAAAAGAAAAAGGAAATTGCAAGTTGTGCAAATTCAAAATTTAAAGCTGGGAGTTAGTTTTCTAATTGGAGTCAATTTCCTAATTAGAGTTAGTTTCCTAGTTGGACTTAATTTCCTAATTGGAGCTAGTTTCCTAATTGGAGTTAGTTTCCTAATTTGGTTGCATTAAGTAGCTACCAAGTTATCTACTTTCTTGTTTGCATTCAAGTAAGGATTTTCTTTCCTAATTGTTCTAAACTTGAATTGCAAGTAGTTTCCTATTTTGATTAACTTGGTTCTCAAGTAGTTTCCTATTCTTAAAGTTTCCTATTTTCAGATTTTCCCTTTCCTTCTCCTTCTTTCCAAGCCATCCAAACCTCCCCTTCCTTCTTGCTTCCCTTTTTGTTACACACCCCTTTTTTCTCTTTTGTTTGATTCTTTGGAAATTTGCATTTTAGGATTCTAGTTTTTTTTATTGCCACTAGTTTAATCTTTTCATTTGATTTGCTTGTGACTTGCTTAGAACACTTGTAAGAAGCAAATTATTGAGTGGTAAAAGGCTAGAGTATACCATCTTGATAAAAGCCATTTTGAGAGTAAACACGAGTGAATTACTATTCTTGAGTGTAAACACGTGAGAAGAGTGTGTGAGGTCCCATTCCTTCATTGACTAACTTTTTAGGTGACAAGATGTCCAATGAGTACAAATTCCTTGAAGAGGCTAACAAAGAGCAATTCAAGCAAACTTGTGCATGGTTAGATGCATTCCAATCCAACTCCAATTCTACAGGACAAGCTAAGGAAAAGTCATCCCCTGATTTCCATACTAGATGCCTTATCAAAGAGAAAGTTTGCAGCATGGCTATTAATAATAGTAGTTATGTAAATGTTGCTAGTACCTTACTTGTTGAGAAATTAAATTTGCCTACTATGAAGCATCCTAGGCCCTATACCTTGTTGAAGGGCAGTGCTGAATTTAGGGTTAATAAGCAAGTTTTTGATTTCTTTCTCCATTGGTAAATATCATGATAAGGTGCTATGTGATGTGGCCCCTATGTATGAGGGACATATTACGCTTGGTAAACCATGGAAACATGTTAGAAAAGCTAAATATGTTAAGTATAAGCACAGATATTGCTATTCATTTGTATTTAATAAAAAAAATCATGTATTGGTACCTCTTGATCCTATGGATGCTTATAAGGATCAAATGAGAATAGTAAAAGCGTACAAAATGAAAGAAAAAGAGAGAGAATATGAGTTAGAGAAAGAAAAAGAAAAGGAGAGAGAACATGAGTTAGAGAGAGAAAAAGTTGAGATTAAAAAAGAAAAAAGTGTGAGTGAAACGAAAGAGCAAGAAAGTTGTGAAAAAAGTGAGAAAAGCATGAGTGTGAGCAAGTTTGATGAAAAAAGAGAGGTTGAGAGCATGTGTAAGGATATTTGTTTATCTACTAACAATCTTAACCTATCTTTGCCTATTGTTGGTTCTAGCTCCTTGTAGGTATGTGGAGATTTGTTTTCAAAGAAGCCACCCAATGGACCATTATCTTCAACTAGCATTGAAAAGAGTTGGGATTGCCTAGATTTGTTTCCTAAGAATCCACTTAGTGGCAAAGATTCGAGGACAAATCTTTTCAAAGAGGGGGGGAATGATACAATACCAGTAGGCATCCCATTGGAGTACAACAAGTTCAAGAAATCCTCATCCATCAAGAACTTCAAAGAGCTCAAGTGGCCCAAATTGTGCACTATGTCTAAAAATTTCAAAGAACTCAAGATAATATCTATGTTAGACGTCGGCCCAAGTTTAAAGCCTAAGATCCATATTTGATCAATATCTCTTTAAATATGCAAAAGTGGAAGTCCAAGTGGAAGCCCAATTTCCTAAGAAGAGTCCATGGACCAACTAAAGTTAATATTCAATATGTTAAAAGCCCAATGCAGTTATACACATACAAGAGGAGTGCTAAGGCCCAATTGGAGTCTAATTACAAGAGATTAAAAGTCATGTGTCAACCATGTGATTTTTAATGAAGCATGTGCATCCCATGTAACTACTTAAAGAAGCTAATTAGTTTTGACCAGGATTCTTATAAATTTCATTTTTATTATTTTATTATTTTTTTAAACTTGGTCAAAGAGCTTATCTAGGAGATTAAGTTAAAAATTAATATCCTAATCTTGTTCCTTGATTTTAGGCACTATTTAAAATATTTCTAATCAGATTTGTGAAGAGTTGTGATTGGATTGGAATGCATCTAACCATGCACAAGTTTGCTTGAATCTCTCTTTGTTAGCCTCTTCAAGGAATTTGTACTCATTAGGCATCTTGTCACCTGAAAAGTAAGTCAAAGAAGGAAAGAAGGAATAGGGCCTCACACACTCTTCTCACGTGTTTACACTTAAGAATAGTAATGCACTCGTGTTTACTCTCAAATTTTGGCTTTTATCAAGATGGTAGACTCTAGCCTTTTACCACTCAATAATTTGCTTCTTACAAGTGTTCTAAGCAAGTCACAAGCAAATCAAATGAAAAGATCAGACTAGTGGCAATCAAAAAAACTAGAATCCTAAAATGCAAATTCCTCAAGAATCAAACAAAGGAGAAAAAAGGGGTGTGTAACAAAAAGGGAAGCAAGGAAGAAAAAGGAAAATCTGAAAATAAGAACCTTTAACAATATGAAACTACTTGGGAACCAAGTTAATAGGAAACTACTTGCAATTCAAGTTCAAAATAATTAAGAAAGAAAATCCTTACTTGAATGCAAATAGGAAAGTAGATAACTTGGTGGCTACTCAATACAATCAAATTAAGAAACTAACTCCAATTAGGAAATTAACTCCAATTAGGAAACTAACTCCAACTAGGAAACTAACTCTAATTAGGAAATCAACTCCAATTAGAAAACTAACTCTAACTAGGAAACTAACTCCAATTAGGAAACTAACTCCAAGCTTTTTGAATTTGCACAACTTGCAATTTTTTTTTTCTTTTTTCACTTTTTTTCGATTTTTTTTTGAAATTTTTTTTTTCAAAAATTTTTTTGGAGTATCACAGTCTTTTTTTTTTTAAATGAGGATGGAGGCACACAACAATGGAAGAAAGAAGAAGATGGAAGACAAAGGTGAAGATAAAAAGGTAACACAAATGGAAGGAAAGAAAGTATGAAGAACAACGATAGGGAAACACAAAGCTATACCTTGTTCTAGCGACCAAAGCTCTGATACCAAATAATGCAAGACCTACTAGGAACATGCCCTAGAGACCCTTCAACAATTCGAAACTTTGCCCGAGACCGGCTAGAAAACAAGAATGTTGGTCAAAGGAAAGACCCTAAGAGAACTTGTCTCTTAGAACCCTAGCCTCAAGACGCCACAAAGGAAAACCAATCCTTTGATAAGTTACGTGAACTCTCAGAGAACACAGAAGCAAAAAGCCTCACAAAGTATTGAATAATACTCAAATTCATTCATTCATTCATGATCTTCCAAAAATAGAGTACAATAGGGAGCCTTTTATAGGCAAAATTTCTAAAAGTCTTAAAATCCTAATAAAACTAAAACTCTAAAATCTAATTAGAAATATTTTAAATAGTACGTAAAATCAAGGAACAAGATTAGGATATTAATTTTAACTTAATCTCCTAGATAAGCTCCTTGACCAAGTCTAAAAAAAATAATAAAATAATAAAAACGAAATTCATAAGAATCCTAATCAAAACTAATTAGCTTCTTTAAGTAGTCACATGGGATGTACATGCTTCATTAAAAATTACATGGTTGACACATGACTTTTAATCTCTTGTAATTAGACTCCAATTGGGCCTTAGCACTCCTCTTGTATGTGTATAACTGCATTGGGCTTTTAACATATTGGATATTAACTTTAGTTGGTCCATGGACTCTTCTTAGGAAATTGGGCTTCCACTTGGACTTCCACTTTTGCATATTTAAAGAGATATTGATCAAATATGGATCTTGGGCTCTAAACTTGGGCCGACGTCTAACATAGATATTATCTTGAGTTCTTTGAAATTTTTAGACATAGTGCACAATTTGGGCCACTTGAGCTCTTTGAAGTTCTTGATGGATGAGGATTTCTTGAACTTGTTGTACTCCAATGGGATGCCTACTGGTATTGTATCATTCCCTCCCTCTTTGAAAAGATTTGTCCTCGAATCTTTGCCATTAAGTGGATTCTTAGGAAACAAATCTAGGCAATCCCAACTCTTTTCAATGCTAGTTGAAGATAATGGTCCATTGGGTGGCTTCTTTGAAAACAAATCTCCACATACCTACAAGGAGCTAGAACCAACAATAGGCAAAGATAGGTTAAGATTGTTAGTAGATAAACAAATATCCTTACACATGCTCTCAACCTCTCTTTTTTCATCAAACTTGCTCACACTCATGCTTTTCTCACTTTTTTCACAACTTTCTTGCTCTTTCGTTTCACTCACACTTTTTTCTTTTTTAATCTCAACTTTTTCTCTCTCTTTTTCTTTTTCTTTCTCTAACTCATATTCTCTCTCTTTTTCTTTCATTTTGTACGCTTTTATTATTCTCATTTGATCCTCATAAGCATCCATAGGATCAAGAGGTCTTGACACATGATTTTTAATCTCTTGTAATTGAACTCCAATTGGGCCTTAGCACTCCTCTTGTATATGTATAACTGCATTGGACTTTTAACATATTGGATATTGACTTTAGTTGCTCCATGGACTCTTTTTAGGAAATTGGGCTTCCACTTGGACTTCTACTTTTGCATATTTAAAGAGATATTGATCAAATATGGATCTCGGACTCTAAACTTGGGTCGATATCCAACATAGATATTATCTTGAGCTCTTTGAAATTTTTGGACATAGTGCACAATTTGGGCCACTTGAGCTCTTTGAAGTTCTTGATGGATGAGGATTTCTTAAACTTGTTGTACTCCAATGGGTATGCCTATTGGTATTGTATCATTGGGTTTCATATTCAGCTAAGACTATGGGCTCCAAATCCATTAGTTTTTGGATCACTCCATTCAAGGCCTCCTTCATAGCTTTGGCTCTTAATCTTGTGCATGGGCCTCCCATACCTTGTAATGGGTCTTTAGTTGGCTATGTTTTAGAGTCACGTCTAGCCCTTTTGTTTTCAAGTTCTTGATTTTGTTCAAGCTCTTTCAAGTCTCCTAGCTCACCTCCAATATTCCCTCCCTTCTGAAAAGGATTCATCCTCGAATCTGCAATATCAAAAAGAGAAAGGTCAGCCACATTGAAAGTTGCACTTACATTCCCATAAGAACTAGGTAAATCAATTTTATATGCATTATCATTTATTCTTTTCAACACTTGGAAAGGACCATCACCTCTTGGGTGTAATTTGAACTTCCTTTGTTCAAGAAACCTTTCTTTCCTCAAATGAACCTACACCCAATCTCCTGGTTTCCTTCAGCCTTTATTAGCATGTTGAGCATATTGCTCATTCTTGCGCTCAATGGTCTCCTTAACCTTAGCATGAAGATCATGCATAAACTTAGTTTTCTTTGCACCATCAAGGTTAGCAAACTCATTACAAGGCAAAGGAAGTAAATCCAAGGGAGTCAAAGGACTAAAACCATATACAATCTCAAAAGGGGAAAACTCAATTGTAGAGGCACGATTATATGCAAACTCAATGTGAGGCAAACACTTTTCCCAATTTTTTTAATTTTTTTGAATTACAACATGCAATAAGGAAGAAAGTGTTCAATTCACCATTTCAGTTTGTCCATCTGTTTGAGGATGTGCAACCGTAGAAAACACAAGCTTTGTATCTAACTTAGCCCACAAAGTTTTCCAAAAGTGACTAACAATTTTAACATCATGGTCACTCACAATAGATCGGGGAAAACTATGCAATCTAACAATCTCTTTGAAAAATAAATCAAAAATATGGACAGCATCATTTATTTTTGAGCAAGCAATGAAATGAGCCATTTTACTAAATCAATCAACAACAACAAATATGCTATCCTTTCCACTAGATGTTCTAGGCAATCCAAGCACAAAATCCATTGAAATATTTACCCAAGTATGAGAAGGAATAGGTAAGGGAGTAGACAAGCCATGTGGTTGCACTTTAGATTTAGCGTGCTTGCATACAATGCACCTTTTACACACAGCAATCACATCCCTACGCATATGAGGCCAATAAAAATGTTCTTTTAACATGGATAAAGTCTTTTCTATCCCAAAGTGCCCCATCAAACCACCCTTCTGTGATTCTTTAACCAAAAGCTCATGCATAGAACAAACAGGCACACAATTTATTTCCGTTAAACAAGAAACCATCAAATTTAAAGAAATCATGAGCACCATGTTTTTCACACAACTTTCAAGTTTCAGCAAAGTCAGCGTCACATTCATACATGCTTTTGAAAGATTCAAAACCAATCAACATAGCTTGCATAGATGTAATGAGACTATACCTCCTAGACAAAGCATCAGCCACAACATTTTCTTTCCCCTTTTTATGTTTAAGTACATAAGGAAATGACTCAATGAATTTAAGCCACACAACATGCCTCTTATTCAACTTATCTTAGGTCTTTAGGTATTGAAGACTCTTATAATCAAAATGCAAAACAAATTCCTTAGACCTTAAATAATGTTGCCAATGTTCTAAAGTTCTTTTTAAACCATACAATTCCTTGTCATAAGTTGAATAATTCAAATAAGCACCACTAAGCTTTTCACTAAAGTAAGTAATAGGCTCTACTCTTGCATTAAGACAGTGCCAATACCAATTCCAGAAGCATCACATTCAACTTCAAAAACTTTAGAGAAATTAGGAAGAATAAGTAGAGGGGCATTGGTCAATTTATCTTTCAAAGTGTTAAAAGCTGCCTCTTGTGCCTCACCCCATTTAAAGATAATATTTTTCTTTACCAGCTCATTTAAAGGTGCAGCAAGAGTTGAGAAGTCCTTTACAAAACATCAGTAGAAACTTGCAAATCTTTGGAAACTCCTCACCTCACTAGCATTCTTAGGTGTTGGCCACTCCCGACTCCCGAATTGCCTTCACCTTCTTTTCATCCACCCGGAGGCCATCAGTACCTACAACAAAACCAAGGAAAACAATAGAATCCAAGCAGAAAGAGCTTTCTCTAAATTTGCAAAGAGTTTATTTTTTCTTAAAATAACAAACATAGAGTGCAAATACTTAACATGCTCTTCTTGATTCTTAGAAAATACAAGAATATCATCAAAATATATAACAACAAACTTTCCTATGTAAGGGCAAAACACATGATTCATTAAGCTTATGAATGTACTAGGAGCATTAGTTAAGCCAAAGGGCATAACAAGCCATTCATACAAACCAAACTTAGTCTTAAATGCAGTCTTCCACTCATCACCCTCTTTCATCCTAATTTAATGATAACCACTCCTAAGATCCATTTTTGAAAACAAGCAAGCACCATGCAACTCATCAAGCATGATACAATACCAGTAGGCATACCCATTGGAGCACAACAAGTTCGAGAAACCCTCATCCATCAAGAACTTCATAGAGCTCAAGAGGCCCAAATTATGCTAGTACATGTCCAAAAATCTCAAAAAGCTCAAGATAATATCTATGTTATACGCCGGCCCAAGTTTAGAGCCTAAGATCTATATTTGATCAATTCAAAACATGTTGAATTGAACTTTGGACATGAAATCTCCTTAAAGATGCAAAAGTGGAAGTTCAAGTGGAAGCCCAATATCCTAAGAAGGTCCATAGAGCAACTAGAGTTAATGTCTAACATGTTGAAGGCCCAATGTAGTTATACACATATAAGAGAAGTACAAGGCCCAATTGGAGTTCAATTGCAAAAGATTAAAAATCATGTGTCAATCATGTGATTTTTAATGAAGCATGAGTATCCCATGTGACTATTTAAAAGAGTTAATTAGTTTTGACTAGGATTCCTTGAGAATTTCGTTTTTTATTATTTTATTATTTTTTGGACTTGGTCAAGGAGCTTATCTAGGAGATTAAGTTAAAATTAATATTTTAATCTTGTTCCTTGATTTTAGGCATCATTCAAAATAATTCTAATTAAATTTTAGAGTTTAACTTCTATTAGGATTTTAAGTCTTTTAGAAATTTTGCCTATAAAAGGCCCCCTATTGTACTCTATTTTAGAAGATCATGAATGAATTTGAGTATTATTCAATACTTTGTGAGGCTTTCGCTTCTTTGTGTTCTCTAAGAGTTCACGTGACTTATCAAAGGATTGATCTTCCTTTGTGGCATCATGAGGCTAGGGTTCTGAGAGACAAGTTCTTTTAGGGTCTTTCCTTTGATCAACATTCTTGTTTTCTAGCCAGTCCCGGGCAAAGTTTTTAATTGTTAAAGGTTCTCTAGGGCATGTTCCTAGTGGGTCTTGCATCATTTGGTATCAGAGCTTTGGTTCGCTAGTACAAGGTATATCTTTGTGTTTCCCTTCTAATTTCTTCATACTTTATTTCCTTCCATTTGTGTTACCTTTTCATCTTCACCTTTGTCTTCCATCCTCTTCTTTCTTCCATTGTTGTGTGCCTCCATCCTTATTCAAAAAAAAAAAGAAGAAAAAAAAAAAAAGAAAAAAATTCAAAAAAAAAATTCAAAAAAAAGTGAAAAAAAAGAAAGAAAGAGTGAAAAAAAGTTGCAAGTTATGGAGTTAAATTCCTAATCGGAGTTAATTTCCTAATTGGAATTAGTTTCCTGATTGGACTTAATTTCCTAATTGGTGTTAGTTTCTTAGTTGGAATTAATTTCCTAATTGGAGTGAATTTCTTAATTGGAGCTAGTTTCCTAATTTGATTGCATTGAGTAGCCACCAAGTTATCTACTTTCCTATTTGCATTCAAGTAAGGATTTTCTTTCCTAATTTTGAACTTGGTTCCCAAGTAGTTTCCTATTTTTAAAGTTTCTTATTTTCAGATTTTCCCTTTTCTTCTCCTTCCTTCCAAGCCATCCCAATCTCCTCTCCCCCTTGTTTTCCTTTCCTCTTTACCTTTTTGTTACATACCCTTTTTTCTCCTTTGTTTGATTCTTTAGGAATTTACATTTTAGGATTCTAGTTTTTTGATTACCACTAGTATGATCTTTCATTTGATTTGCTTGTGACTTACTTAGAACACTTGTAAGAAGCAAATTGTTGAGTGGTAAAAGGCAAGAGTGCAATTAACATTAAAGAAAAAGCCAAAAGAGAGAGTTAAACACGAGTGGACTTATCATCTTTTGAGTGTAAACACGTGAGAAGAGTGTGTAAGGTCCTATTCCTTCTTTCTTTCTTTGACTAACTTTTCAGGTGATAAGATGTCCAATGAGTATAAATTCCTTAAAGAGGCTAACAAAGATCAGTTCAAGCAAACTTGTGCATGGTTAGATGAATTCCAATCCAATACCAACTCTACAGGGCAAGATAAGGAAAAGACATCCCCTAATTTCCATACTAGATGCCTTATCAAAGAGAAAGTCTGCAGCATGGCTATTGATAATAGTAGCTATGTAAATGTTGCTAGTACCTTACTTGTTGAGAAATTAAACTTGCCTACTATAAAGCATCCTAGGCCCTATACTTTATTGAAGGGTAGTGTTGAATTTAGGGTTAATAAGCAAGTTTTGATTTCTTTCTCCATTGGTAAATATCATGATAAAGTGCTATGTGATGTGGCTCCTATGTATGAGGGACATATTATGCTTGGCAAACCATGGAAACATGTTAGAAAAGCTAAATATGTTAAGCATAAGCATAAGCACAGATATTGCTATTGCTATTCATTTGTATTCAATGAAAAAAATCATGCATTAGTACCTCTTGATCCTGTGGATACTTATGAGGATCAAATGAGAATAGTACAAGCATACAAAATGAAAGAAAAAGAGAGAGAACATGAGTTAGAGAGAGAGAAAGACGACATTAAAAAAGAAAAGAATGTGAGTGAAAAGAAAAAGCTAGAAAGTTGTGAGAAAAGTGAGAAAAGCATGAGTGTGAGCTTGTTTGATGAAAAAAGAGAGGTTAATAGTGTGTGTAAGGATATTTTTTATCTACCAACAATCTTAACCCATCTTTGCCTATTGTTGGTTCTAGCACCTTGCAGGTATGTGGAGATTTGTTTTCAAAGAAGCCACCCAATGGACCATTATCTTTAACTAGCATTCAAAAGAGTTGGGATTGCCTAGATTTGTTTCCTAAGAATCCACCTAATGGAAAAGATTTGAGGACGAATCTTTTCAAAGAGGGAGGGAATGATACAATACCAGTAGGTATACCCATTGGAGCACAATAAGTTCGAGAAACCCTCATCTATCAAGAACTTCATAGAGCTCAAAAGGCCCAAATTGTGCTAGTATATGTCCAAAAATCTCAAAGAGCTCAAGATAATATCTTTTTTGGATGCCGGCCCAAGTTTAGAGCCCAAGATCTATATTTGATCAATTCAAAACATGTTGAATTGAACTTTGGACATGAGATCTCCTCAAAGATGCAAAAGTGGAAGTCCAAGTGGAAGCCCAATATCCTAAGAAGGTCCATGGAGCAACTAGAGTTAATGTCTAACATGTTGAAGGCCCAATGTAGTTATACACATACAAGAGGAGTGCAAGGCCCAATTGGAGTCCAATTGCAAGAGATTAAAAATCATGTGTCAATCATGTGATTTTTAATGAAATATGAGTATCCCATGTGACTATTTAAAAGAGTTGATTAGTTTTGACTAGGATTCCTTAAGAATTTTGTTTTTTATTATTTTATTATTTTTTGGACTTGGTCAAGGAGCTTATCTAGGAGATTAAGTTAAAATTAATATCCTAATCTTGTTCCTTGATTTTAGGCACTATTTAAAATATTTCTAATCAGATTTTAGAATTTTAGTTTTATTAGGATTTTAAGACTTTTAGAAATTTTGCCTATAAAAGGCCCCCTATTGTACTTTATTTTAGAAGATCATGAATGAATTTGAGTATTATTCAATACTTTGTGAGGCTTTTGCTTCTTTGTGTTCTCTGAGAGTTCACGTGACTTATCAAAGGATTGGTCTTCCTTTGTGGCGTCTTGAGGCTAGAGTTCTAAGAGACAAGTTCTTTTAGGGTATTTCCTTTGACTAACATTCTTGTTTTCTAGCCAGTCTCGGGCAAAGTTTTGAATTGTTGAAGATTCTCTAGGGCATATTCCTAGTGGGTCTTGCATCAAAGCATGTCATCAAGTCTAGGAATAGGATATCTATACTTGACTATGATTTTGTTGATGGATCAGCAGTCCACACAAATCCTCTATTTGCCATCCTTTTATGGCACAAGTATTACCAGAACAGTACATGGACTAAGGCTTTCTCTCACAAACCCTTTTTTCATGAGTTCCTCTACTTGCCTTTGAATTTCCTTAGTCTCTTCTAGATTTGCCCTATAAACAGGTCAATTAGGAAGAGATGCTCCAGAAATAAAGTCAATCCTATGTTCAATGCCTCTTATAGAAGGCAATTCATCTGCTACCTCTTTCGGAAACAAGTTTTTATATTCCTGCAACAAACTCGAAATGCCTCTTATAGGAGGTAATCCATTCGGTACCTCTTCCAGAAACAAGTCTTTATATTTCTGCAACAAACTTGAAATACTAGAAGAAAGAGATTCATCAAGGTCACTAAGGGTTAGATAAACATCCTTATACAAGAGTACAAAAGATGTCTCACTACATAAAGCCCTCTTAATAGACTCTACCAGAAAATAGTGTTACTTTCTTTTCTTCACTCTCTTCTTGACTTTTCTTTTCAGTAGCTCTCTTTCCTTTTCTCTCCATCTCACTTTCTTTTCTTTCTCTCTTAGCTTGCATTCTTGAGTAATTCGCTTTTGATCTTCATATGCCTGTAAGGGTCTGAGAGGGGTTAGCATAATGGTTTTCTTATTAAACTCAAGAGAATACTTGTTAGTATAACCATCATACTTAACTTTCCTATCAAATTGCCAAGGTCTACCCAATAATAAGTGTCCAGCATACATAGGAGCTATATCACACAAAACCTCATCATGGTAACTTCCTATGGAAAATGCTACAACAACCTTTTTAGTAACTTTAACATCCTCATTATCATTAAACCACAACACATTATAAGGAGTGGGGTGTTTTCTAGTTGGCAACCCCGCTTTTCTACTAACAAGGTACTAGTAACATTAGTACAGCTCCTATTATCAATGATAAGACTACATACCTTGTTGTTAACAAAACACCTAGTGTGAAAGATATGCTTTCGTTGTTCTTTTTCAAGCTCCTCTTTGATGCAAGACCTACTGGGAACATGCCCTAGAGAACCTTCAACAATTCGAAACTTTGCCCGGGACTGGCTAGAAAACGAATGTTGGTCAAAGGAAAGACCCTAAGAAAACTTATCTCTTAGAACCCTAGCCTCAAGACGCCATAAAGGAAGACCAATCCTTTGATATAAGTCACGTGAACTCTCAAAAAATACAAAGAAGCAAAAGCCTCACAAAGAATTGAATAATACTCAAATTCATTCATGATCTTCCAAAATAGAGTATAATAGAAAGCCTTTTTATAGGCAAAGTTTCTAAAGAACTAAAATCCTAATAAAAGTAAAATACTAAAATCTGATTAGAAATATTTTAAATGGTGCCTAAAATCAAGGAACAAGATTAGGATATTAATTTTAACTTAATCTCCTAGATAAGCTCATTGACCAAGTCCAAAAAAATAATAAAATAATAAAAAACGAAATTTCAAAAAGAATCCTAGTCAAAACTAATTAGCTCCTTTAAATAGTTCACATGGGATGCTCATGCTTCATTAAAAATTACATGGTTGACACATAATTTTTAATTTCTTGCAATTGGACTCCAATTAGGCCTTGGCACTCCTCTTGTATGTGTATAACTGCATTGGGCCTTTAACATATTGGATATTGACTTTAGTTACTCTATGGACTCTTTTTAGAAAATTAGGCTTCCACTTGGACTTCCACTTTTGCATCTTTAAAGAGATATTGATCAAATATGGATCTTGGGCTTTAAACTTAGGCCAACGTCCAACATAGATATTATTTTGAGCTCTTTGAAATTTTTGGATATATAGTAACACAATTTGGGCCTCTTAAGCATAGGCCATCCTTTCATGAGCCATTTGGACCTGAATCATGGACTTTTGAATTATTTGGATTTCTTGATGGATGAGGGCTTCACGAACTTATAGTGCTCTAATAGGCATGCCTACTGATATTGTATCATTCCCTCCCTCTTTGAAAAGATTCATCCTCAAATCTTTGCCATTAGGTGGATTCTTAGGAAATAAATCTAGGCAATTACAACTCTTTTCAATGCTAGTTGAAGATGATGGTCCATTAGGTAGCTTCTTTGAAAACAAATCTCCACATACCTGCAAGGAGCTAGAATCAACAATAGGATTGTTAGTAGATAAAAAAATATCCTTACACACACTCTCAACCTCTCTTTTTTCATCAAACAAGCTCACACTCATGCTTTTCTCACTATTCTCACAACTCTCTAGCTCTTTCTTTTCACTCACATTCTTTTCTTTTTCAATCTCGTCTTTTTCTCTCTCTAACTCATGTTCTCTCTCTTTTTCTTTTTCTTTCTCTAACTCATATTCTCTCTCTTTTTCTTTCATTTTGTATGCTTGTACTATTCTCATTTGATCCTCATAAGCATCTATAGGATCAAGAGGTACTAATACATGATTTTTTTCATTGAATACAAATGAATAGCAATAGCAATATTTGTGCTTATGCTTGACATATTTAGTTTTTCTCACATGTTTCCATGGTTTATCAAGCATAATATGTCCATCATACATAGGAGCCACATCACATAACACTTTATCATGATATTTACCAATGGAGAAAGAAATCAAAACTGGCTTATTAACCCTAAATTCAGCACTACCCTTCAACAAGTAGGGCCTAGGATGTTTCATAGTAGGCAAGTTTAATTTTTCAACAAGTAAGGTACTAGCAACATTTGCACAGCTACTATTATCAATAGCCACGCTACAAATTTTCTCTTTAATAAGGCATCTAGTATGGAAATCAGGGGATGACTTTTCCTTTTCTTGTCTTGTAGAGTTGGAATTAGATTGGAATGCATCTAACCTTGCACAAGATTGCTTAAAGTGCTCTTTGTTAGCCTTTTCAAGGAATTTGTACTCATTGGACATCTTATCACTTGATAAGTTAGTCAAAGAAAGAAAGAAAGAATAGGACCTTACACACTCTTCTCACGTGTTTACACTCAAAAGATGATAAGTTAACTCGTGTTTAACTCTCTTTTTGGCTTTTTGGAGTATCACACTCTCCTTTTTTTTTTTTTTTGAATGAGGATGGAGACACACAACAATGGAAGAAAGAAGAAGATGAAAGACAAAGGTAAAGATGAAAAAGGTAACACAAATGGAAGGAAAGAAAATATGAAGAACAACGATAGGGAAACACAAAGATATACCTTGTACTAGCAAAACAAAGCTCTGATACCAAATGATGCAAGACCCACTAGGAACATGCCCTAGAGAACCTTCAACAATTTGAAACTTTGCCCGGGACCGGCTAGAAAACAAGAATGTTAGTCAAAGGAAAGACCCTAAGAAAACTTGTCTCTTAGAGCCCTAGTCTCAAGACGCCATAAAGGAAGACCAATCCTTTGATAAGTCACGTGAACTCCCAAAAAACACAAAGAAGCAAAAGCCTCACAAAGAATTGAATAATACTCAAATTCATTCATGATCTTCCAAAATAGAGTACAATAGAAAGCTTTTTTATAGGCAAAGTTTCTAAAGAACTAAAATCCTAATAAAAGTAAAACACTAAAATCTGATTAAAAATATTTTAAATGGTGCTAAAATCAAGGAACAATATTAGCATATTAATTTTAACTTAATCTCCTAGATAAGCTCCTTGACCAAGTCCAAAAAAATAACAAAATAATAAAAAACGAAATTTAAAAAAGAATCTTAGTCCAAAACTAATTAGCTCCTTTAAGTAGTTCACATGGGATGCTCATGCTTCATTAAAAATCACATGGTTGACACATGATTTTTAATTTCTTGCAATTGGACTCCAATTGGGCCTTGGCACTCCTCTTGTATGTGTATAACTATATTGGGCCTTTAACATATTAGATATTGAATTTAATTGCTCCATAGACTCTTTTTAGAAAATTAGGCTTCCACTTGGACTTCCACTTTTGCATCTTTAAAGAGATATTGATCAAATATGGATTTTGGGCTCTAAACTTGGGCCAACGTCCAACATAGATATTATTTTGAGCTCTTTGAAATTTTTGGACATATACTAACACAATTTGGGCCTCTTGAGCATAGGCCATTCTTTCATGAGTCATTTGGACCTGAATCATGGACTTTTGAATGATTTGGATTTCTTGATGGATGAGGGCTTCTCGAACTTGTAGTCTAATGGGCATGCCTACTGATATTGTATCACTCTTTAGGTTGAATGCTAAGAGCACACCTTGACACTAGAGCCTCACCAATCACAGCTTCAGCTACCTCTATATCAGATTCATCACCTCCATTGGAGCTTAACTCAGCTTTCACTTTTTCATCAACACTACTTTCACTAGTAACAACACCATTCTCAAGCAAAAGCATAATCATTTTATTTGGATATTGTGAAACAATTTGACCAAAACCTTGACATTTAAAGCATTTAATTTTTGAAGAACTAGAAGAAGATTTAGGTTCAGATTTACCTTTAGAAGTAGGTGTTTGCATCTTCAACTTATTCTCTTTTTTAGGCTTGGTCTCTCCCTTAAACTTGAAGTCTTTGTTGCAACTAGCATATGATTTCAATTTCTGTTTTGCCTTAAAATGCTTCTCCACCATAATGGCTTTATGCAACAACTCCTCCATATCAAGGTAGTTTTGCAATTCAACTTCTGCAGCAATTTCAGGGTCTAAGCCACCAAGAAATCTTGCCATCGTAACTTTTAAATCTTCCTCAATGTTGGCTTTGATCATTGCAATTTGCATTTGCTGAAAATATTCTTCCACACTCATAGATCCTTGTTTGATTTTGTGGAGCCTCTTGTGCACATCCCTATAGTAATGGGTAGGGATAAATCTCTTCCTCACGAGAGCCTTCATTTCTGGCCAAAACCGAATTAGACCCTCTCTAGAATGCCTCCTACTAATGGTTAATTGATCCCACCATAGGCTTGCATAATTTGTAAACTCCAAAGCAACTAATTTCACTTTACTTTCCTCTAAAAAAGATTGGCAGTCAAATACAAACTCAACTTTTCTTTCCCATTCAAGATATACATCAGGATAAGCTTTCCCTTAAAAGGAAGGGATTTTCATCTTGATGTTACTAAAGGCATCTTTCTTTTAAGGTGGAGCTCTCCTAACTCTTTCATGTTGGCTTTCCCATGCCTTGCCTTGCTATTGGAAGAAGAAGAATCCATTTGATCCAACCTAGTATTTAGCCTCTTGAATTGTTCTTGAATAGATTTGATGAACAATTTAAGGTTAACTTGGTTATCTTCACTTTCAGACATGATTGGCACCTGAAATGTTAGTGAATAGCAAGAAAAAAGACCTGACCACACTCCCTCACGTGTTTCACTCTAAATGATACAAATTCACTCATATTTCACACTTGTAATGGCTTTTACAATGATGAAAACACTCTTGCCTTTTTCCTATCAACTTGCTTCCTATAGTGTACTGAATTAAATCCAACAAATAAAAACAAGCAGCAACTAAAGTGGCAATCTCAAATTAGAATCCAAGATGCAAAGTTCTTAAAGAAACAACAAAAGTCCAACATTTTAAAGAAAAATCATAGGTGTAACCAATAAACAATACAACAAGTGACTAGGAAAGAAAATGAAGACAATGAATTTATGGAACAAATGGTGTGTGGCAAGTTATGGGAGACCAAATGGTTAAATGATTAATTATCAAGAGGAAAGGATGGAAAGAAAATTGGAATATGAAATCAGTAATGAAGCAATCAGAAATTTGAAATTTAGAATAAGGTAAATGAATGCAAATTTTCTTTTATGAATTGTGCACAATATGACATTTAATGACCAGATCAACTCAAGGAATCAGAAATGGTAATTATCTTCAGCAATTGCAATTCAAGTCAACAATTCAAAATTTACAATTTGCAGCACAACTTTCTTTTTCACAGATTCTGACTTCTTCTTTTTTTGCAACTTTTCCATCTTTTCTTTTCTTTTCCCTTTTTTTTTCACTGTAATATACTCTTTTTTTTTGAATCTCAAAGGTGCTGAAATTTGCGAACAGAGCACAACATTTCTGAAAGATCAGAATGACAAGCATGAAAGAAATAGTTATAGCTTGCTCTAGAAAAATTAGATTGATGTAATTCCAAAATGAGCAGAAAGAAGAGATCTTGAGACACAAGAAAGACCTATTAAACGTCCAAAACCATGAAGAAAAACACCAGAAATAGCTGCACGAAAAATGAGGATGAACAGAAACTAATCAGACGAAATAAGGGAAAAGAACAAGGAAAAAGTGGATGAAACCAACCTCAACTAATACTTTGATACCAAATGATGTGAGACTCTGATGCAAGACCCTCTAGGAACCTTGTCCTAGGAGCCTTCAACAAGATGACACTTTACCCGGGACCAGCTAGAAAACAAGAATGTTGGTCAAAAGAAAGACTCTAAGAGAACTTGTTTCTTAGAACTCTAGCCTTAAGACGCCACAAAGGAAGATCAATCCTTTGATAAGTCACGTGAACTCTCAAAGAATACAAAGAAGCAAAAGCCTCATAAAGAATTGAATAATACTCAATTCATTCATGACCTTCCAAAATAGAGTACAATAGAAAGCCTTTTTATAGGCAAAGTTTCTAAAAAACTAAAATCCTAATAAAAGTAAAACACTAAAATCTGATTAGAAATATTTTAAATGGTGCCTAAAATCAAGGAACAAGATTAGGATATTAATTTTAACCTAATCTCCTAGATAAGCTCCTTGATCAAGTCCAAAAAAATAATAAAATAATAAAAAACGAAATTTTAAAAAGAATCCTAGTCAAAACTAATTAGCTCCTTTAAATAGTTCACATGGGATGCTCATGCTTCATTAAAAATCACATGGTTAACACATGATTTTTAATCTCTTGCAATTAAACTCCAATTGGGCCTTGGCACTCCTCTTATATGTGTAAAAATACTTTGGGCCTTCAACATGTTGGATATTGACTCTAGTTGCTCCGTGGACTCTTATTAGGACATTGGGCTTCCACTTTTGCATCTTTAAGGAGATATCATGTCCAAAGTCCAATTCAACATGTTTTGAATTAATCAAATATAGATCTTTTGGCTTTAAACTTAGGCCGACATCTAACATAGATATTATCTTAAGCTCTTTGAAATTTTTGGATATATACTAGCACAATTTGGGTCTCTTAAGCATGAGTCATCCCTTCATGAGCCATTCAGACCTTAATTATACGCTTTTGAATGATTTGGGTTTCTTGATGGATGAGGGTTTCTCGAATTTGTTATGCTCTAATAGGCATGCCTATTGGTATTATATCAAACTCTGTAGAAACCCTTCTGGGAACCCCAAATGACATGAATCAGTGATCAAAATTTGGCATGTAACAGAAGAACAAACAAATAGACAGAATTGGACAATAAGAAACAAAGAACAAAGAAAGGAATAAAGAAGAAGAAGAAGAGATATTGGTCAATGGAATTGAACCCTAAGAGAACCCATCTCTTAGAACCCTAATCCAGGCTGCCACAAAGGAAACCACTCCTTTGATAAGTCAAAGATTTTCTCCAACACATAAAGGCTACAAGAGAAACCTCACAAGTCAGAAATGATTCTGAAAAGATAATTCATTTAATCTCTCCATTCTTGGAGTACAAGTGGGCCTTTATATAGGCATTTGAAAAATAAAACCCTAAACACAGAATAACTCCTAGATGGCGCCTTTTACATGGTGGGAAAAATAAAAAAATTTAAGTCTAGACAAATTCACCAAGAATGGCGCCTGAAAAAGCTAAAAATCTGAAACAGAAACAATCAAATTAAAAACAAAATAAAATTAAGAGAATTTTGTGGAAAATGGCTGGGCTCCTTCAATTAGGCTCCTTTTGAGCTTGGGCTAGCATCTTGTAGATATGAAATAATCTTCATGCCATTTTGTTCCTTTTTGGCTTCATATTCAGCTAAGACTATGGGCTCCAAGTCCATTAGTTTTTGGATCACTTCATTCAAGGCCTCCTTCATAACTTTGGCTCTTGATCTTGTGCATGGGCCTCCCATACCTTGCAATGGGTCTTTAGTTGGCTCTCTTTTAGAGTCACGTCTAGCCTTTTTATTTCTAAGTTCTTGATTTTGTTCAAGCTCTGAAAGTCTCCTAGCTCACCTCTATCACTTAGGGTCTTTCCTTTGACTAACATTCTTGTTTTCTAGCCGGTCCTAAGCAAAGTGTCATCCTATTGAAGGTTCCTGGGACTTATTCCTAGAGGATCTTACATCAAAAATATAACACTCTCACTCTTGTTTACGTTCTCCCTCTTTTTGGCTTTTTTTTTTGGTAATGATCTTACCTAGTCTTGCCTTTCACCTCTCAGTTGATATGAACCAGACTCATATGGAGAAGGATGCTCGTGTGGAGAAGGACTTGATGATAGATGGCCCAATGACAAGAGGAAGAGTTAAGCATCTACAAAGAGCAATTGGGCTTCAATTTTCTGAATTAGAAGCCCATAATGTTAGTGCATGCATTGAGGAAGCAAATGGAGCCTTAATCATGCTTATTCAAGCCCAAATTGATGCTTAAAGAGCCCATTGAAGCTAGAGGGCGTGAATAGTACTTCAAATGCAAGATGTGGTGCGAACCCGCAAGGACTCTAGTCTCCTTGAACCCACAACTGATCTGAAATATACGCACCCCAAGAAAGCCAAATCAAGTCTGAACAATCCACTTGGAACCCCTGAATACGAAGAGACAAGGACCCTAAGAGTTGGAAGACGCCACAAGGTTGATCAAGCCTCAATAAGTCTACACGTTCAATGAAGAACCCTAGAGAGCACTCCTCTTAAGTCTGAGATTTCCAAAAATATAATTTTATTCATTCAAATCTGGTTACAATGGGAGGCAGAGTACAATTATATAATGTTCAAGTCAAATCTGCCTTCAATGCTCATAGAAAAGGAAAACTAGGGAAATTAATGGCAAATATCCTAATTAATGACCTATGAAATTAGAATTATAAAAGTCAAATTCTCTTAAAAACTAAAAAGGAAATAAATTCCCATAAATAAGCTAAATTCGTCCAGATACATTAGGGTTCTACAAATCAGCTTATTAAGTTCAAAATGACATTATTTAGCCCTAAATGAGCCCACCAATGGATGGTCCATGGTTTAAGTACTTCAATTTATAATGTTTTGGCCTAGTTTAGCCTCAGCAACTCCATCTTCAACCCATATGATGTTGAGGACGTCCACATTAGAAATGTATGGATCTTGCTTGACTTTTATTGCTTCAATTGCTATTTGCTTAGTCCAAGTCTCTTGAACAAGTTCACTTAAGGCTTCTCTCATTCTTTTAGCTTGTGCTCTTGTCATCGAGCCACTTGGAATTTGTAGAGGATCATTCCAAGCATTTGAGACAGCTTGCTCCCTTTGATGAATCACATCATCCCCTCTCTCCTCAAAAGGATTCATCCTCGAATCATCACCTGCATCATAAGGAGATAGATCAGCAACATTAAAAGTAGCACTAACATTATACTCACCTATCAGATCTATCTTAGAAGCATTGTCATTGATTTTCTCAAGGACTTGAAATGGTCCATCCCCTCTTGGAGCTAATTTAGATCTCCTTTGCGCCAGAAACCTCTCTTTTCTCATATGCACCCATACCTAATCACCAGGTTCAAAAGTGACACGCCTTCTCCCTTTGTTTGCCTTGGATGCATATTGCTCATTCTTCTTTTCAATCTACAATTTAATCTTTGCATGAAGTTGCTAAACCACCTCAACTTTCTTTTTGTCATCAAAGCTTGCCCTCTCATTAATAGGCAATGGTAACAAATCCAAAGGAGTTAGTGGATTAAAACCATAAACATCTTCAAAAGGAGAATAATCAGTAGATGAATGCACACTTTTATTATATGCAAATTCAATGAATGACAAGCAATCCTCCTAATTTTTCAAATTCATTTGGATGACAGTCCTAAGCAATTGAGTTAAGGTTCTATTAATAACTTCAGTTTGACCATCAGTTTATGGATGACAAGCTATAGAAAATAATAACTTAGTTCCAAGCTTTCCCCACAAAACTCTCCAAAAATGACTCAGAAATTTTGCATCCTTATCTGAGATAATACTTTTAGGTACACTATGAAGTCTCACAATTTCTTTAAAGAACAAATCAGCAATATAAGTAGCATCATCAGTTTTATGGCATGTAATAAAATGTGCCATTTTTAAAAATCTATCAACAACCACAAATATTGATTCCATTCCTCTTTTGACCTAAGTAATCCCAAAATAAAATCCATTGAAATGTCTACCCAAGGTTCACTAGGTATAGGTAATGGAGTATACAGACCATGTGGTAAGACTCTAGACTTAGCCCTTTTACATGTTATGCATCTACCACAAATCCTTTCCATATCACGCTTCATTTTAGGCCAAAAGAAATGTTCATGCAAAACATCTAATGTCTTTTTCACACCAAAATGCCCCATTAGTCCTCCCCCATGTGCTTCCCTCACAAGGAATTCACGCATAGAACATTCAGGCATACATAATTTATTTTCTCTGAACAAAAATCCATCAAGCTTATAGAATTTTCTAAAAGCTCCCTTTCACAAGCAACAATTATTTCAGCAAAATCACTATCATTGGCATACAAATCCTTAACATATTCAAAACCAAGCAATCTTGCATTTAGAGAAGTGAGAAGAATATACCTTTTAGATAATGCATCTGCAACCACATTCTCTTTACCTTTCTTGTATTTGATCACACATGGAAAAGGCTCGATGAACTCTATCCATCTAGCATGTCTTTTGTTCAGCTTACCTTGACCTTTAATGTACTTCAAAGATTGATGATCTGTATGGATCACAAATTGTTTAGGCTAAAGGTAGTGTTGCCAAGTCTCCAATGCTCTCACAAGTGCATAAAGCTCCTTGTCATAAGTTAGATAATTCAAGGTGGCGCCATTCAGCTTTTCATTGAAATAAGCAATTGGCCGCCCTTCCTGCATTAGAACAGCTCCTATCCCAACTCCTGATGCATCACACTCAATCTTAAAAGTTTTGTTAAAATTAGGTAAAGCAAAAATAGGTGCAGAACACAATTTTTCTTTGAGAAAACCAAATGCATGATCTTGTGCTTTTTCCCATCTAAAGCCAACTGATTTCTTAATTACTTCAGTGAGTGGTGTAGCAATTGTGCTAAAATCTTTCACAAACCTCCTATAAAAGCTAGCCAACCCATGAAAACTTCTTACCTCTGTTACATTTGTAGGTGTTGGCCATTCTTTAATAGCCCTTACCTTCTCTTCATCAACTTGTATTCCCTCAGCACTCACCACAAATCCGAGGAAAACAACTTGTTCCATGCCAAGGCTACACTTTTTCAGGTTAGCATACAACTTTTCTTTTCTCAAAACATCAAGCACACAGCACAAATGATTCAAATGCTCATCAAGACTCTCACTAAAAATTAAAATATCATCAAAATAAACTATAACAAATTTTCCAATATATGCATGCAAAATATGATTCATCAACCTCATAAAAGTACTAGGTGCATTTGTTAGCCCAAATGGCATGACTAACCATTCATATAGCCCATGCTTCGTTTTGAAAGCAGTTTTCCACTCATCTCCTTCCCTCATCTTAATTTGATGATATCCAGATTTTAAATCAATTTTTGAGAAAATAACAGACCTATGCAATTCATCAAGCATATCATCTAATCTAGAATGGGATGGCAATACTTTACAGTGATATTGTTGACAGCTCTGCAATCAATGCACATTCTCCAAGATCCATCTTTCTTTGGTACTAAGAGGACTGATACAGCACATGGACTCAAGCTTTCTCGAACATACCCTTTTACCATGAGCTCTTCAACTTGCTTTCGAAGCTCTTTTATCTCCTCAGGGTTAGTTCTATAAGCTGGCCGATTAGGAATTGTTGCTCCAAGAATGAAGTCAATTTGATGCTCAATGCCTTGTATGGGTGGCAATCCACTAAGGATATCTTCTGGAAATATATCTTGAAATTCCTACAACAAAGAACTAATAATACTCAGAAATGAAGAGTCAAGGTCATTAGTGCCTAAAAAGGCCTCATTGTAAACAAGTACAAGTAAAGGCTGTTCAGCAAGATATGCACTTCTCACCTCACTTTCTTTTGCATAGAAACTCACTTTTTCTCTTTCTTTTCTCTCCACTTTCTTTTCTTTCTTCTGAATCTATTTTTTTGAGCTCTCAAATTTTCTTTCTTTCTCACTCTCATTTCTTTTTGATCTCTCTTCTCTATTTTTCTTATCACCCTCTCTTTTATCTTTCTCTTGTTTCATTTTGAGTTGATCTTCATACACTTGCTTAGGTGTTAATGGTACAAGAGTAATGGGTCTGTCATTCATTACAAATGAATATCTATTGGTAAACCCATCCTTTGTCACCTTCCTATCAAATTCCCAAGGTCTTCCCAAAAGTATATGTCCAGCATGCATAGGAACAACATCACATAAAATCTCATCACAATATCTTCTAATTGAGAATGAAACAATAACTTGCTTATCAACCTTAATCTCCCCACATTCATTCAGCCATTGCAACTTGTATGGTCTAGGGTGTTTAATGGTAGACAAATTTAATTTCTCAACTAAAGTGGTACTAGCAATATTGGTACAACTCCCACCATCAATAATCATATTGCATACCTTGTTGCTTATGAGACAGCGAGTATGGAAGATGTTTTCTCTTTGCTGCTCCATGTCATCTTCCTTAATTTGAGAATTTAAAGCTCTTCTAGTCACAAGTGCTTCTCCTTCTACAGCATACTCAAACCCATCATCACTAGCATCTTCAAGTGACAGCATGGAATCATCACTTTCACTTTCAGTCACCACTTCACAGTCCTTCATGATCATTACTCTCTTGTTGGGGCATTGCAAAGCTATATGACCTGTTCCTAAACACTTGAAACATTTAATATCTCTATTTCTAGATGATTGGGAATCAGATTTACCTTTGTTCTTAAATGAAGCTTTCTCTTTGCCTTTTGAGACTTCTCTTTGAGCATCTTTTTCTTTCTTCCTCCATTTTAGTCTCATTGAAGAACTAGAGCCTGAAAGGTACCTTGTTGCTCCTTTTTGTTTAAGTTGCCTTTCAACCTTCATTGCCATATGCAACATGTCTTCTAACTCCACATAATGCTGCAACTCCACAATATTAGCAATTTCTTTATTCAACCCATTCAAGAATCGAGCCATTATTGCTTCCCTATCCTCTTTCACATTTGCTCTAATCATAGGCACTTCCATCTCTTTGTGATATTCCTCTACACTCTTAGAGCCTTATGTAAGGGATTGCAACTTTTAAAAGAGGTCTCTATAGTAATGACTGGGTATAAACCTCTTCCTCATGAGAGCCTTCATCTCCTTCCATGTTTCTATGGGTCTCTCACCATTCCTCCTCCTCTCTAAGACTAATTTATCCTACCAAATTAATGCAAAATCCGTAAATTCAATACTACCAATTTCACCTTTTTTGCTTCAGAATAATTATGGCACTAAAAAATGAACTCAATTTTCTTCTCCCACTCCAAATAAGCTTCAGGATCATTTTTACCTTGGAAAGAAGGTATCTTCATCTTAATACTTCCAAGGTTTCCATCCACCCTATTTCTACCCCTTGGAGCATCTTTACCACATCTCCTTTCATGCCTAACTTCCCTAGGCCTATTTCTACCCAAATCAAATTTAGATTCATAATCTTCTTTACTACCACCTCCTACTTCATTTTCAGACTCAAAATTATCCATAGAATCATCTCTACGCCTCTCATATCTTCTAGGATTAGGACTTACAGTAGGTGGTCTTCTCTGCAAGTTTGCAATCATTGTGTCTTGCTTATCCATCCAGTCTCTTATCCCTCCAAGCACCACATTAAGACGTTCAAATTGTTGCTGCATGGCTTTTACAACGAGGTCCATGTTCTATGCACTACCTCCTTCACTTGATGTTTCCTCCCTATTAGACATTATAAGCTGCAAGAAAATTGATTAGAGAAATAAAGATCCTCACAAATTTCCTCACGTGTTTACCCTCAAAGATGTCACTCTTCACTCGTGTTTCACACTTTAAAGGCTTTTTCAAATAATGGATTCACACTCTTGCCTTTTTCCACTCTCAATCTCTCTATAGGTTCTTTAAAGAAACTAATTAGACTATACAAAGCTATCACAATTCTTGTGAGATTCAACCCAACACTTAGAGATAATGAGTAGTAAGTGGATACTATAGTAGAGAAATCAGGGAATGAAAGTTAAGGATGTAGAATTTTGTAAAAGCTTAGCTCAAACCAATACTACTTCCAGAACAGCACAAAATTTTTTTTTTACCTTTTCTTTTCAGCAATTTTTTTTCTATATATTTTTTTTACTTAGCTTTTTTTTTCTAGAATATAAAGAACAAAAATGAAATTTGAATAAACAGAGCAGAAATAGCAAAAATCAATCTGGAAAGCCTTGAAAACGTGTTTGAATTTAAACAACAATATCTCAAGTTAGAGAACTCCAAATGAGATGATTTTAAAGCGATCTGAAAAAAGAGAATCTGGGGTATAAGAATGACCTACTACACGTCTAGAAACTCAATGGGAAAAGTGACAAACAGAGGATTAAATTCAGCATGTCCAGAAGAATGGAAGATGAACAAAATTTCAAAAGGAAACAGAAACACAATCTGGAAAAGCACAAAGACATACGGATATCACCTGATTTAGGGATCGAAGCTCTAATACCAAGATGGTGCGAACCCACAAGGAGTCGAGTCTCCTTGAACCCACAACCAATCTGAAATATATGCACCCCAAGAAAGCCAAATCAAGTCTGAACAATCCACTTGGAACCCCTGAATACGAAAAGACAAGGACCCCAAGAGTTGGAAGACGTCACAACGTTGATCAAGCCTTGATAAGTCTACAAGTTCAATGAAGAACCCTAGAGAGCACTCCTCTTAAGTCTGAGATTTCCAGAAATATAATTTTATTCATTCAAATCTGGTTACAATGGGAGGCAGAGTACAATTATATAATGTGCAAGTCAAATCTGCCTTCAATGCTCATAGAAAAGGAAAACTAGGGAAATTAATGGAAAATATCCTAATTAATGACATATGAAATCAGAATTATAAAAGTCAAATTCTCTTAAAAACTAAAAAGGAAATAAATCCCCCTAAATAAGCTAAATTCATCCTGATATGTTAGGATTCTATAAATAAGCTTATTAAGTTCAAAATGACATTATTTAGCCCTAAATGAGCCCACCAATGGATGGTCCATGGTTCAAGTACTTCAATTTATAATGTTTTGGCACAATTTAGCCTCAGCAGCTCCATCTTAAGCCCATATGATGTTGAGGACGTCCACATTAGAAATGTATGGATCTTGCTTGACTTTTGTTGCTTCAATTGCTATTTGCTTAGTCCAAGTCTCTTGAACAAGTCCACTTAAGGCTTCTCTCATTCTTTCAGCTTATGCTCTTGTCATCGGGCCACTTGGAATTTGTAGAGCATCATTCCAAGCATTTGAGATAGCTTGCTCCCTTTGATGGATTGCATCAAGATGTCCAACCCATTAGTATTAATTAGTTTCTATTAGGCTGATTATCTTTCCTTTTCTGTTTTTAAAAAGATTTGATTTTGTATCCTTATTTTTTAGATCTTTCAGTTAGGTTTATGTAGTTAGTTTCTTACTTTTCCTCCAGTAGATAGGTTTGAGCTACACTATAAATATATGTATTCTGCCTTCATTTGAATCAGATTAGAAGTAGTAGAATTATTCTGAGTGTTTCTCTAATTGTGAGAATCTTATCTTTTCTTTGCTCTTGTCAAACCTTTGTCTTGCCAACCTATCTTTAGGTTAGTGATTCAAGTTCGTAAAAGCCCCCAATTCGTGCTTTGATCCAAGTGTGTCGTTGTGTGGATTGGTTTACTATGTTCGCGATTAGGCGCATTGTCTAAGTAGTAGGTCAACATTCTTATAATGTTGGTTGGCTATTTGCTTTCGTCAAGTCTCGAACCATTATCTATCCATCAACCTATGTCGTGAAGATTGTGCCACCCCTTGATTTCGCATCATTTGGTATCAGAGCTTCGGTTTACACAGTAGGTTGTCTACCATACATTCATCATCCACCATTCTACTTCCTTTCTAGCCTCTATATTTTTTCCTTTTCCATATCCGTTCATTGCTACCTTTTATTATAAAAAAAATACTAAACTTTCTACCTTCCCTTGTTTTCCAGATTTTATCCTTAGTGTGCATGATTTGGTTTTTATGCTAAAAGAGCCATTTATTTTGTAATCTAAAAAGTTTTTGTTGTTTTGGACGTTATTGTTTTTCCCTTATCTGTTCAACCCCTTTCCTTTTGAGATTTTGGATGATTAATAGGTCAATCCTAAGTTTCAGAATCTCAGCTTTCATTTCGTTTTGGAATCATCAAATTCAGAGTTCTCTAGAGGGAGTTATTGTCATTTTTAGTGGTAACATTTTCTGACCTGATTTGTTTCCTATTGTATGATCTTGTGATTCTCTTTCATCTGATCCCAAAAAAAAAAAGAGGCAAAAAAAAAGGAAAAGGAATAGAAAAGAAAGGCAAAAAAAAGGTTGCCAAAAAAAATGAAAAAAAAAATTGTGATCAGATTTCTTTCATTTGTGATCAGCATTGTTTCCTCTTCCATTTGTTTCCTAATTTTTATGATCCACTTTCCTATTCTTATATTGTTTCCTTTTATCTTGTGATTGTGGACTTTCCTATTATGACTTCAACTTGTTACCTATTCTTTTGATTTGAACTTTCCTAATCTAATCCTCCATTGATTTCTCATATCTTGGGTTTTTAGAATCATTGCAATTGGCTCTTTGGTATTTTAAACTTGATTTTGCATTATTAGGTGGTTAAATCTTCCCTTTTTCGTATTGGAACCCTAGCCTAACCCAAACCCTAACCTTACTTGTGACTTGTATATGCCAATCACAACTTTTCATACTATCCACTAGCACATACTTTGGTGAACCGAGAATTGGCAGTCCTTGATCACTTGACGAGGTCTTAGGTAACATAAGAGTTGGGATTTGATATTGAGAGGTAAAAGGCAAGAGTGGATAAGATCATTGCAGAAAAAGCCAATAAGAGAGAGAAAACACGAGTGGAAGTGTCATCTCTTATTTGAGTGAAACACATGAAAGTGTGATTGTGAGGTCCAATATATTTTGTTTCTTGTTTCTTTTCCCCTAACATGGCAGATAACCAAGAAAAAGGAGTTGCTCATAAAAGCAATGACTCAAAGAACAATCCACTTGAGTTAGCACTATTACAAATGCAAGCAATTGTGAGCCATTTTGAGAGGATGCTTGATAAGAAGCTGGAGGGTCTCCATGAACACCTAGATCGAGTGGAGGGTAGTAGTTCTAGTTAGAGGACTCAAACTAACCAAAGACAGGTTCAAATGGCACGTAGACATGACCATGAGCATGAGGAAGCCATGGAGAGCCATGATGAAGGGTATGAAGAGGAGGAGGTCCAGCAAAGAAGGAGGCCATTCAACTGACAACGAGGACCACCGAGGTGGCCTAGAGATATGAAGGAGGCCTTGGGGGAGTTAAAATAAAATCCCTTCCTTTCAAGGCAAGAGTGATCCAGAAGCATACTTGGAGTGGGAGATGTGCGTAGAGCAAATATTTTCATGCCATAACTACTCTGAGGGTAAGAAGGTAAAGATAGCTGCTCTTGAGTTTACTGATTATGCTCTTATATGGTGGGACTAGATCCAAAAGGAGCGGATTAGATATGGAGAGCACCCCATCTCAACATGGGAAGAAATGAAGGCTATCATGAGGAGGCGATTCATTTCATCCTATTTTTGAAGGGAACTTCACAATAAGCTTCAATGCCTCACTCAAGGATCTAAGAGTGTGGATGAGTATTACAAGGAAATGAAAATAGCCATGATTAGAGCTAATGTAGAGAAGGATCTAGAAGCAATAATGGCTCGTTTCTTAGATGGGCTTAATCGTGACATAGTCGATGTTGTGGAGATGTACCACTATGTTGAAATTCATGACTTAGTCCACCAAGCTGCCAAGGTGGAAAAACAACTCAAAAGGAAGAATATTACAAGGAAGAACTCCAGTTTAACTTCTTTCAACTCATGGAGAAGCAACCCAAAGAAAGATATTCCCTCTACTTCAAATTCAAAGGGGAATGAATTAAAGAAAGAAGAAAAGCTTGTTGCACCACCCAAGAAGGTTCAAAGTGGGCCTAATCCTTCAAAAAACCGAGACATAATATGCTTCAAGTGCCAAGGGAGAGGACACATCTCTAGTGAATGTCCTAACAAGCGAACCATGAATATCAACAACCTTGGTGAGTGGGAAACTGAAAGAGAAACAATAGAGGAAGAAGAAGAGCTATTCATGGAAAATGAAGATGGAGAGTATGCAGAAGAAGAAGAACTCCTTGTAACTAGGAGAGCCCTTAGCGCCCAGATGATGGCAGACAAAGATAAGCAAAGAGAGAACTTGTTCCATACTCGTTGCCAAATCCAGGGAAAGATATGTGGTGTGATTATAGATGGAGGAAGTTGTTGTAATGTGGCAAGCACTGAGCTAGTGGAGAAGTTAAATTTGTCTACTTTCAAGCATCAACGACCGTACAAACTCTAATGGCTCAATGAATGTGGAGAATTGAGGGTAACCAAGCAAGTTAAGGTAATATTTTCAATTGGCAAGTATAGGAATGAAGTGCTTTGTGATGTTGTACCAATGAAAGCATGTCATATTTTGTTAGGTAGGCCTTGGCAGTATGATAGACGTGTTACACATGATGGTTTTCTAAACCGTTATTCTTTTGTACTTAGAGGGGAACCTATAACCCTCCTTCCTATGTCACTAAAGCAAGTGTTAGAAGATCAAATCAAGAGAGAGAAGAAAAGAGAAAGTGAGAGTGTGAAAGTGTCTGAAAAAGAGGAGAGTGAAATTGAGAAAAAAAAAGAGGGTAAGCCAAGAGAAGAGAGAGGAAAAGGAGAGAGCGCTACAGGTAAAAGAGAGAAAGAGGGAGAAAGAGGGAAAACTTTGTTAGTAGCAAGAAAGAATGAGATCGAACAAGCTTTATTTTCTCAACAAAACCTCCTAGTAGTTATCTACAAAGAGGCTATGTTGAATACTAACAACTTAACCTCTACTTTGCCTAGTGTTGTTGTGTCTCTTTTGCAGGAATATGAAGATGTTTTTTCCGAAGAGGTACCACCTGGGTTGCCACCAATTAGAGGGATAGAACATCAAATTGATTTTATACCTGGAGCACCTTTACCCAATCGTCCAGCTTACCGAGCTAATCCTGAAGAGACCAATGATATTCAAAGACAAGTGCAAGAGCTGTTGGAAAAGGGATATGTGAGGGAGAGCTTTAGCCCATGTGTAGTACCAGTGTAGCTCGTGCCTAAAAAGGATGGCACATGGAGAATGTACATTGATTGTCGAGCCATCAATAATATAACGGTAAGATATCGTCATCCTATCCCTAAGTTAGATGATATGCTTGATGAATTAAATGGCTCCACTATCTTCTCTAAAATTGATTTAAAAAGTGGCTACCATCAAATTAGGATGAAAGAAAGAGACGAATGGAAAACTGCATTTAAGACTAAACATGGACATTATGAATGGTTAGTTATGCCTTTTAGTCTCACTAATGCACCTAGCACATTTATGAGGTTGATGAATCATGTTTTGTGTGCATTCATAGGTAAATTTGTAGTAGTTTACTTTGATGATATCCTTGTGTATAGTAGGACTTTGCATGAGCATGCAGATCACTTGAGACAAATCCTAGAGGTTCTAAAAAATGAAAGATTGTTTGACAATTTGAATAAGTGTGATTTCTGCACTAATAAAGTTATTTTTCTTGGTTTTGTTATGAGTGTTGAGGGGGTTAAGGTTGATGAAGAGAAAATCAAAGCCATTCAAGATTGGCCAACCCCTACCACCATCAGACAAGTGAGGAGCTTCCATGGACTTGCAAGCTTTTATAGGAGATTCGTGAGGGACTTTAGCTCACTGGCAGCCCCTTTGAATGAGTTGACAAAGAAGAATGTTCCATTCAAGTGGGGAGAAACTCAAGAGAAAGCCTTCCAAACCATCAAGGAGAGGCTCATACATGCACTTTTATTAGTCCTTCTAGATTTTGGTAAGATTTTTGAGGTTGAATGTAATGCTAGTGGAATTGGCATAGGAGGTGTACTCATGCAAGAAGGTAAGCCCATTGCATATTTTAGTGAAAAGCTAAGTGGTCCTACTCTTAACTATCCTACATATGACAAAGAGCTATATGCTTTAGTTAGAGTGTTGGAAAGTTGGCAACATTATTTGTGACCCTTATTTGTCATACATTTTGACCATGAGGCTCTAAAACATATTAAGAGTTAAAACAAATTGAATCGAAGACACGCTAGTTAGGTTGAATTCATTGAATCTTCTCCATATGTGATTAAGCATAAAAAAGGTAAGGAGAATATTGTTGCTGATGCACTTTCACGTAGGTATATTCTTCTTTCCATGTTAGACTCTAAGATTCTTGGTTTTGAGTTCATCAAGGAATTATATACTAATGATGTTGATTTTGGTGAAGCTTTTAACTATTGCAAGCTTGGAGTTGGTTGGGACAAATTTTACTTGCATCAAGGATTCTTGTTTCGTGTTGATAAGATTTGCATTCCTAATTGTTCTCTGCGCATCAAGATAGATTTGCCAGGTGAGTTTAGTGTAAGTGCTACTTTTAATGTTTCTGACCTTTCCCCTTATTTTGGTGTAGACTTTGAAGAGTCGAGGATGACTTCTTTTCAAGAGGGGGAGGATGATATGAACTAGACTCATGCGGGGAAGGATGCTCGTATGGAGAAGGACTTGATGATAGATGGCCCAATGACAAGAGGAAGAGTTAAGCGTCTACAAAGAGCAATCGGGCTTCAATTTGCCGAATTAGAAGCCCATAATGTTAGTGCATGCATTGAGGAAGCAAATGGAGCCTTAATCATGCTTATTCAAGCCCAAGTTGATGCTTAAAGAGCCCATTGAAGCTAGAGGACGTGAATAGTACTTCAAATGCAAGATGTCTAGCCCATTAGTATTAATTAGTTTCTATTAGATTGATTATCTTTCCTTTTCTGTTTTTAAAAAGATTTAATTTTGTATCCCTATTTTTTAGATCTTTCAGTTAGGATTATGTAGTTAGTTTCCTACTTTTCCTCCAGTAGATAGGTTTGAGCTACACTATAAATATATGTATTCTGCCTTCATTTGAATCAGATTGGAAGTAGTAGGATTATTCTGAGTGTTTCTCTAATTGTAAGAATCTTTTCTTTTCTTTACTCTTGTGAAACCTTTATCTTGTCAACCTATCTTTAGGTTGGTGATTCAAGTTCACAAAAGCCCCCAATTCGTGCTTCGATCCAAGTGCGTCGTTGTGTGGATTGGTTTTCTGTGTTCGTGGTTAGGCAAATTGTCTAAGTAGTAAGTCAACGTTCTTATAATGTTGGTTAGCTATTTGCTTTCATCGGGTCTCGAACCATCATCTATCCATCAACCTACATCATGAAGATTGGGCCACCCCTTGATTTCGCATCATCAGTATCAATCCTAAACTCTTATGTCACTTAAGATCTTGTTAAGTGATCCACTATTAGCAATTCTCAGTTCAACTATGTGTAGATGGGTGGTTTAAAAAGTCATAATTGGTGTGACAATCCTATCTTCTAATCATTGTAATTGTTGTTAAAATACACGATTAATAATTAATGATCAAGGTTTGGAGTCGTTACAATTTGTTACATTATGAAAATATAAGAAAGTTTGAACCTTGATATTAGGGTCATCATTAAACAATCACAAACGAGAGAATGCATAAAAAAGATTATACTATCATGAGGGGTTTATGATTCATCCATCTATCAATTTCAACTTACAAAACCTCTCATAAGTGTTCCTATATTATTTCCTAGCATTACCATTAAAGGAACTAGGATTTCGAGGCAGTTTGGAGACTTGCGACGCGGCCCATACCATTCCCCCTGTTGCTAAGTTGCTCTCTGAAATTATTGGGCAAATTTCTTAAATTTCACCGTGGCGAATTGGATCATCACCGTAGCCAACCTATGTGGCGCCGCGGCAGAAATGCCTCTTAGAGCTACTGTTCTAAGTCCCATGACTCTCGTCTCGGCGCAATATACTCGCGCTGCAGCGAGATTCGCTACTAGACAGCCCTTAGTTTATTCCCTTGACTACGCTACGGCGGTATGTGATGCACTGCGACGAGGTTTCATTTGTACCCTCCTAAGCGATTTTTTTCACTCTGAGCCATGGCGAGTTTCCTCATGCTGCAACGTTTCTTGATACTGTTACTCTCCAGGAAATTTTATTCACTTGCACTGCAACGATATTGCTCATGCTGCGGTGCCTCTCGCCTCTGTCACTCATTTGGCTGCAGCGGAGCCTTCTTAGCCGCAACGTGACTCCTTCCTGTAACTACATCTCCCAAATTTCGTCCCCTACACTCCAATTCTCATCTTGGGACTACCCTAGGGCCACTCCCACTCATTTTATATGACTCTAATGGTATTTGTCTACCCTATACACCTAGCTATTCTACCATTACCAATTCAAAACTTAAATGTAAATTTTCACTCTTCCAATTATCCTATACCAGCAAGTCTATAGAATAATAGCAACAAGAATTCATGCATTATTGGAAATTAAAATTTGATATACATTCTGTCAGAGGTTTCATACATCAATGGTTCATATTACATCTAATACATCACATAATTATATGTCCAACAGTATACCATACCATAAATTTAGCAAAATTCATACGTCAAGTGTTATGGGTTCATACATCTGATATCAAGCTAAAATGAGGTCTAACTCCTCAATAAATACATCCTAGGAAATTAAAATATAAGAGCCTACACTTGGCAACATGAATACATGATGATGCTATACAATAAGGAATACAAAATTTAGCATCTATACTAAAGAAGTTAGCTTATGTGCAGCCTTCTCCCCACATGTTGAAGCTCATGGATTTTCATCCACTTGCTTCCCCTTATCCTAACCCAAAGAACCTTCACTTGAAATATTAATCCCATAAAACGGGGTGAGAGGCGAATCTCAGTAACCAAGGCAATTCTATCATATAATCCAGTTTAATTAGCATACATGCATAATTTCACATAAGCATCAGAAGAACACCAGTCATATCAGTAAATGAAACAATTAGGCTATCATGATCACTATCCCATACTAGCAATCATATTTTTACATGTTAAAGGCCATTAACACTAGGAGAGGCCCGTCCACGGCACCTACTCCCTTTTGAGCATGACCAAGGCTCAGTGCATCCAGGGTTTGATCATAACCCAGTGCCTGATCGAAGCACATACACGGGTGACAGCTGCACCACAGCTCCACCATGGATTCACAAGGTCCAACACAATTCAATAAATATCCAACCAATTCATTCAACATTTCAAATCATTCATGTACAGTAAATATGAAATTAAAATAGATATATGCATGGAATTAATATGAACCCAGTTACCTCACTTGTAGACAATTGCAACAGCCACCAATGGTACAAAAATCTCCCTAAAACCATAGCATTCAAAAATTACTACTTTAATTCATCATTTATAGTTGCAACAAGTGTCCAAAGAATTTAAAATGCTAATGACTACCTAGGGAACACTTACCCGACCACCACAAATCCTAAATTCGGATTGAAGTGTCCTCTACCAAAAATCTCAATATTTCACCTAAAATCTTAAGCAAATTCGTACAAAATTAATATCCATATTATAAATTAGCTATGGGGATCTCAAACTAGCAAAGAAAGCATCAAAATGAAGGATTTATACTCACCTAATGTCAGCCCTAGCCTAAACCTACAAATTTCACCAAGAAAATCCCAAACAACCACATTTCAGATTTTGGGTATGGTGAAAATACTCCAAATGAAAAACTAATTAGACCAAAATGAAGAGAAAGATGAGAGGATTAAGTTATATAACTATTACTTTGGCTGAATCTTGCTCTAGAAGTGGGAAAATATGGAAATATGCCAAGAACCCTAGAGCCTCCTTTGGATCTCCGAATTTTGAGATGTGTGTTTGTGTTTCAGCAAATGGAGAAGAGGCTGAAGCATTAGGGTTTTAGTTGGGTCAAATATGGGTCATGGGTTGCTCTAAGGTCCAACTCCATTTGGGCTTCAGATTTTAACTTTGTTGGACCAGCTCTTATGATGCAAGACCCACTAGGAACATGCCCTAGAGAACCTTCAACAATTCAAAACTTTGATGATCAGAATGGATAATAAATTCCTTAGGCCATAAATAATGTTGCCAAGTTTCTAAAGTTCGTTTCAAGGCATACAACTCTTTATCATATGTGAAATAATTTTAAGCAGGACCACTCAATTTCTCACTAAAATATGCAATAGGTTTAGAATCCTGCATCAACACACCACCTATGCCTATACCAGAAGCATCATACTCAATTTCAAAAACTTTAGTAAAATCAAGCAACACAAGTACAGGGGCATTAGTTAGTTTTTCCTTCAGTATGTTAAAAGCACGCTCTTGTGCTTCACCCTACTTGAATATCACATTCTTTCTTACCAAATCATTTAAAATGGCAGCAAGAGTAGAGAAGTCCTTCACGAATCACCTATAGAAGCTTGCCAATCCACAGAAACTTCTTACTTCACTCGCATTCTTTGGAGTTGGCCACTCTCGGATTGCTTTGACCTTTTCCTCGTCCATTTGTATGCCACGAGCTCTTACAACAAATCCAAGAAAAACCACAGAATCCAAACAAAAAGAGCACTTCTCTAAATTGGCAAAAAGTTTATTCTCCCTAAGCACAACAAACATATCATGCAAATGACTCACATGTTCTTCTAGACTCTTAGAGTAGATCAAAATATCATCAAAGTAAACCATAACAAATTTTCCAATGAAAGGTCTAAAGACATGGTTCATTACACTCATGAAAGTGCTAGGTGCGTTAGTCAAGCCAAATGGCATAACTAACCATTCATATAATCCAAACTTGGTCTTAAAAGCAGTTTTCCATTCATCACCTTCTTTCATTCTAATCTGATGGTAATCAGAGTCTTAAGTTTCTTAAGTCTCAGGGTAAATTAAACAAAAGGCATGCAAGTTGGCTTGAATTTATTGAAACCTTTCCTTATGTGATTAAGCATAAGCAAGGAAAGGAAAATGTTGTAGCTGATGCATTGTCTAGGCGTTACACTTTGATTACTTCCATGCATGCTAGATTGATAGGTTTTGAGATGTTAAAAGGCATGTATGAATCTGATTTTGATTTTGCTGATATTTGGAAATCGTGTGAATTGCATGGTGCTAATGACTATTTAGGTTTGATGGATTCTTTTTCAAAAAGAACAAGTTATGCATTCCTATGTGTTCCATTCGTGAGCTTCTTGTTAAGGAAACTCATGGTGGGGGATTAATGGGCCATTTTGGTGTAGAAAAGACTTTGGCTCTTTTGAATGAGCATTTTTATTGGCCTGGCATGAGAAAAGATATGGTTGCTATTTGTTCTAAATGTATTACTTATAAGCATGCTAAGTCTAGAATTCAATCACATGGCTTGTATTCTCCTTTACCAGTTCCCTCTCACCCATGGACTGATATTTCTATGGACTTTGTTTTGGGTTTGCCTAAATCTCCCACTGGGAAAGATAGTGTCTTTGTTGTTGTGGATAGGTTTAATAAAATGGCTCATTTTATTGCTTGTTCCAAAACTAATAATGTTATGTATATGGCAGAATTATTTTTCAAGGAGATTGTTAGGTTGCATGGTGTGCCAAAAACTATTGTTAGTGATAGAGATGTGAAATTCTTGAGTTATTTCTGGAAAACATTATGGAATAAACTTGGCACTAAGCTTTTATTTTCTACTACAGCGCATCCACAAACTGAAGGGTAGACTGAGGTTGTTAATAGAACACTCTCTATTTTATTAAGAGCTATCATTCAAAAGAATCTTAAGAATTGGGAGAAGTGTTTGCCCCATGTCGAATTTGCTTATAATCGTGCTGTTCATTCTGCAACAAAATTCTCTCCTTTTGAAATTGTTTATGGCTTTAATCCTCTAACCCCGTTAAATTTGCTTCCTTTACCTTCACATGAGTTTACTAACCTTGATGGTGCTAGGAAGGCAAAGTTTGTATAGGATTTGCATGAGAAGGTGAAAGCCAATATTGAAAGAAAGAATGAGCAAATTGCCAACCAAGTTAACAAGGGTAGAAGGCGTGTGGTATTTGAACCCGACGATTGGGTGTGGGTTCACTTGCAAAAAGAACATTTCCCGGAGCAAAGGAAGTCAAAACTCCAACCTAGAGGAGATGGTCCCTTTCAAATTCTTGAAAGGATTAATGATAATGCTTATAAAATTGACTTGCCTAGTTCTTATGGAAATATTAGTGCTACTTTTAATGTATCTGATCTCTTGATGCAAGACCCACTAGGAACATGCCTTAGAGAACCTTCAACAATTCGAAACTTTGCCCGGGACCGGCTAGAAAATAAGAATGTTGGTCAAAGGAAAAACCCTAAGAGAACTTGTCTCTTAGAACCCTAGCCTCAAGACGCCATAAAGGAAAACCAATCCTTTGATAAGTCACGTGTACTCTCAGAGAACACAAAGAAGCAAAAGCCTCATAAAGTATTGAATAATACTCAAATTTATTCATTCATGATCTTTCAAAATAGAGTACAATAGGGGGCCTTTTATAGGCAAAATTTCTAAAAGACTTAAAATCCTAATAAAACTGAAACTCTAAAATCTGATTAGAAATATTTTAAATAGTGCCTAAAGTCAAGGTACAAGATTAGGATATTAATTTTAACTTAATCTCCTAGATAAGCTCCTTGACTAAGTCTAAAAAATAATATAATAATAAAAAATGAAATTCAAAAAGACTTCTAGTCAAAACTAATTAGTTTCTTTAAGTAGTCACATGGGATGCACATGCTTGATTAAAAATCACATGGTTGACAAATGATTTTTAATCTCTTGCAATTGGACTCCAATTGGGCCTTGGCACTCCTCTTGATGTGCAAAACTACATTAGGGCTTCAACATGTTGGATATTGATTCTAATTGCTTCCTGGCCCTTCTTAGAACATTGGGCTTCCACTTAGACTTCCACTTTTGCATTTCTAGGGAAATCTCATGTCCAAAATCCAATTCAGCATGTTTTGAGTTGTTCAAATATGGATCTTGGACTCTATACTTGGATCGACATCCAACATAGACATTATCTTGAGCTCTTTGAGATTTTTGGATATATATTAGCACAATTTGGGCCACTTGAGCTCTATGAAGTTCTTGATGGATGAGGGTTTCTCGAACATGTTGTGCTCCAATGGGTATGCCTACTGGTATTGCATCATTCCCTCCCTCTTTGAAAAGATTCGTCCTCGAATCTTCGCCATTTGGTGGATTCTTAGAAAACAAATCTAGGCAATCCCAACTCTTTTCAATGCTAGTTGAAGATAATAGTCCATTGGATAGCTTCTTTGAAAACAAATCTCCACATACTTGCAAGGAGCTAGAACCAACAATAGCAAAGATAGGTTAAGATTGTTAGTAGATAAACAAATATCTTTACACATGCTCTCAACCTCTCTTTTTTCATCAATCTTGCTCACACTCCTGCTTTTCTCATAACTCTCTAGCTCTTTCTTTTCACTCATACTCTTTTCTTTTTCAATATCTTCTTTTTCTCTCTTTAACTCATGTTCTCTCTCGTTTTCTTTTGCTTTCTCTAACTCATGTTCTCTCTCTTTTTCTTTCATTTTGTATGCTTGTACTATTGTCATTTGATCTTCATAGGCATCCATAGGATCAAGAGGTACTAATACATGATTTTTTTCATTGAATACAAATAAATAACAATAGCAATATCTGTGCTTATGCTTAACATATTTAGCTTTTCTAATATGTTTCCATGGTTTACCAAGCATAATATGTCCCTCATACATAGGAGCCACATCACATAGCAATTTATCATGATATTTACCAATGGAGAAAGAAATCAAAACTTGCTTATTCATCTTAAATTCAGCACTACCCTTCAACAAGGTATAGGGCCTAGGATGCTTCATAGTAGGCAAGTTTAATTTCTCAACTAGTAAGGTACTAGCAACATTTACATAGCTACTATTATCAATAGCCACGCTGCAAACTTTCTCTTTGATAAGGCATCTAGTATGAAAATCAGGGGATGACTTTTCCTTATCTTGTCCTGTAGAGTTGGAGTTGGATTGGAATGCATCTAACCATGCACAAGTTTGCTTAAATCGCTCTTTGTTAGCCTCTTCAAGGAATTTGTATTCATTGGACATCTTGTCACCTGAAAAGTTAGTCAAACAAAGAAAGAAGGAATAGGACCTCACATACTCTTCTCACGTGTTTACACTCAAAAGATGATAAGTTCACTCGTGTTTAACTCTCTTTTTGGCTTTTTCTTTAATGTTAATTGCACTCTTGCCTTTTACCACTTAACAATTTGCTTCTTACAAGTGTTCTAAGCAAGTCACAAGAAAATCAAAAGAAAAGATCAAACTAGTGGCAATCAAAAAACTAGAATCCTAAAATGCAAATTCCCAAAAAATCAAACAAAGGAGAAAAATGGGTGTGTAACTAAAAAGGAAACAAGGAGGAAGGGGAGGTTTGGATGGCTTGAAAGGAAGGAGAAGGAAAGGGAAAATCTAAAAATAGGAAACTTTAAGAATAGGAAACTATTTGGGAACCAAGTTAATCAAAATAGGATACTATTTGCAATTCAAGTTTAGAACAATTAGGAAAGAAAATTTTTACTTGAATGCAAAATAGGAAAGTAGATAACTTGGTTGGTACTCAATGCAATCAAATTAGGAAACTAACTCCAATTAAGAAATTAACTCCAATCAGGAAATTAACTCCAACTAGGAAACTAACTTCAATTAGGAAATTGATTCCAATTAGGAAATTAACTCCAACTAGGAAACTAACTATAATTAGGAAATTGACTCCAATTAGGAATCTAACTCCATAACTTGCAACTTTTTTTTTCACTCTTTCTTTCTTTTTTTTTGAATTTTTTTTATTTTTTATTTTGAATAAGGACGGAGGCACACAACAATGGAAGAAAGAAGAAGATGGAAGACAAAGGTGAAGATGAAAAGGTAACACAAATGGAAGGAAAGAAAATATGAAGAACAATGGTAGAAAAACACAAAGATATACCTTGTACTAGCGAACCAAAGCTCTGATACCAAATGATGCAAGACCTACTAGGAACATGCCCTAGAGAACCTTCAACAATTCGAAACTTTGCCCGAGACAGGCTAGAAAACAAGAATGTTGGTCAAAGGAAAGACCTTAAGAGAACTTGTCTCTTAGAACCCTAGCCTCAAGACGCCACAAAGGAAGACCAATCCTTTGATAAGTCACGTGTACTCTCAGAGAACACAAATAAGCAAAAGCCTTATAAAGTATTGAATAATACTCAAATTTATTCATTCATGATCTTTCAAAATAGAGTACAATAGGGGGCCTTTTATAGGCAAAATTTCTAAAAGACTTAAAATCCTAATAAAACTAAAACTCTAAAATCTGATTAGAAATATTTTAAATAGTGCCTAAAATCAAGGAACAAGATTAGGATATTAATTTTAAATTAATCTCCTAGATAAGCTCCTTGACCAAGTCTAAAAAATAATATAATAATAAAAAACGAAATTCAAAAAGACTTCTAGTCAAAACTAATTAGCTTCTTTAAGTAGTCACATGGGATGTACATGCTTGATTAAAAATCACATGGTTGACACATGATTTTTAATCTCTTGCAATTGGACTCTAATTGGGCCTTGGCACTCTTCTTATATGTGCAAAACTACATTGGGGCTTCAACATGTTGGATATTGATTCTAATTGCTTCATGGCCCTTCTTAGAACATTGGGCTTCCACTTAGACTTCCACTTTTGCATTTCTAAGGAAATCTCATGTCTAAAGTCCAATTCAATATATTTTGAATTGTTCAAATATGGATTTTGGACTCTATACTTGGGCCGACGTCCAACATAGACATTATCTTAAGCTCTTTGAGATTTTTAGATATATATTAGCACAATTTGGGCCACTTGAGCTCTATGAAGTTCTTGATGGATGAGGGTTTCTTGAACATGTTGTGCTCCAATGGGTATACCTACTTGTATTGCATCATCCCTCTTCCTTTGATGTTACAGATTCGAGGACGAATCCTTTTCAAGAGGGGGGGAATGATGCAATAGCACTAAGAGACCTTGCTGAGCATGGAAGCGGACCTGATGAAGGTGGTGCTAAGTTTCAAGCCCAAGGACATGATTTGTAAATTAAAACCCAAGCGTTCAAATCAAATGTACCTAAAGATCCATTGCAAGGCATAGGAGGCCCAATAACAAGAGCTAGGGCCAAAGCAATGAAAGAAACCTTCAATTGTTTGATTCATAAGCTTCATAACTTAGAGCCCATTTATTTGAGTCAAAAGAGGGCCCAAGAAGATGTAAAAGGTGTGATCATGCTAACCATTCTACAAGAGGAGTGCCAAGGCCCAATTGGAGTCCAATATTAAGAAATTAAAAATCATGTGTCAACCATGTGATTTTTTAATGAAGCATGAGCACCCCATGTGGACTATTTAAAATAGCTAATTAGTTTTGACTAGGAGTCTTTTTGAATTTCATTTTTTATTATTATATTATTTTTTTGGACTTGGTCAAGGAGCTTATCTAGGAGATTAAGTTAAAATAATATCCTAATCTAGTTCCTTGATTTTAGGCATCATTTAAAATATTTCTAATCAGATTTTAGAGTTTTAGTTTTATTAGGATTTTAAGTCTTTTAGAAATTTTGCCTATAAAAGGTCCCTTATTGTACTCTATTTTGAAAGATCATGAATGAATAAATTTGAGTATTATTCAATACTTTGTAAGGCTTTTGCTTCTTTGTGTTTTCTGAGCGTACACGTGACTTATCAAATGATTGGTCTTCCTTTGTGGCGTCTTGAGGCTAGGGTTCTAAGAGACAAGTTCTCTTAGGGTCTTTCCTTTGACCAACATTCTTGTTTTCTAGTCTGTGCTGGGCAAAGTTTTGAATTGTTGAAGGTTCTCTAGGGCATGTTCCTAGTGGGTCTTGCATCATCTTATGCATTGGGTTGCTGAAATTCCATTAGGCCAGACTTAGCTTTAAGAACTTCATTGTTTGGGTCTACACAAGGTTCATTGGGCCATTCCTAAAAGCTTGTGCAAGTTGGGCCTTGGGTTTCTAACCCCTTAATCAAATTGGGTCTGCACCTACTTATTGGGTGATACGATATCAGTAGGCATGCCCATTGGAGTACAAGAAGTTCAAGAAGTCCTCATCCATCAAGAAACTCAAATCATTTAAAAGCGGATGATTCAGGTTCAAATGGCTCATGAAAGGATGGCCTATGCTCAAGAAGCCCAACTTGTGTTAGTATATGTCCAAAAATTTCAAAGAGCTTAAAATAATATCTATGTTGGACATCGGCCCAAGTTTAGAGCTCAAGATCCATATTTGATCAATATCTCTTTAAAGATGCAAAAGTGGAAGTCCAAGTGGAAGCCCAATGTCCTAAAAAGGTCCATGGAGATGTTAAAGGCCCAATGTAGTTATACACATACAAGAGGAGTGTCAAGGCCCAATTGGAGTCCAATTGCAAGAGATTAAGAATCATGTGTCAACCATGTGATTTTTAATGAAGCATGTGCATCCCATGTGACTACTTAAAGAAGTGATGGAGGTGAGATAGGAGACTTGAAGAAGCTTGAACAAAATCAAGAACTTGGAAACAAAAGTGCTGGACGTGACTCTAAAAGATGGCCAACTAAAGATCCATTGCAAGGTATGGGAGGCCCATGCACAAGATCAAGAGCCAAAGTTATGAAAGAGGCCTTGAATGGAGTGATCCAAAAACTAATAGACTTGGAGCCCATAGTCTTAGCTGAATATGAAGCCCAAAAGGAACAAATTGGCATAAAGATTATTTCATTTCTACAAGATGCTAGCCCAAGCCCAAAGGGAGCCTAATTGAAGGAGTCTAGCCATTTTCCACAAAATCAGCCATTCTCCACAAAATTCTCTTAGTTTTATTTTGTTTTAATTTGATTGTTGCTGTTTCAGATTTTTAGGCACCATTCTTGGTGAATTTGTTCAGATTTAAATTTCTTTTATTTTCATTATTTTGTTTAGGGTTTTATTTTTAAATGCCTATATAAGGCCCATTTGTACTCTAAGAATGGAGATTGAATGAATTATCTTTTCAGAATTATTTCTGATTTGTGAGGTTTCTCTTGTGGCCTTTGTGTGCTGGAGAAAATCTTTGACTTATCAAAGGAGTGGTTTCCTTTGTGGCGTCCCGGATTAGGGTTCTAAGAGACGGGTTCTCTTAGGGTTCAATTCCATTGACCAACATCTCTTCTTCTTCTTCTTCTTTGTTCCTTTTCTTTGTTCTTTGTTCTTTGTTCTTTGTTGCTTATTGTCCATATTATTTGTTCTTGTGCTGCATGCCAAAATTTGATCACTGATCCGTGTAATTTGGGGTTCCTAGAACGGGTTTCTACGGAGTTACAATGGCAAATTGCCATGATCAAAGCTGACATTGAGGAAGATTCAGAAGTTACAATGGCAAGATTTCTTGGTGGCTTAGACCCTGAAATTGCTACAGAAGTTGAATTGCAAAACTACCTTGATATGGAAGAGTTGTTGCATAAAGCCATTAAGGTGGAGAAGCATTTTAAAGCAAAACAGAAATTGAAATCACATGCTAGTTCCAACAAAGACTTCAAGTCCTCCTTCAAGTTTAAGGGAGAGACCAAGCCTAAAGAGGAGAATAAGTTGAAGATGCAAACACCTACTTCTAAAGGTAAATCTGAACCTAAATCTTCTTCTAGTTCTTCTAAAATTAAATGCTTTAAATGTCAAGGTTTTGGTCACATTGCTTCACAATGTCCAAATAAAAGGACTATGATTTTGCTTGAGGATGGTGTTGTTACTAGTGAAAGTAGTGGTGATGAAGAAGTGGAAGCTGAGTTGAGCTCCAATGGAGGTGATGAATCTGATGTGGAGGTAGCTGAAGCTGTATTTGGTGAGGTTCTAGTGTCAAGGCGTGCTCTTAGCATTCAACCTAAAGAAGAGCTTGAAAAAGAACAACGAGAGCATATATTTCACACTAGGTGTTTTGTTAACAACAAGGTATGTAGTCTTATCATTGATAATGGGAGCTGCACTAATGTTGCTAGTACCTTGTTAGTTGAAAAGCTAGGTTTACCAACTAGAAAACACCCCACTCCTTATAATTTGTTGTGGTTCAATGATAATGGGGATGTTAAAGTAACTAAACAGGTTGTTGTAGCATTTTCCATAGGAAGTTACCATGATGAGGTTTTGTGTGATATAGCTCCTATGTATGCTGGACACTTATTATTGGGTAGACCTTGGCAATTTGATAGGAAAGTTAAGTATGATGGTTATACTAACAGGTATTCTCTTGAGTTTAATAAGAAAACCATTATGCTAACCCCTCTCAGACCCTTGCAGGCATATGAGGATCAAAAGCGAATTACTCAAGAATGCAAGCTAAGAGAGAAAGAAAAGAAAGTGCGTGAGAAAGAAAGAAAAGAAAGTGAAATGGAGAGAAAAGGAAAGAGAGCTACTGAAAAGAAAAGTCAAGAGAGTGAAGAAAAGAAAGTAACATTATTTTCTGGTAGAGGAGAGATTAAGAGGGCTTTATGTAGTGAGACATCTTTTGTACTTTTGTATAAGGATGTTTATCTAACCCTTAGTGACCTTGATGAATCTCTTCCTTCTAGTGTTTTGAGTTTGTTGCAGGAATATAAAGACTTGTTTCCGGAAGAGGTACCGGATGGATTGCCTCCCATAAGAGGCATTGAACACAGGATTGATTTTATTCCTGGAGCATCTCTTCCTAACCGACCTGCTTATAGGGCAAATCCAGAAGAGACTAAGGAAATTCAGAGACAAGTGGAAGAACTCATGAAAAAGGGGTTTGTGCGAGAGAGCCTTAGTCCATGTGCTGTTCCGGTAATACTTGTGCCCAAGAAGGATGGCAAATGGAGGATGTGTGTGGACTGCCGAGCCATTAACAAAATCACAGTTAAGTATAGATATCCCATTCCTAGACTTGATGACATGCTTGATGAGTTGCATGGTGCTTGTTTGTTTTCAAAAATAGATCTTAGGAGTGGTTATCATCAATAAGGATGCAAGAGGGTGATGAGTGGAAGACTGCATTTAAGACTAAGTTTGGTTTGTATGAATGGCTTGTTATGCCCTTTGGCTTAACTAATGCTCCTAGTACATTCATGAGCTTAATGAATCATGTGTTTCGCCCTTACATAGGAAAGTTTGTTGTTGTGTATTTTGATGACATTCTTGTGTTTTCTAAGAATCTAAAAGAGCATGTTAAGCATTTGCATTCTGTGTTTATTATTTTGAGAGAAAATAAACTCTTTGCCAATTTAGAGAAATGCTCTTTCTGCTTGGATTCTGTTGTTTTCCTTGGTTTTGTTGTAGGTAGTGATGGCCTCCGGGTGGATGAAGAGAAGGTGAAGGCAATTCGGGAGTGGCCAACACCTAAGAATGCTAGTGAGGTGAGGAGTTTCCACGGACTTGCAAGTTTCTACCGACGTTTTGTAAAGGACTTCTCAACCCTTGCTGCACCTTTAAATGAGCTGGTAAAGAAAAATGTTGTCTTTAAATGGGGTGAGGCACAAGAGGCGGCTTTTAACACTTTGAAAGATAAATTGACCAATGCCCCTCTACTTATTCTTCCTGATTTCTCTAAAGTTTTTGAAGTTGAATGTGATGCTTCTGGAATTGGTATTGGTGCTGTTTTGATGCAAGAGTCTAGGCCTATTGCTTACTTTAGTGAAAAGCTTAGTGGTTCTTGTTTGAGTTATTCAACTTATGACAAGGAATTGTATGCTTTAAAAAGAGCTCTAGAACATTGGCAACATTATTTATGGTCTAAGGAATTTGTTTTGCATTCTGATCATAAGAGTCTTCAATACCTAAAGACCCAAGATAAGTTGAATAAGAGGCATGCTGTGTGGCTTGAATTCATTGAGTCATTTCCTTATGTACTTAAACATAAAAAGGGGAAAGAAAATGTTGTGGCTGATGCTTTGTCTAGGAGGTATAGTCTCATTACATCTATGCAAGCTAGGTTAATTGGTTTTGAATCTTTCAAAAGCATGTATGAATGTGATGCTGATTTTGCTGAAACTTGGAAGTTGTGTGAAAAACATGGTGCTCATGATTTCTTTAGATTTGATGGTTTCTTGTTTAAAGGAAATAAATTGTGTGTGCCTGTTTGTTCTATGCGTGAGCTTTTGGTTAAAGAATCTCATGGGGGTGGTTTGATGGGACACTTTGGGATAGAAAAGACTTTATCCATGTTGAAGGAACATTTTTATTGGCCTCATATGCGTAGGGATGTGATTGCTATATGTAAAAGGTGCATTGCATGCAAGCACGCTAAATCTAAAATGCAACCACATGGTTTGTATACTCCTTTACCTGTTCCTTCTCATCCTTGGGTAGATATTTCAATGGATTTTGTGCTTGGATTGCCTAGAACATCTAGTGGAAAGGATAGCATATTTGTTGTTGTTGATCGATTTAGTAAAATGGCTCATTTCATTGCTTGCACAAAAACAAATGATGTTGTCCATATTTCTGATTTGTTTTTCAAGGAGATTGTTAGATTGCATGGTTTGCCCCGATCTATTGTGAGTGACCGTGATGTTAAATTTGTTAGTCACTTTTGGAAAACTTTGTGGGCTAAGTTGGGTACAAAGCTTGTGTTTTCTACAGTTGCACATCCTCAAACAGATGGACAAACCGAAGTGGTGAATCGAACACTTTCTTCCTTATTGCATGTTGTAATTCAAAAAAATTTAAAGAATTGGGAAAAGTGTTTGCCTCACATTGAGTTTGCATATAATCGTGCCTTGCATTCTACAACTGAGTTTTCTCCTTTTGAGATTGTATATGGTTTTAATCCTTTAACTCCCTTAGATCTACTTCCTTTGCCTTGTAATGAGTTTGCTAACCTTGAAGGTGCAAAGAAAGCTAAGTTTGTGCAGGATCTTCATGCTAAGGTTAAGGCGAATATTGAGCACAAGAATGAGCAATACGCTCAACATGCTAATAAAGGCCGAAGGAAGGTTATCTTTGAACCAGGAGATTGGGTGTGGGTTCATTTGAGGAAAGAAAGGTTTCCTGAACAAAGGAAGTCCAAATTACACCCAAGAGGCGATGGTCCTTTCCAAGTGTTGGAAAGAATAAATGATAATGCATATAAAATTGATTTACCTAGTTCTTATGGGAATGTAAGCGCAACTTTCAATGTGGCTGACCTTTCTCATTTTGATATTGCAGATTCGAGGACGAATCCTTTTCAGGAGGGAGGGAATGATGGAGGTGAGATAGGAGACTTGAAGAAGCTTGAACAAAATCAAGAACTTGGAAACAAAAGTGCTGGACGTGACTCTAAAAGATGGCCAACTAAAGATCCATTGCAAGGTATGGGAGGCCCATGCACAAGATCAAGAGCCAAAGTTATGAAAGAGGCCTTGAATGGAGTGATCCAAAAACTAATAGACTTGGAGCCCATAGTCTTAGCTGAATATGAAGCCCAAAAGGAACAAATTGGCATAAAGATTATTTCATTTCTACAAGATGCTAGCCCAAGCCCAAAGGGAGCCTAATTGAAGGAGTCTAGCCATTTTCCACAAAATCAGCCATTTTCCACAAAATTCTCTTAGTTTTATTTTGTTTTAATTTGATTGTTGCTGTTTCAGATTTTTAGGCACCATTCTTGGTGAATTTGTTCAGATTTAAATTTCTTTTATTTTCATTATTTTGTTTAGGGTTTTATTTTTAAATGCCTATATAAGGCCCATTTGTACTCTAAGAATGGAGATTGAATGAATTATCTTTTCAGAATTATTTCTGATTTGTGAGGTTTCTCTTGTGGCCTTTGTGTGCTGGAGAAAATCTTTGACTTATCAAAGGAGTGGTTTCCTTTGTGGCGTCCCGGATTAGGGTTCTAAGAGACGGGTTCTCTTAGGGTTCAATTCCATTGACCAACATCTCTTCTTCTTCTTCTTCTTTGTTCCTTTTCTTTGTTCTTTGTTCTTTGTTCTTTGTTGCTTATTGTCCATATTATTTGTTCTTGTGCTGCATGCCAAAATTTGATCACTGATCCGTGTAATTTGGGGTTCCTAGAACGGGTTTCTACGGAGTCTCACATCAAGAAGCTAATTAGTTTTGACTAGGATTCTTTTTGAATTTTGTTTTTTATTATTTTATTATTTTTTGGGACTTGGTCAAGGAGCTTATCTAGGAGATTAAGTTAAAATTAATATCTTAATCTTGTTCCTTGATTTTAGGCATCATTCAAAATAATTCTAATTAGATTTTAGAGTTTAATTTTTATTAGGATTTTAAGTCTTTTAGAAATTTTGCCTATAAAAGGCCTCCTATTGTACTCTATTTTAGAAGATCATAAATAAATGAATTTGAGTATTATTCAATACTTTGTGAGGCTTTTGCTTCCTTGTGTTCTCTAAGAGTTCATGTGACTTATCAAAGGATTGGTCTTCCTTTGTGGCATCTTGAGGCTAGGGTTCTAAGAGACAAGTTCTCTTAGGGTCTTTCCTTTGACTAACATTCTTGTTTTTTAGCCGGTCCCGGGAAAAGTTTCAAATTGTTGAAGGTTCTCTAGGGCATGTTCCTAGTGGGTCTTGCATCATTTGGTATCAGAGCTTTGGTTCGCTAGTACAAGGTATATTTTTGTGTTTCTTTACCGTTGTTCTTCATACTTTCTCTCCTTCCATTTGTGTTACCTTTTTCATCTTCAACTTTGTCTTCCACTTCTTCTTTCTTCCATTGTTGTGTGCCTCCATCCTTATTCAAAAAAAAAATTCAAAAAAAAAATCGAAAAAGAAAAATTCAAAAAAGAATTCAAAAAAAAAAGTGAACAAAAAGAAAGAGTGAAAAAAAAGAAAAAAAAGGAAATTGCAAGTTGTGCAAATTCAAAAGCTTGGAGTTAATTTCCTAATTGGAGTTAGTTTCCTAATTGGAGTTAGTTTCCTAATTAGAGTCAATTTTCTAATTGGAGTCAATTTTCTAATTGGAGTTAATTTCCTAATTGGAGTAAGTTTCCTAATTTTCAAATTTTCTTAAAGTTGGTTTCCTAATTTCCCAAGTAGTTTCCTATTCTTAAAGTTTCCTATTGTTTTTAGATTTTCCCTTTTCTTCCCCTTCCTTCCAAGCCATCCAAACCTCCCCTTCCTCCTTTTTTTCCTTTTTTTTCTTTCCTCCTTCCCTTTTTGTTACACACCTCTTTTTCTTCTTTGTTTGCTACTTTGAGAATTTGCATTTTAGGATTCTAGTTTTTTTGATTGCCACTAGTCTGATCTTTTCTTTTGATTTGCTTGTGACTTGCTTAGAACATTTGTAAGAAACAAATTGTTGACTGGTAAAAGGCAAGAGTGCAATTAACATTAAAGAAAAAGCTAAAAAGAGAGTTAAACATGAGTGAACTTATATAATCTTTTGAGTGTAAACACGTAAGAAGAGTGTGTGAGGTCCTATTCCTTTTTTCTTTCTTTGACTAACTTTTCAGGTGACAAGATGTCCAATGAATACAAATTCCTTGAAGAGGTTAACAAAGAGCAATTCAAGCAATCTTGTGCATGGTTAGATACATTCTAATCCAACTCTAACTCTACAAGACAAGATAAAGAAAGGTCATCCCCTGATTTCCATACTAGATGCCTTATCAAAGAGAAAGTTTGCAGCATGGCTATTGATAATAGTAGCTATGTAAATGTTGCTAGTACCTTACTAGTTAAGAAATTAAACTTGCCTACTATGAAGCATCCTAGGCCCTATACCTTGTTGAAGGGTAGTGCGGAATTTAGGGTCAATAAGCAAGTTTTGATTTCTTTCTCCATTGGTAAATATCATGATAAAGTGTTATGTGATGTGGCTCCTATGTATGATGGACATATTATGCTTGGTAAACCATGGAAACATGTTAGAAAAGCTAAATATGTTAAACATAAGCACATATATTGCTATTGCTATTCATTTTATATTTAATGAAAAGAATCATGTATTGGTACCTCTTGATTCTATGGATGTTTATGAGGATCAAGTGAGAATAACACAAGCATACAAAATGAAAGAAAAAGAGAGAAAAAAAGAAAAAGAGAGAGAACATGAGTTAGAGAGAGAAAAAGTTGAGATTAAAAAAGAAAAGAGTGTGAGTGAAACGAAAGAGCAAGAGAGTTGTGAGAAAAGTGAAAAAGGCATGAGTGTGAGCAAGTTTGATGAAAAAAGAGAGGTTGAGAGCGTATGTAAGGATGTTTGTTTATCTACTAACAATCTTAACCTATCTTTATCTATTGTTGGTTCTAACTTCTTGCAAGTATGTGGAGATTTGTTTTCAAAGAAGCTATCCAATGGACCCTCATCTTCAACTAACATTGAAAATAGTTGTGATTGCCTAGATTTGCTTCCTATGAAACCACCTGATGGCGAAGATTCGAGGACAAATATTTTCAAAGAGGGAGGGAATGATACGATATCAGTAGGCATGCCCATTGGAGTACAAGAAGTTCGAGAAATCCTCATCCATCAAGAAACTCAAATCATTCAAAAGCGTATGATTTAGGTTCAAATGGCTCATGAAAGGATGGCCTATGCTCAAGAGGCCCAACTTGTGTTAGTATATGTCCAAAAATTTCAAAGAGCTCAAAATAATATTTATGTTGGACGTTGGCCCAAGTTTAGAGCTCAAGATCCATATTTGATCAATATCTCTTTAAAGATGCAAAAGTGGAAGTCCAAGTGGAAGCCCAATGTCCTAAGAAGGTCTATGGAGATGTTAAAGGCCCAATGTAGTTATACACATACAAGAGGAGTGTCAAGGCCCAATTGGAGTCCAATTGCAAGAGATTAAGAATCATTTGTCAACCATGTGATTTTTAATGAAGCATGTGCATCCCATGTGACTATTTAAAGAAGCTAATTAGTTTTGACTAGGATTCTTTTTGAATTTCGTTTTTTATTATTTTATTATTTTTTGAACTTGGTTAAGCAGCTTATCTAGGAGATTAAGTTAAAATTAATATCCTAATCTTGTTCCTTGATTTTAGGCATCATTCAAAATAATTCCAATGTCCTAAGAAGGTCCATGGAGATGTTAAAGGCCCAATGTAGTTATACACATACAAGAGGAGTGTCAAGGCCCAATTGGACTCATTGGGCTTCCACTTGGACTTCCACTTTTGTATCTTTAAAGAGATATTGATCAAATATGGATCTTGAGCTCTAAACTTGGGCCGATGTCCAACATAGATATTATTTTGAGCTATTTGAAATTTTTGGACATATACTAATACAAGTTGGGCCTCTTGAGCATAGGCCATCCTTTCATGAGCCATTTGAACCTGAATCATACGCTTTTGAATGATTTGAGTTTCTTGATGGATGAGGACTTCTCGAACTTTTTGTACTCCAATGGGCATGCCTACAGATATCGTATCATTGGGCCTCCATTAGCCTCTTATCATGATCTTCTACATTAATTTAGGTCTAGATGAAATTTCTATCCCAATTAAATCTCAAACCCATATTAATAAAATTTATCTTTCTAAAATCTCCTTTGACATAACTTGCCCAATTATCCCATATTAATTATTCCTAATTAACTTAATCCATGATTAACACCTTAATGAATTTTTGGGGTATTACAATTGGTGCACACAAGTCACAATTGAGGATAGGATTTGGTTAGGCTTAGGTTTCAAGGAAGAAAGATTTAACCACTTAATAATGTAAAATCAAGTTTAAAATCCCAAAGAGTCAGACATAATGTAAGTTTGAAAATTTCAACTATGAGGAAAAATGTAAGATCAAAACAAGAAAGTTCAAATAAAGGAAAAAAAAAAGAGAGAGAAACAAGGGCAAATCAAAATAAGGAAGTGCACAATAAAATATCAAAGAAAATGAGGTAAAATAGGAAAAAAAATTATCTGATCAGCAATTCCTTTTTTTTTTTTGCTCTTTTTTTTCTTTTGCTTTTTTTTTTTTCTAACTTTTTTGGTTGATTTTTTTTTAGCTTTTCTCTTCTGACTTTATTAGAAGAAATAGCCCAAAACTTACAAAATAACAAAATAGGAGACAAACTAGACAAATTAGATTTGTGAGATTCATAAAATATTATCAACTAAAACCTAATATATCTCGACATAGAAAAGTCTGATTGGGATGATATCAAAACGATGTGAAAGTTGAGATTCTGAACTTTTAGAAACACCTATAAATCATCCAAAAACTCAATCAAAAATGATATAAGAAACAAAATAGAACATTCAAATAAGAAAAATTTTCAGATTACAAAATAGATGGTTCTTATAGTATAAAAAACCAAATTTTGCACATTAAGGATCAAATTTAGAAACAAAGTAGAAAGTTTTTTTTTTATAATAAAGGTGGCAAAGAAAAGATATGGTAAATAAGAAAATCTAGAGGTTAGAAGGAAAAGATATTGGATAATAATGGGTAACCTACTATGTAAATCAAAGCTCTGATACCAAATGATGTGAAATCAAAGGGTGGCCCAATCTTCACAGCGTAGGTTGATGGATAGATGATGATTCGAGACCCAATAGAAGCAAATAGCCAACCAATATTATAAGAATGTTGACCTACTACTTAGACAATGTGCCTAACCACGAACACAATGAACTTACCCACACAATAACACAATTGGGTCAAAGCATAAATTGGGGGCTTTTGCAAACTTGAATCACCAACCTAAAGATAGGTTGACAAGACAAAGGTTTCACAAATACAAAGAAAAGATAATATTTTCACAATTAGAGAAAAACTTAGAATAATTTTATGATGAGAGACCCCGTAGGAATAAGTCCTAAGAACCTTCAACAAGATGACATGTAGCTCGAGACCGGCTAGGAACAAGTAATGTTGGTCAAGTGCATAAGAGAACTCGTCCCATAGAACCCTAGCCTTAAGACGCCATAAAGAAGACCACTCCTTTGATAAGTCACTTGTATTCTAAAGAAGAACACACAGAAGCAAGAATTCTCACAATGAGAAATAAAATTCTAAATTCATTCAAGTCTTAAAAATACAATAGGTGGCCTATTAAATAGGTATAAAAGAAAACCCTAAACCTAACTTAATCTTTAAGAATTCTCCTCCAAGAAATAGGAAAAACAAAGAATCTGATTTTAATGGGAGGAGATGATGCCATTTACTGTAAGAAAATCCTAAGGAAAAGGAAAGAAAGTAATAAGTTTTCAGCAACTAAGAAAAATGGAAATAAAAAAAATCTAAAACTTAAATCCTAAGCCTTTGCTAAATGGCCTTGGTCAAACTAATGGAAAAGGAAACTAATGAAAAGCAAATAAAAGACATCCTAATAAGATTTAAAACTCCTATTCACGTCACTTTTGTTGCCCATGTGATTTGCACATGCTTGTTAATTGATTTCTTTAAGTTAGACTTTATTTGGACCTTACAGCATGTCTTGTTGGGCTTGGACAATGAGGATCAAGTCCCTTAGGCCTTGTAACTCTTCAAATTGATGCAAAAACATGGGTTCAAGCTCTTGAACTTCTTGGACAATGCAACTTAAAGCTTGCTTCATGGCTTTAGCTCTTCCTCTAGTCATTGGGCCTCTTATGCCTTGTAATGGGTCCATTTGCATGTTGGGCTCTCTTGCACACCCTCCATGCTCTTTTAGGTCATTACACCATTCTCCCTTGTCTCCAAGCTCATGGGCCCCTTCATCATTCCCTCCCTCTTCAAAAGGATTTGTCCTCAAATCTGCATAATTAAAGGGAGATAAATCAGTAACATTGAATGTAATACTAATATTTCCATAAGAGATAGGCAAATCAATTTTGTATGCATTGTTATTAATTCTTTCCAAAACTTGGAAAAGTCCATCCCCTTTAGGGTGTAATTTTGACTTTCGTTGGAAAAGTCCATCTCCTCTAGGGTATTTTGACTTTCGTTTCTCAGGGAATCTTTCCTTTCTTAAGTGTACCCAAACCTAATCTCCAAGTTCAAATACTACACGCCTTTTACCCTTATTAGCATGCTTGGCATATTGTTCATTCTTCCTCTCAATGTTAGCCTTGACTTTGGCATGTAATTCCTGCATAAACTTAGCTTTCTTCAAACCATCAAGATTAACCAACTCATCTTTGTAAAAGAAGAATATCAAGAGGGGTTAAGGGATTAAAACCATAGACAATCTCAAATGGAGAAAATGAAGTAGAAGAGTGCACTGTTCTATTATATGCAAACTCAATGTGAGACAGGCATTTTCCCAATTCTTTAAGTTTTTTTGAATGATAGAACGAAGCAAGGTAGTAAGAGTACGATTCACAACTTCAGTTTGTGTAACACCCCATGATTAATTAAGGTATTAATCATGGATTAGGTTAATTAGGAATAATTAATATGGGATAATTGGGCAAGTTAAGTGAATGGAGATTTTAGAGAGATAAATTATTAATATAGATTTGAGATTTAATTGTGAGAGAAATTTCATCTAGGCCCAAATTAATGTAGGAGATAATGATAAGAGGCTAATGGGGGCCTAATAAGCTAGGTGCAGGCCCAATATAATGCAATGTGATAGAGGCCCAAGATCCACGTTGTATAGGCTCTTATAATTGGCCCAATAACCCTTGTGCAGACCCAAAACCTTTGGGCTCTTAAAACTTGGTCTGGCCCAATTGGATTTCAGCAACCCAACACCTCAAAATTGGCCCAACCAAAGCTAAAATATGAAGCCTAAATAGAGTTGGACCTTAGACCAACCCATGACCTATATTTGACCTAACTTAAACCCTAATGCTTCAGCCACCTCTGCATTTGCTGAAACACAAACACCCATCTCAAAATTCGGAGGTCCAAAGGAAGCTCTAGGATTCTTGGCATAAATCCATAATTTCTCACCACTAAGCTCAAAATCAGCCAAGGTAATAGTTATATAACTTAATCCTCTCATCTTTCTCTTCATTTTGGTCTAATTAGATTTTCATTTGAAGTATTTTCACCATACCCAAAATTTGAAATATGGGTGTCTGGGGATTTTCTTGATGAAATTCGTAGGTTGAGGCTAGAGCTGTCATTAGATAGGTATGAACTCTTCTTTTTAAGGTAATTCTGCTGATTTGAGACCCTAATAACTTGATTATAATATGGGTATTAATTTTGTACAAATTTGATTGGGATTTTGGATGAAATATTGACCTTTTCTGGTAGAGGACACTTTAATCCGAATTTGGGACTTGTAGTGGCTAGGTAAGTGATTTCCAAGTAGTCATTAGCATTTTAAATTCTTTGGATACTTATTACAACTGTTAATGATGAATTAGAGTAGTAATTCTATGATGCTATGATTATAGGGAGATTTTGGTACCATTGGTGGCTGTTGTAATTGTCTACAAGTAAGGTAACTGGGTTCATATTAATTCCATGCATATATCTAGTTTAATTTCATATTTGCTATACATGAATGATTTGAAATGTTAAATGAATTGGTTGGTTATCTATTATATTGTGTTAGACCTTGTGAGTCCATGGTGGAGCTATGGTGCGGCTGCCACCCGTGCATATGCTTCGACAGGGCACCGGGTTATAATCAAACCCCAGATACATTGAGCCCTGGTTGTGTTCAATGGGGAGTAGGTGCCGTGGACGAGCCTCTCCCGGTGTTAACGGCCTTTAACATGTGAAAATATGATTGCTAATATAGGATGGTAATCATAATAGCCTACTTGTTTCATTTATTGATATAACTGGTATTTTGCTTATGCTTATGTGAAATTATGCATGTATGCTAATTAAACTGGAATATATGATGGAATTGCCTTGGTTACTGAGATTTATGTCTCACCCTATTTCATGGGATTAACATTTCAGGTGAAGGTTCTTCGGGTAAGGATAAAGGGAAGCAAGTGGATGAAAATCCATGAGCTCCGGCATATGGGGAGAAGGCTACACTTAGGCTGACTTATTTAGTGTAGATGCTAAATTTTGTATTCCTTATGGTCTAGCATCATCATGTATTCATGTTGCTAAGTGTAGGCGTTCATATTTTGCTTGGTTGAAATGTAACCATAAGGATTTAAGTCTCATTACAGTTCGATATTGATGTATGAACTTGTAGCATCATATATATAGCTTTGTTGAAATTGTGATATGGTTTACCGATGGGAATTGTAGTCTGTGATGCATTGGATGTGGACATAAACTATTGATGAATGAAATCTCTATGGAATGTACATGGGATGTTAATTGTTTCTAATGCATGTGTTCTTACTGTCATTAATATATGAATTTACTGATATGAGATATTTGGGCAATTAGGATATAGTACTTACCTTTTGAATTGAAAATGGAGAGTTAGATGAGTAAATAGGGTAGGAAACTACCATTAGAATCATATAAAATGAGAGAAAGTGGTCCTAGAGTGTTCCTAAGATGAGAGCTAGAGTGTGTGGGACGAAATTTGGGTGATGTAGTCACAGGAGGGAGTCACGCCGCAGCTAAGAAGGCTTCACCGCAGCCAAATGAGTGACAGAGTCGAGGGGCGCCACGGCATAATGCATCTCGCTGCGGCGCAAGAGAAGAAAATTGGTCTGGGGGGTGACAGTGGCGAGGAGCGCTGCGGCTTAAGAAATCTCGCCGCGGCGCAAAGCGAAAAAAATCACCTAGGAGGGTAACAGAACCAAAACTCATCGCAACACAGTATGTCTTCCCGCGACGCGAGTCGTGGAAATTAATAAAGGGTTACACAATAGCAAAACTCATCATGGCGTAAACGTATTACATCGAGGCGAGAATCGTGGGGTTGAGAACAGTAGCTCCATGAGGCATTTCCACCACGGCTCCGCGTAGGTTGGCCGCGGTGAGGGTTGTGAAATTTGCCCAATAATTCTAGAGAGCAACTTTATTGTAGTGGGGAAGGTATAGGCTGCGACGCAAGTCCCCAAATTCATACCTTTAGCCTAGAAACCCCCTTTTCTTCAATGGATGGATGAATCATAAACCCCTCATGGTAGTATGATGTCTTTTATACATTTTTGTTTTGTTTGTGGTTATATAGTGATGACCCTAACATCAAGGTTCAAATTTTCCTATATTTTTATAATATGATAAATTGTAATGACTCTAAACCTTAATAATCAATTATTAATTGTATATTTAACTATAATTACAATGATTAGAAGATAGGGTTGTAACAAATTGTCTATCCGTTTAAGGATGTGCCATAGTAGAAAACAAGAATTTAGTTCCTGGCTTATACCACAAAGTTCTCCAAAAATGGCTAAGGAACTTTACATCTCTATAACTCATAATAGATTTAGGTAAACCATGCAACCTCACAATTCTTTAAGGAACAAGTCAGCAATGTGTATGGCATCATTAGTTTTTGAACAAGCAATAAAGCATGCCATTTTGCTAAATTTATCAACCACAACAGAAATGCTATCTTTTCCACTTTGAGATCTAGGTAAGCCCAACACAAAATCCATAGAAATATCAGTCCAAGGTTTGGAAGGCACAGGGAGGGGAGAATACAAACCATGAGATTGAACTTTAGATTTTGCATGCTTACATGTCACACATCTATCACAAATAGCAATTACATCTTTTCTCATGCTTGGCCAATAAAAATGTTCATGCAAAAGAGCTGAAGTTTTCTCCACACCAAAGTGCCCCATCAAAGCACCACTATGAGTCTCTTTAACAAGCAATTCATGCATAGAACAAGATAAAATACATAATTTATCTCTCTTAAACAAAAATCCATCAAATCTGTAAAAGTCATTAAAACCATGTTTCTCACACAATTTCCAGATTTCACCAAAGTCACAATCAGATTCATACATGCTTTTTAACATCTTAAAACCAAGTAATCTAACATGCAATGAGGTAAGAACACTATATCTCCTAGATAATGCATCAGCCATGATGCGAAATCAAGGGGTGGCCCAATCTTCACGACGTAGGTTAATGGATAGATGATGGTTTGAGACCTGATAGAAGCAAATAGCTAACCAACGTTATAAGAACGTTGACCTGCTACTTAGACAACGCGCCTAACCACGAACATAGTAAACCAACCCACACAATGACGCACTTGGATCAAAGTACGAATTGGGGGCTTTTGCAAACTTGAATCACCAACCTAAAGATAGGTTGACAAGACAAAGGTTTCACAAGAGCAAAGAAAAGAAAAGATTCTCACAATTAGAGAAACACTCAGAATAATTCTATTACTTCCAATCTGATTCAAATGAAGGCAAAATACATATATTTATAGTGTAGCTCAAACCTATCTACTGGAGAAAAAGTAGGCAAATAACTACATGATCCTAACTGAAAGATCTAAAAAATAGGGATACAAAATCAAATCTTTTTTAAAATAGAAAAGGAAAGATAATTAGCCTAATAGAAACTAATTAATACTAATGGGCTGGACTTCTTACATTTGAAGTACTATTCACGTCCTCTAGCTTCAATGGGCTCTTTAAGCATCAACTTGGGTTTGATTAAGCATGATTAAGGCTCCATTTACTTCCTCAATGCATGCACTAACATTATGGGCTTCTAATTCAGCAAATTGAAGGCCAATTGCTCTTTGTAGATGCTTAACTCTTCCTCTTATCATTGGGCCATCTATCATCAAGTCCTTCTCCGCACAAGCATCCTTCCCCACATGAGTCTGGTTCATATTATCCTCCCTCTCTTGAAAAGGAGTCATCCTCGACTCTTCAAAGTCTGCACCAAAATAAGGGGAAAGGTTAGAAACATTAAAAGTAACACTTACACCATACTCACCTGGTAAATCTATCTTGTAGGCATTATCATTAATCTTCTCTAGCACGCGAAAAGGCCCATCTCCGCGAGGCATAAGTTTAGACTTTCTTTTGTCAGGAAACCTCTCTTTTCTATGGTGAAACCAAACAAAATCTCCTGGTTCAGAGACAACCCTTTTTTCACCCCTTATTAGCACGTTTCTACATATTGTTGAGTCATCCTCTCAATGTTTTGTTTTGCTTTCTCATGGATTTGCTTAACAAACTCAGTACGTTTCTATCCATCCATATTGATTCTTTCCTACAAAGGCAAAGGAACAAAGTCAATGGGTGCAAGAGGATTAAAACCATATACAATCTTAAATGGTGAATATTTAGTAGTGGAATGAATAGCCCTATTGTATGCAAACTCGACATGTGGTAGACACTCCTCCCAATTCTTCAGGTTCTTTTTAACCACAGTTTATAACAAAGAAGGTAGTGTCCTATTAACAACTTCAGTTTGTCCATCAGTTTGTGGATGACAAGTAGTAGAGAATAGCAATTTAGTTTCAAACTTGCTCCACAAAGTCTTCCAAAAATAGCTTAGAAACTTAGCATCACAATCTGACACTATAGTCCTCGGAATCCCATGAAACCTCACAACTTCCTGAAAGAACAAATTAGCAATATTAGAAGCATCATCAACCTTATGACATGCAATGAAGTGTGCCATTTTAGAAAACCTATCCACCACAACAAAAATGGAGTCCCTTCCCCTCTTAGACCTAGGTAATCCCACAATAAAATCCATGGAAACATCTTCCCAAGGTACACTAGGAATAGGGAGGGGAGTATACAGTCCATGGGGATTTAATTTAGATTTTGCTTCATGACATACAACGCATCTCCCCATAAGCTTTTGAACATCCCTACGCATCTTAGGCCAATAAAAATGCTCATTCAAAATATCAAAGTGTCCCATTAAACCTTCTGAATGTACTTCCTTCATTAATAACATGCACAGAGAACAATTAGGAATGCAAAGCTTATTATCAACACGAAACAAGAATCCTTGATGCAAGTAAAATTTGTCCCAACCAACTCCAGGCTTGCAAAAGTTAAAAGCTTCACCAAAATCAACATCATTAGTATATAATTCCTTGATGAACTCAAAACCAAGAACTTTAGAGTCTAACATGAAAAGAAGAACATACCTACGTGAAAGTGCATCAACAACAATATTCTCCTTACCTTTCTTATGCTTAATCACATATGGAAAAGATTCAATGAATTTAACCCAACTAGCGTGCCTTCGATTCAATTTGTCTTGGCTCTTAATATGTTTTAGAGCCTCATGGTCAGAATGTATGACAAATTCCTTAGGCCACAAATAATGTTGTCAAGTTTCCAACACTCTAACTAAAGCATATAGCTCCTTATCATATGTAGGATAGTTAAGAGTAGGACCACTTAGCTTTTTGCTAAAATATGCAATGGGCTTACCTTCTTGCATGAGTACACCTCCTATGCCAATTCCACTAGCATCACATTCAACCTAAAAAATCTTACCAAAATCTGGAAGGACTAATAAAGGTGCATGTATGAGCCTCTCCTTGATGGTTTGGAAGGCTTTCTCTTGAGCTTCTCCCCACTTGAATGGAACATTCTTCTTTGTCAACTCATTCAAAGGGGTTGCCAATGAGCTGAAGTCCCTCACGAATCTCCTATAAAAGCTTGCAAGTCCATGGAAGCTCCTCACTTGTCCGATGGTGGTAAGGGTTGGCTAATCTTGAATGGCTTTGATTTTCTCTTCATCAACCTCAACCCCCTCAGCACTCATAATAAAATCAAGAAAAACAACTTTATTAGTGTAGAAATCACACTTATTCAAATTGCCAAACAATCTTTCTTTTCTTAGAACCTCTAGGACTTGTCTCAAGTGATCTACATGCTCATGCAAAGTCCTACTGTACATAAGGATATCATCAAAGTAAACTATCACAAATTTACCTATGAATGCACGCAAGACATGATTCATCAACCTCATAAATGTGCTAGGTGCATTAGTGACACCAAAAGGCATAACTAACCATTCATAAAGTCCATGTTTAATCTTAAATGCAGTTTTCCATTCGTCTCCTTCTTTCATCCTAATTTGATGGTAGCCACTTTTTAAATTAATTTTAGAGAAGATAGTGGAGCCATCTAATTCATCAAGCATATCATCTAACCTAGGGATAGGATGACAATATCTTACCGTTATATTATTGATGGCTCGACAATCAATACACATTCTCCATGTGCCAACCTTTTTAGGCACGTGCAATACTAGTACTGCACATGGACTCAGGCTCTCCCTCATATATCCCTTTTCCAGTAGCTCTTGCACTTGTCTTTGAATCTTCTTGGTTTCTTCAGGATTAGCTTGGTAAGCTGGACGATTGGGCAAAGGTGTTCTAGGTGTAAAATCAATTTGATATTCTATCCCTCCAATTGGTGGCAACCCAGGTGGTACCTCTTCAAGAAAGACATCTTCGTATTCCTGCAAAAGAGACATAACAACACTAAACAAAGTAGATGTTAAGTCGTTAGTATTCAACATAGCCTCTTTGTAGATAACTACTAGGAGGTTTTGTTGAGAAAACAAAGCTTGTTTGATATCACTCTTTCTTGCTACTAACAAATTTTTCTCTCTTTCTCCCTCTTTCTTTCTTTTACCTTTAGCTCTCTCTCCTTTTCCTTTCTCTTCTCTTGGCTTACCCTCTTTTCTTTTCTGAATTTCACTCTCCTCTTTTTCAGACACTTTTACACACTCACTTTCTCTTTTCTTCTCTCTCTTGATTTGATCTTCTAACACTTGCCTTGGTGATATAGGAAGGAGGGTTATAGGTTCACCTCTAAGTACAAAAGAATAACAGTTTAGAAAACCATCATGTGTAACACGTCTATCATACTACCAAGGCCTACCTAACAAAATATGACATGCTTTCATTGGTACAACATCACAAAGCACTTCATCCTTATACTTGCTAATTGAAAACATTACCTTAACTTGCTTGGTTACCCTCAATTCTCCACATTCATTGAGCCATTGGAGTTTGTAAGGCCATTAATGCTTGAGAGAAGACAAATTCAACTTCTCCACTAGCTCGGTGCTTGCCATGTTACAGCAACTTCCTCCATCTATAATCACACCACATATCTTTCCCTGGATTTGGCAACGAGTATAGAACAAGTTCTCTCTTTGCTTATCTTCGTCTGCCATCATCTGGGCGCTAAGGGCTCTCCTAGTTAAAAGGAGTTCTCCTTCTCTGCATACTCTCCATCTTCATTTTCCATGAATAGCTCTTCTTCTTCCTCTGTTGTTTGTTCTTCAGTTTCCTACTCACCAAGGTTGTTGATATTCATGGTTCGCTTGTTAGGACATTCACTAGAGATGTGTCCTCTCCCTTGGCACTTAAAGCATATTATGTCTCAGTTTCTTGAAGGATTAGGCCCACTTTGAACTTTCTTGGATGGTGCAGCAAGCTTTTCTTCTTTCTTTATTTCATTCCCCTTTGAATTTGAAGTAGAGGGAATATCTTTTCTTCTTTCTTTTTTTCATTCCCCTTTGAATTTGAAGTAGAAGGAATATCTTTCTTTGGGTTGCTCCTCCATGAGTTGAAAAAAGTTGAACTAAAGTTCTTCCTTGCAATATTCTTCCTTTTGAGTTATTTTTCCACCTTGGCAACTTGGTGGACTAAGTCATGAATCTTAACATAGTGGTACATCTCCACAACATCGGCTATGTCACGATTAAGCCCATCTAAGAAATGAGCCATTGTTGCTTCTGGATCCTCCTCTACATTAGCTCTAATCATGGCTATTTGCATTTCCTTGTAGTACTCATCCATACTCTTAGATCCTTGAGTGAGGTGTTGAAGCTTATTGTGAAGTTCCCTTTGAAAATAGGATGGAATGAATCACCTCCTCATGATAGCCTTCATCTCTTCCCATGTTGAGATGGGGTGCTCTCCATATCTAATCTGCTCATTTTGCATCTAGTCCCACCAAATAAGTGCATAATCAGTAAACTAAAGAGTAGCAATTTTGACCTTCTTACCCTCAGAGTACTTATGGCATGAAAAGATTTGCTCTACATGCATCTCCCGCTCCAGGTATGTTTTCGGATCACTCTTGCCTTGAAAGGAAGGAATTTTGACTTTGACTCCTCCAAGGCCTTCTTCTTCATCTCTAGGCCTCCTCGGTGGTCTTCTTTGTATGTTGAGTGGCCTTCTTCTTGGCTGAGTCTCCTCTCCTTCATAATCTTCATCATGGCTCTCCATGTCTTCCACATATTCTCGGTGTTGTGGGCGTGCAGCGTGAGCTTGTCTTTGGTTAGCTTGAGTATTCCTTTGGCTAGAGGTTCTACTCTCCACTCAATCTAAGCGTTCATGGAGTCCTTCCAACTTCTTATCAAGCATCTTTTCAAAATGACTCACTAGCGCTTTCATTTGCAAAGGTGCTACTCCAAATGAATTGTGATCATCATTATCACTTTCATGTGCAATTCCTTTTTCTCGATTATCTACCTTCAATATAACTAGCATACAATTTACTCCCTTTCATCTCTCTTATCTTAGCTAAAACCAAAAGAGGATGATATCATGTTAACCAAAATTAAACATAGGTAATTTAAGGAACTTTACCTTAATTATTCCTAGTTCTTTCCTTAGCTAAATTATAACACCATAAATTCTAGCTCATTTCATGCCATTCATAAGCTTTATTTCATCAATTCCACAAGAACATATGAAAAAGGGGATGAAAATCATGGATTTCTTCGCATTGCGCTATATTTAAAAATTTACAATCAGTGTTACGTAGACCCTGTGAGCTCATACTATATATCCTCATATTTAATTACATCAAAACAAGTCATTTGCATCACAAAATCATATCTATAACACATGGAAACCGAAATAGAGTGTGGAATATGGAGCTTCATTCTCGGCCATAATTGCTCCACTTTCTGACCAAACTTTGGAAAATTATAACTAAAAATTTAGAAAAATCAAAATAATGCAATCTTGGTCATTCTAGAAAGCTTTGGATGTTCAATTTATACTTAAAGTATGCCCAGACCATAACATCAATCATAGAGGGCGTTTGGCATCCAAAATGGTCCAAAGATCCGACTGAATTCTAGAATTGTCACAGAATTCTGCAGAGAACTTTGAAAATGTCCAATTAATTTCACAAAAATCCAATCCATGAAAATGATACTAATATGGAAAGATGGGGATGTTAACTAGAGATAAAAAATATCTCCAGATCAGTTCATGAAGCCCAGGCCCCAGAATTCGATGGAATAGTACTTCTGGTCAGGCAAATTTACTGATACTGGACAGAAACTTTGAAAATTCATATCTCCCTCTCTAGACCTCCAAATGCGGTGCTTCTAGTTGGCACGAGTCATTGTGATTTTCTAGTGTCTATATAAAATTTCATGGCAATTAGGCATCATTTTAGCTCTGGGTGACAGAGTTTAATTTCAAACCAAATGAATAGTGCAGCAAACCGGAAACATAAATTTTGCTAACTTTGAAAAATCATCAAATATTCTGTAGACTTCCAAAAATTATGATCTTTAGCTTCTCAAAAATCTCTCAATGAGACCTAATTGCATGCTAAATCTCAAATCAAGACTAACTCATTTGGCTAAAAAGTGAAAAAGGATTCTATAATGGTCAATTTTGGCTCTATATAGGGTACCAAAATTGCCAAATGGATTTCCCTTAGTCTTGGAACCTTTTGGGCAAGTTTAAAAGTATATTTAAGACTTGTGTGAGCTGCCCGAATGGTCTCAAACCTCATGCATCTCATTTTGGCCATTCAATTCCCACTTATACACATATCCATCAAACTTTCAATTCTCATACTTTGGCATTAGATACTCAAAACATATGCTAGAGGTCATACATCATATCCATAAATATAAACTTCACATAATGGTGTATTTATACATGTCTCAAGGGTCATGGTATATTTACAACATCATATATTTTGTGAAGCCTCATTATGGATTCAAAAAGAATGAAAGCTAGGCCTAAGCTTGTCAATCTCCTTTCATGGTTGTTAGCTCCCTTCACCATAATTACTTGGTCCACCTAGCATGTTAGATCATTGGAGAGGAGGTAATGAGATTCAAGGAATCCCAATAGCTCATTTCCCATTCAATCATACATAATATGTGCAAAACAAATTTTACAAATGCATGCATGGAGAAAATGAGAGACATGAACATTTTAAAAGTAAACTTGGCATATGAACAATTCATACAAGACATTCAAGAGCTCACCAAGTGTTTGGATTGGCCTCGCACTTCTCCGGATAGATTTTAGACTTGCCTCACCCATTCTTTAAGAGCTTTGGACTCAACCATACTCTTGGGAGCCTACTTTGCTTTTGGGAGACTCTTTACTTTGTCTTAACCAAGCTCAAGAGTTTTTGGCTCATCCTCACCAAAGGGAAGAGTTCTTGGCCTCTCCACACTCAAGTAAACTCATGCAAACATCATGTACTCATTTAGAAACATAACATGGCATCAAGAATCATAACATATAAAGGCATGCTAGCATACTTTCCATAGCTTGAAAATACACATACACACATTCTAAAACAAGCTACACACATATCCATGCATAAGAGAAGGTGGAGAGAGCTACCTTGCACATAATTATACACTTTTCCCTTTGGGTTCAAGCCTCCTCTTTCGGCCACACACTCACAAATTGGTAGAAATGGTTTCTCTTGGCCTAGATACACTAAATGAAACATGAATTACTCATGAGAATAAGCCTTGGCATTGTACACACTTTACATGATGCTTCCATAAGGCACTTAATGAAGCAACTACAAAAATTCATGATCTTGGCTTCCTTCTCTCCTTTAATCTATGATTCTTGACTCCATTTAGATTCCTTGGAGTAATCACACAATTATTTTAAAGAGCCTAGCTAGGAGTTGCTTCATTATGCTACATTATGGAGCCTACACTTCCATCTCACTATCTATGGCTTCTAAAATTTTTCCAAAGCTTCCTCTCATCCTCTTCCATCTACATGACTCAAAAATAAGCTTGAAACAAGTTAAACCTTCCCCTTGATACACTTTCTAGCCTAGGCCGACATTGTGGAAGCATTTAGGGTTCAAGGGGTTTCTAATTTTTCCTTGATGGGAAGGTCACTTGGGAGGCTTCCTAGGGGTCTTAGGAACTCAAAAAAACACTCACATATGCTAGGGAATGCATGAATCAAATTAGTTCTACAATGTGTTCAAGACTTCTTCACTTTCCTAACTTGAATTTTACTTGCTTTTCTTCCCATTTCTTTGCAATTCTTAGGTGCCCACATACTAAATCAATGGATTCTTGCTTGTTTTAGGACAGAAACTCCTCTCCCATAATGGTTCTGCTTTTGGCCGTGACTCTCACATACAAGAAGCAAGAAGAAGAAGCAAAGCTACAAGGATATCTACCTTGAATCCAAGCTTCTATCAAGAGTCTCTTCCTTTGGTCTTGGTTCCTTTTTGAAACTCTAATCCTTCCCCTCTGGTTCAAGGCCAAAACAGAACTATTTCATCCACCAAAACCATGGAAGTTGAAGTAAGAAGAGAAGAACAACTTAAAAGAAGAGAAAGCTATGAAATTCCTTGAATTTACCTATCTTTCTTGGCTTTCTTCTCCCTTCTCTTGTGCTTCCCTTTGTGCACCTCTTTCAAATCTGCTTCAGACCAGAAAAATGTTGGTGGAGAGGAAGGAGAAAGGCTGGACGTGATTTTAAAAGAAAAAGGGTAAAGTTAACATACTTTTTTAACTTTTCATTTTAGTCCCTAATCCATAGTTCGTCCATTTGGTCTCATTTCAACTCCTTTTCAAAATCTATCTTTCCATCATATTCCTTAGGTTTTTAATTGTAATAATTGCCTTTGGAATCACTCAAAAAGGATTTAAAACCATTCCGAACGGTTTGGTCAAAGTTTTAATCAACCGACAGCCGAAATCGCTCATCGGAGGGGTTTCAACTGTTCTAGGGGTTCCCATGATATTCAGGACCTCTGAGAACCCTAGAAAGCTCAAATTTTCTATTTAAAAAGCCCTCCTATGAGTTTTCAAAATTTTTCAAAAATTACAAAAATACCCCTACTTTCTTCGGCAAATTTTCTAAGCTCTTCTAGCTCTGGTTTTTGTGCATCTTAAATCTCAAATTCTCATTTTCTAATATTTAAAACTTTATCATAATTTTAGTTGGCCCCAATTCCTTCTATTTCGAGGACTTCCTTTTATATTTGGCCTATTTCTAACGTTTATGGAGAAACCGAACATTGCGTTTCTCACGTTTACGAAGGGACCATATGTTACATAAATCAAGATTCTCCAAGCTCCAATTCCTCTCTTAAGTTATAGCTAACTCCAAGCAAACCAATAAAGATGAATTTAAATTTGAAAAGCCACAAGATATTACTCAAACAAAACACCACTTCAATTATCTTCCTTCTTTCACCTTCATAAATTTTCACGAAGAACCACTCCCTCCTTCAACATCCCTTCATAAAAAATGAACACCAACTCAGAAACTAAAACTACCAAGATGAAGAGCACAATGTAAGGAAGAGTTTTTGTGAAGCTTACCATAGCAAATTTCCACATTTTCTTCTCCATGCAAAGGGTTTAACTCATGGCTCTATGATTGCAAGTTTTTAGATGAGCTGAAGTTTCTTTAGTTGCATTAGTTTTAATATGGCAAGTGTGAGAGAATGAGAGATGGGTAGGTGGATGTTAATTGAGTTAGTGGAGGTAAGGGCATATTTGGCTACACAATATGCTTTTTCCTATACTTAATAACATTTTAAGTATTAATTCCTTACTTGATTTATCTCTTTCTAATATATATAAATATGTTGTACAAAATTGTATATCTTAATTCAATGATCCCTTTCCAAATTTAATTAACTCTCTCCCTAATTTTAATTAACTCCACTTATCGAAATGTTACAAAAACAACTCACTCTAAGGGTATAGAATGTATAACCTATACCAACAATATAACATCCTCTTCAAAATAATTTTTATTTAAATTTAATTTAGATATTTATGGTAAAATAAAATAATAAAAGTTATTTAAATTTTTAATATGAGGATTTTTTTTTTTAGAATTTTGAAAGATATACATTTTTGGAAATTTTTAGGAATTTATTAGGAATTTTTCTAAGTATTTTAATGATAAATAATTAAATAATAAATATTTAGGAGAAGAAATTCTTAGAATTTCTTAAGTCATTAAAACCCTAAATTTATAAGAAAAATAATTGAAAAATAAAAATATTTAGAGGAATTGTAAGGATCAAAATATAACTAGGAAAAGCTTAGGGGTTAAATATAATTTCAACTGAGACTAAAAGATAATTTCAACTAAAGGGTAAAGTACAAATTTCCTAAGGCTAAAACACAATTTTCTTTAAATGAAATTTAACAAACTTTGAACAATTGAATTGGTCCAAAATGATCATTACAATCATATGATCAACTTTCATAACTATTAGTTTTGCTAAAACTCAACCATGCTATAGATATTATGCATCAAAGTTATGAAAAATTTGCAAAATATCAAGTATGGAACTTGACACTAAAGAATACTTAAGAGATAGAGAATTAGCCACCTTTAATCAGCTATAAATAGCACTTCTCTTCAAAATTAAAAAGCATACTAACATTCTAAAAGGCAAAAAAAAAATGAGAGAGAGTTAGAAAGAGAGAGTGAAAAACAAAGAAAGAAGAAGTTGTTGACAAAAAAAAGTAGGAAAGCAGAAGGACCAAGGGAAGAGAAGTTTTGGAGCCCAAGCAAAACACTTTCCCTATGTCTTACTGAGAATTGCAAATGCTTCTTTCTCTTCTTCTTTTCTCTTTCATTTGATGTTGTTGAATTTGAGAATATATGGGTTTCAATCAAATGTATATGTCATTGATTTTGCTAGCTTAGATAGTTATAAGGATGATTTGTTGCTTTTATGACTAGAAATTATGGTTACAAACATTAAAAATAGGGAGGATATGTTGCTCTAGGAATATCCATCTAGCGAGATCTTCTCAAATGGCTAGTACTTTAGGAGCGGATTCAACAGGTGATCTAGGCAAATATCTAGGCATTCCCCTACTTCACAAGAGATCCTCATACTTTTGGATACATTTTTGAAAAAGTTTACAAATGCCTTTAAAATTAGAAAGGCAAATTTCTTAATCTTATTGGATGTAACACTTTATTTAGGTTGTCTTATTAGCCCTCCCAGCTTATTCCATGCAGACAATGTTCCTTCCGTTGAAGGTCTACGACGAACTAGAAAAGACTAGTCATAGGTTCCTTTAAGGATCTACTGGTAATGAAAGAAAGTTCAGTTTGGTGGCTTGGAGCGAGGTGTGCGAGCCAAAACATCAAGGAGGCCTAAGTATCAAAGTCCTTTGACTCCAAAACAAAACTTTTATCATGAAGATTTGCTGGGACCTCATTCAAAGGAAAGATGACTTATGGGCCCAGATCATAAGTAAATACAAATGTGGGTCCCAAACCAACCAAGTTGACCTTAAATTGTTCATCAAATTTGTTCAAGAATAATTCAAGAGGTAAAATGCTAGGTTGGATCAAATGGATTCTTCTTCTTCCAATAACAAGGCAAGGCGTGGTAAAAACATTATTCCAGGAAGAGATGAATCTGATTTTGAGGAGGAAAGCCAACATGAGAGAGTTAGGAGAGCTCTACCTCCAAAGAAAGATGCCTTTAGTAACATCAAGATGAAAATCCCTTTCTTTCAAGGGAAAGTTGATCCTAATGTATGATACAATATTAATAGGCATGCCCATTGGAGCACAATAAGTTCAAGAAGTCCTCATCCATTAAGAAATCCAAATCATTTAAAAGGGCATGATTCAATTCTGAATGGTTCATGAAGGGATGGCTCATGTTCAAGAGGCCCAAATTGTGCTGGTATATGTCCAAGAACTTTAAAGAGCTCAAGATAATCTCTATGTTGGATGTCAGCCCAAGTTTAAAGCCCAAGATCCATATTTGATCAATATAGAATATACTAGACATCATTCAATTTTGGTGAATGATTATATCATCATTTCACAAAATTTTCAAATGATTAATAGGTCAATCTTGAATCTTAAACCCTCAACTTTCACTTCATTTTAGAATCATCCTTATCAGAACTTCTAAACACAAGATAGAGCTAGTAAGAAGCAACATGTCAGGCATGCTGATCTTGGAGTTGAATTGGACTTTGGACATAAGATCTCCTTAAAGATATAAAAGTGAAAGTCCAAGTGGAAGCCTAATATCCTAAGAAGGTCCATGGAGCAACTAGAGTCAATATCCAACATGTTGAAGGCCCAATGCAGTTATACACATACATCAAGAGTGCCAAGGCCCAATTAGAGTCTAATTGCAAGAGATTAAGAACCATGTGTCAACCATGTGATTTTTAATGAAGCATGAGCATCCCATGTGACTACTTAAAGAAGCTGATCATTTTTTGCTAGGATTCTTTATGAATTTTGTTATTTATTTATTTTATTATTTTTAGGACTTGGTCAAAGAGCTTATCTTAGAGATTAAGTTAAAATTAGTAGCCTAATCTCGTTCCATGATTTTAGGCACTATTTAAAATATTTCTAATCAGATTTTAGTATTTTACTTTTATTAGGATTTTATTCTTTTAGAAACTTTGCCTATAAAAGGTTTTTCATTATACTCTATTTTGAAAGATCATGAATGAATTTAAGTATTATTCAATACTTTGTGAGGCCTTTGCTTCTTTGTGTTCTCTGAGAGTTCACGTGACTTATCAAAAGATTGGTCTTCCTTTGTGGCGTCTTAAGACTAGGGTTCTAAGAGACAGATTCTCTTAGGGGGTCTTTCCTTTAACTAACATTCTTACTTTCTAGCTGATCTCGGGCAAAGTATCATCTTGTTGAAGGTTCCTAGGACAAGGTTCCTAGAGGGTCTTACATCATTTGGTATCAGAGTTTTGGTTCGCTAGTGCAAGGTATATCTTTGTGTTTCCCTTCCATTATTCTTCATACTTTCTCTCCTTCCATTTGTGTTACCTTTTTCATCTTTGTCTTTGTCTTTTGTCTTTTTCCTTCTTCCATTGTTATGTTCCTCCATTCTCATTTAGAAAAAAAAAGTGTGATACTAAAAAAAAAAATTCAAAGAAAAAAAGTTCAAAAAAAAGTGAAAAAAGAAAATATTCAGATTGCAGAATTCAAAATTGCAAGTTGTGCAAATTTAGAGTTGAAAGCTTAAAGCTTGGAGTTAATTTCCTAATTGGAATTAGTTTCCTAATTTGATTGCATTGCGTAGCTACTAAGTTATCTACTTTTCTATTTTTCATTCAAGTAAGAATTTTCTTTCCTAATTGTTCTAAACTTGAATTGCAAGTAGATTCTTATTTTGATTAACTTAGTTCCCAAGTAATTTCCTATTTTTAAAGTTTCCTATTTTCAGATTTTTTCTTTTCTTTTCCTTCCTTCCAAGCTATCCAAACCTCCCATTCCTCCTTGTTTTCCTTTCCTCTTTCCCTTTTTGTCACACACCTCTTTTTCTCCTTTGTTTGATTCTTTAGGAATTTGTATTTTAGGATTCTAGTTTTTTTTATTGCCACTAGTCTAATATTTTCTTTTGATTTGCTTGTGACATGCTTAGAACACTTTTAAGAAGCAAATTGTTGAGTGGTAAAAGGTTAGAGTATACTATCCTAATAAAAGCCAGATTTTGAGAGTAAACATGAGTGAATTACTATTTTTGAGTGTAAACATGTGAGAAGAGTATGTGAGATCCTATTCTTTCTTTCCTTCTTTCACTAACTTTTCAGGTGACAAGATGTCCAATGAGTACAAATTCTTTGAAGAGGCTAACAAAGAGCGATTTAAGCAATCTTGTGCAAGACAAGATGAGGTAAAGTTATCCCCTGATTTCTATACTAGATGCCTTATCAAAGAGAAAGTTTGCAACATGGCTATTGATAATAGTAGCTATGTAAATATTGCTAGTACCTTACTAGTTGAGAAATTAAACTTGCTTACTATGAAGCATCTCTATACATTGTTGAAGGGCAGTGCTGAATTTAGGGTTAATAAGCAAGTTTTGATTTCTTTCTCCATTAGTAAATATTATGATAAAGTATTATGTGATGTATCTCCTATGTATGATGGACATATTATTCTTGGTAAACTATGGAAACATGTTAGAAAAGCTAAATATGTCAAGCATAAACACAAATATTGTTATTGCTATTCATTCATATTCAATAAAAAAATCATGTATTAGTACCTCTTGATCCATGGATGCTTATAAAGATCAAATGAGAATAGTACAAGCTTATAAAATGAAAGAAAAAGAGAGAGCAAAAGAAAAAGAGAAAGAACATGAGTTAAAGAGAGAAAAAGACGAGATTGAAAAAGAAAAGAGTATGAGTGAAAAGAAAAAGCAAAAGAGTTGTGAGAAAAGTGAGAAAAGCATAAGTGTGAGCTTGTTTGATGAAAAAAGAGAGATTGAGAGCGTGTGTAAGGATGTTTGTTTATCTACTAACAATCTTAACCCATCTTTGCCTATTGTTGGTTCCAGCTCCTTGTAGGTATGTGAAGATTTGTTTTCAAAGAAACCACCCAATGGACACTCATCTTCAACTAGCATTGAAAAGAGTTGTGATTGCCTAGATTTGTTTTCTAAGAAACCACCTGATGGCTTCCAATCTTTAATATGCTTTCAAAAGTGCTTTGATTGCATAGATTTTGTTATTCCAGATGAATTATTGCCTTTCAAAAGCATTAAGCACCACATGATGAGTTTTGATTGTTTTATGAATTTTGTAGCTATTAAGAATTTATATTATATTAATTTTATGGTTAAAAGGTTATCATGTTGCTTGGATTTTGTTATGGCCCTTGGAATTATTGCAGGTGCATGTGGGATCAAAATTTTCATTTATATTTACATGCATGTGAGAAATAAATACTTTCTAACTCAAAGCAAGTTCAAAGAGTTTCCTAACATAGAGTATTCTAAGTTGCCTCAAAGAATTGATGATCTCTTTGAAAGGAGTCCTTTAGTTTACAAGATTCTTCCACTTGATAAATATAGTGCTATCATTATTTTTGGAAAGTCTAATTTATTTTCATATGATACAGGTGGAGATTCGAGGACGAATCTTTTCAAAGAGGGAGGGAATGATAGAATATCAATAGGCATGCCCATTGGAGCACAACAAATTCAAGAAGCCTTCATCCATCAAGAAACCCAAATCATTCAAAAGGGCATGATTCAGTTCCAAATGGCTCATGAAGGGATGACTCATGCTCAAGAGGCCTAAATTGTGCTAGTATATGTCCAAGAACTTCAAAGAGCTCAAGATAATCTCTATGTTAGACGTCGGCCCAAGTTTAGAGCCCAAGATCCATATTTTATCAATTCAGAATATGCTAGATGTCACTCAATTTTGGTGAATAATTTTATCATCATTTCACAAAATTTTCAAATGATTAATGAGTCAATCTTGGATCTTAAACCCTTAGCTTTCACCTTGTTTTAAAATCATCCTTATCAGAGCTTCCAAACAAGAGATAGAGCTAGTAAGAAGCAATACATTAGACATGTTGATCTTGGAGTTGAATTGGACTTTGGACATAAAATCTCCTTAAAGATGCAAAAGTGAAAGTCCAAGTGGAAGCCCAATATCCTAAGAAGGTCTATGGAGCAACTAGAGTTAATATCCAACATGTTGAAGGCCTAATGCAGTTATACACATACATCAAGAGTGCCAAGGCCCAATTAGAGTCCAATTGCAAGAGATTAAGAATCATGTGTCAACCATGTGATTTTTAATGAAGCATGAGCATCCCATGTGACTACTTAAAGAAGCTGATCAGTTTTGGCTAGGATTCTTTATGAATTTCATTATTTATTTATTTTATTATTTTTAGGACTTGGTCAAATAGCTTATCTTGGAGATTAAGTTAAAATTAGTAGCCTAATCTTGTTCCTTGATTTTAGGTACCATTTAAAATATTTCTAATTAGATTTTAGTGTTTTACTTTTATTAGGATTTTAGTCTTTTAGAAACTTTATCTATAAAAGGCTTTCTATTGTACTTTATTTTGAAAGATCATGAATGAATTTGAGTATTATTTAATACTTTAGGAGGCCTTTGCTTCTTTATGTTCTCTGAGAGTTCTATGACTTATCAAAGGATTAGTCTTTCTTTGTGGCATCTTAAGGCTAGGGTTCTAAGAAATAGGTTCCCTTAGGGTCTTTCCTTTGACCAACATTCTTGTTTTCTAGCCGGTCCCAGGCAAAGTGTCATCTTGTTGAAAGTTCTTAGGACAAGGTTCCTAAAGGATCTTTCATCAATGTATATCTTGAATGGGAAAAAAAAGTTAAGTTTGTATTTAACTACTAACCTTTTTTAGAGGAAAGTAAAGTGAAATTAGCTGCTTTGAAGTTTATAGATTATGCAAGCCTATGGTGGGATCAATTAACCATTAGTAGGAGGCATCCTGGAAAAGGTCCCATTCGGTCTTTGATGCAATCCATCAAAGGAAGCAAGCTATCTCAAATACTTGGAATGATCCTCTACAAATTCCAAGTGGACCGATGATAAGAGCATGAGCTAAAAGAATGAGAGAAGCCTTAAGTGGACTTGTTCAAGAGACTTGGACTAAGCAAATAGCAATTGAAGCAACAAAAGTCAAGCAAGATCCATAAATTTCTAATGTGGACGTCCTCAACATCATATGGGCTGAAGATGGGAGCTGTTGAGGCTAAACTGGGCCAAAACATTATAAATTGAAGTACTTGAACCATGGACCATCCATTGGTGGGCTCATTTAGGGCTAAATAATGTCATTTTGGGCTTAATAAGCTGATTTGTAGAACCTTAATGTATCTGGACGAATTTAGCTTATTTATGGGGATTTATTTCCTTTTTAGTTTTTAAGAGAATTTGACTTTTATAATTCTGATTTCATTGGTCATTAATTAGGATATTTGCCATTAATTTTCCTAGTTTTCCTTTTCTATGAGCATTGAAGGCAGATTTGACTTGCACACTATATAATTCTACTCTGCCTCCCATTGTAACCAGATTTGAATGAATAAAAATTGTATTTTCTAGAAATCCTAGACTTGAGAGGAGTGCTCTCTAGGGTTCTTCATTGAACTTGTAGACTTATCAAGGCTTGATCAACCTTGTGGTGTCTTCCAACTCTTGGGGTCCTTGTCTCTTCGTATTCAGGGGTTCTAAGTGGATCGTTCAGACTTGATTTGGCTTTCTTGGGGTGCGTATATTTCAGATCGGTTGTGGGTTCAAGGAGACTCGACTCCTTATGGGTTCGCACCAATACTCCCTTCCTTATTCCTAGTGTATCTTGAGAAGATGTTTCCATGGACTTTAGTGTGGGATTACCTAGGTCTAAGAGAGGGAGGGACTCCATTTTTGTTGTTATGGACAGATTTTCTAAAATGGCAAATTTCATTGTATGTCATAAGGTTGATAATGTCTCTAACATTGCTAATTTGTTCTTTCAAGAAGTTGTATGGCTTCATGGGATGCCAAGGACTATAGTGTCAAATCGGGATGCTAAGTTCCTAAACTATTTTTGGAAGACTTTGTAGAGCAAGCTTAGGACTAAATTACTATTTTCTACTACTTGCCATCCACAAACTGATAGACATATTGAAGTTGTAAATAAGACACTTTTTTCTTTGTTACGGACAGTTGTTAAGAAGAACTTGAAGAATTGGGAGGAGTTCACACGTTGAATTTGCTTACCATAGGGCCATTCATTCCACTACTATATATTCGCCTTTTCAGATTGTTTATGTTTTTAATGCTTTTACACCCATTGACTTAACTCCTTTGCCTTTGTAGGAAAGAGTCAATATGTATAGGAAGAAGTGTGTCGAGTTTATTAATTAAATATTTGAAAAGGCTTAGTAAAACATTGAAAGGATGTGATGTGAGACCTACTAGACAACCTACTCTAGGAACCTCAACCAACATAGGTCATGCCCAAGGACTAGCTAGAAAATAAGAAGATAATCGAGATAAAACCCCAAGGGAGCCTGTCCCTTAAAATTTTAGTCACAAGACACCACAAAGGTTGATCATGTCTTTGATAAGTCAAGTGTATTTATGTAGGTCAAGAGGTAAGACCCTAAGAGAACTCGTCTCTCAGAACCTTAGTCTTGGGATGCCACAAAGGATGACCACTCCTTTAATAAGTCAAGTATTGATGCGAGACCTTCTAGGAACTTTGTCCTAAGAATCTCCTTTTTGACAACATTACCTAGATCGTGCAAGATTCAAGAACACAATCACACAAATAGAAGACAAAAGCACTTATAAGGAATAAGAACATATATAAATAAAGATAGTTGATCAAGTAGATAAGACTTTAAGAGAACTCATCCCTTAGAACCCTAGCTTGAGACATCATAAAAGAAAACCACTCCTTTGATAAGTTCGGATTGAATTCACTCCATTGCCCAAGGAGCAAGAGAAAAATCACAAAAATAGAACATAAGTCCTTACAAGAAAATTCTTTCTATTCATCTTATTACTCTTTTCATTTTAAGTACATATGAGGCCCTTTTATAAGCAATTAGACTTTAAAAACTTTCTAAATTATTATCCTATTGATGGTATCATCTTTCACAAGAAATTGGAAACAAAATGAGTTAAGAATGATGCCATTCAAACAGCAATAAAATCTGACTAAAACTTCTTAAAAGATAATAACTTAATTTGTAAGTTTTAAGCAACTAAATAAAAGGAAGGAAACTAACTTAATCTTTAAGCATAAGTTTTGACCATATGGCCTTATTGAAATAACTAAAATAGAAACTTTCTATATGGTCTAGAATTTAATGATCGCATGCTAGTCACATGAGGCTTTAAGTGAGGTCTTCCAATAGGATTCCTTTTGGGCCTTCAACTCTAGCCAAATCTTGGGCTACTTGGGAGCATATTAATAAACTATTTAGAGCTTCTTGGGCAACTGTCTGATTCTTATAAATGGGTTCTAAGTCTTGCAATTCATGGATCAAACAATTAAGAGCTTCTTTCATAGCTTTGGATCTTGCTCTTATCATTGGGCCTCCAATATCTTGTAATGAATCTTTAGACACATTGGGCTTGAATTTTTGGGCTTTAATAGATGAATTTCGTTTAGCTCCAATATCATGCTCCACATCATATCCCACATGTTCAGCAACTTGTCCAAGCTTTCCTTCATAGTTAGGCCATGCATTGTCTCCTTGATGGTGGTCATATGAACTCCATGGTACTCCAACAAGTATTCTCTTAAGAATACAAGAAATGCAAGAGAACTCTCACATAATATAGAAAATAATGTAACTCTCATTCTTCCTTTTTTGAGTACATATGAGGCCTTTATATAGGCTATGAGAGATCTAAAACTTTCTAAAAATAATTTCCTAAAGGTGGCACCATCTATTACATGAATTTGGAAGGTTTAGAATGATGGTGCCACAAAGAAGAAAAATGAAAGAAATTAACTTATTATTCAAGCATAAGTTTTAACCACATGGCCTTATTTACTAAAATAGAAACTTTTTACATGGTCTAGAAATTGATGATCACATGCTAGTCACATGAGGCTTCAAGTGAGATCTTCCAATCAAACTCCTTTTGGGCCTTCAACTTCAGCATAATCTTGGGCTATTTAGGAGCACATTAACACGTTACTTATAGCTCTTTGACAGCCATCAAATTCTCATAAATGGGCTCTAAGTCTTGCAATTCATAGATGAAATAATAAGAGCTTCTTTCATTACTTTGGACCTTGCTCTTGTCATTTGTAATGGATCTTTAGGCACATTGGACTTGAATTCTTGGACTTTAATAAATGAATTTCGTTCAGCTCCTTGGTGAGATGTTTAGACTTTATTTCAGCTCCAACTTATATTGATTTGTTTCTTCAATCAAGTCTTAAACCATCATCTATCCTTCAACTTACACTGTAAAGATCTAGCCACCCCTTGATTTCGCATCATCTAACTTATTTTTTATTGAGTTTTCTCAAGATGATTTGTTTGCCCTTAACTTAGGACTATTAACTTAATGTGACAATTTTTCTTATCAACTCTTCATCGTCCTGCTTGAAAGGTCAACAGGTAAAACCCAATCTTATTTTATTTAACAATCTCAATGTGGTTGTATCTTAAGGGACACAAATGCATAAGCTTGTGAAGGAAAAGGACTTCAAAAATAGAGGAGTACAAGGAATGGTGAAGCATGTAGTTATGTAAGAAGATTTAGAGTAGAGAAATAGAATAGACAAAGACTATATATAATGCGATAGAATAGGAAAATACCCCAATTCTTGAAAGTATTATCTTTTGAATAATATAGAAATGAACTGCTAAGAAAAATGATATGATGAAATAGGGAAAAAGTTCATTTCCAGATTTGAACTCCCTTTGAAAAAAAATATGAAGCAAAAGATTTTACTCTAAATAAGGATTTTTGCCCTAATTTTAATTATTTTTGTTTTAAAATCATTATTCAGAAGAAATTCATCCCATTCATTTTCAAACAAGCTAAACCTCAATAAGAACTTTTGATTCTTGTAATGTGACTTTGGTAAATGAGTTTGTGAAATGAAAAGATATCAGGCTCAAAAACTAACATGCCCCTATCAAGTCTTCTATTAGTCTTCTTTACCTATTTCTTTAACAAGATTTTATATCTAAACTTCACTTAACATGATTATAATGTGGCCTAATAGGTAAAATTGAGGCTTAAGAAAGAAAGGTTTAAAGGCCCAAACATTCATATTAGTTCACAAAGAGAATTTTGCTTTAGTAGTTATGCAATCTTGTCAAGGCCTATTGGCCCATGGCATTTAGCTCGATCTTTCCATTTAGAAGAACTCTTTTTTTTTTTTTAATGTTTAGCATAATTTTCCTTTGAAGGATTTTTCTCTTTTGACTTCTTATTCAACGTGAACATTCTCTTTAAGAATTTTACTTTTTGATTGCATGCTAAGGTTAAACTCCCTTTTGGAAGCTTTTACCTTTTCAAACTTTATTCTATAAGAGCTTTCTCTTTAAGGAATTTTTTTTTCTCCTATGACTTTTCTTTTTCTTCCACTAATTATGTTTCTTAGACACTTGTTTTTGTTTTTCAATTTTGTCTTTAAAGGAATCCACAATAATACCAAGATTACTTTTCTTTATGTAATGTCTAATTTTCCTAAAAATGTTAGAAACAAACTAGTTATAAAATTCTCCTAAATAGAAAGATTTAAAGCCAAATAAAATTAGGACAAAATTCTAAATAATTGAAAATAAGGATCTAAGGCTTAAGATACCCTAAAATTAAAGCCGGAATAGCTAAATAAAATCAAACGAAAACCAGTAGCATTTCAGTAATTTTGGACACTTTTTAGAAAACTCAAAGGAGAAATTTTTAAATGAAAAAATTGAGTTTTTTAGGGTTCTCAGAGGCCCTAAAAATCACAGGAACCCCTAGAATAGTTCAAACCCATCCAGTTTATGTTTTAGAGCGTCAGTTGACCTAAACTTTAACTAATTCATTTGGGAAGGTTTTAAATCTAATTTGGGTAAAACCAAAAGTATTTATAAGTTAGAGGACCTAAATTTTATAATAGAAAAGACAGTTCTTGAAAAAGAGTTGAAATGAATCTAAATAGCAAGAACCAAGAAAAGAGGACAAAAAAGAAAATTTTAAAAAGAATTTTAAGAAGCTTCTTCTTATATGTGGTGTCTCACTTCTCCTCATTCTAACATACCTAAGTTCTACCTAAAACAAAAGAGAAACCAGCAGAGAAGGATGCATAAGGAGAAGGGAAGAAGAAGGAGAAAAGCCTAGTAAAAAGGTAAGAAAACTAAGGAATTTCATACTCCTTCCTTCATTAATCTTGTTCTCCTCTTTCTCCTTTCTTTTCCTATGGATTTGATAACTAATTTGGGATTATTTTGGATTGGCTCCATAAGGGAAGGTTAGAATTTGAAGAGGAAGCTTGAAGCAAGTGGAAGAGCTCTTGAAAAGCTTTGAAACTAAAGTAAGAATCGTGGCTTTCCTTGCATCGCTTTGCTTGTTCTTCATTGAGTGAGTTTTGGCCAACTATGGAATACCTAAGAGGGAATGAGTTTTAACCAAAACCAAGTAAGGAATAAGGGTTTTAGAGTGTGGGAGTTGAGTATATGCAATTGAGATTAAATAAGAAATATTACAAATCAAATTACAAAACTTAGGGATTTAGTTGCTGTAACACCCCAAAATTAATTAAGATGTTAATAATGTATTTAGACTAATTAAGAATAATTATTATGGAATAATTAAGTAAGCTATATGAATGGAAATTTACAGAGAAATAAGTTATTAATATAGGTTTAAGATTTTCAATTAGGTTAAAGCTTAATTTGGGCCCAAAATTAATTTGAGTAAGCCATGGGTAAGGATTTATGGAGGCCCAATGATTCTAAATGCAAGTCCAACTCCTTACCATGAGATTTGAGCCAAGAGAGATCACCTAGCAATAGCCCAATTTGATTTAGTGAAATAGAGGCCCACGACCTAATTTACATAAGCCCTTATAGTTACCCCAACACACATTATGCAGATCCAAATTAGATTGACTCTTGGCTTGATCCTATCAAATTGCTGCAGTCCAACTTATGAAATAAGGCCCAACAAGTATAAAAATCTAAACCCACAAGGAATTGGGCTATTGGGACAGCACATCCCACTTCTAACTTTAAATTTTCTGCTGCCCATCTCATCTAACACCAGCCCACTTGAAATAATGGGCCCATTGGACTAGCCCATTTTCACTAAAACCCTAAGAAGCCTTCTCTCCACCCATTTGGCTGCCAAGGAATTCATGTTCTGTAGACTTAGAAAGCCATTTTCGCACTTGAGAAGAGGGGCTAGGGTTTTTCTGCATTCCTCCACCATTTCTCACTTCTAGAGGAAGATTTGGCCAAGGTAATCTATACAAAATACGTCCCTCTCATTCTCCTCTTCATTTTGGACCGATTAGTTTCTGGTTTTGAGCATTTTCATCTCCTTTCCAAATATGAACCTTGGTGTTTTGGTGTTCCCTTGGAAGATTTTCGGAGTAGAAACTAAAGGGGTGATTGGATAAGTATTTCCCTCTCAATTTATGTATTTATTTTGCTAGAAAATGTCCTCAAGGATTGATTTTCATGATTGTTTCTGTTATTGTGCGAAATTACAAGGAGATGAAGGTGAAACAATGAAAATTCTAGGCTTGATAACTGAAATCCAAATTTGGGAATGTCCCATGATGTGTTCTTGGTAGTTAAGGCTTAACTCAGTCTATTAACCTTTTAGATGTATAGGTAAGTGATTTCTCTCCTTTTATAAGATGTGTGTACTAAATTCCCATCATTTGGACTGACTTTTGGTGCATGGCTTGTGTATGTGCGAAAATGAAAATGTGGAGAGTGAACTGTTGTGAGCTTTGATGTCTTGACCTGGAATTGGAGCAATTGACCCTTAGGACGCTTGGGTAAGAAGTTTTGAATATGCTCTTGTTAAGATTTATCTGTGGATAGGGAAACTTTTTACTAATGGTAGTTGAATGATGATGATTATGCTTATGTTAGGCCTGGTGTGCTTTGAATTATGATGGTAGCTAGAGGATGAGTAATTGGCTTCATTGAGGTAACTGGGGTTCATTTTCCAATTCCATGTATATGTTCATGTTAATTTGATATTGATTGTACATATATGATTTTGAAATACTAAATGATTGGTTGACTACCTGAATTGTTATTGTGATTGGACCTTGTGAGTCCATGGTGGAGCTGTGGTGCGGTTGCCACCCGTGCATGTGCTTCGATCGAGCACCAGGTTGTGATCAAACCCCAGATGCACTGAGCCCTGGTTGTGCTCATTATGGAGTAGGTGTCGTGGATAGACCTCTCTCAGTGTTATTGGCCATTAACATGTTATGTATGACTGCTGGTATGGGACAATAGTTATTGGTAGTTCAACTAGTTCATTTGCGAATTGAATTGATGATTCTGGTATTGATGATATGAAATTGCATTGGATTGATTAACTTGTACATATATATGGGAATTGCCTTTTGTTACTGAGATTATATATCTCACCCCATTGTGGGCTAACATTTTCAAGGACCGGACCTCTGAGTGGCAAAGAGAAAATTAATTGAAGCACATTAAATGGTTTGGTAGCACATAGGTTTGGAGGCCTTGTCAAATTGTATTGTAACTAGATTGCTAATTTTGTATCATTGCTGCATTGCATCATGAATTGCCAAGTATAGAAACTATATATGTAATTTAATTATCATGAGATTGAACATTATGGTTGTAATTGGCTAACAATGGATAAGTGACTTGATCTTGTATGAACATTAAGCATAGGCCCCATGCACCTTGTGACCAGAATACATTTGTTGTCATTAAATTATGGTTTTGTTGATGTGTGGTACTTGGTAAGTAGAAACCAATACTTTAAATCTTGAGATGGATAAGGATAGATTAAGTAGGTAAATCAAGTAGATAAATACCATTAAAGGTTCACAAATGGAGGGAGAGTGGTCCTAGAGTGTCCCTAGAAAGAGAGTAGAGAGTATGAGACAAGATTTTCGGAGTTATAGGATCAGAAGGAATTGACCGCGGCCAAAATTTAATTGGCCTTGGCCAAATGGTAACAGAGGGGAATTGGCTACAACGAACATTTAATTGGCCTCGGCCAAATGTGGTGAACCTGCCAGGGAAGAAAACAGAGAGCAATTTTCCAGATTGTGTTTCTGTTTCCTTTTGAAATTCTATTTGTCTTCCATTCTTCTGGACATGCTGAATGTTAATCCTTTGTTTGTCATGTTCTTCATTGAGTTTCTGGACGTGTAGTAGGTCTTTCTTATACCCCAGATTCTCTTCTTTCAGATCGCTTTAAAATCATCTCATTTGGAGTTCTCTAACTCGAGATATTGTTATTTAAATTCAGACACGTTTCAGGGCTTTCCTAATTGATTTTGCTGTTTCTGCTCTGTTTATTCAAATTTCATTTTTGTTCTTCATATTCCAGAAAAAAAAAAAGAAAAAAAGCAAGGCAAAAAAATATATAGAGAAAAAAAATTGCTGAAAAGAAAAGGCAAAAAAAAAATTGTGCTATTCTGAAAGTAGTATTGGTTTGAGCTAAGCTTTTACAAAATTCTATATCCTTAACTTTCATTCCCTAATTTCTCTACTATAGTATCCACTTACTACTCATTATCTCCAAGTGTTGGGTTGAATCTCACAAGAATTGTGATAGCTTTGTATAGTTTGATTAGTTTCTTTAAAGAGCCTATAGAGAGACTAAGAGTGGAAAAAGGCAAGAGTGTGAATCCATTATTTGAAAAAGCCTTTAAAGTGTGAAACACGAGTGAAGAGTGACATCTTTGAGGGTAAACACGTGAGGAAAATTTGTGAGAATCTTTATTTTCTCTAATCAATTTTCTTGCAGCTTATAATGTCTAATAGGGAGGAAACATCAAGTGAAGGAGGTAGTGCACAGAACATGGACCTCGTTGTAAAGGCCATGCAGCAGCAATTTGAACGTCTTAATGTAGTGCTTGGGGGGATAAGAGACCGAATGGATAAGCAAGACACAATGATTGCAAACTTGTAGAGAAGACCACCTACTGTAAGTCCTAATCCCAGAAGATATCAGAGGTGTAGAGATGATTCTATGGATGATTTTGAGTCTGAAAATGAAGTAAGAGGTGGTAGTGAAGAAGATTATGAATCTGAATTTGATTTGGGTAGAAATAGGCCTAGGGAAGTTAGGCATGAAAGGAGACGCGGTAAAGATGCTCCAAGGGGTAGAAATAGGGTGGATGGAAACCTTGGAAGTATTAAGATGAAGATACCTTCTTTCCTAGGCAGAAATGATCCTGAGGTTTATTTGGAGTGGGAGAAGAAAATTGAGTTCATTTTTGAGTGCCACAATTATTCTGAAGCAAAAAAGGTGAAATTGGCAGTCATTGAATTTATGGATTATGCATTAATTTGGTGGGATAAATTGGTCCTAGAGAGGAGGAGGAATGGTGAGAGACCCATAGAAATATGGAGGGAGATGAAGGCTCTCATGAGGAAGAGGTTTATACCCAATCATTACTATAGAGACCTCTTTCAAAAGTTGCAGTCCCTTACACAAGGCTCTAAGAGTGTAGAGGAATACCACAAAGAGATGGAAGTGGCTATGATTAGAGCAAATGTGAAGGAGGATAGGTAAGCAACAATGGCTCGATTTTTGAACGGGTTGAATAAAGAAATTGCTAATACTGTGGAGTTGCAGCATTATGTGGAGTTAGAAGACATGTTGCACATGGCAATGAAGGTTGAAAGGCAACTTAAACAAAAAGGAGCAGCAAGGTACCTTTCAGGCTCTAGTTCTTCAATGAGACCAAAATGGAAGAAGAAAGAAAAAGATGTTCAAAGAGAAGTCTCAAAAGGCAAAGAGGAAGCTTCATTTAAGAACAAAGGTAAATCTGATTCCCAATCATCTAGAAACAGAGATATTAAATGTTTCAAGTGTTTGAGAATAGGTCATATGGCTTCACAATGCCCCAATAAGAGAGTAATGATCATGAAGGACCATGAAGTGGTGACTGAAAGTGAAAGTGATGATTCCATGCCATCACTTGAAGATGCTAGTGATGATGGGTTTGAGTATTGATGCAAGACCTACTAGGAACATGCCCTAGAAAACCTTCAACAATTCGAAACTTTGCCTGGGACCAGCTAGAAAACAAGAATGTTGGTCAAAGGAAAGACCCTAAGAGAACTTGTCTCTTAGAACCCTAGCCTCAAGACGCCACAAAGGAAGACCAATCCTTTGATAAGTCACGTGAACTCTCAAAGAACACAAAGAAGTAAAAGCCTCACAAAATATTGAATAATACTCAAATTTATTCATTCATGATCTTCCAAAATAGAGTACAATAGGGGGCCTTTTATAGGCAAAATTTCTAAAAGACTTAAAATCCTAATAAAACTAAAACTCTAAAATCTGATTAGAAATATTTTAAATGATGCTTAAAATCAAGGAATAAGATTAAGATATTAATTTTAACTTAATCTCCTAGATAAGCTCCTTGACCAAGTCCAAAAAATAATATAATAATAAAAAACGAAATTAAAAAAGACTCCTAGTTAAAACTAATTAGCTCTTTTAAATAGTCCACATGGAATGTTCATGCTTCATTAAAAAATCACATGGTTGACACATGATTTTTAATTTCTTGATATTGGACTCCAATTGGGCCTTGGCACTCCTCTTGTAGAATGGTTAGCATGATCACATTTTTAACATCTTCTTGGGCCCTCTCTTGACTCAAATAAATGGGCTCTAAGTTATGAAGCTTATGAATCAAACAATTGAAGGCTTCTTTCATTGCTTTGGCCCTAGCTCTTGTTATTGAGCCTCCTATGCCTTGCAATGGGTCTTTAGGTACATTTGATTTGAACTCTTGGGTTTTAATTTGCAAATCATGTCCTTGGTCTTGAAACTTAACACCACCTTCATCAGGTCCTCTTCCATGCTCAGCAAGGTCTCTTAGTGCTATTGTATCATTCCCCCCTCTTGAAAAGGAGTCATCCTCAAATTTGTAACATCAAAGGAAGAGAGATCAGATACATTAAAAGTAGCACTAATATTTCCATAAGAACTAGGCAAGTCAATTTTATAAGCATTATCATTAATCCTTTTAAGAATTTTGAAAGGGACCATCTCCTCTAGGTTGGAGCTTTGACTTCCTTTGCTCCAGGAAACGTTCTTTTCGCAAGTGAACCCACACCCAATCGCCGGGTTCAAATACCACATGCCTTCTACCCTTGTTAACTTGGTTGGCAATTTGCTCATTCTTTCTTTCAATATTGGCTTTCACCTTCTCATGCAAATCCTGTACAAACTTTGCCTTCCTAGCACCATCAAGGTTAGTAAACTCATGTGAAGGTAAAGGAAGTAAATCTAACGGGGTTAGAGGATTAAAGCCATAAACAATTTCAAAAGGAGAGAATTTTGTTATAGAATGAACAGCACGATTATAAGCAAATTCGACATGGGGTAAACACTTCTCCCAATTCTTAAGATTCTTTTGAATGATAGCTCTTAATAAAGTAGAGAGGATTTTATTAACAACCTCAGTCTACCCGTCAGTTTGTGGATGCATTGTAGTAGAAAATAAAAGCTTAGTGCCAAGTTTATTCCACAATGTTTTCCAGAAATAACTCAAGAATTTCACATCTCTATCACTAACAATAGTTTTTGGCACACCATGCAACCTAACAATCTCCTTGAAAAATAATTCTGTCACATACATAGCATCATTAGTTTTGGAACAAGCAATAAAATGAGCCATTTTACTAAACCTATCCACAACAACAAAGACACTATCTTTCCCAGTGGGAGATTTAGGCAAATCTAAAACAAAGTCCATAGAAATATCAGTCCATGGGTGAGAGGGAACTAGTAAAGGAGAATACAAGCCATGTGATTGAATTCTTGTGGATGAAACATCAAGTATGGAAAATATGCTCACGCTGCTCTACCTCAAGATCTTCTTTAGGTTGAATGTTGATGGTGGTAGCTGCACAAATGTAGCTAGTACTTTACTTGTGGAAAAGCTGAACTTGCCTACTTTGAGGCACCCTAACCCTTATAAATTACAATGGCTTAACGATAGTGGGGAGGTAAAGGTAACCAAATAGGTGCTCATCTCTTTTTCTATTGGTAATTATCATGATGAGATTCTTTGTGATGTAGCACCCATGTATGCTGGTCACTTGTTACTTGGTAGGCCATGGCAGTTTGACCGAAAGGTAACACATGATGGATATAGAAATTGTTATTCTTTTGTTTTTAATGGTAAGACCATTGTGTTGACCCCTCTTCGTCCTGTTCAAGCATATGAGGATCAGTTAAAAATTGAAAGAGAGTGTAAAAAGAGAGAGCAAGAAAAGAAAGGTAAAGTGAGTGTGAATGTTGAGAATGAGAAGAAGCAGGAGAAAGGAGAGCTGAGTAGAAAGGAAAAGAAAATTAGAGAAAAACATGAGGAAAAGAATGTGAGTTTATTTTAGGGTAAAAGTGAGATCAAGAGAGCTCTTATTTGTGAAAATGCCTTCTTATTACTTTATAAAGATGTTTATCTTACTATCGATGATCTTGATCACTCTTTGCCTGCTAGTGTTACATCTTTATTACAGGAATTTTGTGACTTATTCCCAGAGGAAATACTTGATGGATTGCCCCTCCTAAGAGGCATTAAGCATCAGATAGACTTTATCCCAGGGGCATCTATTCCCAATAGACCTGCTTATCGAGCAAATCCAGACGAGACTAAGGAAATACAACATCAAGTGGAAGAGCTCATGAAGAAAGGCTTTGTTCGTGAAAGTCTGAGTCCGTGTGCTGTCCCGATGATTCTTGTACCTAAAAAGGATGGCAAGTGGCAAATGTGTGTAGATTGTCGTGCCATCAACAAAATAACAATAAAATATCGCTATCCTATCCCCAGGTTAGATGATATGTTTGATGAAATGCATGGTGCATGTGTTTTCTCTAAAGTTGATCTTAGAAGTGGTTACCATCAGATTAGAATGAAAGAAGGTGATGAATGGAAAACTGCTTTTAAGACTAAGTTTGGATTATATGAATGGTTAGTTATGCCATTTGGCTTGACTAACGCACCTAGCACTTTCATGAGTTTAATGAACCATGTCTTTAGACCTTTCATTGAAAAATTTGTTGTGGTTTACTTTGATGATATTTTGATCTACTCTAAGAGTCTAGAAGAACATGTGAGTCATTTGCATGATGTGTTTGTTATGCTTAGGGAGAATAAACTTTTTGCTAATTTAGAGAAGTGCTCTTTTTGTTTGGATTCTGTGGTTTTTCTTGGATTTATTGTAGGAGCTCGTGGCATACAAGTGGACTAGGAAAAGGTCAAAGCAATTCGAGAGTGGCCAACTCCAAAGAATGCGAGTGAAGTAAGAAGTTTCCATGGATTGGCAAGCTTCTATAGGCGATTCGTGAAGGACTTCTCTACTCTTGCTGCCCTTTAAATGATTTGGTAAGAAAGAATGTGGTATTCAAGTGGGGTGAAGCACAAGAGCGTGCTTTTAACATACTGAAGGAAAAACTAACTAATGCCCCTGTACTTGTGTTGCCTGATTTTACTAAAGTTTTTGAAATTGAGTGTGACGCTTCTGGTATAGGCATAGGTGGTGTGTTAATGCAAGATTCTAAACCTATTGCATATTTCAGTGAAAAATTGAGTGGTCCTACTTTAAATTATTCCACATATGATAAAGAGTTATATGCCTTGAAACGAACTTTAGAAACTTGGCAACATTATTTGTGGCCTAAAGAATTTATTATCCATTCTGATCATCTAAGTCTTAAGTTTCTTAAGTCTCAGGGTAAATTGAACAAAAGCATGCAAGTTGGCTTGAACTTATTGAAACCTTTCCTTATGTGATTAAGCATAAGCAGGGAAAGGAAAATGTTGTAGCTGATGCATTGTCTAGGCGTTACACTTTGATTACTTCCATGCATGCTAGATTGATAGGTTTTGAGATGTTAAAAGGCATGTATGAATCTAATTTTGATTTTGCTGATATTTGGAAATCTTGTGAATTGCATGGTGCTAATGACTATTATAGGTTTGATGGATTCCTTTTCAAAAAGAACAAGTTATGCATTCCTATGTGTTCCATTCGTGAGCTTCTTGTTAAGGAAACTCATGGTGGGGGATTGATGGACCATTTTGGTGTAGAAAAGACTTTGGCTCTTTTGAATGAGCATTTTTATTGGCCTGGCATGAGAAAAGATGTGGTTGCTATTTGTTCTAGATGTATTACTTGTAAGCATGCTAAGTCTAGAATTCAATCACATGGCTTGTATTCTCCTTTACCAGTTCCCTCTCACCCATGGACTGATATTTCTATGGACATTGTTTTGGGTTTGCCTAAATCTCCCACTGGGAAAGATAGTGTCTTTGTTGTTGTGGATAGATTTAGTAAAATGGCTCATTTTATTACTTGTTCCAAAACTAATGATGCTATGTATGTGGCAGAATTATTTTTCAAGGAGATTGTTAGGTTGCATGGTGTGCTAAAAACTATTGTTAGTGATAGAGATGTGAAATTCTTGAGTTATTTCTGGAAAACATTGTGGAATAAACTTGGCACTAAGCTTTTATTTTCTACTACAACGCATCCACAAACTGACGGGCAAACTGAGGTTGTTAATAGAATCCTCTCTACTTTATTAAGAGCTATCATTCAAAAGAATCTTAAGAATTAGGAGAAGTGTTTGCCCCATGTCGAATTTGCTTATAATCGTGCTGTTCATTCTGCAACAAAATTCTCTCCTTTTGAAATTGTTTATGGCTTTAATCCAGACTTTCATGTCAAAGTCACTATGCTCAGATTCTCCAGACATCCTGAAATATTAGTTTGTACCAAAAAAAAAAACAAGCAAAGATATAAGACCTCGCAACTCACTAGCTCACGTGTTTACACTCAAAAGATGATAAGTTCGCTTGTGTTTAACTCTTTTTGGCTTTTTCTTTAATGTTAATTGCACTCTTGCCTTTTACCACTCAGAATGGATAATACTCAAATTTTAACTCTGATACCAAATGATGCAAGACCCACTAGGAATATGCCCTAGAGAACCTTCAATAATTCGAAACTTTGCCTAGGACCGGCTAGAAAAAAAGAATGTTGTCAAAGGAAAGACCCTAAGAGAACTTATCTCTTTGAACCCTAGTCTCAAGACGCCACAAAGGAAGACCAATCCTTTGATAAGTCACGTGAACTCTCAAAGAACACAAAGAAGCAAAAGCCTCACAAAGTATTGAATAATACTCAAATTTATTCATTCATGATCTTGTAAAATAGAGTACAATAGGGGGCCTTTATAGGCAAAATTTCTAAAAGACTTAAAATCCTAATAAAACTAAAACTCTAAAATCTAATTAGAAATATTTTAAATGATGCCTAAAATCAAGAAATAAGATTAAGATATTAATTTTAACTTAATCTCCTAGATAAGCTCCTTGACCAAGTCCAAAAAATAATAAAATAATAAAAAACGAAATTCAAAAAGACTCCTAGTCAAAACTAATTAGCTATTTTAAATAGTCCACATGGAATGCTCATGCTTCATTAAAAAATCACATGGTTGACATATGATTTTTAATTTCTTGATATTGGACTCCAATTGGGCCTTGGCACTCCTCTTGTAGAATGGTTAGCATGATCACACCTTTTACATCTTCTTGGGCCCTCTCTTGAATCAAATAAATGGGCTCTAAGTTATGAAGCTTATGAATCAAACAATTGAAGGCTTCTTTCATTGCTTTGGCCCTAGCTCTTGTTATTGGGCCTCTTATGCCTTACAATGGATCTTTAGGTACATTTGATTTGAACTCTTGGGTTTTAATTTGCAAATCATGTCTTTGGTCTTGAAACTTAGCACCACCTTCATCAGGTCCACTTCCATGCTCAGCAAGGTCTCTTAGTGCTATTGCATCAAGTATGCTGTAGAAGGAGAAGCACTTGTGACTAGAAGAGCTTTGAATTCTCAAGTTAAGGAAAATGACATGGAGCAACAAAGAGAAAACATCTTTCATACTCGCTGTCTCATAAGCAATAAGGTATGCAATATGATTATTGATGGTGGGAGTTGTACCAATGTTGCTAGTACCACTTTAGTTGAGAAATTAAATTTGTGTACCATTAAACACCCTAGACCATACAAGTTGCAGTGGCTGAATGAATGTGGGGAGATTAAGGTTGATAGACAAGTTCTTGTTTCATTCTCAATTGGAAGATATTGTGATGAGATTTTATGTGATGTTGTTCCTATACATGCTGGACATATACTTTTGGGTAGACCTTGGGAATTTGATAGGAAGGCAACAAAGGATGGGTTTATCAATAGACATTCATTTGTAATGAACGACAGACCTGTCACTCTTATACCATTAACACCCAAGCAAGTGTATGAAGATCAGCTCAAAATGAAACAAGAGAGAGCTAAAAGAGAGGGTGATAAGAAAAATAGAGAAGAGAGAAAAAAGAAATGAGAGTGAGAAAGAAAGAAAATCTGAAAGCTCAAAAAAAGAGATTCAGATGAAAGAAAAGAAAGTGGAGAGAAAAGAAAGAGAAAAAGTGAGTTTCTATGCAAAAGAAAGTGAGGTGTGGAGTGCATATCTTGCTGAACAGCCTTTACTTGTACTTATTTACAAGGAGGCCTTTTTAGGCACTAATGACCTTGACTCTTCATTTCTGAGTGTTGTTAGTTCTTTGTTGCAGGAATTTGAAGATATATTTCCAGAAGATATCCCTAGTGGATTGCCACCCATAAGAGGCATTGAGCATCAAATTGACTTCATTCCTAGAGCAACAATTCCTAACCGGCCAGCTTATAGAACTAACCCTGAGGAGACAAAAGAGCTTTAAAAGCAAGTTGAAGAGCTCATGGCAAAAGGGTATGTTCGAGAAAGCTTGAGTCCATGTGCTGTACCAGTCCTCTTAGTACCGAAGAAAGATGGATCTTGGAAGATGTGCATTGATTGTAGAGCTGTCAACAATATCACTGTAAAGTATCACCATCCCATTCCTAGATTAGATGATATGCTTGATGAATTGCATGGGTCTATTATTTTCTCAAAAATTGATTTAAAATCTGGATATCATCAAATTAGGATGAGGGAAGGAGATGAGTGAAAAACTGCTTTCAAAACAAAGCATGGGCTATATGAATGGTTAGTCATGCCATTTGGGCTAACAAATGCACCTAGTACTTTTATGAGGTAGATGAATCATATTTTGCATGCATATATTGGAAAATTTGTTGTAGTTTATTTTGATTCTTAATCTCTTGCAATTGGACTCCAATTGGGCCTTGACACTTCTCTTGTATGTGTATAACTACATTGGGCCTTCAACATCTCCATGGACCTTCTTAGGACATTGGGCTTCCACTTGGACTTCCACTTTTGCATCTTTAAAGAGATCTCATGTCTAAAGTCTAATTTAGCATATTTTGAATTGATCAAATATGGATCTTGGGCTCTAAATTTAGGCCGACGTCCAACATAGATATTATCTTGAGCTCTTTGAAATTTTTGGACATATACTAGCACAATTTGGGCCTCTTGAACATAGGCCATCCTTTCATGGGCCATTTGGACCAGAATCATATGCTTTTGAATGATTTGGGTTTCTTGATGGATGAGGGCTTCTTGAACTTGTTGTGCTCCAATGGGCATACCTACTGATATCATATCAATGACATTCTGATTTTTAGTAAGAGTCTTGATGAGCATTTGAATCATTTGCGCTGTGTGCTTGATGTTTTGAGAAAAGAAAAGTTGTATGCTAACCTGAAAAAGTGTAGCTTTGGCAAGGAAAAAGTTGTTTTCCTTGGATTTATGGTGAGTGTTGAGGGAATACAAGTTGATGAAGAGAAGGTAAAGGCTATTAAAGAATGGCCAACATTAACAAATGTAACTGAGGTAAGAAGTTTTCATGGGTTGGCTAGCTTTTATAGGAGGTTTGTGAAAGATTTTAGCACAATTGCTGCACCACTCACTGAAGTAATTAAGAAATTAGTTGGCTTTAGATGGGAAAAAGCACAAGATCATGCATTTAGTGTTCTTAAAGAAAAATTGTGTTCTACACCTATTTTAGCTTTACCTGATTTTAACAAAACTTTTGAGATTGAGTGTGATGCCTCAGGAATAGGGATAGGAGCTGTTCTAATGCAGGAAGGGTGGCCAATTGCTTATTTTAGTGAAAAGCGGAACGGTGCCACCTTGAATTACCCAACTTATGATAAGGAGCTTTATGCACTTGTGAGAGCATTGGAGACTTGGCAACACTACCTTTGGCCTAAACAATTTGTGATCCATACAGATCATCAATCTTTGAAGTACATTAAAGGTCAAGATAAGCTGAACAAAAGACACGCTAGATGGATAGAGTTCATCGAGCCTTTTCCATATGTGATCAAATACAAGAAAGGTAAAGAGAATGTGGTTGCAGATGCATTATCTAGAAGGTATATTCTTCTTACTTCTCTGAATGCAAGATTGCTTGGTTTTGAATATGTCAAGGATTTGTATGCCAATGATAGTGATTTTGCTGAATAATTGTTGCTTGTGAAAAAGGAGCTTTCGGAAAATTCTATAAGCTTGATGGATTTTTGTTCAGAGAAAATAAATTATGTGTGCCTCAATGCTCTATGCGTGAATTGCTTGTAAGGGAAGCACATGGGGGAGGACTAATGGGACATTTTGGTGTGAAAAGACATTAGATGTTTTGCATGAACATTTCTTTTGCCCTAAAATGAAGCGTGATGTGGAAAGGATTTGTGGTAGATGCATAACATGTAAAAGGGCTAAGTCTAGAGTCTTACCACATGGTTTGTATACTCCATTACCTGTACCTAGTGAACCTTGGGTAGACATTTCAATGGATTTTATTTTGGGATTACCTAGGTCAAAAAGAGGAATGGATTCAATATTTGTGGTTGTTGATAGATTTTCAAAAATGACACATTTTATTGCATGCCATAAAACTGATGATGCTACTTATATTGCTTATTTGTTCTTTAAAGAAATTGTGAGGCTTCATGGTGTTCCTAAAAGTATTGTCTCAAATAGGGATGCAAAATTTCTGAGTCATTTTTGGAGAGTTTTGTGGGGAAAGCTTGGAACTAAGTTATTATTTTCTACAGCTTGTCATCCACAAACTGATGGTCAAATTGAAGTTGTTAACAGAACCTTAACTCAATTGCTTAGGACCATCATCCAAATAAATTTGAAAAATTGGGAGGATTTCTTGTCATTCATTGAATTTGCATATAATAGAAGTGTGCATTCATCTACTGATTATTCTCCTTTTGAAGTTGTTTATGGTTTTAATCCACTAACCCCTTTGGATTTGTTACCATTGCCCATTAATGAGAGAGCAAGCCTTAATGGCAAAAAGAAAGCTGAGGTGGTTAAGCAACTCCATGCAAAGATTAAATTGCAGATTGAAAAGAAGAATGAGCAATATACATCTAAGGCAAACAAAGGGAGAATGCGTGTCACTTTTGAACCTGGTGATTGGGTATGGGTGCATATGAGAAAAGAGAGGTTTCCGGAACAAAGGAAATCTAAATTAGCTCCAAGAGGGGATGGACCATTTCAAGTCCTTGAGAAAATCAATGATAATGCTTATAAGATACCAGGTGAGTATAATGTTAGTGCTACTTTTAATGTTGCTGATTTATCTCCTTATGATGTAGGTGATGATTTGAGGACGAATCCTTTTGAGGAGAGAGGGGATGATGCTGATGCGAAATCAAGGGGTGGCCCAATCTTCACGACATAGGTTGATGGATAGATGATGGTTCGAGACCCAACGAAAGCAAATAGCCAACCAACGTTATAAGAACGTTGACCTGCTACTTAGATAATGCGCCTAACCAGGAACACAGTAAACCAATCCACATAACGACACACTTGGATGAAAGCACCAATTAGGAGCTTTTGCGAACTTGAATCACCAACCTAAAGATAGGTTAATAAGACAAAGGTTTCACAAGAGCAAAGAAAAGATAAGATTCTCACAATTAGAGAAACACTCAGAATAATTCTACTACTTCCAATCTGATTCAAATGAAGGCAGAATACATATATTTATAATGTAGCTTAAACCTATCTACTGGAGGAAAAGTAGGAAACTAACTACATAATCCTAACTGAAAGATCTTAAAAATAGGGATACAAAATCAAATCTTTTTGAAAACATAAAAGGAAAGATAATCAGCCTAATAGAAACTAATTAATATTAATGGGCTGGACATCTTGCATTTGAAGTACTATTCACGTCCTCTAGCTTCAATAGGCTCTTTAAGCATCAACTTGGGCTTGAATAAGCATGATTAAGGCTTCATTTGCTTCCTCAATGCATGCACTAACATTATGGGCTTCTAATTCAGCAAATTGAAGCCCAATTGCTCTTTGTAGACGCTTAACTCTTCCTCTTGTCATTGGGCCATCTATCATCAAGTCCTTCTCCACACGAGCATCCTTCCCCACATGAATCTGGTTCATATCAAATGCGATCCATCAAAGGGAGCAAGCTGTCTCAAATACTTGGAATGATCCTCTACAAATTCCAAGTGGCCTAATGACAAGAGCACGAGCTAAAAGAATGAGAGAAGCCTTAAGTGGACTTGTTCGAGAGACTTGGACTAAGCAAATAGTAATTGAAGCAACAAAAGTCAAGCGAGATCCAAACATTTCTAATTTGGACATCCTCAATATCATATGGGCTGAAGATGGAGCTGCAGAGGCTAAATTGGGCCAAAACATTATAAATTGAAGTACTTGAACCATGGACCATCCATTGGTGGGCTCATTTAGGGCCAAATAATGCCATTTTGGGCTTAATAAGCTGATTTGTAGAACACTAATGTATTTGGACGAATTTAGCTTATTTAGGGGGATTTATTTCCTTTTTAGTCTTTAAGAGAATTTGACTTTTATAATTCTGATTGCATAGGTCATTAATTAGGATATTTGCCATTAATTTCCCTAGTTTTCCTTTTCTATGAGCATTGAAGGCAGATTTGACTTACACACTATATAATTGTACTCTGCCTCCCATTGTAACCAGATTTGAATGAATAAAAATTGTATTTTCTGGAAATCCCAGACTTGAGAGGAGTGCTCTTTAGGGTTCTTCATTGAACTTGTAGACTTATCAAGGCTTGATCAACCTTGTGGCGTCTTCTAACACTCGGGATCCTTGTCTCTTTTGTATTCAGGGGTTCTAAGTGGATTGTTCAGACTTGATTTAGCTTTCTTAGGGTGCGTATAGTTGAGATCAGTTGTGGGTTCAAGGAGATTCGACTCCTAGTGGGTTCGCACCAGAATGGAAGGAAGGAGTTAGATTTTTTCAATTCCAATGGTCCCATTAAGTTTAAAAGGGGTCATCTTATTTTAGAAGCTAAGGTTTATGTATTGATTGTAATGAATTATCATTATGATTATAGGGTTTGATATTATTTTGGGAACTCCAAAAGCAAGTAAATCGAGTCCCAAGGATTGAAGAGCAAAGTTTGCTAAGGTAATAGTTTTCCTCTCTCTTTCCTTAAGCTTGTATGTTTGTATAATGATGAGTGTTATGCTATATCAAGTTGTCATTTATGCTATAAGATGAGACATATATGCTTAGATTGTGCTTGGCCTTGTATGAAATTCCTTGTATTGTTATGCGATATATGGCATCTTGACTGGCATTATGTTATGTACTTACATGCTTGCTTGTGAATGAGATTGGTTTACTACTACTGAGATTTCATAACCTCACCTCAAATATAACCCATGCTAGGTCCGAGTTCAAGCAAAGAATCTGGAGACATAAATCGAGGACCTTACTTTTATGTACCACGTTTTGTTATGTAATTAAATATTTTAGATTATTGCGTGTATGAGTTATATTATGACACTGTAATGTACTCAGGTAGGAAATGGAAAGCCATGTATATACCCAATCTTGAAGTAAAAAGAGTATGACTACCGTGCATAAAATGCAAGAATGTCTGTGCCTATATAAAGGCAAAATAATAATAATAATATGACCAATGAGGGGTAAAACTGTCCAGTTTGTTGTAGGGGTAACTTTATATGAATTTATATGTGGTAAGTATTTTTTCTTTGTAAAGGGCTTAGAGAGCTTGAAGTAGAGCCCTGAACTGACCTTATACGATGTTTCTATAATTAATTATGTATTTTCAAAATTAGATAAGAATTTGGAAATGACTAAATGAATAGTAAAATTGTATGAGGAAGTTTTTGAAAGGAAAAATTTTTATCAGTTTAGGCTTTTTGTTGACTCATCTAAGTTTTATGTAAGGTAATTGTAGTAGGAAAAGTGTTATAAACTAAGGTATTACATTTATGGTATCAGAGCAAAGTTTCAAGCTTTTCGAAGGTTGTATATGGCTTGAGGATGTGGCTATAAGGCTATGTAAAGGTTTATAGAGTTATAAAAAGCCTTATATGAGGTATCTTGGGTGTGTAAAAGTGACTTATGTTTTTATTTATACTAAAGGAGTTGTGAATGGCCGTGAGTAGGTGGTCAGTTGTGGGTGAGATTGGCCTTTAATTCTAAAACAGAGTTAAGTGACCTAACGGCTAGAGCCCTATAATTCGTAGTGGCTTGCCGGGGATCAGTGGCAAGCCCCGAGCTACTAGAGAGGCGTGCCTAGAGAGGTTATGAGAGGCCTAATCTCCCTGAGTGCCACATTCAGACCGTTCGAGGATGTCTTGCCTAATGCAGGAACAAGTAGTGAGATAGCACAATATACGGTAAAGCTGCTATTGCACAGAGTGGGGGTTAAGAGAGTTATTTCCCCCTAGTCATGACACCCAGGTATTATGATGTGAAGAGCCCAGAAAAGCAATTCTCTCAAGCTAGAGGTTTGAGTTATAAGTTACACTTCATAGAGCCTTGACAGCCCAGAGGTTGTAGTTAGTTATGTATGTGTACAAGTAAAGCAAGAGGTGGAATCCTCTAGCTTTAATGATGGACTGCAAACAGAGTTGGTGAGGCTCGAATCACGTAGCTAAAGAAAAGCTCCTAGTTATAACAGAGTGTACTGTGACATGAAAGGCCTTATTAGTCATATTCAGGCTAACATGAGAAATGAGTTACTATAGGGTCAATTGATGCACAGAGAGCAAGGACCCCTAGTATAAATAAAGAAGAAGAACAGTAAAGGGTGACAAAAAAAAATTAGTAAGTAACTCATGATTAGTAGGCCTAGTAGTTGAAACTAAGAAGGGAATTCTTAGATAATATCAAACACAAGAATAATAAGGTTGTTGAGACCCGCCTATAAGGCGTTGACTCCAACCTAGAATGCTACTCTATGAAACACTAAATGACAGAGATTCATAAGAGAATAAGAATAGGTTAAGAAGTACTAAGTTCATTGTAAGTCCACCTTCTCTCATGCATGGATATGTGTTTAGCTTGTTTTAGAATGTGTATATATGTATTTTCAAGCTATGAAAAGTATGCTAGCATGCCTTTACATGTCATGATCCTTGATGCTATTTTATGTTTTAAATGAATTCATGATATTTGTATGAGTTTGCTTGAGTGAGGAGAGGCCAAGAACTCTTCCCTTTGGTGAGCATGAGTCAAGAACCCTTGAGCTTAGTTGAGACAAAGCAAGGAGTCTCCCAATAGCAAAGTGGGCTCCCAAGAGTATGGTTGAGTCCAAAGCTCTTAAAGAATGGGTGAGGCAAGTCCAAAACCCATGAGAAAAAGTGTGAGGCCAATCCAAACACTTGGGAAACTCTTGAATATCTTGTATGATTGATTCACGTGCTTTAGTAGTGACTAAATGAGTAGACTGAGCATAGAAAAGTAAGCAGATAGGGGTCCAATAGTCAATCTGACGAGCTCCTTAATATGAGAATAATGTAGGGTTAAGGCACATGAGTAATTAAAGCACCCAGTAGAGCATAAGTCTTCAGTAAGGTAGAATACAGACATTGAAGGTCTTGGATTGGGTTAATGAAACCCTAAAATCAGTATACTGTGCTCCTGGGGAAAAGACCAAGAGGTTGAACAGAGAGAAAGCCTAGCTCCGATAGGAAGGTAGAAACGAGTTGAGACAAACAGTGAGTGCCTTAGTACTCTCAGAGAAGCTCAAGGGAGTTAGAGACCACCTGAGAAGTTGAGTCTTTGCATTATATAGAGAAAGAGTATAAGTCAAGAGCGCCATAGAATGTAATTCCTGGGATTTCATGAAATAGAAATTTCCTACAAATGAATACTCTAGTTAAGAGCAAAGCAAGAGTAAGAGCGAAAAGTAGATCCCCTTGAGGTTACGGAGAATGAATAAGTAGAGGAACCCGAGAAAAGGTAGATGCTCTTGAGCGTAAAGAAACTTGAACTGGCAACAGAAATAGCCAGTAGTAGAACATTCTCTTACCTAAGTAAGAGGATAAGAAAGGTAAAAAAAAAAGAAGAGAAAGAAAATATGATAGTGTTCAAGCTGAGGATATAATAAATTGATAATAGATATTGAGTTGATGTGCTCAAGTGTTCAAGAAAGCACACTTGTCCTTGGCATAGATGCCCTTCTAGCATGATACTGCTCAAAGTAAAATCAATCGGGCAATGTAAAAAGATCTCAGGATGTAGTAGAGAAAGAATCCTACTTTCCTTGAGCACTCTGCGAGAATAGGGCAAATAGAAAGAAGAAAGAGAGGGATACTTGAGATTATTAGGGAACTTGCAATATATAGGTGATAGTGGCTTTGAGCTCAGTCATGAGGCACCCGTGTATTAGTATTTGATATCATGGTTTGCTTGCAACAATAGTTGCATGATATTAGGCCTGATCAACCTAATAGTAATGTGACTTGAGTGTGTAGCAAACGATGACATCAATCACCAAAGTGTCCCAATAATCGGAGGGTATCCTAGTTAGTCAAAGAATGAGATGAGTTAGAAAAGAAAGGTCAAGGGATTCTAGTAATATCAGAATAGTGGACAAGCATGCACAGAGGAATCCCTAGTAGAGAATGTCTAGATTTAGTATGCATAGTCTAAGTCCCTTATAATATGTGTAAATGAAATGAATAGGAACCAGTGCATGGCCTCTCTCCTGCTATAAACATTAACCACACCCTGAGTGTGAGATGCCTTAGTGCTAAAGCACTCAAAAGCAAAACATGGGCATAGTAAGTAATTGCAGGATATGAGAGGAAAAGATAGACAAGTACAGTTAAAGAAGCAAGTTAATAGAGTGAGAAAAGAAAGAGGCTGAAGTGGGAACCTGAGGATCCCATGAGCAGTAATTAGTGAAAAATTTAAAATGCTCCCTAGTATCAGCATGACGGGATCCTGGAGAATCAGATGACATAGAACCCACTTCCCACGAAGAGCACAATGCACCTCTGGGTTTAGCCTCAACTATTATGAGCAATGGTTACCGGACTTGGTAAATATGTATTTTACTATCAAATACAGTGATCTTAAGCTTTGACATCTCCAGAGATGGATTGCAGTAGATCCTAGCATAACACAGTGGGTTGCAGTAGACCCTAGTAGGGCTCTGAGAGCTCACAGTAGACCTAGGGGTCGCAGTAGATCCCACAGAGTTATTGAGAGCCCTAGCCACAGCATGATAGTTCTCTGATAGAGATGACAGCCTGAGATAGTTTTACAGAGTACTTAGTCTCAGAGACCACTACAATTTCAGCTAGCTTTTGTCTCAGAGACTAGAGACCTCCTGAGTCTGGTAGACTATTGCTACAGAGATATGAAGGCTTTACTCAAATAGTTAGACCACTGACTAGATCTCTCTAGAGATGAGCACAGTGTATGGGATAAAGAAAGTAAGAAATAAGCTTTCTAGAGTTAGAGCCAAATAAACCACTACCCAGTAGATATTAGCCCTGACCGAGGGATAGAGAGATTCCTATATGCTAAATTATATATTCAGAAAGGGGTAAGGTATAGTTGTAAATAAGGAAAGTGGTACAATATGTCTCCATTAATCGAGACTATGAGTATAGTTAGCGTCCCACAAGAATTCAGCAGTAGTCAATGGTAGTTACTCTTCGATGTTAGTACAGGATAAAGCAAGAGCATGATGATTAGTCATTAAGCCAAAGAGTTATATAAGCCCTCTTGAGTGAATAAAGAGAGTAAAACACAAGTTTAGACCTAAACAGGCAAAGGTAAGAAAAGACCAGTTAGCAAGGATATAAGAAATATCATATGAGAATGTACCCCAAATTTTGAGGGCAAAATTTATTTAAGGGGGGAGAAATGTAACATTCGATTTTTTGAAAATCCAAGAAAAACGTAAGGAAACGCGAGAAACGTAACATATGGTTTCTCCGTTAACATACGAAATTCACTGCATATGGAAGGAAGTCCCTCAAATAGAATAAATTGAGGTCTAATAAAATTAGAATAATATTCTAGATCGTAAATAATGATGAGTCAAGGCCAGAGGTGCCCTAAAATTGGGGCTAAAATAGATGAAAAAAAAAGATCAGAAAAAGGTCTCGAAGAGCCTCCAAAGTCAAGTATGAAGGAGCCAGGGACTAAAATGCAAAGAAAAGTTATATGTCGGGCAAAATGTATAAATTGCCCTAAAGTTCAGGGAACCCTAGTTTCACCCTCTATTCGTGGCTTTAAGCATGAATATCAAAAAAATTAGGCAAGAATCTCAGAAATCTGTGACCCACAGTTAAACTCAATTTGATGAGACGGGTCCAATGATGCCAAGTTGTCCGGATGGCCGGGCGGGATCCGGTCTGGGATCTGGTTAGCCCAATCAGTAGCCATGAGCAAAATGGAAAAAAGAAGTTGTAAGAACTATAGAAATAAAAATAGCTAAAGGGCTAAGAAACCCTGAAGGAGTTTTAGGGACATAATTGCAGTAAATGAAAAGTTTATAGCACAATCATAATACAGAATGGTAAAAATTACACCTATAGACCCGGGTGTCCGATTGACACCGAAATTTATGAAGATTGAGGTTAAGGGCCCCTGACCCATGTTTGAAGCTTAATATGGCTAGAAAGTAGAGGAAATAATGTTCATAAAGTTTAGAAAGTTTAAAGGTATGAATTGTACTGTAAAACCTTAATTGGGCTCATACACTGATTTTTAGACTACTGTAAGGCCAAATAGTTGATTCTAAAGGCCCGATAAGAGAAGAGAAGATATGATTAGGGTTTTAGAGAAGATGAAACCCAAATATAAATATAGAATGAAAGGAAAAGAAGAAAAAGATTTTAGTTATTTTAAAGAATTAACCATGGTTAAGTTGAAAACTAACTATGGTTGAGTTAAAAGTTGACTATGGTTGACTTAAGAAATTAACCATGGTTACTCTCCATAACTTAAGGGCTAAGGCAAGGCTTCCAAGTGTGTGGGCAAGAATTTTTGGAAGAAGATATTTAGTTATAAAATTAGAAAATCAAAAGAAAAAAAGAATGGAAGGTTAAGATTTAATCTTGAAAAGGTTGATCCAAGGGTCCAAATTTAGTATAACCATTTAATTTCATTAGATTCATCTTCTTCACCTCCATTCCACCATTTTCACGCCACACACAAGGAAGAAAGAAAGAAAAACGTGAAGAGAGAGAGAGAGAGGGAGAAAAAGTGGAAGATGAAGTGAAACCAAGCAAAACTACCACCATTCTTCACTAAATTTCTCCATCTTCTCCATCCTCTAACCATTTTTTCCAAAGGGCAGCTGCATATTCTTCTTTTCTTTAAGGTGAAATGTTGCTCTAAGTGGGAAAAGAAAGGATTTTAGTGTGAGAAAACCAAAAGAAGCAAGGCTTAAGCTTAAAGAGTAGGTTTTCTCCATCTTATACTTGTAAATCACATGCTTTAAGCTAGTTTTGTTAAACCCTAGCTATGAGTTATTTTTGGATAGTATATGAATCATTAGAAATGAGTTTGTATGTTGAATATGAAGGCCTTGAAATGAAGTTTATATGTTGAACATGAAGGCCATTTGAGCTTAGTTATTGTTGTTATGTGCTGAGACTTTGGAAAATACAAAGAATGTAATTTTTGGGAAAATTGAAAGCATAGGGAGATGCTGTCTGAATTTTTCCAAACTTTTTATGGTGTTTTCTTAATGTATTAAAGTCATGTACACCAAATTTCAAGTCCTAAAACATAAAGGAAAAGGCTATGGAATTTTTAGAACAAAAGAAACGCACTTTGAGCCTAAAACAGAGCTAGATTATGTAATGACCAAAACATGATGTTGGGGCTGGAATTTGATGGTTTTATAGATTCCAATGGATTCAAAAGGGTGTTTTTAGCTAGGAATACCCATGGGAAAGCCCCCAAAATGCGTGGGACAAAATTCCTAAATTTTGGCCAAGAAAGGCATACTATTTGGCCATAGTGAATGGGAAGGGAAAGAGTTGGTTTTTTCCAATTCCAATGGTCCCATTAAGTTTAAAAGGGGTCATCCTATTTTAGAAGCTAAGGTTTATGTATTGATTGTAATGAATTATCATTATGATTATAGGGTTTGATATTGTTTTGGGAACTCCAAAAGCAAGTAAACCGAGTCCCAAGGATTGAAGAGCAAAGTTTGCTAAGGTAGTAGTTTTCCTCTCTCTTTCCTTAAGCTTGTATGTTTGTATAATGATGAGTATTATGCTATATCAAGTTGTCATTTATGCTATAGGATGAGACATGTATGCTTAGATTGTGCTTGGCTTTGTATGAAATTCCTTGTATTGCTATGCGATATGTGGCATCTTGACTGGCATTATGTTATGTAAATACATGCTTGCTTGTGAATGAGATTGGTTTACTACTACTAAGATTTCATAATCTCACCCCAAATATAACCCATGCTAGGTCCGAGTTCAAGCAAAGAATCTAGAGACATAAATCGAGGACCTTACTTTTATGTACCACGTTTTGTTATGTAATTAAATATTTTAGATTACTGCGTGTATGAGTTATATTATAACACTGTAAGGTACTCAAGTATGAAATGGAAAGCCATGTATATACCCAATCCTGAAGTAAAAAGAGTATGACTACCGTGCATAAGATGCAAGAATGCCTGTGCCTTTATAAAGGCAAAATAATAATAATAATATGACCAATGAGGGGTAAAACTGCCCAGTTTGTCGTAGGGGCAACTTTATATGAATTTATATGTGCTCTGCTAAGTAAGTATCTTTCCTTTGTAAAGGGCTTAGAGAGCTTGAGGTAGAGCCTTGAACTGACCTTATACGATGTTTCTATAATTAATTATGTATTTTCAAAATTAGATAAGAATTTGGAATGACCAAATGAATAGTGAAATTGTATGAGGAAGTTTTGAAAGGAAAAATTTTTATCAGTTCAGGCTTTTCGTTAACTCATCTAAGTTTTATATAAGGTAATTTGTAGTAGGAAAAGTGTTATAAACTAAGGTATTACATTTTAATATTAATCTTATATTTGCTGCATATATATGTTTTTCATGATATGATTGGCTTTGCTACTTGCTATTTCAAATTGTAATCGTGTCCTTATGTGGAGTTGTGATCATGCTTCCACTTATGTATTATGCCATGATTGTGCACTGAGTCATGATCATACTCATCAGAATGTATTGAGTTATGATCATGCTCAACAGGGAGTTAGTGCCCTAATCATGCCCTTTCCTTCTATTTTTAGCCATAACATGTTGTATATGATTGCTAGTATGGGATAATAATCACCAATAATCAAACTTGTTCATTTATTAAATCACATGACATGTTTATAATTTTTATTTTTCTACATATAAAGCATTTATGTCGATTGAATTGTACATATGAATGAAATTTTCTCTTCGTTACTAAGATTGACATCTTACCCCCATTGTGGGTTAACATTTTCAGATGAAGGTTTTTCTGCCAAGGGTAAAGGCAAGCTTATGGATGACAACTCCTAATTTAAGCCCTTGTGTGGGATTTTACATTTGAAGGATTTTGGTTTTGTGTAGATGCTAATTTTGTAGCTTAACTTAGTGTAGCATTATGATGCATTCATATATTGCTAAGCATAAGTATCTTGGATGTTTTGTAACATGGGATGAACCCCAATTGGGCTAGGCTTTAATTTGTTAAATTTAATGTAATTGCCTATAATTGAGTAAATATGGATTGAGATGTATGTATGAAGGATTGCTTTACCAATAAATGAATATGGTTATGACACTACTCTTATTTCTAACCTTGGTTTTGTCAAATAGCATTTTGCTGTCATATGTTCTTCTAGTGTGATTTTGGGATATGCCATAGTCATATTTTGAATTTGGGATTGTTTTGAAATTTTGAGGATGGAACATGCTTATTTGATCCATTAAAACTTGCTGTAAATGGTTTGAGGACATTAGATAGTGTAATGTGCATTTTAAGTTGCCACTTAAGGTTGTACCTTGTCATTTGCGGTCATTGTGAGTGTTGTGCTAACATGATCAAGATTTGATTGGTACAATTTGTCCTTAGATCCTTGTGATATGAGCCAGGCTCATGTGAAGAAGGATACTGATGCAAATCATGGGACAAAATTAGCTAGCTTAAAAGAAGTTAATACAAAATTTTCAAATGATTCTTTGCATCTTTCAGTTGGAACTCATAAGGGTTAAGACTAAAAGACTTAAAGAAGTATTGAATGGACTTGTTCAAGAAATTTGGACTAAACAAAATTTTAACAAATCTGATTCAAATATTAATTAGGACATCCTTAATATTATTTAGGCTAAAAATAGAGCCGTTAAAGTTATTTTAGGTTTGAATGTTGTAGATTAAAAAGTTTAAACCAAGGACCATACATGGATTGACTCATTTGGGCCTAAATAATGCTATTATGGGCTTAATATGCTAACTTCTAAAATTTTTATATATTTGGAGAAAATTAGAATTAGTTAGACATATTCTCTTTCCTTTTCAATTTTTAAAGATTTAACTATTTTGTATTCCTAATTCTTAGGTCATTCAGTTAGGATTATGTAGTAATTTTCCTAGTTTTCCTCCAAAAGGAAAATTTGATTTACAATATAAAAAAAATTATTCTGCCTCTATTTGTAATTAGATTGGAAGCAATAAAATTATTTTAAGTGTTTTCTCCACTTGTAAGGGTGTTATCCTTTCTTTGTTCTTGTGAAGCCTTTGTCTTGTCAACCTATCTTTAGGTTGGTGATTCAAGTTTGCAAAAGCCCCCAATTCGTGCTTCAACCTAAGTGTATCATTATGTGGTTTGGTTCATCATGTTCGTGGTTAGACGTATTGTTTAAGTAGCAGGTCAATGTTTCTATAACATTGGTTGGCTATTTACTTCCAACAGGCCTCAAACCATCATCTATCTTTCAACCTACATCGTGAAGATTGGGGCACCCTTTGGTTTCACATCACCTTGAATTATGTAAATTCATGAATTGTGGACAATATGAGGATACATGCTCTAAAAGCCTTGTACTTTAGCCATAGAAAAGGCCATAGGATTTAATTTAAGGTAGTGACAACTTGTTAGGACAAATCTAAAGTTTAGGATCAATGGGAATTCGAGTCAAAGTTAAAATCCTTTGAGTTATAGCCAAATTGAAATTGGTATGTGGCAGAGACCAAGCATGCTATGGCACAAGATTTCTAGCCACGACATAAATTATATGAATTAGGGGAAATTGGGTCTTAAGAGCAATCTTATTGTGGCATGGGAAGGGCTTGCTATGGTAAGCAGTTGTGTGTGTGTTGTCCGAAAGTGATCTCGCCATGACATGGACAACTCGGGTTGTCGTGAGAATCATGCTTTGATGGATTTTTAGGTCTAAATTCAAGCTTAGTCATAGTGGCAATCTTCTAGGTCGTACTACAAGTGTAAAACTTTGGTTTTAGGAGTTTTAGAAGACAATTTGGTTTTGGCCAAATCATTTCAAGCCATGACTTCAGTCTTATAATCCCCATTTCTCCTATGAAAGCTTGCTTTTTATTATGTTAAGGAAGAGTAATGATTAGTGGTCTACCATGTATGAGTTTTTATGCTTCTTAGAGACTTTCTAAATGGATTATCTAGGCTTAATAAGAATTATGATCCCATATGAATATGAATCCTCTTCTATGTTTTGGTGGTGAATGTTGATGACATAAAGGTTCAAATTTTCTCATATTTTCACATGTTGCTAACCATTTACCTAACCAAACTTAATTACCACCGATTAAGAACCAATTTGTGTCTAAATAGCTTAATTAGGAGTTAAGGCTGTTACATGATCCATGTTAAGGTATTTGAAGAATTTTGAAGGCTCAAAGTGGTTGACAATGGTTAAGTGGTGTTTGGACAACTGGAAGAACTTGACCCTCCCTTGATATTTGAATTATCGGCATAAAAATATGTTAAAGACTACCTATCCTAAATCTTCAATGACTATAGTCGAAAGCAATAAGTATTACTCCTAGCACAATTAAAGTGATTAAAGGTAACTCCTTTGTGTTAGGAAATATAAAGACTGTAATACCTTATATTTATAGCTCATTCTATAATATTCTCATGCTTTACCTTCATAATTTCCATGAAAGAGCAAGAAAAGAGAATTAAAATAATGCATTTTCTTACTTTGCGTCGTGTATAAAAATTCCATTCGGTATCACGTGGACCGTGTGATTTCATACCATACATTATCATATTTAATTACATGAATACAACTTATTTGGATCATAAAATGTGGTCCACAACTCATGGAATTCAAAGGAAAACTTAAAATAGGCATATTAAATTTCAGTCAGATTTGACCCTTTTTCTAACCAAACTTTAGAAATTAATAACTAATTTTAGGAAAATTAAAATCATGCATTCTTGGCCATTCTAGGAAGCTAAAGATGTCTACTTCACACTAAAAATATGTCTAGACTATAACATCCATCATAGAGGACGTTTGACATCTGAAAAGGTCCAGAGGTCAAACTGCCTTCTGATGCTATCACAGATTTCTACAAAAGATTTTGAAAATGTCCAATTAATTTTACAAAAATCCAATCCTTACAAATGATATCAATTTAGAAATCTATGGATGTTAACTAGAGAGAAAAAATATCTTCATATTAGTTCATCATGCCCAAGCCTCAGAATTTAATAGAATAGTAATTCAGGTCTAGCAAAACTCCTGATACTGGACATAATGTTCAAAAATTCATATCTCCCTCTCTAGACCACCAAATGAGGTGCTTCTAGTTGGCACAAGTCACTATGAATATCTAATTGTGCTGTATAACATTTCGTGGAAATTAGACATCATTTGGGCCTTGTGTGACAGATTTCATTGTCGAACCAAATGAATAGTGCAGCAGACCAAAATCAGAAAAATAGCCAACTTTAAAAATTCATCAAATATTCTGTAGACCTCCACAAATTATGGTCTTTAGCTTCCCAAAAAGCTTTCAACAAGCTCTAATTGCATGTCAAATCTCAGAGCAAGAAGAGTTCATTTGGCTAAAAAGTGATATAAGGTTCCATTATGATCATTTTTGGTTCCACATAGAGTATCTAAGTTGTCAAATGATTTTTCCTTGGTCTTGGCACCTTTTAGGCAAGTCTAAAAGCATATTTAGGACTTATGTGAGCTGCTCAAATGGTGCCAAACCTCATACATCTCATTTTGGCTTTTTCTTCCATACATATACACATTACATCAAACTTTTCAAAATGCATACCTTGGCATTACATACCCAAATTCTGTTCTAGGGTTCATATATCATATCCATACATTTATATATCACATAATATCATAATTACACATATTTAAGGGGTCATAGATCATATATATCAAAAGGTTACATCAATGGACACAAATATAGCCCTAAAGTAGAAAAACTCAAGCACTTGATTGTCAAACACTTTCCTTCAAGGTGGTTGGCTCCCATTACCATGTCCACTTGGTCCACCTAGCATGTGAGATCATTGTAGAGGAGGGAATGAGATTCAAAGAATCCCAATAGCTCATCTCCCATTCAATCATACATAATATATGTAAAGCAAGTCTTGCAAATGCATGGATGGATATCATAGAAGTCATAAATATTCAAGAAGCAAGCTTGGCATATGAACAAGTCATACAATACATTCAAGAGCTCACCAATTGAATGGATTGGCCTCACACTTTTTCTCATGGATTTTGGACTTGCCTCACCCATTCTTTAAGAGATTCTTAGAGTCAACCATACTCTTGGGAGCCCACTTTGCTTTTGGGAGACTCTTTGCTTTGTCTTAACTAATCTTAAGGGTTCTTGGCTCATCCTTACCATGGTTAAGAGTTCTTGGCCTCTCCATACTCAAGCAAACTCAAACAAACATCATACATTCATTTGAAAATATAATATGTTATCATGAAATCATGGCATATAAAATCATGCTAGCATACTTTTTATGGCTTGAAAATACACATACACATATTCTAAGACAAGCTAAACACACATCCATGCATGAGAGAAGGTGGAGAGAACTACCTTGCACATAATCACGCACGTTTTCCTTTGAATCTAAGCTCGCCTTTTTGGCCATGCACACACAAGAGTGTGGGGAAGGTTTCTCTTGGCCTAGACACAATTTATGGAAGCCAATTAGGTTCATGAACTCAATTCTAAGGCCATACAATTTGCTTAGACACTAGGTTGGCTTATAACCTCATTATGGTCCATAAATGCACCTAATGAAGCAACACCCCTCAAATAAATTCTAGGCTCTATTCTTTCCTTTCAAATATGATTCTTGACTCCTTTTAAGTCTCTTGGTGTCATCACACAATTAAAACAAAGAGCCTAACTACATGTTGCTTCTTTAGGTTATAATATGGAACCTAAAGCACCAAACCACTTTCTATGAGTTCTAAATTTTTTCCAAGGCCTCCCCTCATTTTCATTCATCATACATGACTCAAGAATGGCCTTAGAAAAATTTAAAACTCTCCCTAACTACCTCAACATTGTTTGGCCGAGACATAGGGCTTCCTTGGCCTCCTTGGAATTCTTTTTGTTTTCTTAAAGGAAGAAGCATGTGGGGAGCATCTTAGGGATCTTAGGAACTCATTTAAACTCTTAATTAGACCTAGGAATCATCACACAAAATCAGAATTTGGAAGGAACACTTGAAACCCTAGAATTTGCATCTTAAAATCTAATGATTTTTTAATAATTCCTTTTGCATATTCTTAATCTCCACACCCTTTTTCCTTAGATTCATGCTTGGTTCTGCCTAAAAATCATCTCCTCCTAGGGTTCTCTCAAGTGGGGCGAAATGGTGGAGAAGGGAACCAAAGATGACAACCATAGGAAGAGAAATTACCTTGTTTTCTTGCTTTTTCTCACTTGAATCTTGTGTTCTTTGAGCTCCTCTCTTCAAATCCGAATTTTCCTCTCAATTTCTCCTCTAAAACAGATCCATATACTTCATTATAATCATAGGAAATAAAGGAGAATGAAGGAGAAGAGGTTTGAAAGAGAAAGAGCATGAAAAATCATGAAAATCCATACCTTTCTACCTTGAATTTCTCCTCCTTTTCTTCCTCCTATTGTGCACCACATCCCCTAGGGTTTTCCTCTGGTTTTGGGAAGATCATGGTCGTGCATAATGAAGGGAGAAGAAGGGTGCATCATATATATAGGTGGAAATAAGTTACACTTTTCAAAAATCCCTATTTTGCCCTTTGTTCCTGGTATTTTTCATTTCTCCTTTGTTTTATCTCCTTCATTTAAGCTCCTTTTTGAGAACCATCTTTTCCATTATGAAATTTAGATTCCTAATTTAGTAAAATGACTTTGGAATCACTCAAATTAGAGCTAAAACCTTCCTGAACGAATCCGTCAAAGTTCAGGCACACCGACGTTGAAAAATGTCCACTGAAGGGGCTTTAGCTGTCCCGGGCCTTCCTATGATTTTTAGAGCCTCTAAGAACCCTAGGGAACTCAAAACTTCCATTTAAAAAGAACTCTTGCGTGAATTCCAAAATTTGCTCAAAATTACGAAAATGCCATTACATTTCGTAACTTTTTCGTAAGAAATTGTTTCTTCATTCTAGCTTCATTTTTCTTTCCATCTGAGCCTGGGATTCTTATTTTTAGGAGTCTAGAATGCTTCCCAAATTTTTTGGTACCTTAACTACATCATCTTGGGGGACTTCCTTTTATATCCGGTGAGTTTTGTTCGTTGATGGAAAAACCATACGTTACGTTTCTCACGTTTTGCAAAGAACCATATGTTACAAAGACTGTCCTGTATTGTGGGTATAACTTGAAACATCTAGCTTTATATTATACTTTCTTATATGCTTAATTCTATTATTATGAAATTTGCATAATTGAGATAGTACAAAATGGAATAAATTAAAGCTCTTTTTTAAATTTTGCTAAAGTCTCCCCTTATTATTTAGGGGTCCCAACCTTACAAAGGTCTCAACTTATAGTTTTGCTCATTATTCATTTCTAACATAAACCAATAATTTAGGACTCAGTAAATAACTAGCCTCTTTTGAAAAATTCTACATACATTTATAACTCAATGCAAGGCATAAACTCAATAAAATATTTAATTATTATCCATAGGTACAATATTACATCATTCCTCATATAAGTTCCAAATTATATACATATATATCAAACTTTCCAAATGCATTTGTAATTCCCTTGACAGATCTTTAACTTTCCTATAATCATTGCTTTCCTTTCTCTACTAATCTATTCACCTGACATAGGTTAGTAGAGATGGAAAACTAGGATGAGATTCTAAGAAGAATCTCAGTAGCAAACTCTACATTCAATGCATACATAAGTCACTCAAGCATAAGAACACAAGCATGCATAAAATGTCACACCTACATAGCTAGTATCCATTTCACAGCACAATTGGCTAAAAGAATTTATTTTCATAAATTAAGCACCTTTGGCAGCGGTTTTTAGCGACATTAAAAGCCAACATAATTCATTAATTGCCAAATGGATCATGTGAGCTTACCAAATTTATTTTTCATCCATAACACATTTGTACAACCAGAATTAACACAATTTAGAGCTCAAAATTTGGGTCCAAGGTGCATAACACAAAATCACAACACACATGCCATTTTTGTATTTACTCCATATTTTGACATGAACTTTGAAAAATCATAACTAATTCTAGAAAGATTGAAATTATTCATATTATAACTTTCTGGAAAGCTCGAGATATCCTCTAATTATTATAAAAATTTTAGATTTAAAAACAACTAAGTTTTCTCCACAATATTCAATGGAACAGTAACACTAGTCTTAGGGGCATCCTGTAACTAACATCAAACATAAAAAATTTTTATCTCCCTTAATACAGATTCAAATGAGGTGCTCTTGGTAGCTATGGAAAGCTTAAGATGAGATCTAATATTTGTAAAACTTTCAAGGGCATATGGGTTCATTTGTCCCACAAAATCCATTGCATATCAGAGGATACTACAGTACTCAGGTAGCACTAGACCTTTAACGTCAAAAATTCATAACTTTCTCTATACAACTCCTTTTCATGCAAACACAATGGCTAGAAAGCTTATAATATCAGCTATGTGCTTGTAAAATTTCATGGGCATTAAAATTCATTTGGCCTTTGAATGACATAGAAATGCAAACTGACCATATGAACAGTGACTGAGGCAATTCTACCAACTTTGAAAATTTATAATAAATTCTCTAGAGCTCCAAATTATTTGTTCTTTAGCTTTGTGAAAATCTCTTAATGAGAACTATTTTCTTGCCAAATTTCATGCAAAAACTCAATCCATTTAGTCGAACTTTGGTTCAGCTCAAGAAAGTGGTTAATTTGAAGTCCATAAAAGGGTCAAAATACACCAAATGGTCTTCTACTCAATCCACAACCATTTGAGCATGTCCAACAGCATAAACATAGCCTATGAGAGCATCCCAAATGGTTTAAATAATCATGCATCTCAAAATCACTCTCCTAGTTGTTCTTGCACATATGGGCGTCAAAGCATATGGATGTAAAAAACTCACACGATCATTCATTTGGTTCCAAATTCCATTCATACATCATATTTACATATATTTGCTTGTGCTTAATGGTTTACATGACATGTACATCATCTAGATACAAGCTTTGACATCAAAATACATAAAATTCATATTCTAGTGTCGAAGTTCCACTCTTTAAGGTGCATGGCCTCTATTTCTTGCTTTATTTAGCTCACCTAGACATGGTTAGGCATATGTGGAGGAAGAATGAGATTCAAAGAATTCCAATAGCTCTTTACCTTTTTAAACATACATATATGATGCATTTACATGTCAAAGAATGCATGTATGCTATAAACATTTCTCATAAACATACATAAATCAATTTCCTTATTATATGAACTCATACATGTCAAACATAGACTCTAAAGGGTGTTGGTCTAGCCTTACTTAATTTCTTTGGGACTTTTGGATTTGCCTCACTTACTTTCAAGGGACTTTTAACTTAGCCTCACTCTTCTTGAGACTTTTGGTTTTGTCTCACCCATTCTTAGGGACTTTTGGCTCATTCTCACCCATTCTAAGGGATTTTTGGCATAACCATGCCCCTTTAAGCCACTTTACATTCAAAAACACATTTCAAGAGCATAATGGTACCATATGATGTAATCAATAGCTAGACACGTATCTTATAGTTCAAACATACACACAAGCATCCAATGACAAGCAATCATCTAGGAAATGCATGCAAGAAAGGTTAGAGAGTTATCTTGTGCCAAGAAACCTAAGCTTTTTCCTTTGCTTTCATACTTCCCCTTGAGTTTTTTCCATCTTCTTCTCAGCCACATACACACAATTAGGGAGGTCTTGATTCACTTGGCCTAGGCACATCAAACAAGATACAATTCGATCGTTAGAACCACTTCTAACCTTACATGAGCTCTACACAAGTTCACTTTCTCTTATGACACCATTATGGTTCCATATAAGGCATAATGAAGCAACCCTTAGAATTCATGATCTTGGCTCTAACTTCTCATTCAATCTAGGACATATGACTTCATTAGAACTCATTAGACTCATCACCAATTCAATTCAAGGAGCCTAGATTTAAATTGCTTCTTTATGTTTTAAAATATAGCCTACACTTCTATCTTATAAACCATAGCTTCTAAATTTAAACCATCAGTTCTTTTTATGTTTATTAATCATATCTAGGTCATCCTTATTCTTAGAAGTGAACAGAAATCTCCTTAGGTGCTTCATCTCCCTTTGGCCAAGACATTTGCACCATTGGCCACCCATGGAGTTTTTTTTCACTTTGCTAGGGAAATTGCCATCCATGAAGCTTCCTAGATGTCTTGGGAGTTCATAGATACTCTTAAACAACCTAAACTATCATTGAAAAGCTTCATAATTGCCAAGGTGAAACAAAATCCCTAATTTCCATAAGTTATTTTCTGATGGTTCTTTTTGATTTCTAATTACTTCCTTGGATTCCTTAGGCTTCAAAAGCCCCATTTCTATCAAGTTTGGGTTGAGATAAAGTCTCTAATATACCTCCCCTAATCTAGTCGAATTACATAAGAAGAGAAGGAGCAAGATGGAGCAAGAGAGACCATGTGTATTTACCTTATTTGGAAGCTTTTCAAATGCTCTTTCTTATGCTTCAAAGCTTTGATACAATACCAGTAGGCATACCCATTGGAGCACAACAAGTTCGAGAAACCCTAATCCATCAAGAACTTCAAAGAGCTCAAGTGGCCCAAATTGTGCACTATGTCCAAAAATTTCAAAGAGCTCAAGATAATATATATGTTGGACGTCAGCCCAAGTTTAGAGCACAAGATCCATATTTAATCAATATCTCTTTAAAGATGCAAAAGTGGAAGTCCAAGTGGAAGCCCAATTTCCTAAGAACGTCCATGGAGCAACTAGAGTTAATATCCAACATGTTGAAGGCCCAATGTAGTTATACACATACAAGAGGAGTGCTAAGGCCCAATTGGAGTCCAATTGCAAGAAATTAAAAATCATGTGTCAACCATGTGATTTTTAATGAAGCATGTGCATCCCATGTGACTACTTAAAGAAGCTAATTAGTTTTGACTAGGATTCTTTTTGAACTTGGTCAAGGAGCTTATCTAGGAGATTAAGTTAAAATTAATATCCTAATCTTGTTCCTTGATTTTAGGCATCATTCAAAATAATTCTAATTAGATTTTAGAGTTTTAATTTTATTAGGATTTTAAGTCTTTTAGAAATTTTGCCTATAAAAGGCCCCCTATTATACTCTATTTTGGAAGATCATGAATAAATTTGAGTATTATTCAATACTTTGTGAGGCTTTTGCTTCTTTGTGTTCTCTGAGAGTTCACGTGACTTATCAAAGGATTGGTCTTCCTTTGTGGCGTCTTGAGGCTAGGGTTCTAAGAGACAAGTTCTTTTAGGGTCTTTCCTTTGACCAACATTCTTGTTTTCTAGCTGGTCTTGGGCAAAGTTTCGAATTGTTGAAGGTTCTCTAGGACATGTTCCTAGTGGGTCTTGCATCATTTGGTATCAGAGCTTTGGTTCACTAGTGCAAGGTATATCTTTGTGTTTCCCTTCCACTGTTCTTCATACTTTCTCTCCTTCCATTTGTGTTATCTTCTCATCTCTTCACCTTTGTCTTCCATCTTCTTCTTTCTTCCATTGTTGTGTACCTCCATCCTCATTCCAAAAAAAATGAGTGCGATACTCCAAAAAAAAAATTGCAAGTTGTGCAAATTCAAAGTTGAAAGCTTAAAGCTTGGAGTTAGTTTCCTAATTGGAGTTAATTTCCTAATTAGAGTTAGTTTCCTAATTGGATTCAGTTTCTTAATTGGAATCAATTTCCTAATTGGAGTTAGTTTCTTAATTGGAGTTAATTTTCTAATCAGAGTTAGTTTCCTAATTTGATTGCATTAAGTAGCTACCAAGTTATCTACTTTCCTATTTTGCATTCAAGTAAGAATTTTCTTTCCTAATTGTTCTAAACTTGAATTGCAAGTAGTTTCCTATTTTGATTAACTTGGTTTCCAAATAGTTTCCTATTCTTAAAGTTTTCTATTTTCATATTTTCCCTTTCCTTCTCCTTCCTTCCAAGCCATCCAAACCTCCCCTTCCTCCTTGTTTCCTTTTTAGTTACACACCCCTTTTTTCTCCTTTGTTTGATTCTTTTGGAATTTGCATTTTAGGATTCTAGTATTTTTGATTGCCACTAGTTTGATCTTTTCTTTTGATTTGCTTGTGACTTGCTTAGAACACTTATAAGAAGCAAATTATTGAGTGGTAAAAGGCAAAAGTGCAATTAATATTAGAGAAAAAGCCAAAAAGAGAATTAAACACGAGTGAACTTATCATCTTTTGAGTGTAAACATGTGAGAAGAGTGTGTGAGGTCCTATTTCTTCTTTCCTTCCTTAACTAACTTTTTAGGTGACAAGATGTCTAATGAGTACAAATTCCTTGAAGAGGCTAACAAAGAATGATTCAAACAATCTTGTGCATGGTTAGATGCATTCCAATCCAACTCCAACTCTATAAGACAAGATAAGGAAAAGTCATCCCTGGATTTCCATACTAGATGCCTTATCAAAGAGAAAGTTTGCAGCATGGCTATTGATAATAGTAGTTATGTAAATGTTGCTAGTACCTTACTTGTTGAGAAATTAAACTTGCTTACTATAAAGCATCCTAGGCCCTATACCTTGTTGAAAGGTAGTGCTGAATTTAGGGTTAATAAGCAAGTTTTGATTTCTTTCTCCATTGGTAAATATCATGATAAAGTGTTATGTGACATAACTCCTATGTTTGATGGACATATTATGCTTGGTAAACCATGGAAACATGCGAGAAAAGCTAAATATGTTAAGTATAAACACAAATATTGCTATTGCTATTCATTTATATTCAATGAAAAACATCATGTATTAGTACCTCTTGATCCTATAGATGTTTATGAGGATCAAATGAGAATAGCACAAGCATATAAAATGAAAGAAAAAGAGAGTGAAAAAGAAAGAGAGAGAGAAAAAGAAAAAGAGAGAGCAAAAGAAAAAAAGAGAGAACATGAGTTAAAGAAAGAAAAAGAAGAGATTGAAAAAGAAAAGAGTATGAGTGAAAAGAAAGAGCAAGAGAGTTGTGAGAAAGGTGAGAAAAGCATGAGTGTGAGCAAGTTTGATGAAAAAAGAGAGGCTGAGAGCATGTGTAAGGATATTTGTTTATCTACTAACAATCTTAACCTATCTTTGCCTATTGTTGGTTCTAGCTCCTTGCAGGTATGTGGAGATTTGTTTTCAAAGAAGCCACCCAATGGACCATTATCTTCAACTAGCATTGAAAAGAGTTGGGATTGCCTAGATTTGTTTCCTAAGAATCCATCTAATGGCGAAGATTCAAGGACGAATCTTTTCAAAGAGGGAGGGAATGATACAATACCAATAGGCATACCCATTGGAGCACAACAAGTTCGAGAAACCCTAATCCATCAAGAACTTCAAAAAGCTCAAGTGGCCCAAATTGTGCACTATGTCCAAAAATTTTAAATAGCTCAAGATAATATCTATGTTGGATGTTGGCCCAAGTTTAGAGCCCAAGATCCATATTTAATCAATATCTCTTTAAAGATGCAAAAGTGGAAGTCCAAGTGGAAGCCTAATTTCCTAAGAATGTCCATGGAGCAACTAGAGTTAATATCCAACATGTTGAAGACCCAATGTAGTTATACACATACAAGAGGAGTGCTAAGGCCCAATTGGAGTCCAATTGTAAGAAATTAAAAATCATGTGTCAACCATGTAATTTTTAATGAAGCATGTGCATCCCATGTGATTACTTAAGGAAGCTAATTAGTTTTGACTAGGATTCTTTTTGAATTTCATTTTTTATTATTTCATTATTTTTTAGACTTGGTCAAGGAGCTTATCTAGGAGATTAAGTTAAAATTAATATCCTAATCTTGTTCCTTGATTTTAGGCATCATTCAAAATAATTCTAATTAGATTTTAGAGTTTTAGTTTTATTAGGATTTTAAGTCTTTTAGAAATTTTGCCTATAAAAGGCCCCCTATTGTACTCTATTTTGGAAGATCATGAATAAATTTGAGTATTATTCAATACTTTGTGAGGCTTTTGCTTCTTTGTATTCTCTGAGAGTTCACGTGACTTATCAAAGGATTGGTCTTCCTTTGTGGCGTCTTGAGGCTAGGGTTCTAAGAAACAAGTTCTTTTAGGGTCTTTCCTTTGACCAACATTCTTGTTTTCTAGCTGGTCCCGGGCAAAGTTTTGAATTGTTGAAGGTTCTCTAGGGCATGTTCCTAGTGGGTCTTGCATCAAGCTTCCTTTCAATCTCTCCTTATCCTTTATTGAAATAGTCCCAAAACATGCCCAAAGAAATCATTAAAACCATGGGAGAAGAGAGGAGAAAGAGGAGAAGAGGTTTAGTAAAGGAAAGAACATGAAAAAGTGACCAAATCTTACCCTTTTCAAGCTTCTTCTTCCTCCCTTGGCTCTCCCCTTTGGTGTGCCTCTTGAGACTCTCATGGAATCTGTTTTGGACTGTTGGAGATTGTGCCCTAGGCTAATCATTTGTAAACATTATGCTTTATTAAGAATAAAATTTTTTCTGTTACAATTATTATATTTGCATGTTTCTATAATAATTATATCCTTGGATAAATTATATTAGTTATCCAAATATCCCTAGTCGATCATCATTGTGGGAATGATGATGAATTAAGACAAGTATAATTTTGATTGATGGTTATGTGTTAATCATGAATAAAGATACAAATCAAAATCATAGGCGCCCGTTGGGAACAGGGTGCTGGATCGACCCGTCATGAGGTAGCTTCATGGATTAGGTCATAAGTGTACCTCATATATAACCGTGTTACTAATCCCTCATACTTGAGATTATCATAGATTCCAACATGAAGGACACTGTACTTTAGCATTGTTAAAAGTCACCTTTGACCGGGTGATCATAAAGGCTATTGTTGGATATAATGGATTCCATGTAGGGGATGATGAGTTGTCAAGATGGAATTTGTCCCTCTGGTTAACGGAGAGATATCTCTGGGCCCCTTGATGAGTGAGATTGAGAAATGTATAGCCATGCTTGAATGGAAAGGTTTTCCATTCGTTCTGTCAGTCTGCACGTAAATCGAGAAACTAATGATCGAGTAAGATAAGGATGACATTTCCATGCCTCATGCTCGATCAAGATATCGTGTGATACAAGGGATGTGACAGGGTTATACGATAGGCTATATCGGACCACCAAACCCTATGTGATTTGGGTAGTCACTATGTCTTATTAGAGGGCGCTGGTGACTTGTGGGTGCAATAACATTGTTAGCCCACTGCCAATATCATATAGGCCTACAGGGTTGCACACAAGAATGAATCAACTTGAACAAGAATGTCCAAATTCATTGAAGTTAGAATTGTGTCTAGATTCGATGAATGTTACGCTTAATTAGGGTGAGATAATTATATATATATAATATGTTATATATATATTATTTGATATATATATAATATATTTCATATATATATATAGAAATTTGAAATATATATATTTATATTTGATATAAATATATATTGTATTATATATTTCAATATATATATTTATCTATAAATGAATTAGTTCAACTTGAATTTATGAGATAAATTCAAATTTTAACTAATTTGTTTAAGATTAGTTTGGATTAATTTAAATAATGTATTTAAATTAATTAATTTAATCTAAATATACCTTTATAAAAGGAGAGGTAGGCTAGGGTTTAGCAATACACACAAAAAGGGGTCAGATTTCTAAAACCCTAAGCCATCACCCTAGAGAGAGAGAGAGTGGCCGTACACCTAGAGAGAGAATGATGCAAGACCCTCTAGGAACCTTGTCCTAGGAACCTTCAACAAGATGACACTTTGCCCGGGACCAGCTAGAAAACAAGAATGTTGGTCAAAGGAAAGATCCTAAAAAAACCTGTCTTTTAGAACCCTAGCCTCAAGACGCCATAAAGGAAGACCAATCCTTTGATAAGTCACGTGTACTTTCAGAGAACACAAAGAAGCAAAAAGCCTCACAAAGTATTGAATAATACTCAAATTTATTCATTCGTGATCTTTTTAAAATAGAGTACAATAGGGGGCCTTTTATAGGCAAAATTTCTAAAAGACTTAAAATCCTAATAAAACTAAAACTCTAAAATCTGATTAGAAATATTTTAAATAATGCCTAAAATCAAGGAACAAGATTAGGATATTAATTTTAACTTAATCTCCTAGACAAACTCCTTGACCAAGTCCAAAAAATAATAAAATAATAAAAAAACGAAATTCAAAAAGAATCCTAGTCCAAACTAATTAGCTCTTGTAAATAGTCACATGGGATACTCATGCCTCATTAAAAATCACATGATTGACACATGATTTTTAATCTCTTGCAATTGGACTCCAATTGGGCCTTGACACTCCTCTTGTATGTGTATAACTACATTGGGCCTTCAACATCTCCATGGACCTTCTTAGGACATTGGGCTTCCTATGCCTTGCAATGGATCTTTAGGTACATTTGATTTGAACTCTTGGGTTTTAATTTGCAAATCATGTCCTTGGGCTTGAAACTTAGCACCACCTTCATCAGGTCCGCTTCTATGCTCAGCAAGTTCTCTTAGTGCTATTGCATCATTCCCTCTCTCTTAAAAAGGATTCGTCCTTGAATCTGTAACATCAAAGGAAGAGAGATCAGATACATTAAAAGTAGCACTAATATTTCCATAAGAACTAGGCAAGTCAATTTTATAAGCATTATCATTAATCCTTTCAAGAACTTGAAAGGGACCATCTCCTCTAGGTTGGAGTTTTGGCTTCCTTTGCTCCGGAAAACGTTCTTTTCGCAAGTGAACCCACACCCAAACACCAGGTTCAAATACCACACGCCTTCTACCCTTGTTAACTTGGTTGGCAATTTGCTCATTCTTTCTTTCAATATTGGCTTTCACCTTCTCATGCAAATCCTGTACAAACTTTTCCTTCCTAGCACCATCAAGGTTAGTAAACTCATGTGAAGGTAAAGGAAGCAAATCTAACGGGGTTAGAGGATTAAAGCCATAAACAATTTCAAAAGGAGAGAATTTTGTTGTAGAATGAACAGCACAATTATAAGCAAATTCGACATGGGGCAAACACTTCTCCCAATTCTTAAGATTCTTTTGAATGATAGCTCTTAATAAAGTAGAGAGGGTTCTATTAACAACCTCAGTCTGCCCGTTAGTTTGTGGATGCGCTGTAGTAGAAAATAAAAGCTTAGTGCCAAGTTTATTCCACAATGTTTTCCAAAAATAACTCAAGAATTTCACATCTATAGCACTAACAATAGTTTTTGGCACACCATGCAACCTAACAATCTCCTTGAAAAATAATTCTGCCATATACATAGTATCATTGGTTTTGGAACAAGCAATAAAATGAGCCATTTTACTAAACCTATCCACAACAACAAAGACACTATCTTTCCCAGTGGGAGATTTAGGCAAGCCCAAAACAAAGTCCATAGAAATATCAGTCCATGGGTGAGAGAGAACTGGTAAAGGAGAATACAAACCATGTGATTGAATTTTAGACTTAGCATGCTTATCAGTAATACATCTAGAAAAAATAGCAACCACATCTTTTCTCATGCCAGGCCAATAAAAATGCTCATTCAAAAGAGCCAAAGTCTTTTCTATACCAAAATGGCCCATCAATCCCCCACCATGAGTTTCCTTAACAAGAAGCTCACGAATGGAACACATAGGAATGCATAACTTGTTCTTTTTGAAAAGGAATCCATCAAACCTATAATAGTCATTAGCACCATGCAATTCACAATTACCAAAATCAAAATCAGATTCATACATGCCTTTTAACATCTCAAAACCTATCAATCTAGCATGCATGGAAGTAATCAAAGTGTAATGCCTAGACAATGCATCAGCTACAATATTTTCCTTTCCCTGCTTATGCTTAATCACATAAGGAAAGGTTTCAATAAATTCAAGCCAACTTGCATGCCTTTTGTTCAATTTACCCTGAGACTTAAGAAACTTAAGACTTTGATGATCAGAATGGATAATAAATTCTTTAGGCTACAAATAATGTTGCCAAGTTTCTAAGGTTCGTTTCAAGGCATACAACTCTTTATCATATGTGGAATAATTTAAAGCAGAACCACTCAAATTCTCACTAAAATATGCAATAGGTTTAGAATCCTGCATCAACACACCACCTATGCCTATACCAGAAGTGTCACACTCAATTTCAAAAACTTTAGTAAAATTAGGCAACACAAGTACAGGGGCATTAGTTAGTTTTTCCTTCAGTATGTTAAAAGCACGCTCTTGTACTTCACCCCACTTGAATATCACAATCTTTCTTACCAAATCATTTAAAGGGGCAGCAAGAGTAGAGAAGTCCTTCACGAATCGCCTATAGAAGCTTGCCAATCCATGGAAACTTCTTACTTCACTTGCATTTTTTGGAGTTGGCCACTCTCGAATTGCTTTGACCTTTTCCTCGTCCACTTGTATGCCACGAGCTCCTACAACAAATCCAAGAAAAACCACAGAATCCAAACAAAAATAGCACTTCTCTAAATTGGTAAAATGTTTATTCTCCCTAAGCACAACAAACACATCATGCAAATGACTCACATGTTCTTCTAGACTTTTAGAGTAGATCAAAATATCATCAAAGTAAACCACAACAAATCTTCTAATGAAAGGTCTAAAGACATGGTTCATTAAACTCATGAAAGTGCTAGGTGCGTTAGTCAAGCCAAATGGCATAACTAACCATTCATATAATCCAAACTTGGTCTTAAAAGCAGTTTTCCATTCATCACCTTCTTTCATTCTAATATGATGGTAACCACTTCTAAGATCAACTTTAGAGAAAACACATGCACCATGCAACTCATCAAGCATATCATCTAACCTAGGGATAGGATAGCGATATTTTACTGTTATTTTGTTGATGGCACGACAATCTACACACATTCGCCACTTGCCATCCTTTTTGGGTACAAGAATCATCGGGACAGCACAAGGACTCAGACTTTCACAAACAAAGCCTTTCTTCATGAGCTCTTCCACTTGATGTTGTATTTCCTTAGTCTCGTCTGGATTTGCTCGATAAGCAGGTCTATTGGGAATAGATGCCCCTGGGATAAAGTCTATCCGATGCTCAATGCCTCTTAGCGGGGGCAATCCATCAGGTATTTCCTCTGGGAACAAGTCACAGAATTCCTGTAATAAAGATGTAACACTAGCAAGCAAAGAGTGATCAAGATCATCGATAGTAAGATAAACATCTTTATAAAGTAATAAGAAGGCATTTTCACAAATAAGAGCTCTCTTGATCTCACTTTTACCTGAAAATAAACTCACTTTCTTTTCCTCATGTTTTTCTCTAATTTTTTTTGTCCTTTCTACTCAGCTTTCCTTTCTCCTGCTTCTTCTCATTCTCAACACTCACACTCACTTTACCTTTGTTTTCTTGCTCTCTCTTCTTACACTCTCTTTCAATTTTTAACTGATCCTCATATGCTTGAACAGGACGAAGAGGGGTCAACACAATGGTCTTACCATTAAAAACAAAAGAATAATAATTTTTATATCCATCATGTTTTAGCTTTCTGTCAAATTGCCATGGCCTCCCAAGTAACAAGTGACCAGCATACATGGGTGCTACATCACAAAGAATCTCATCATGATAATTACTAATAGAAAAAGTGATGAGCACCTATTTTGTTACCTTCACCTCCCCACTATCATTAAGCCATTGTAATTTGTAAGGGGTCGGGTGCCTCAAAGTAGGCAAATTCAACTTTTCCACAAGTAAAGTACTAGCTACATTTATGCAATAATCAAACTACATACCTTCTTATGGATGAAACAATGAGTATGGAAAATATGCTCACGTTGCTCTACCTCAATATCTTCTTTCGGTTGAATGTTGAGAGCACACCTAGCCAAAAGGGCTTCACCATTTACAGCTTCAATTAATTCTAAATCTGAGTCATCAGTTAGGGGTGGCATCTCATCCTCCTCGGACTCACTACTAGCACTAGTCACATCACCATTCTCAAGAATAATCATGGTTCGTTTGTTAGGACATTGTAATATGACCAAAACCATTACATTTAAAGCATCTAACCTTAGAGGAGGAAGCAGTAGGATTAAAAGATGAGAAAGGTTTTGAATCAGTTTTACCCTTAACTTGAAAGGGTTTTACCTTACTTTCCTCCTTAGACTTGAAATCAGTCTTTGGTTTGAAGGGGACTTTGGAATCCCTCCAAGAACTCGAGTTAGATGTCACTTTTAGCTTTTGTCGAGCCCTTAGTTGCTTTTCCACCTTGATAGCTCTATGCAAGAGCTCCTCCATATCTAGGTAATTGTATAAATCAACTTGGGTAGCTATATCAGGATTTAAGCCCTCAATGAATCAGGCCATGGTTGCTTCACGGTCTTCCTCCACATTTGCCTTAATCATGGCAATCTCCATTTCTTGATAGTAATCTTCCACACTCATAGAACCTTGCTTCAGCTTTTGGAGCCTATTATGCAATTCCCTATAATAGTAACTAGGGATAAACCGTTTGTGCATGATAATTTTCATCTCCTGCCAATCACGAATTGGACCTTCACTGGTACGTCTTCGGGTGAGTAAGAGTTGATCCCACCAGATGCTAGCATAGTCAGTAAACTCTACTGCAGCAAGTTTTACTTTCTTCGCCTCAGTGTAAGAGTGGCACTCGAATACATGCTCCACTTTTCTTTTCCAATCTAAGTACTGGTCTGGGTCATTTTTCCCAGGGAATGATGGAATCTTCATCTTGATATTTCTGATACCACCATCCTTATTGGATGATGATTGTCTACCTCTCTAAGTATGGGACTCCTCAAAGTCAGACTCAACATCATCATCAAGCTCCACTTGAGCTCGCCTTCTATGGGTCCTCTTATTGGAAGAAGACTCCACATCATCTAATCTGGCACTAAGTTTCTCAAGAGTACTTTGAACCGCTTTAACCCAGACTTTCATGTCAAAGTCACTATGCTCAGATTCTCCAGACATCCTGAAATATTAGTTTGTACAAAAAAACAAGCAAAGAAAGATATAGGACCTCGCAACTCACTAGCTCACGTGTTTACACTTAAAAGATGATAAGTTCGCTCGTGTTTAACTCTTTTTGGCTTTTTCTTTAATGTTAATTGCACTCTTGCCTTTTACCACTCAACAATTTGCTTCTTACAAGTGTTCTAAGCAAGTCACAAGCAAATCAAAAGAAAAGATCATACTAGTGGCAATCAAAAAAACTAGAATCCTAAAATGCAAATTCTCAAAGTATCAAACAAAGAAGAAAAAGAGGTGCATAACAAAAAGAGAAAGAGGAAAGGAGAACAAGGCGGAAGGTAAGGCTTGGATGGCTTGGAAGGAAGGAGAAGAAAAGGAAAAATCTAAAAATAAGAAACTTTAAAAATAGGAAACTACTTGGGAAATTAGGAAACCAACTTTAAGAAAATCTGAAAATTAGGAAACTAACTCCAATTAGGAAATTAATTCCAACTAGGAAATAAACTCTAATTAGGAAATTGTCTCCAATTAGGAAACCAACTCCACAACTTGCAACTTTCTTTTTTTCACTCTTTCTTTCTCTTTTTTTTTCACTTTTTTTTTCGAATTTCTCTTTTTTTTTCACTTTTTTTTTTCGAATTTCTCCTTTCATTTTCTCTTTTTTTTTCTAACTTTTTTTTTTGAATTTTTTTTTTGGAGTATCACACTCTCCTTTTTTTTTTTCGAATGAGTATAGAGGCACACAACAATGGAAGAAGGAAGAAGATAGAAGTCAAAGATGAAGATGAGAAGATAACACAGATGGAAGGAGAGAAGGTATGAAGAACAACGGTAGGAAAAACACAAAAATATACCTTGTACTAGCGAACCAAAGCTCTGATACCAAATGATGTAAGACCCTCTAAGAACCTTGTCCTAGGAACCTTCAACAAGATGACACTTTGCCCGGGACCGGCTAGAAAACAAGAATGTTGGTCAAAGGAAAGACCCTAAGAGAACCTGTCTCTTAGAACCCTAGCCTCAAGACGCCACAAAGGAAGACCAATCCTTTGATAAGTCACGTGTACTTTCAGAGAACACAAAGAAGCAAAAAGCCTAACAAAGTATTGAATAATACTCAAATTTATTCATTCATGATCTTTTTAAAATAGAGTACAATAGGGGGCCTTTTATAGGCAAAATTTCTAAAAGACTTAAAATCCTAATAAAACTAAAACTCTAAAATCTAATTAGAAATATTTTAAATAATGCCTAAAATCAAGGAATAAGATTAGGATATTAATTTTAACTTAATCTCCTAGATAAACTCTTTGACCAAGTCCAAAAAATAATAAAATAATAAAAAAACGAAATTCAACAAGAATCCTAGTCCAAACTAATTAGCTCTTGTAAATAGTCACATGGGATACTCATGCCTCATTAAAAATCACATGATTGACACATGATTTTTAATCTCTTACAATTGGACTCCAATTGGGCCTTGACACTCCTCTTGTATGTGTATAACTACATTGGGCCTTCAACATCTCCATGGACCTTCTTAGGACATTGGGCTTCCTATGCCTTGCAATAGATCTTTAGGTACATTTGATTTGAACTCTTGGGTTTTAATTTGCAAATCATGTCCTTGGGCTTGAAACTTAGCACCACCTTCATCAGGTCCGCTTCCATGCTCAGCAAGGTCTCTTAGTGCTATTGCATCAGAGAAAGTGTACGGACGCCTAAAGAGAGAAGATCATCTTCTCATCAATTTGCATACGGACGTGGTGAACGAAGGTGCTAGCACGCCTTTCAAGTTGCCAGATCGTTCGTATGGATACCAATAGAGGGGGCTGCGCATAGATGTCAGTTCCAGAGATTTGAAAGGACAAAGCGGGCTACAAAGGTAATATTTTATTTCATACATGATTTAATCAAGTCGACGGATCCATGGGAAGAAACAAATTAAAATTTTCGCTACGTGTACAGATCGTTTCTTTCATGGACTAGATATAAGTCAGTGGTGAAGGCTGGAGAAGAAGGGGACGTGATTTAATAAGCCTAGGGTTCCATTTACAACATTGTCTAAAATTACAATTTAGTCCCTCATCTTGGTTCTTTCTATTTGGGCTCATTTCAACTCCTTTTTGAGAACTATATTTTTCATCATAAAATTTAGGTCCTCTAATTTATAAAATATCCTTAGTTTCACCCAAATTGGATTTAAAATCTTCTTGAATGAATCAGTCAAAGTTTTAGTCAATTGACATTCTAAAATATAAACCAGAAGAGTTTTGGCCATTCTAAGGGTTTTTATAATTTTTAGAGCCTTTGAGAACCCTAGGACACTCATTTTTTCCATTTAAATATCCCTCCTTTGAGTTTTTCAAAGGTTGGGTAAAATTACAAAAATGCCACTAGATTTCGTCTAATTACCTTTTTCTATGTTAAGTATCCTTTTAATTACCTTTTTCTATGTTAAGTATCCTTTCACAATAAAGTCTAATTAATAGCATAGTAGAATACGAGAATAACAGAAATACACTATAATTTATACAAACTAGTTTAAGAGTTCCATTATAGGGGAGTGGGGTCATATAGATCACATCGTATCAAAGGGGATCTGTCCTATAACTATCCAAAAAGAGAATCCTCAGATAACAAAAAAGACCAAAAAGATCAGTCCCCTATGTTCATAAAAAAGTCAGTGTTAGTGACTGGGTCACTGCTCATGCAAACGAAGGACTAAGAGGGTCAAATCTACCCACTGGGAATGTGTGGGACTCAAGCTCCCCTAGGGACACAAAGTACACTAGTACAGCATGAACAACGCCATCACATGATACGATGCATATGTTATGGATGATAAAGACCCATCCCCAGAGTGGGAACTGGATCCCCTCCACCTGGAGTTCTAGTGTCATTCGATAAATTGACATCAAAGAAAAATAAAAACCACAACAAAGTAAGAAATAATTTTCTCAGTAACATAGATAGGATTAATACCATATAATATCTATAAAGAAAAGTCAAGTAGTAATTTTAAAAGGCAACAAGTCATATGAGTAGAAAGCTTACAAAGGCAATTTACAAAATAATATAGACAGAGAGATATACTTGTTAGCAATATTTAACATGAATATGAAATAGCAACGTGAATAGACATATTACATATAAAAAAATAAATAAAATACAAGAATTATCTCCACGTAATTAATATTTAGCAGTTGCAAGATATTTATGAGATTTCCACATGCATAGAATACAGAAAATATAACAAATAATATTTATTCCTTCTTGACCATTAGGCCTTGGAGACTACCAAGCCTAACACTCAGATCACTAGCTTTGGCAGGCTTAAGCCCAGCTCATGTTGCACTGCCATGACATAACAGACTCATCGCTACTTCTTTTATTGAGACGTCCCCTAGTGGGTACCCCAAGAAAGTCATATAAAATATCACAATAATATGTCATCTAAGCCATCATTTGCTCAAGACATAATAGGTGTATTTGGGAAATAACTACCTTGCACGACTCTTGTAGGGAATTATGAGAGGCACACAGTGGAAACGTTTAAAAAAATTTTATTCCAATTCCCACCAAGGATCCGTCAAAATCGCTTAAACTGAATAGGTTCAGAGAATTACCTTTTCTGTCGATTGAGTTTGTTATTTTCTTCTGTTTGGATCACAGGAACTGACTGCAGATCAGCTCCCTCTACTGGTATCCACACGAACGGAGTTTAGCAACTCAAACGGCGTGCTAGCAGCCTGTTCGTACAATCCCCGTATGACGTTTGTACAATTTCCATACAGTGTCACTCTCTAAGGATTTTTGGAGTGTCCGTACAGTCCGTACGATTCTCTCTCTCTAAGGATTTTGGAGGCAACTCTAGCTCTAGCTTCTGATATGGAAACCCCTATTTATAGAGTTTCAGATATATTTAATTAATCAAAATTAATTAAATATATCTATTAGTTTAAATTCATATCTATCTTATAGTTTAAATTTAAACTAACAATATCTAGAGCTTAATTTAAATTATCTGATTAGTTTAAATTTAAATCTATCTGATAGAATCAAATTTAAATTATCTGATTAGTTTAAATTTAAATCTATATGATATAATTAAATTTAAATTATCTGATTAGTTTAAATTTAAATCTATCTGATATAATTAAATTTAAATTATCTGATTAGTTTAAATTTAAATCTATCTGATAGAATTAAATTTAAATTATCAGATTAGTTTAAATTTATATCTATCTGATAGAATTAAATTTAAATTATCTGATTAGTTTAAATTTAAACCTATCTAATAGAATTAAATTTAAATTATCTGATTAGTTTAAATTTAAATCTATCTAATAGAATCAAATTTAAATTAATTCATATATATATACATATATATACATATATTTCACATTTAATTATTTATATATATATAAATAATTCCTCCATCCTAGATATTCATTGAATTTAGACACATTTCTGATTCAATGAATGTGGACATTTTAGCCCGAGTTAGTCCGTTCTTGTGTGCGACCCTGCAGGCCCATATGATGTTGGCAGTGGGTCAACTGCACTGTTTGACCCACAAATCACAAGCGGCCTCTAGCAAGACATTGTGACTACCCAAATCATATGGAATCGGTGATCCGATGTAACCTATCTTATAACCCTATCATATCCTTTTTGTCACATGATATCTAGATCGAGTATGAGGCATGGAAATGTCATCCTCAACTTGCTCGATCATAACTTTCTCGATCTTCGAGCAGACTGATATAAGATGGAACCCTTTCCATCTGAGCATGGCTATGCATTTCTCAATCACACTCATCGAGGGGCCCAGAGATATCTCTCTATTAATTAAAGGGACAAATTCCATCTTGACCACTCATCTTCCTCTGCATGGATTCCATTATACCTGATCACAGTCTTTATAATCACTCGGTCAAAGGTGATATTAGACTATGCCAAAGTACAGTGTCCTTCATGTAGGAATCTATGGTGATCTCAGGTTCAAGGGATCAATGACATGGTTATATATGAGATAAACTTATGACCTAATCCATGTAGTTTATCTCATGATGGGTCTATCCAACGTTCTGTTTTCTAACACATGCCTATGATTTTGATTCATATCATCATACATGATTAACACTTAATTAATCAAAATCATACTAATCTTAATTCATCGTTGTTCCCACAAGGATGATTGATTAGGAATATTTTGGATAATTCAAAAAAATGATTTATCCATGGATATTATTATATATAAACATGCAAATAATATAATAATGTAATAAAAAGAAAACTCTTATTTCGTAATAAAAACAATGTTCACAATACAATGATTGGCCTAGGGCACAATCTCCAACAACTCTATGCATAATTGAATAAATTTTGATAACATGACAGTGTACTAGAGTCCGAAAATTAGTGGTTTAGCTATTTTTAAGTGTCTTTAAAATTGGACATCCAATACAACAACAACTACCCAGTGGCCAACTCTGGCACACATAGGGCTCATCCCTTAAATAAGGCTACTCTGCCATGTTATATATATGATGGCCAGTTCTTACCAAATAACCCATACTCATAACATTAGGTAGTAAATAGCATATTATTCATGTCAAGAAATTAGACAATATATTAGCACAGCAAATAGTGCAAAATCCAAAACACAAGTTATCACATATTCCATTCTTGACGTAATGCTGTGTAATTTTCCAACTATCACAAATGGGCTCCAAAATTCACAAAATAAGTATTAACATAATCCAGACAACACATAGAACATATTAGGCCACAACAATCATCTAAAATATATTAAGGAAAATTTAGGAACTTCTTGGTCAACACTTTTTCTTAAAAATTTGACTTTTTATACGGTGATCCATAAATCATCAAAATTTCACCATAAGCCTTATTTTTTATGTAAATTAACCTTATTTAGTTGGATTTAAGAAATCTCTTCCCTAGGTATATGTACATGTGTTGGCCGAACCTATGCACCAAGGAAGACATTCGATTTTGCTTTATTTTCATGTCACCAAATAGCCACACATATATATTCAAAGGAGATAAACAAAAGCCCTAAATCAATTTCTAGAGATTTCATATATATTCTATAATTTTCTTAAGTTAAAGTTCAAGGGTTTCTTGCCAATTTCTTCATGAAAATCAAAGCTATATTAATCTTCCTCTTCCTTAGGCTTTCTTCCATCACTTCCCCATTTATTTTCTCTTCAATTTCTCCCATGGCATCTTGAAATACAAAGCTTCTTGATTTGTAGAAAAATTGCCAACATTAGGAATTTTCTTGAATCACATGAATCCATAAGCCATACATTTGATTTCTCCATCTTTTCTCCATCTTTTCTTGGCTAGAATTCATGGAAATAACAAAATTTCCCATCTCCTCTTGCCATGGGAGAAAATTAGAGGAAAAGAGAAGGGAAAATTCTTGGAGAAAAATAGAAGAAAAACTAAGAAGAAGGAAGTCTATCTATGTTACCTTAGCTTCCCGGTGTTTGATTTTCCTTAGTGGCTTTTCTTTCTCTCTTCTTCTTCTCTTTTCTTCTTCCTTAGGCCGAGTTTCTCCTCCTTCTTCTTCTCCTCCTCTTGGCCAAATTGGTGTGTGTGTTTTGTGCGTGAGAGTGGCATGAAAGTGTGTTATATATATATCTTGGTTATGAATGGTTAAGATTTAATTAACTTTAAAGTAGAAGATCTTAGCCTTTAGATTACATGAATGGTTAGGATTTAATGTTGAAATAAGAGATTAAATGTAGGCCTTTGGATTAGATCAAATGTTGTGATTTGATCTTGAAAAGGTGAAGAAATCTAAGCCATTGGATTGCATCAATGGTTTAGATCGTATCACGTTTTACGGATGAATATTAGCAATTGGATTACCACGGTTACTTTTTTGTAATGTGTGAAGATAGGATTGCATTTAATGCTACTTAAGTCAATGTCTATATCATGCTAAAGTCAACGGTAACTTTTTCATAATGCGTGAGATTTCTAAAATTCACTTATGTAAGCCTGCATAATCGCTCTGTAGTTCGTGCAATTTCCAGAATTCTCTTCCAACTTCCAGTCTCTTCTTCAAACGTGGTGCCATATCATCACTCTGTCTTTCCTCCATGGCACCACATTAGCACCTTGCCAGCTCCCTAGTACCATGTCAGCTCTCCCCTAGTTAGACTTACAAAATCGCCACTATTTCGTAGGTTCTCCGTAATATTTTATTTAATCAGTATTCTTTGAGTTCTCTACTATATTTTAATATTATTTGGCCCTATGTGGGTACCATTTAATGTCTCCAACCATATATTTAAATATTATTTATTTCTTTAATATTTTATTATTTTAGGATCCAAATGACCATTTTGCCCCTGGTAGTAACGTGACAGACAAGCATCTCTGTTCGTTTTTCACTTATATGTTCTTCATAACTCCATATTTCTGGATTCTCTCACCACTACCCAATAGATTTTTTTGCATGGAATTTCCTGAGACAGCTAACACGAGTTTAGGGTTTTAGTTTGTCTCTATATAAGCTTGTAATCATTCCGGGCCATTTGCTAGTGCTAGTGAATCCAAAATTTCATGCAATGAATTTTATAATTTCCTATGCATTATTTCCTATCTATTGATATATATATTGGACTAGTTCTAAATTCCCCTCCCTTCCTTTTAGAAAAATTGTCAAAGTTCATCCAAGTGACAAATAACAATTTTGCCCCTAGGCCCCTGGACTGCCCTAAAATCTCAAAAATTCCTATGGGTCTTATTCAACTTATACTTCTCATATACGAAGCTATTTCATTCAAATTCTTTTTATTAAAGGTTAATAAATTCATTACATAAAATACTAAATAATTAGAAAATCCTAATTTTAGGGATGTTACATTTCTCCCTCTTCTTCTTCCATTTTCCAAGTTGCTTCTTTAGGTGTCATTCCCTCTCATGCCACTTTCACCAAAAGAATTATCTTATTCCTTAACTATTTTTGGTCAGTGTCTAGAATTGATATTGGTCTTACTGTGTATGTTAGATTTTCTTGAAGTTGTACCAATTCATTATCTACGACATGTGAAGGCTCATAAATATACTTTCTCAATTGGGATACATAGAAACCGTCATGAAGGTTTGACAAGGGAGGTGGTAAGGCTAATTGATAAGCTACTAAACCAATTCTTTTGAGAATTTGGTATGGACTAAGGTATCGAGGATTTATCTTTTTGGTTCAAATGGCTCTGCTTATGCCAGTGGTAGGAGTGACTTTAAGAAAAACATGGTCTCCTTCATTGAATTCCAAAGGTCTTCTTCTTTTATCAGAATAACTCTTTTGCCTACTTTGGGTTGTGAGTAACTTTTCTCGAATTCTCTTAACTTGATATGTGGTTTGTTGAACTAACTCAGGCCCTAAGAAAGACCTTTCTCTAACTTTATACCAACACACAGGGGATCTACACTTACGTCCATACAAAGCTTCATAAAGGGCTATCTCGATATTGGAATGGTAACTATTGTTATAAGCAAACTCTACTAACGATAAGTATTTATCCCAATTTCCCTTTTGTTCCATCACACAAGCCCTAAGCATGTCCTTTAAACTTTGAATGGTTCTCTCATTTTGTCCATCAGTTTGAGGGTGATAAGTTGTACTAAGGCATAATCTAGTCCCAAAGGCAGCTTGAAAAGATTTCCAAAATTGAGAAGTAAATCTAAGATCCTTATTTGAAACAATGCTAGAAGGCACTCCATGTAACCTCAAAATCTCCCATGTATACAATTGAGCTAATCTATCTAAAGAATAAGTAGCCTTTATGGGTGAGAAGTGAGCTGATTTGATCAATTTATCTACAATGACCTAAATGGCATCATGTCCTAATTGGGTTCTAGGTAACCCCATCACAAAGTCCATAGATATACTGTCCACTTCCACTCAGGGATTTCTAGAGGTTGCAGCAATCCTGAAGGTTTCTGATGTTCTATTTTCACTTTCTGACACACTAAACATTTAGACATAAATTCAACTATATCTTTCTTCATTCCTGGCCACCAATACAATTTCTTAAGATCATGGTACATCTTTATAAATCCAAGATGAATGGTATATTTACTTTTATGAGCTTCTTCTAGAATCAATTTCCTTAATTCTCCACTAGGCACACATAATCTACCTTGAAACATTATAATTCCATCTTCAGCTCTAGTGAATCTAGGTTGTTTACTGTGATTCTATAAGGTTATATTAGATTCTTGGGCTCTTCTAATTTGGTTCCTCAAATGACATGAGATTTCAAGCCTATTTAATCTATAACCCTTGGGTAACTTAGTGAGAAAAGTAGGTAAATCTCTAATTTGTTCAATCAAATTCATCTTTCTTACCATTAAGGATGATATATGTAAAGACTTTCTACTCAAAGCATCTGCCACTACATTGGCCCTTCCTGGGTGATATTTCAACTCAAAGTCATAGTCTTTCAATAACTCCATCCATCTTCTTTGCCTTATATTGAGTTCTTTCTGATTAAACAACTATTTAAGGCTTTTATGGTCACTAAAGATTTGAAAAGTTGCCTCGTATAGGTAATGTCTCCAAATTTTCAAGGCAAACACCATGGCTGCTAATTCTAGGTCATAGGTAGGGAAATTTTCTTCATGGGGTCTCAACTGCCTAAAAGCATAAGCCACTACTCTCCTATCTTACATTAGCACACATCCTAACCCTTTCCTTAATGCATCACTATATACTTCAAAGGTTCCTAAAGGACTAGGTATGGTTAATACTGGAACAGTGGTTAGTTTTTCCTTCAAAGTCTGAAAACTTTGCGCACACTCTGTGGTCCAAATAAAGGACTTCCTTTCCTAGTCAACTTGGTCAAAGGTGAAGCTATTTGAGAAAATCCCTTTATAAATCTACGATAATACCCAGCCAATCTTAATAAACTTCTAATTTTAGTAATAGTCTTTGGTCTTTCTGACTTAAGCACAGCTTCTACTTTACTAGGGTCAACTGACACACCTTGACTAGAGATCACATGGCCTAAAAATTTTACTTCAGACAACAAAAAATCACAAATTTTGAATTTAGCATACAATTATTTTTCTTTAAGGATTTGGAAAACCATTCTTAATTATCTTTCATGTTTTTCCTTACTTCTTGAATAAACCAGGATATCATCTATAAACACCACCATGAATTGATCTAGGTAAGTTTGGAAAATTCTATTCATATAGACCATAAACACTGCAAGTGCATTAGTGAGTCTAAATGGTATTACCAAGAACTCATAATGACCATATCTAGTTTTAAAAGCAGTTTTAGGAATTTCTTCTTCTCTTAGTCAAATTTGATGGTATCCAGATCTTAAGTCTATTTTGGAAAAGATAGAGGCTCCTCTAAGTTGGTCAATCAAGTCATCTATTCTTGGCAGAGGGTATTTATTTTTTATGGTTACTTTATTTAATTGTCTATAGTCGATACATAACCTAAGGCTCCCATCTTTCTTGACTACAAACAACATTGGTGCTCCCTAAGGTGACATACTAGGCCTAATAAATTTCTTTTCTAACAATTCATTGATTTAGCTTTTTAGCTTTTGCAATTCAAGAGGAGATATCCGATAAGGAGTAATGGAAATTGGTCCTATTCTAGGTATAAGATCAATGGAGAATTCTATTTCTCTCTTAGGGGTAAACTTAGAATTTCATCTGAAAATACTTTAGAAAACTTACAGACCATAGGAATTTGAGTAATCTTTATTTTAACCTCTGATGAATTCAAGAGGGAAATTCCTAAATTCATTAAGTCATCTTCCTTTTCATAGGAATTGGCAGAGATCTTTGGAGGAATGAAAATATTCTTGTTATGACAGTCAAGAGTAACATGGTTAATAGATAACCAATCTATTCTCAAAATGACAACAAGATCAATCATAGCCAAATAGATAAGGTCAACAACAAAATCTTGTCCACAAACATGGATAGGACAATTTCGGCAAGCATGGAAAGTGATAACCTTTTCAGTAGGGGTAATCACAATAAGATCATAAGGTAGAATAGAGGTAGAAAGTTGTAAATTCCTTACACAGTCTATAGATATAAATGAATGGGTAGCTTCAGAATCAAACAATAGGGTAAAATATTATTTTTAATATAGCATGTACCTTGTATCAATCCAAACGACTGAGCCACATCTCTTTTATCTAAGGAATAGACTCTCCCTTGATGTTATGGTCGGATAGGATTTTGCTCCTTTTTTCCACTGTGGACAGTTTCTAATGAAATGCCCTATTTGACCACACTTATAACAAGTAGGAGGTCTTTATGAGGACAGCTTGTAACACCCCAAAATTAATTAAGGTGTTAATAATGGATTTGGGATAATTAAGAATAATTAATATAGAATAATCGGGTAAGTTAAGTGAATAAAACTTTTAAAGAGATGAATTATTAATATGAGTTTGAGATTTAATTAAGATAGAAACTTCATCTAGGCCCAAATTAATGTAGGAGATCATGATAAGAGGCTAATAGAGGCCCAATGAGTTAGGTGCAGGCCTAATATAATTCAATGTGATAGAGGCCCAAGATCCACCTTGTATAGGCTCTTATAATTGGCCGAACAACCTTGGTGCAGACCCAAATCTTTTGAGTTCTTAAAACTAGGTCTGGCCTAATGAAATTCTGCAACCTAACACCTTAAAGCTGGCTCAACAAAGCTAAAATCTAAAGCCCATTTGGAGTTGGATCTTGAAGCAACCCATAACCCACCTTAGACCCAACTTAAACCTATCTAAAACCCTAAACACTTCAGCCCCTTCCCCATTTTGCTAAAACACAAAAGAGAAATTCGAAGGTTTGAAGGGAGGCTAGGGTTTGGGGTAAGAAATCCATCATTTTCCACTTTAGAGCAAGATTCAACCAAGGTAATAGTTATATAACTTAATCCCCTTCTCTTTCTCTTCATTTTGGCCTGATTAGTTTTTCATTTAGAGTATTTTCACCATACCTAAAATCTGAAATGTGGTTGTTTGGGGTTTTCTTGGTGAAATTTCGTAGGTTGAGGCTAGGGCTGACATTAGGTAAGTATAAACTCTCTTTTTTGAGGTATTTCTGCTGGTTTGAGACCCCAATGATTTGATTATAGTATGGGTATAATTTTTCATGCATTTTCTTAGGATTTAGAGTGATATATTAAGGTTTCTAGTAGTGGACAACTCCATTCCGAATTTTAGGAATTAATAGTGGTTGGGGAGATTTTTCTACCACTGGTGGCTTTTGCAAATTTGTCTACAAGTGAGGTAATCAGGACTATATTAATTCCATACATATATCTATTTTAATTTCATATTTGCTATACATGAATAATTTGAAATGCTGAATGATATGGTTAGCTATCTATTGTATTGTATTGTCATTAGACCTTGTGAGTCCATGGTGGAGCTGTGGTGCGGTTGCCACCCGTGCATGTGCTTCGATCGGGCACCGGGTTATGATCAAACCCCATATGCACTAAGCCCTGGTTATGCTTAATGGGGAGTAGGTGCTATGGATGGGCCTCTCCCAGTGTTATTAGCCTTTAACATGTGGAAATATGATTGCTACTAAGGGATAGTAATCATGATAGCCTAATTGTTTCATTTACTAATATGACTAGTATGTTTTTTGATGCTTATGTGAATCATGTATATATGTTAATTAAACTGAAATATATGATGGAATTTGCCTTGGTTACTGAGATTCACATCTCACCCTATTTTATGGGATTAAACATTTCAGGTGAAGGTTCTTCGGATAAGGATAAGGGTAAGTAAGTGGATGAACATCCATAAGTTGAGGCCTGGTGTGGGGAGCTACACTTGGTCTGAGTGGAATAGAGTAGATGCTAATTTTGTTAACCTTTGTATAGCATCATCATGTATTTGTATTGCCAAGTGTAGGAGTTTGTATTTTGATAACATAGAATGTAACCAATGAGAAATAGGCTTCATATTAGTTGTTAATGAATGTATGAGCTTTGACACTATTTATGGCTTGTGAACCTATGATATAACTAACTATTTAAGTAATAAAATCCTATGATATATTGATTGTAGACCTGAACTAGCCATGCATGAAATATCCAATGAAAGTATGATTGAATGACCATTGTGGGAAATTTATAAATTTGCTGACGTAAGACCCATGGATGAGCAGAAAAATCCACATTTAAATGATAGATGGGTAATGATACAATGACTAGGGTAAATTAGCTAGATAAATGCTATTAGAATCTCATAACAAGTGGGAGAGTGGCCTTAGAGAATCCCTAGATAGGGAGTGGAGAGTATGAGACAAGGTTTTAAAAGTAGTAGGATTATAAGGCATTTCACCGCGGCCAATAGAGGCGAAGTTGCTTGGGGGGAGGTCTAGAAAGTAATTCATCATGGTGAAATGTGAGAGGCTAAACTAGGAGTCGTCCAGAGGGAAATTGGCCGCAACAAACTTTTGTGAAAATGTCCTAGGTGTTCCAGAGAGGAATTAGCTGCGGCTAACAAGGTAATTGGCCACGGCCAATAGCGAGAGGCGAGCGAGGTAAGTTCCAGGAGGCTTCCTCGTCATGGTGCCATGAAGGTTAGCCATGGCAAAGGTCCAACTCGCCATGGTGATGAAGTAAGGAGTGGACCCGAGAGCAATTGGCTGCGGCTAAGGGTAATTTAGCCATGGCGGACATCCTGAAACTCTTATATTAACTAGGAAATCTTGGTTTTTCATATGATAACCTCAAGGGATGACTTAGAAACATTGGTAGAAGATTCTCGCAAGTTGGAATTGATAGGTAATAGAATCAAAGGCTTATAAATGAATGTTTGTTTTCCTAATGTATATAAGTGCTTGTAATTATATGGTTGTTGACTCTAATAACATTAAGGTTCAAATTTCCTCGCATTTCCATAATGTAATTAGTTTTAATGTCATGTAACCATGGTTTATAGTTATTAATCATGTATTTAACCTTAATTATAATGATTAGAAGTTAGGGTCGTCACACAGCCTACCAGAATGTTGCTTCCCACACCTTTTGCATACCGTGGAATTATCTGATTTAAGTTGACAAGGGGCAGGTTTCTTCTCATTTTGTGAATTCTTACAAAAAGGTTTGAAAGGTCCTCCCTTCTTTTTCCATTGATTAATTTTAAATTTTTCAGCCTCATCCTCTTTTAGGGTCTTTGCTACCAGCCTACACCGATTCACCAACTCCTAATAGTTCTTGATCATTAGCGGGGATATGGACCTTTTTCATTTTTATCCGTAATCCTGACTTTGGTTTCCAACACTTCCAAGCTTCGCCTTGGTTATGTCAAAGATAGGAGGAGAACTTGGATAATTCTTCTAATTTTTCCAAATATTGTTCAAATGTCATATTTCCTTAGACTAGCCTAAGGTATTTTATTTCTTTATCAATGCAGATTCTTTCAAGAAAATATTTTTCGTAAAAGACTTCTTGAAAAATTGCCCAAGTAATAAGGGTACCTTAGCTTTCTAATAATTGTCTAGTACTCCCCCACCAATATTCAGCATCCCCAAAAAGCATATATACTACAAATGTTACCTTTTGTTCATTTGAAAATCCTAGTACTTCAAAAGTCTTCTCCAATTCCCTTATCCACTCATTAACCTTTTTTGGGTAAAAAACTCTAGTGAAGGTTGGCTTAGCCTTCATGAAGTCCAACCACCCTCGTTGGTTCATTGTTTCTTCCCTTCTTTCATCCCCATTTCTTCCATTTTCATTCTGACCATTTTCTTGTAGTTGTTGCAGAATCCGGTGAGTAGTAGCGGCTTGCTCTCGAATAGCTAAGGCTAATAATCCCTATAGAGTCTCATTAGTACTATTTGAATTTTTGTTAACATTTCGTCAGGTCATCATGATTTTCCTATTACACAAATAGATATTTTTGACATGATCAAGCTCAATGGTGAAAATAGAAAAATAAAACACCCTTATTTATAAATAGTACTAATTTAATTAGCATACAGGTAAGGAAACACTAGTAATCTCCTATCTATACACTAACGCCCAACAACGTCTAGCCTTAACTTTTTTAGGACTTCACCTAGATTGATCTCAGTTACCATACCCAAAGGCACTGATAAATCAACGTGCTCTCATACCATATATGTAACATCTCTTCTAAGTACCCATTTTTATCTCTCTCTCTCTATATATATATTTAGGAGAAATTCCTGATTTGATTTTTAATTACCTTTTTCTATGTTAAGTATCCTTTCACAATAAATTCTAATTAATAGTATAGCATAATACAAGAATAACAAAAATACACTATAATTTATACAAACTAGTTTAAGAGTTCCATCATAGGGAAGTGGGGTCATATAGATCATATCGCATCAAAAGGAATCTATCCTATAACTATCCAAAAAGAGAATCCTCAGATAACAAAAATATCTAAAAAGGTCAATCCCCTATGTTCACAAAAAAGTTAGTGTCAGTGACTGGGTCACTGCTCATACAAACGAAAGGGCAAGAGGGTCAAATCCACTTATTGGTAATGTGTGGGACTCAAGCTCCGCTGAGGACACAAAGTACATTGGTACAGCATGAACACCGTCATCACATGATATGATGCATATGTTATGGATGACAAAGACCCATCCCTAGAGTGGGAGCTGGATCCACTCCGCTTGGAGTTCTAATGTCACTTGATAAATCGACATTTAGGAAAAATATAAACCATAATAGAGTGAGAAATAATTTTCTCAATAACATAGGCAGGATTAATACCACATAATATCCATGAAGAATAGTCAAGTAGTAATTTTAAAAGACAATAAGTAATATGAGTGAAAAGCTTACAAAGGCAGTTAATTTACTAAATAATATAGACAGAGATATACTTGTTAGTAGTATTTAACGTGAATATGAAATAGCAAAGTGAACAGACATATTACATATAAAAATAAAACATGAATAAAATATAAGAATTATTTCCACGTAATTTAATGTTTAGCGTTGTAAGATATTCACAGGATTTCTACATGCATAGCATACAAATAAATATAACAAACAATATTTATTCCCTCTTGACCATTAGGCCTTGGAGACTACCAGGCCTAGCACTCAGATCGTGTTGCACTGGCTTTGGCAGGCTCAAGCTCAACTCATGTTGCACTGCCATGACATAACAGGCTCACCCTTACTTCCTTTACTAAGATGTCTCCTAGTGGGTGCCCAAGGAAAGTCATATAAAATATCACAATAATATGTCATTCAAGCCATCATTTGATCAAGACATAATAGGTGTATTTAGAAAAGAATTGCCTTGCACGACTCTATACATAATTAAATAAATCCTGATCATATGATAGCGTACTAGAGTTTGAAAATTAGTGGTTTAGATATTTTTAAGTGTCTTTAAAATTAGACATCCAATACAATAGTAGCTACCTAGTGGCCAACTCTGGCACACATAGAGCTCATCCCCTGAATAAGGCTACTTTGCCATGTTATATATATAACGGCTAGTCCTTTACCAAATAACCCATACTCATAAAATCAGGCAACAAATAGCAGATTATTCATGTCAAGAAATTAGACAATATATTAGCACAACAAACAGTGTAAAATCCAAGCCACATGTTATCACATATTTCATTCTTGATATAACACTGCGTAATTTTCCAACTATCACAAATGGGCTCTAAAATTCACAAAATAAATATCAACATAATCCAGACAACTCATAGAACATATTAGGCCACAACAATCATCCAAAACATATCAAATAACATTAGGAAAAATTCAGGAACTTCTTGGTCAACACTTTTGCTTAAAAATTTGACTTTTTATATGGTGATCCATAAATCATCAAAATTTCACCATAGGCCTTATTTTTTATGTAGATTAACCTTATTTAGTTGGATTTAAGAAAACTCTTCCCTAGGTATATGTACATGTGTTGGCCGAACCTATGCACCAAGGAAGACATGTGATTTTGCTTCATTTTCGTGTCACCAAATAGCCACACATACATATTCAAAGGAGATAAACAAAAGCCCTTAATCGATTTCTAGAGATTTCATATGTATTCTACAATTTTCTCAAGTTAAAGTTCAAGGGTTTCTTGCCAATTTCTTCATGAAAATCAAAGCTATATTAATCTTCCTTTTTCCTTAGGCTTTCTTCCATCACTTCTCCATTTATTTTCTCTTCAATTTCTCTCATGGCATCTTGAAATACAAATTTGTAGAAAAATTGCCAACATTAGAAATTTCCTTGAATCATATGAATCCATAAGTCATATATATGATTTCTCCATCTTTTCTTGGCTAGAATTCATGGAAACAACAAAATTTTCCATCTCCTCTTGCCATGGATGAAAATTAGAGAAGAAGAGAAGAGAAAATTCTTTGAGAAAAATAGAAGAAAAAACAAGAAGAAGAAAGTTTATTGATGTTACCTTAGCTCCGCATTGTTTGATTTTTCCCAGTGGCTTTTCCTTCTCTCTTCTTCTTCCCTTTTCTTCTTCTTTAGGCCGAGTTTCTCCTCCTCTTGGCCAAATTGGTGTGTGTGTTTTGTGTGTGAGAGTGGCATGAAAGTGTGTTATATATATATCTTGGTTATGAATGGTTAAGATTTAATTAACTTTAAAGCTGAACATCTTGGCCTTTAGATTACATGAGTGGTTAAGATTTAACCTTGAAATAATAGATTAAATGTAGGCCTTTGGATTAGATTAAAGGTTGTGGTTTGATCTTGAAAAGGTGAAGAAATCTAAGCCATTGGATTGCATCAATGGTTTAGATTGCATCATGTTTTACGGATGAATATTAGCCATTGGATGACCATGGTTACTTTTTCATAATATGTGAAGATAGGATTGCATTTAATGCTGCTTAAGTCAGTGTCTATGTCATGCTAAAGTCAACAGTAACTTTCGTAATGCATGAGATTTCTAAGATTCACTTATGTAAGCCTGCGTAATCACTCCGTAGTTTATGCAGTTTCCATAATTCTTTTCCAACTTCCAGTCTCTTCTTCACACGTGGTGCCACATCATTAGTCTTTCTTTCCTCCATGGCACCACATTAGCACCTTCCTAACTCCCTGGTACCATGTTAGCTCTTCCCTGGTTAGACTTACAAAATTGCCACTGTTTCATAGATTCTCCGTAATATTTTATTTAATCAGTATTCTTTAAGTTCTCTGCTATATTTTAATATTATTTGGCCCTATGTGGGTACCATTTAATGTCTCCAACCATATATTTAAATATTATTTGTTTCTCTAATATTTTATTATTTTAGGATCTAAACGACCATTTTGTCCTTGGTAGTGACATGATAGACAAGCACCTCTGTTCGTTTTTGGCTTATATCTTCTTTGTAACTTCGTATTTCTGGATTCTCTCACCACTACCTAGTAGATTTTTTTGCATGGAATTTCCTGAGATAGCTAACACGAGTTTAGGGTTTTAGTTTGTCTCTATATAAGCTTGTAATCGTTCCGGGCCATTTGCTAGTGCTAAGGAATCCAGAATTTCATGAGACGAATTTTATAATTTTCTACGCATTATTTCCTATCTATTAATATATATATATATATATTAGACTATTTCTTAATTCTCCTTCCTTTTAGAAAAATTGTCAAAGTTCATCTAGGTGACAAATTACAATTTTGCCCTTGGGCCCCTTAAAATCTCAAAAATTCTTATAGGTCATATTCAACTTATACTTCTCATATACGAAGCTATTTCATTCAAATTTTTCTTATTAAAGCTTAATAAATTCATTACATGAAATACTAAATAATTAGAAAATCCCAATTCTAGGGATATTACAATACTCCTTAAAGTGACGTTTATATGTAATGTCCAATTTTTGTCAAACGACGAAAATAGATACATTTTCAAAGTAAGTCCCTCTAAATGAATTAGTTAAGATCCTAAAAAATTTAAGTAGTACTCTAGACTCGTAAAAATGAGAATCCCAGGCTCAGATAGAAAGAAAAATGGAGCTAGAATGAAGAAACAAATTGTAACAAAATATTGACAAAACGTAATGACATTTTCGTAATTTTGAGAAAATTTTGGAATTCTCATAGGAGGGCTTTTTAAATGAAAGTTTTGATTCTCCGGGGTTCTCAGAGGCCCTGAAAACCATGAGAAGCCTCGGGACAGTCAAAGGCCCTCCAGTGGACGTTTTCCAACATTAGTTAACCCAAATTTTGATGGATTCGTTTAGGAAGGTTTTAGCTCCTATTTGGGGTGATTCCAAAGATATTTTATTAAATTTGGAACCTAAATTTTATAGTGCAAAAGATGGTTCTTAAAAAGGAGCTAAAACAAAGCTAAAGCAAAAATGCCAAGATAGAAGGCAAAATTGGAAATTTTGGAAAATGGAAGCTTCTTAAGTACTCTTTATTATTCACATTTCTTCTCCCCCATATCTAGACTAACTCACTTCTGCCCTTAAACAAGAAAAATAAGATATCTCTTAGGTGCACCAAAGGAGGGGATTTTCAAGGGAGAAAAAGCAAGAGAAAGGTAGGAAATTTTATGGAAATTCAAGCTTTCTCTTTAGCCAAATGATTCTCCTTCTTCTCCTTTTTATTTTCATGGGTTTAATGATGTTTTTGGGTCTATATGGAGGGCATAAAAGAGGTAGAAAATTCGGATTTGAGGAGAGGAGGCCAAGCAAAGCGAGAAACAAGTAAGAAAAGCAAAAAAAAAAAAAAACCAAGGTATTTGCCATTTTCCAACTTAATCTTCCTTGCTCTTCTTCTCTCAATTTTGCCTCATGTAGGGACAGCCAAGGAGGAATGAAATTTTAACCAAACTAAGGATGAATCTTAGGAAAGTGAGGGAGAAGAACAAGAATATGCAAAAGAAATTAACAAAGAAGCATTAGTTTTCAAGACAACATAATTAGGTATTCAATTATGTAGCAATAATTCTGTTTTGATACAAATATTTCTAGGCCTAATTAAACATTTTTATGAGCTTTAGAGACCCTTAGGAACCTCCCACATGCTTCTTCCATCAAAGAAACCAAAGCAACTCCCTTGGGCACAATTCAAGTGCATGTCTCGGCCAAGAGGGTTCCATGTACCTAGGGGAAGTTTTAATTTTATTCAAGCTCATTTTTGAGTCATATATGATGGAAGAAGATGAGAAGAAGCCTTGAAAAAATTTTAGAAATCATAGAAAGTGAGATGGCATCATAGGTTCCATAATATGACCTAAGGAAGTAACATGTAGTAAGGCTCCTTGTTTTAATTGTGCGATGACTCTAAGAGGCTTAAAAGGAGTCAAAAATAATAAATGAGAGAAAAGAATGGAGCCTAGAACTCAATTGATGGATGTTGCTTCATTAGGTGCATTTAGGAACCATAAATGAACTGTAAGACAAAGTTAGAGTCCCAAGTAGATAGATGGCTTTGTGAATGGTTCCAAGAGCATGATTGGTTCCTATTTCATGTGTTTAGGCCAAGAAAAACAAGTCTCCCATCATTGTGAGTGTGTGGCCGAGGAAGGGAGTATAATTCCAAGAGAAAAAGTGTGCTTGTATGGCAAAGGTAACTCTCTCCACTTTCTCTCATGCATGAATGTGTGCTTACTTTGTCTTTGAATGTGTGTATATATGTTTTAAGCCATGAAAAGTGTTCTAGCATATGCCTACATCCCATGGTACCATGATGTGATATTATGTTCTTATATGATGTTTAATATGCATGCTTTGGTTTGCTTGAGTGTGGAGAAGCCAAGAACCCTCTAGCCATTGTGAAGATGAGCCAAGAGCCCTTGAGAATGGTTGAGACAAAGTCTAGTGTCTCTCAAGAGCAAGGCTTAGTTCAAAGCCTTTAAGAAAAAGGGTGAGGCAAGTCCAATAACCTTGAAGAGAATGGGTGAAGCTAATCCATTTACTTGGCAAGCCTATGTATGCTTTGTATGATTTGTTCAAATGCCAAGAATGCTTCTTGAATGATCATACTTTCCACTTTGCCCATGTATGCATTTTCAAGACTTGAATTGCATTCTTTATGTATGATTGAAAGGGAGATGAGCTATTAGGATTCTTTGAATCTCATTTCCTCCTCTCCAATGTCTTGCTAGGTAGGCCAAGTGAGCAAGGTAATAAAAGCCACCTAGTGGAAAGATGAAAGATTGACATCAAAGTATCTAGTTTTGTTTATTTTGTAGCCATATGAATGGCAAGTGAAGTAATACTATGATGAAAATGTTGTATAATGATTTGAACATGTGTAATTACTCATATATTTGATGTATGTATAAGGTTTGATGCCAAATAAATGATAATGTAGTTTTTGAACCTCGGATGACAATGTAAAGCATGTGTAATCTTATGTATGACATGGAGTGAGAGAGTGAGTTTTTGATTTATTGGTTTATGCACCTTTGAGACAAGTTTAGAAATCTATTTTAGTGCATTCCCACGTGCTCAAGTGGTCATGGTTACCTTGGAGCTCAAAATGGACCATTTGGACCTGTTAGATGACACAAAATGAGCTATTTTTGCAACCCAATGTCAAGATTCCAAATAAACGAATTTGCTCATGAAATTTGACATGCCTATAGATCTTACCCAAATATTTTTGGAAAGCTAAATACCAGATTATTTGGAGCTCTGTGGAATAAATTATGATTTTTCAAACTTGGCATTTTTCTGTTGAACTAATGCAGACACTATTTATATGGTTAGTAACTTGGGCTATGTCATTCGAGGGCCAAATGATGTCCAATGCTTATTAAATTTTATAGGCATAAACTAGACATGATAAGATTTCCATGGCCATTAAGATTACCCCAATTGGACCTCTGAGTAGGGAGATATGAATTTTTAAAGTTGGAGGATAGTACCAGTAATGATAGTCGACCTCTGGTACTATTCCATCAATTTTCAATGGCTATCAACTCTGTTGTGGTCTGGATATATTTTCAAAATAAAGTAGACATCTGTAGCTTTCTAGAATGGTAAAATATTTTTTATTTTGATTTTTCTAGAATTAGTTATAATTTTTCAAAATTTATGATAGTAACCTAGAAATCCTACTCGAGGCTGCATCATTGATTTTTATGTATACCATCCATTTACACGAGTTCTAGGCCACTTCTTGGGATGGTTATTAGTTGAAATTATGTAATTAAATATGAGAATGAGACGGATGACCTCATATGGTCCACGGGACACCAAATGGAAAATTCATCCGCTACGCAACGCAAAATATATTCATTATTTTAATGCCATTTTCTTGCTTCCTTGTGAAATGCATGGCATAAGGCATGGAAATAGCATGAGACAAGTTAGAAATTTATGGTGTTACATCATACATCATACATTTAGAAGGAATTATTATAAGAAAACCTCAAGAAAAGGAAATAAAGTAGTCTACAACTTTTTAGCTACTAAGAAAATGGAAACAAAAAAAATTTGAAGCTTAAATCCTAAGTCTTGACCAAATGGCCTTATTCAAACTAATGGAAATGGAAACTAATTAAAATCAATTAAAAGACATCCTAATTAGATTTGGAGCTCATATTCACGTCACTTTTTTTGGCTATGTGATTTGCTCATGCTTTTTAATTGATTTCTTCAAGTTGGACTCCATTTGGACCTTGCAGCATGTCTTGTTGGGCTTGGACAATGAGGATCATGTCCCTTGGGCCTTGTAACTCTTCAAATTGATGCAAAAATACGGGCTCAAGCTCTTGAACTTCTTGAACAATGCAACTCAAAGCTTTTTTCATGGCTTTAGCTCTTCCTCTAGTCATTGGGCCTCCTATGCCTTGTAATGGGTTCATTTGCTTGGTGGGCTCTCTTGCATGTCCTCCATGCTCTTTTAGGTCATCACACCATGCTCCCTTGTCTCCAAGCTCATGGGCCCCTTCATCATTCCCTCCCTCTTCAAAAGGATTCATCCTCAAATCTGCATAATCAAAGGGAGATAAATTTGTCACTTTGAATGTAGCACTAATATTTCCATAAGAGCTAGGCAAATGAATTTTGTATGCATTATCATTAATTCTTTCCAAAACTTGGAAAGGTCCATCCCCTCTAGGTTTCAATTTTGACTTTCATTTCTTGTGGAATCTTTCCTTCCTTAAGTGTACCCAAACCTAATCTCTAGGTTCAAATACCACACGCCTTCAACCTTTATTAACATGCTTGGCATATTGTTCATTCTTCCTCTCAATGTTAGCATTGACTTTGGCATGTAATTCCAAATCATTCAAAGGTGCAGTAATGGAGGAGAAATCCCTCACAAAATGTCTATAGAAACTAGCCAAGCCATGAAAATTTCTCACTTCATTTGCATTCTTTGGTGTAGGGCCACTCACAGATAGCTTTCACCTTCTTTTATCCACACGAACCCCTTGAGCACCTACAACAAATCCAAGAAACACAACAGAATCCAAACAAAAAGAATATTTTTTTAAATTTGCATAAAGTCTATTCTCCCTAAGAATGTAAAAGACCTCACACAAATGACAAAGATGATAATCTAAACTCTTGTTGTAAATCAAAATAACATCAAAATAAATAATAACAAATTTTCCAATGAGAGAATGAAAAACATGATTCATTAAACTCATAAATGTATTAGGTGTATTAGTTGATCCAAATGGCATAATCAACCACTCATACAATCCAAATTTAGTTTTAAATGCAGTTTTTCATTCATCACCTTCTTTCATTCTAATTTGATAATATCCACTCCTAAGATCAATTTTAGAAAATAAAGATGCACTATACAACTCATCAAGCATATCATCTAATCTAGGAATGGGATAATGATACTTAACTGTGATTTGATTGATGGTTCTACAATCTATGCACATTCTCCACTTGCCATCCTTCTTAGGCACTAAGATCACTTGAACCGCACAAGGACTCAAGCTTTCTCTAACAAAGCCTTTCTTCATGAGCTCTTTAACTTGGCATTAGGTCTCCTTAGTTTCTTTTGGATTGGCTCTATATGCGAGTCTATTAGGAAGGGATGCTCCGGGGATGAAATCTATATGATGCTCAATGCCTCTCAAAGGGGGCAAACCATCAGGAATTTCCTCGAGAAAGAAATCACTGAAATCCTGCAAAAGAGACATAACACTAGAAGGCAAAGAGGGATAAAGTTCATTAGCAAAAAAATAAATTTCCTTGTACACAAGTACAAGTACTTGCTCATTAGCCAACATAGCTCTCTTAATCTCTCTTTTTCCAAAAATAAACTCATTTTCTTTTCGTCAATTTTCTCACTTTCATGCTTTTTATTTTGATTCGCTTTCTTTTCTTTTTCTCTCTCTCTCTTGTTTCTTTCCTCTCTTTCTCTCTCAATTTTCACTCTTTTTCAATTCTAAGTTGATTCTCGTAAGCTTGTATAGGTCTAAGCGGAGCAAGCACAATAGTTTTACCATTGAAAGGAAAAGAGTAGCAATATTTATATCCATCATGCTTTACATGTCTATCAAATTGCCATGGCCTACCAAGCAAAATATGTCCAGCATACATAGGAGCTACATCACACAAGACCTCATCATGATAATTACCAATAGAAAAAGAAATTAACACTTGCTTAGTAACTTTAACTTCACCACAATCATTAAGCCATTGCAACTTATAAGGACTAGGATGCTTTAAAAGTAGGAAAATTCAATTTGTCAATAAGCAAGATATTAGCAATATTTGTACAACTACCACCATCAATAATCATGCTACATACCTTGTTCTTGACAAAACATCTAGTATGGAAAAGGTGCTCACGTTGTTCTTTCTCATGATCTTCCTTGAGTTGAATATTTAGAGCACGCCTAGACACCAAAGCCTCTCCATGCATGGGCTTACTAAGCTGTAACTCGAAATCCTCCACCAAAGATGGCATACTTCCATCAGAATCTTCATCACTAGTCTCCTCACTAACTACATCACCACTCTCAAGCAAAATCATAGTTTTCTTGTTTGGACATTGAGAAGAGATGTGACCAAAACCTTGACATTTAAAACACTTAATTTTTGAAGTAGAAGTAGAGTTAGAGTCATACTTACCTTTTAGAAGGTGGATTTGAATTTTTGGGCTTTGCTTTCTTTAGATTTGAAGGAGGATTTGGAATCCTTCAAACCTTGCTTCCAAGAATCAGCACCAGCAACAAATCTGAATTTTTGTTGAGATTTAAGTTGTTTCTCCACACTAATAGCTTTATGTAAAAGCTCTTCCATGTCAACATAATGTTGGAGATCAACAATTGCAGCTAAGTAGAAGTAGAGTTAGAGTCATACTTACCTTTAGAAGGTGGATTTGAATTTTTGGGCTTTGCTTTCTTTAGATTTGAAGGAGGATTTGGAATCCTTCAAACCTTGCTTCCAAGAATTAGCACCAGCAACAAATCTGAACTTTTGTTGAGATTTAAGTTGTTTCTCCACATTAATAGCTTTATGTAAAAGCTCTTCCATGTCAACATAATGTTGGAGATCAATAATTGCAGCCATTTCAGGGTGCAAACCATCTATAAATCTTGCCATGGTTACCTCTTTGTCTTCCTCAAGATTGGCTCTAATCATAGCCATTTCCATCTCTTGATAATACTCCTTAACACTCATGGAGCCTTGTCTCAATTTTTGCAATTTCTTGTGCAAATCCCTATAGTAATAACTAGGGACAAATCTCTTTCTCATAGTGATTTTCATCTCTTGCCAAGTTTGAATTGGAGGCTTTCCATTTCGCCTTCTATTGATGAGAAGTTGATCCCACTAAATGTTAGCATAATCAGAAAATTCAATAGCTGCCAATTTCACTTTTTGCTCTTCAGAATAATGATGGCACTCAAAAATGTGCTCAACCTTTCTTTCCCACTCCAAATAAAGCTTTGGATCATTCTTCCTTTGAAAGGAGGGAATTTTCATTTTGATGTTGCCTAGACCATGCTCCTTGCGTAGGGGAGTTTGCTTGTGCCTCCTTGGAATGAAATCATCAAAATCATATTCTCCTTTATACTCCTCTTCAAGATCATGCCTTTTTGGAATTTTAGAGTTAGGTGAAGATTCAAAGTCATCTAGTCTTACATTGAGCCTTTTGAATTGCTCATAGACACTCTTCATGAAAACTTTAAGATCAACATCATTAGGCTCATTTTCAACCATTTTACAACCTGAAATGTTAATGGATAGAATAGAGAAAAATAATATATAGTAGGACCTCACACATGCTTCTCACATGTATCACTCAAAATATTGCAGATCCACCTGTGTTTCATTCAAAATTTGGCTTTTATCTTTAATATGACACTCTTGCCTTTTATCGCTCACTTGCTTGTTTTTAGTGCTATTAGTTAGAAACAAAACAAATTGATAGGAGCAAAGAGTAAAGTGGTAATCTCAAAACCAGAAAATTCCAAGTTAAAATCCTCAGAGAGTCAAAAGAAAAGGGGCAAGGTGTAGTAATAATAATGCAAAAGAAAAGAAGAAAAATGTGTAGCAATATGAGGAAAAGAAAGTAATCAAAACAAAAAAGAAAAAAAAGGAGGAAGGAAAATGAAACAACAACAGAGGAAAGGGAGCAAATTTAGCAAAATGAAATTTGGAAAGTGGATGTGACAGAGGGAGGTAAAATCATGTTTTAGTCCTGATCAAGGAAGGAGAAAGGAACAACTTGAAGGATTTGGAAAGAAAACAATGAGATCTAAAGCAAAAAGGAAAGAAAGAAAGTCAGAAAATCTAAAAATAGAAAGGAATAAAAATTAGGAAAGAAACAGATTAGGAAGCAAATAAGAATTTAAAAGGGCAAGGATCAACAAACAAGTAATTTGGAAAGAAAAGAAAAATAGGAAAGAATAAAAAAGGAAAGTAGAATTCAATTGAGGAAATTTGGAAGCGTACCACCCAAGTGAGACTTAGAAAAGTGATTGCTACTTGTAATGTAAATTCTTCACAAATTGGCAACTTTCGACAACTTACAACCCAAGTTAGTTAAAATAGGAACTTTTAAAATAAGCAACTAATTGGATGCTAAGCAATTGCAACCAATCACAATGAAATAAGAAATTTCTTATTGCAATGTAAAGGGAAAGAACTTGATAGCTACTTAATTAAAATTGGAAATTCTTCTATCTTTTTTTCACTTTTTTTCCAAATTATTTTTCTTTGAATTTTTTTTTGAGTATCACACACTTTTTTTTTATTAGTTGAAAAAAATAAAAAATGAAAATTTGGAAAAAAGGGGGGGGGGACAAAACTCACACACAAGTTAGCAAATCACAAGAAAACAAACTATGGATGGTAAGAAAAGGAGGATGGAGGCACACAACAATGGAAGAAGGAAAAAGATGGAAGACAAGTCAAGAAATCACAAAATAGGAAAGAAGCCAAACAAGAAGAAGAAGAATGGAATAGAAGACACTAAAAATGATACTTTGAGTTTTAGCAAGCTAAGCTCTGATACCAAATGATGATAGACCATTTAGGAGTAAGTCCTAAGAACCTTCAACAAAATGACACTTTGCTCGGGACCAATTAGGAACAAGAAATGTTGGTCAAGTGGATAAGACCCTAAGAGAACACATCCCTTAAAACCCTAGCCTTGAGATGCCACAAAGGAAAACCACTCCTTTGATAAGTCACTTGTATTATAAAGAATAACACACAGAAGCAAGAATTCTTATAATGAGAAATAAAATTTTGAATTCATTCAAGTCTTTCCAGCAAGTATAATAGGTGGCCTATTAAATAGGCATAAAAGAAAACCCTAAACCTAACTTAATCTCTAGAATACTCCTTAAAGTGGCATTCATACATCATGCATTTAGAAGGAATTATTATAAGAAATCCTAAGGAAGAGGAAATAAAGTAGTCTGCAAGTTTTCAGCAACTAAGAAAATGGAAACAAACAAAATCTGAAGCTTAAGTCCTAAGTCTTGACCAAATGGCCTTATTCAAGCTAATGGAAATGGAAACTAATTAAAAGCAATTAAAAGAAATCCTAATTATATTTGGAGCTCATATTCAAGTCACTTTTTTGGCCATGTGATTTGCACATGCTTTTTAATTTATTTCTTCAAGTTGGACTCCATTTGGACCTTGCAGCATATCTTGTTGGGCTTGGACAATGAGGATCACGTCCCTTAGGCCTTGTAACTCTTCAAATTGATGCAAAAACATGGGCTCAAGCTCTTGAACTTCTTGGACAATGCAACTCAAAGCTTGCTTCATGGCTTTAGCTCTTCCTCTAGTCATTGGGCCTCCTATGCCTTGTAGTGGGTCCATTTGCTTGTTGGGCTCTCTTACATGTCCTTCATGCTCTTTTAAGTCATCACTCCATGTTCCCTTGTTTCCAAGCTCATGGGCCCCTTCATCAAAAAGACATTCAGAGTTACCTTGACATGGAAGAGCTTTTACATAAAGCTATCAAGGTAGAAAAGCACTTAAAGGCAAAGCAAAATTGAAGTCCTTTAGTGGTCCCAACAAAGAATACAAGTCATTTTTAGGTGGATCCAACAAAAAGTACAAAATGCCTTTCAAGCCAAAAGGTGAGATCAAGCCTAAAGAGGAGAACAAGTTGAAGATGCAGACACTGGCTTCTAAAGGTAAATATGAACCTAAATCTTCTTCGTCTAATTCTTCTAAAACTAAATGTTTTAAATGTTAAGGTTTTGGTCATATTTCCTCACAAAGGACTATGATATTGCTTGAGAACGGTTGTGTGACTAGTGAAAGCAGTGGTGGAGAAGAAGAGAAGGATGAAATGCCTCTTTATGGAGAGTGATTCTGATATGGAGATGGTTGAGGCCACGGTTGTAAGGTTCTAATGTCAAGACATGCTCTTAACATTTAGTTGAAAGTGGAGTTGGAGAAAGAACAGCGAGAGCATATCTTTCACACTTGGTATTTGGTTAACAACAAGGTATGTAGTCTTATCATTGATAATGATAGTGGTACAAATGTTGCTAGTACCTTGTTAATTGAGAAGCTTGTTTTGCCTACTATAGTACATCCCACACCTTATAATTTGTTGCGGCTTAATGATAGTAGGGATGTTAAGGTTACTAAACAAGTTGTGGTAGCATTTTCTATAAGTAGCTTTTTTGATGAGGTTGTTTTTGACATTGCACCTATGTATGCTGGTCATTTGTTGTTAGGTAGACCATGCTAGTTTGATAGAAAAGTTAAGTATGATAGTTATGCTAACAATACTTTTGTATTTAATGATAAAACCATTGTGCTTACCCATTTTAGACCTTTGCAAGCGTATGAAGATCAAATGAGAATTACTCAAGAGTGCAGGCAAAGGGAAAAAGAAAAGAAAGAGCATGAGAAAGAGAGAAAAGAAAATGAGAGTAAAAGAAAAGAAAAGAGAGTGTTCGAAAAAAAGGAGAAAGAGACTGATGAAAAGAAAATAAATTTGTTTGCTAGTAGAAGAGAGATCAAGAGAGCTTTATTTTATGAGACCTCCTTTGTATTTGAGCAAGACCCTCTAGGAACCTTGTCCTAAGAACCTTCAACAAGATGACACTTTGCCTGGGACCAACTAGAAAATAAGAATGTTGGTCCAAGGAAAGACCTTAAGAGAACTTGTCTCTTAGAACCCTAGCCTCAAGACACCACAAAGGAAGACCAATCCTTTGATAAGTCACGTGAACTCTCAGAGAACACAAAGAAGCAAAAGCCTCACAAAGTATTGAATAATACTTAAATTCATTCATGATCCAAAATAGAGTACAATAAGAAGCCTTTTATAGGCAAAAATTTCTAAAAGTCTAAAATCCTAATAAAAGTAAAACTTTAAAATCTGATTAAAAATATTTTAAATAGTGCCAAAAATCAAGGAACAAGATTAGGATACTAATTTTAACTTAATCTCCAAGATAAGCTCTTTAACTAAGTCATAAAAATAATAAAATAAATAAAAAACGAAATTCTTAAGAAATCCTAGTCAAAACTAATCAACTCCTTTAAATAGTCATATGGAATGCTCATGCTTTATTAAAAATCATATGGTTGACACATGATTTTTAATCTCTTACAATTGGATTCCAATTAGGCCTTGGCACTCCTCTTGTAGAATGGTTAGCATGATCACACCTTTTACATCTTCTTGGGCCCTCTCTTGATTCAAATAAATGGGCTCTAAGTTATAAAGCTTATGAATCAAATAATTGAAGGCTTCTTTCATTGCTTGGGCCCTAGCTCTTGTTATTGGACGTCCTATGCCTTGCAATGGATCTTTAGGCACATTTGACTTAAACTCTTGGATTTTAATTTGCAAATCACATCCTTCATCGTGTCCACTTTTATGCTCAGCAAGGTCTCTTAGTGCTATTACATCATTCTGCCCCTCTTGAAAAGGATTCATCCTTGAATCTACAATATCAAAGGAAGAGAGATCATCTACATTAAAAGTAGCACTAATATTTCCATAAGAACTAGGCAAGTCAATTCTATAAGCATTATCATTAATCCTTTTAAGAACTTGAAAGGGACCATCTCCACTAAGTTAGAGTTTTGACTTCCTTTACTTCAGGAAACATTCTTTTCGCAAGTGAAACCACACCCAATCACCAGGTTCAAACACCACACGCCTTCTACCTTTGTTAACTTGGTTGGCAATTTGCTCATTCCTTCTTTCAACATTGGCTTTCACCTTCTCATATAAATCCTACACAAACTTTGCCTTCTTGGCACTATCAAGGTTAATAAACTCATGTGAAGGTAAAGGAAGCAAATCTAATAGGGTTAAAGGATTAAAGCCATAAATAATTTCAAAAGGAGAGAATTTTGTAGCAGAATGAACAGTACGATTATAAGCAAATTCGACATGGGGCAAACACTTCTCCCAATTTTTAAGATTTTTTTGAATGATAGCTCTTAATAAAGTAGAGAGGGTTCTATTAACAATCTCAGTTTGCCCGTCAGTTTGTGGATGTGCTGTAGTAGAAAATAAAAGCTTAGTGCCAAGTTTATTCCACAATGTTTTCTAGAAATAACTCAAGAATTTCACATCTCTATCACTAACAATAGTTTTTGGCACACCATGCAACCTAACAATCTCCTTGAAAAATAATTATGCCACATACATAGCATCATTAGTTTTGGAACAAGCAATAAAATGTGCCATTTTACTAAACCTATCCACAACAACAAATACACTATCTTTCCCAGTGGAAGATTTAGGCAAACCTAAAACAAAGTCTATAGAAATATCAATCCATGGGTGAGAGGGAACTGGTAAAAGAGAATACAAGCCATGTGATTGAATTCTAGACTTAGCATGCTTACAAGTAATACATCTAAAACAAACAGTAACCACATCTTTTCTCATGCTAGGCCAATAAAAATGCTCATTCAAAAGAGCCAAAGTCTTTTCTATACCAAAATAGCGTATCAATCCCCTGCCATGAGTTTCCTTAACAAGAAGCTCACGAATGGAACACATAACTTATTCTTTTTGAAAAGGAATCCATCAAACCTATAATAGTCATTAGCACTACACAATTCACAAGATTTCCAAATATCAACGAAATCAGAATCAGACTCATACATGCCTTTTAACACCTCAAAACCTATCAATCTAGCATGCATGGAAATAATCAAAGTGTAACGCCTAGACAATGCATCAACTACAACATTTTCCTTTCCTTGCTTATGCTTAATCACATAAGGGAAGGTTTCAATAAATTCAAGCTAACTTGCATGCCTTTTGTTCAATTTACCCTGGGATTTAAGAAACCTAAGACTCTCATGATCAGAATGGATAATAAATTCTTTAGGCCACAAATAATGTTGCCAAGTTTCTAAAGTTTGTTTCAAGGCATACAACTCTTTATCATGTGGAATAATTTAAAGCAGGACCACTCAATTTCTCATTGAAACATGCAATAGGTTTAGAATGCTGCATCAACATACCACCTATGCCTATACCAGAAGTGTCACACTCAATTTCAAAAACCTTAGTAAAATCAGGCAACACAAGTATAGGGGCATTAGTTAGTTTTTCCTTCAGTATGTTAAAAGCACACTCTTATGCTTCACCCCACTTGAATATCACATTCTTTCTTACCAAATCATTCAAAGGGGCAACAAGAGTAGAGAAGTCCTTCACGAATCACCTATAGAAGCTCACCAATCCATGGAAGCTTCTTACTTCACTCACATTCTTTGGTTGGCCACCCTCAAATTGCTTTGACCTTTTCCTCAACCACTTGTATGCCATGAGTTCCTATAACAAATCCAAGAAAAACCATAGAATCTAAACAAAAAGAGCACTTCTCTAAATTGGCAAAGAGTTTATTCTCCCTAAGCATAACTAACACATCATGCAAATGACTCACATGCTCTTCTAGACTCTTAGAGTAGATCAAAATATCATCAAAGTAAACCACAACAAATCTTTTAATGAAAGGTCTAAAGACATGGTTTATTAAACTCATGAAAGTGCTAGGTGCGTTAGTCAAGCTAAACAGCATAACTAACCATTCCTATAACCCAAACTTAGTCTTAAAAGCAGTTTTCCATTCATCACCTTCTTTCATCCTAATCTGATGGTAACCACTTCTACGATCAACTTTAGAGAAAGCACATGCACCATGCAACTCATCAAGCATATCATCTAGCTTAGGGATAGGATAGCAATATTTTATCGTTATTTTGTTGATGGCATGACAATTTACACACATTCGCCACTTGCCATCCTTTTTGGGCACAAGGATCACCGGGACAACACATGGACTTAGACTTTCATGAACAAAGCCTTTCTTCATGAGCTCTTCCAGTTGATGTTGTATTTCCTTAGTCTTGTTTGGATTTGCTCGATATGCAAGTCTATTAGGAATAGATGCCCTTAGGATAAAGTCTATACGATGCTCAATGCCTCTTAGAGGGGGCAATCCATTAGGCATTTCCTCTGGGAACAAGTCATGGCATTCCTACAATAAAGATATAACACTAGCAAGCAAAGAGTGATCAAGATCATCGATAGTGAGATAAACATCTTTATAAAGCAATAAGAAAGAATTTTCACAAATAAGAGCTCTCTTGATCTCACTTCTACCCAGAAATAAACTCACTTACTTTTCCTTATGTTTTTCTCTACTTTTCTTTTCCTTTCTACTCAGCTCTCCTTTCTCTTGCTTCTTCTCATGCTCAACACTCACAATTACTTTACCTTTCTTTTCTTGCTCTCTCCTCTTACACTCTCTTTCAATTTTTAACTGATCCTCATATGCTTGAACAGGATGAAGAGGGGTCAACACAATGGTCTTACCATTAAAAACAAAGGAGTAATAATTTTTATATCCATCATGTTTTACCTTTCTGTCAAACTGCCATGGCCTACCAAGTAACAAGTGACCAGCATACATGGGTGCTACATCACAAAGAATCTCATCATGATAATTACCAATAGGAAAAGAGATGAGTACTTGTTTTGTTACCTTTACCTCCCTACTATCATTAAGCCATTGCAATTTATAAGGGGTAGGGTGCCTCAAAGTAGGTAAGTTCAGCTTTTCCACAAGTGAAGTACTAGCTATATTTGTGCAGCTACCACCATCAATAATCAAACTACATACCTTCTTGTGGATGAAACAACGAGTATGGAAAATATGCTCATGTTGCTCTACCTCAAGATCTTTTTTAGGTTGAATGTTGAGAGCACGCCTAGCCGCAAGGGCT